>CM073576.1:58454491-59681991 GCA_037074715.1 Magnolia kwangsiensis
GTATGCATGGGAATACCCTCAAGGACCATCATCTCTGAAGGAACTGATAGCTCATCAAAGTGTGTCATCCCCTTATCTCGAAGATCAATGCCGCCATCAAACCAAAGGGAGTCAGCAAATGCGGTCTCTGAAACTGGGAACTGCCTAGGGGGAATCTCGGCATCAACTGACATAACACTGCCCTGCCTAATTGCTTCATCAAGCACTCCAGGAGCCACAGTCAACTACCCGACCCTATCCTTAGCAGCTCGGGAAGATTCACTTATCTCATAGGTGGACCACACAGGAATGTCAACCATTGCGTGCAATTAGGGAAGAGGAACCAGAATAATGAATGATCACCATCGTTGAAATTGACCATCGAGATGTCGCAAAAAAAAAATAAAAATGCATCGCAAACGAGATCGATCCAACCATACAAAACCATGTTGCGATCCATTGAAGCTGCCAAAAGACGATTAAAGCCGACTAATGCATCATTTGAGCCAACCAAAAGCACAGTTATGGGCCCGATTGAAGCATCATTGCCAAGATCTCCACTAATCAAGCCATCCTAAAAGAGGTATGCATCCAACTATCATCCCAACCTATCCAAAGAGCCATCAAGTCATCCACATCATTGGATATTGGGAGAAGAGCTACATCACCATCTACCATGGTCGAGATTGCATTAAGACTGCCCAAGTTAAAGGATCCTACATCTGTACCATCCATACCATGATCTGAGCCATCTAAAGTGGTCCCCATGCTATCCAACCATCCAAATGGTAGATTGGCCCCTCTACATCAATCATGGCTTTATCCTCACCATTCAAATCCACATGTACATAGCCTACCTCAATGGGACCCATAGCCTCTCTCTCAAGCTTATCTCCACCATCAAAACCCTCATCAAAAGCCTCCACATTAATGGTGGGAATTTCACCAAATCCTCCATTAATGGAGGCACTTAATTCAGCCCCAACCACCATCTCCAAGCTTTCATCAAGCCCACCATTACTATCCCTCACTAATGCATCACCTAAGCCCTTAACAAGTAAAATCTCATCACTATCCAAAGCCATTAATCCGTTTGGTGCATGGGACCCACCAACTCCAGCAATAATGCCCCCCAATAACCCATCTTGGGTGGCCCACGAAGGGGATGGCCAAGATGAAGAAAGGACAAAGAGAAAGGAGATAAGAAGAGAATCCATGGCATAATTGAATGTTCGTTGGTAGAGGGTGATGGAGACCAGCAAAAGGAGAATGATGGCCTTATCTAAAATAGAATGAGCCAAAGTAACCTGCCAGATGGAGGAACCACGATAGCTAGGTTACCATCGGTCTGTACTTTTTGACCTCGCTTTTGCAGGATTGGCTTTGGGGCCAGTGGTAGGTGAAAATGACAGGTTCCATCAACCAGAGGCACCCTAGTTGCTGCTAGTACTTCAAATGGACCTTTATTTGGCCAGAATGCGATCAACACCATCCATATTCTTCTTCAAGTGACCAATCATGAAAATGTGGGCCAAAATAGGCCTATCAAACCCGAAAGTGCTCAAATGATGATCAATGTGGAGCCAGACGATCCAGACTGTCAAAGCATCACCAAGACATGATCCATGTCATCAATCAACCTCCTTAAGAGCAAAGACATCAAGAACATGCATTAAGTGACCAAGATCTAAAACAGAAAGGTAAATTTCATTTATCAAGACCATCTAGGCTGTGCAAATACAAGTGCCCAATCTTTAAAAAAAGGAATACAAAAAATATTAGATACTAATGTTGAAGAAAAAAGGATCGAATGCAACTACCTGAAGCCCCTACAAATGACCCACGTTGTCGACATCATCATCTCTCCTGTTGTCCTGCATAAAACTCATCTGCCAGAGGCACCATCATTGAACCACCAACATATTAGTGAGCCCATTAGGGAGCAAAGAAAGGTGGAAAGATCAACCCCATGTTGAACTGACGATACCATGAAGCGTAATCTTTGTCAAGCATGATAAAGTCTTACGTCGGCATCCCGATAAAGCTACCTGTAGTAATGGGACGAGAGAGGATTGGCTTCAGGGGTTGTGATAAAGGAACATAGGGAAGCCTAATAAGCTGATCGAATAGTCCCTCACCTAGATACCATCTATAAGTATCAAGGTCAAAAAGCAGGCAGCGCTAACGAGATGCCTCAATTGTCATCTTGGCCGATAATGTCAAGAACATACAAAAGGCAAGTGTAGGGTGTCATTCGAAACTGTGTAAGGGTCAAGAAGTCATCGGTCAATTAAAGAGAAAGCATAAGACAACATTTAGAGATTAAAGATCAATGCTTACATCATTCTTGGTAAGGCCATCAATATCGGCCCACCAGTTATCTTCTGATATGTGTGGAACCAGATAGCGATTCTTTGGCCGCCATAACATAAAACGATAACAAGGAGGATCCTAATCCTTCAAGGGCAGGGAAAGATCACGAAAGTGGTCATAAAAACATGTATGAGGATCAAAGAAAAAGAGAAATGAGCATGTGCACTATTTAAAGGATCAAGAAATCAGGGCTAAGGAAGTTGTAGTCACCTCAGTGATAGACCAAAATCCAGTCAAAGAGTAGTGGTCATAGCTAAATTTTTCCAGGTTGTGGTACAGATGGTCCAAGAGAGCCACGTTCCAGTTGTAGGGAATGAGATGTCCTCAAACAAAAAGATCAACTTAGGATTCATCCTCTCATTACCGTGACAAAATATGAGAGAACACAAGAGGACCATCACCATGGCTTTAGCCTTGAAGGTCGTCTAATCATCCTCTGAGATAATGTGTGCGAAGGTGGCCTTCAACCATCAGAGTTTCAATTGTTATAATAGAACTCCGAGCTAAGAAGAATAATGCCAAGAAGATTCATAATCGTCATCAGTGACGATTGGTAGTCTCAGCATTCGGCACGCATGCATCAGAGGATGGAAGGCCCATGTGCATAAAAACATCTAGTGGGGTAATCCCCCACTCACCAAAGGGTAGCTGGAACGCGTGAGTGTTATCCCACCAACGATCACATAACGCCATCACTAACATCCTACTAGGTTGGGGGAATTGAAGACTTAAGAAGCCTGCGAATGGGGAAGCCTCCAAGATAGCGTCGAGGTGAGGCTGAGGGACGAAGAACCAATCTGCCCAATTCTCATGAGCTCCCTGTCCTCGAATAGAGGGCAAGGAAAGACCCAGACGAGCTCTTGAAGAAAGATGGTTGTTCTCATGAGGAATGTATGTTGAGTCAACGTCAGATGATGATGAAGTGATAACAAAACTATGGGAACGTCGTGGCATATCTACATAAGAGTGGGTTGAGGTAAGTACCATATCATATTCTCCATTTTACCCTTTTGGATGACTAGCTTAAAGTGAGACATGGGAAAGGCTCCACAAGACAACAAGTCCAAAGGTGCTTCACATGATCTTGTCCCATGACCCACTTCAAGATAGTAGGTGTTGACAAGATTGCACCTAATGAGAAAGTGGAAATCCCATTAAGGATACAAGTTGTAAGGTGGAAAATGAGGCACCTTAAAGGGTGAACTTTGTCAAGTGCCACACCATGAGACTAGTTCTCTCCAAAATGTACATGGCGAATGATATGAGGGCCACAGGTCTACTAGTGGGACACTTGAGAAAGGCAACAGTGCAAGCCCATCCATGCACTAGAAAATCCAAGTCAAGGATGCCCCATTTTCTACACTTATAAGTGGCCTCAGTAAGTGATGTTCCACCTTCAAGCAAGAGCGGCAAAGTCACACGGTTACATTTACAAATGAGATTGGAATTTCTAAGTAAAGGCCCAAAAGAGGCTCATACCAAAGCAAACAATATTCCCAAGGTGAGCCTCCTTTGGCCTTACACATGCTTTAACAAGCTAAGCCCTTGACTAACATTGACATGGGCCACAAAAGTTGTCCAAGGCCCATCAATAAGGGTAAGAGGACATAACTATCTTGGCCTGAGGAAAATTAAGCCCATAAACACAAAAGGAACAAGCCAACCCAAAAATCCCTAAAGAGGGATGGGTCACTTGTCTCACTTGGGCCCACTACGAAATCCCAAGCCCATTTGAGCATGAAAGCACAAGGCAGGTCATTTTCTCTTGTCCATATGATTCCCAAAACACACTTGGGCCACTACATACAATTTTGAAGGCCAAAAATATGATGTGGGCCATTCCATCTCAATGGGCCCAATCACTTTGAAAAGTGAAAAGAGATAAGAAAAACATGGTGGCATGAGAAATAAAGCATGGAAAAGGGAACCGAAATGAAGCTTGGGCCCACCCAAGTGCACATGGGGCCCAATTAATCACTTTGGATCCTTTATTTACATAGCATAAAAGGCCCCCAAAAGAAAATAATAATAATAATAATAATAATAATAATAATGATACTCCTTATGTGTAGCTTCATGAACATGATAGAAGGCATCATTTTGTACATGTGGGAAAGGGGAGCAAAAGAGAACAAAATAGGAAAAAAAAAAAAAAGAAGTCTTGAAAATGCAACTCCATGCACCACCTTAAACTTGAATTGTTGTTGTTGTCCACCCCTTGACACCACACTTAAACCTCCAAAGAAGCACCTATAGGAAGAAAGAGAGAACACATGAGAACATATGGAGAGAATGGGGACAAATGGAGGGAAGGGAAAGTATAAATGAACCCTAACTTTTACCCTTACATCCTCACACAAAGAAGGCACCACCTTGCTGTACAAAACATCAATCAAAGCCCCTACTTGAAGCCAAAAGATGGAGAGAGAGAACTTAAAAGGGAGAATGGAAAGAGATAAAGATGAGGGAACTTACAAATACCACACGCTGGAAAAGCCACCTCAAGCTGAAATATATGGAGGAAGAGACCACACTCCATTACCTGGAACATGGAAGAAACTATAAGGTAAAGGGAGGACCAACTGCAACAAAGCTGCCACCAGTCCCCCTCTTTCTAATGAGACTTGGCCTAGACCTCTCCCTTAGGAAGAGAGGGACCTTGGGAAGACCTCCTTGCAAAGAATCTTGCATGGATTGTCCATTGTGAGGTGATGGAAGAGAGAAAAGAGAGTAAATGATGAAAATAGTGGGAAATTTTTAAATTTTTATCCCAAAATCCAATAACTCATGAGAAATTGAAGAGAAATTGGAAATGTGATGTGGAGGAGAGAGAAAACCCCATGCATTTTCAAATTTCACATAAAATTCACAATTTGTCAATAAAAATTGGCATAGATCACAACCATCAATTCGTGATCTAATGGATCAGATCATTTTAAAAAACCTCACAATTTTCCCAATAAAATACCAGTATTAATCGTGATCGTTAATTCACAATCCAATGGATTTGATCATATTTCAAAAGATAAAATACTAACATCGATCACGACCATCGATTTGCAATATGATCGACTGGATCCTTCTAATAAAAATTAGCATCAATCGCGATTGTCGATTTGTGATTTGATGGGCTAAATACTTTTAAAAAAACTAAAATACTAGCATCGATCACGACCTTCGATTCACGATCCGATGGACTGGATTCTTTCCAATGAAAACCAGCATCAATCACGACTATTGATTCATGATCCAATGGACTAGATCCCTTTAAAAAAAGCTAAAATACCAGCATCGACCATGACCGTCAATACACGATTCGATGGACTAGATTCTTTTAATAAAAACTAGCATCAATCGCGACTGTCAATTCGAGATTCGATGGACTAGATTATTTTAATAAAACAGAGAATCAATAGCGACCGTCAACTTGTCATCCAATGGAGTGGATTATATTTTGAAAATTGCAAAAACATCTCCCTAGAGAGACAAAACCCGTAGCACGACGGATCTGATCAACCATAGATCGGAATCTTGACGACAAAACAGTGGGACGACGTATCCGATCAACCATATATCGAAATCTTGACCACAAAACAGAGGGACGATGGATCCGATCAACCATAGATTAAAATATTGACTACAAACCCAAGGGACATCGGATCTGATCAACCATAGATCAAAATCTTAACCATAAAACAATGGGATGACGGATCCGATCAACTATAGATCGGAATCTTGACCACAACACCGTGGCATGATAGATACGATTAACCATAGATCGAAATCTTGACCACGACACAGTGGGATGAAGGATCCGATCGATAATGGATGGGAATCTTGACCATAAAACTGTGGGATGACAAATCTGATCAATCATGGATCAGAATGTTGATCACAAAACTGTGGGACGACGGATCTAATCGATCATAAATTGGAATGTTGACCACAAACCCGTGGGACGACAGACCCGATTAGTTGCAGATTGGAATCCTGACCACCATCCACGGGCATACCTACATCAAAAGTTGGGGTTCATCACAACCAACCTTCTATATCAACCCAAAATATCAAGTCTGATTACACCGGTGAGACGATATAACCGATCGACCATCTCTAAATTGGATTATTGATCACAACCACTAATTAGACTTGCATCAACTGAACCACCCCTAACAAATCTCAATCCCAATTACGACAACCAAAATCTAAGCAACAAAACACAACATTATAAAAATCCATAATCCCCAGCTAAGTCAATCACCATCACAACCATGCATGTGCACTAACCACTCGCATATTTTCAATAAAAACCAGTGTATTTGAATTCCCATAGGCATCCCTAGTGGAGACAACCAATAGTTGGACACATTTCAAAATCATCTTCCAATATAACTCCCAAAAAGTATTAGTCCCTATAGTGGGGCGACTTTCCAAATCACAAACATTTACATAATAAAGCATCATACTTCTAAGGCACTAAGAGATCTTCCATATCTCTTGGTGGGAGTTAGTACAAAATCAAATAAGATCTAATATCTTGTAGTTTCCCTAGAGATTACCGGATCTAAATGCACATCAAAATATGATTGGATTGAACTCTAATGTTAGCTCCATGTATCAAATGCTAATGCTTTGAAAATATGATAGGCTAAGACTGGTAAGAAGAAATTATCCACATGGAAAAAAAGACAAAATGTAACCTAAGTGTCGAAACCAAAAGATTATATGGAAAAAGGTCACCTGCACATACTTAAGCTTTGTTGCTTACAGAATTTGATAGAATATTAGTCGATATAGTGAGTTCTCCATAAGGCTTCAGAAAGTGCAGGGTAGCAAACCACCTTGATGATTAAACAAAACAACTACTCCTGGGGTGATCTAGGAAGCAATAGATAATCTAGTATCGGGTTAGTATCCATGTAAGGTCTATAAGTGCTTGGTTGATAGCTCCTGTATGTTGTTAAATTTTGTGGTGCTAAAAACACTATCTGTGTCTTATGTAGCATGAGAATATTCATATGTTCAAGATACTACATCACAATGCTTCAAGACAAGTACGGTGATCTACTTTAAATGCAAGGTCAAGTATTGTGTCTACTTCTGTAAGCTTCAATGTTCAGAGTCTCTCAAGAGCTACATCAAAAGACAAGTACAACTCAAGACTCAAGTAAAATTCAAGACTCAAGAAAGAGTACAAACTCAAGAATGACAAAACCAAGCTTTAGAAGATCTCAAGTTCAATGCTACATCAAGTATAGAGGTCTCAAGCTTTACAATTTTCAGAGGTGAACTATCATATGATGTATCGATGTTCATATCTCACTTTTAAGGAATCATTGACCTTAGATTAACCTTAGGGTAGGTCATTTTATATACATAATTCATATTGAATCATTTTATATGAATTTGGTCTATTCTAAGACTAGTCTTGGACTCTGTACGACTAGTCCTATCACTCACTGGACCAGTCCTAGAAATTCCAGGACCAGTCCTAAGTTTGTTGCAAATTTTTAGATTTTTTGGTTGAGCTACGACCAGTCTTGAAGAATGTTCGACCGGTCGTATGAACAGTGCACGACTCGTTCACGACCAGTCCTGAAACTATGACAAACTCTAGCAACTAAATTAGAATACTTTTGACCAGTCGTGTACATTTCACGACCGGTCGTGAATAGCCTTCGACCGGTCGTGAACACCCTACGACCAGTCGTGAAACAGTTTTATCTGATCGCGCTCAAAATTTCAAAAATTCGTTTCTCCTACGACTAATCATAGTGTCCATAGAACCAGTCGTAAATGAGTTTCTGTAACTATAAATAGACGATGAATTTCAGAGTTTGATAACCCAATTCAAGAAAAATCAAGGGATCACTCTGAGATAAGTTTATGTTTTTTGTAAGCTACATTGTGCATATTTAAAATTCTCTTTTGTTAGCTTTATTAATTTGATTTTGTTTCTATATTCCAATATGATTTGAAAAGAGGAATTACTGTATTCCTTCTTCTTAGAAATCAAAATCAAATAGAACTAGCCCATCTAGTTTAATTTAAAATCAATCTAGAACCTAGAACCATTTTAAAGTGAGTATTGAACATTGAACTTCTATTCGAACTTCTAGTCTAACTTGGTTCTTTCGGGTTGTAATAAAAGGAGAAATCTAGGTATTTTACATTTGTGTAAATTTCTTTTATTTTGATTTTATTCGAGGTTATGCTAGAAAAATCTCAATCTGTTGGTTATCTGAGGAGAGACAAAAAAAATCAGAAGTGGGTTTTTGAATTGTGTAAGCCCGTTTGAAAGACACAATTGTGAAGGTTTTGGGTGAACTTGAGAAAACCTATTTTGATAGTGAATGCTAATATCCCCTATGTGAGGATATTAGGAGTGGAGTAGCAATCTATGTGGCTGTTGTTTAACAGTTGGTGAACACACAGGCGAACCACTATAACTCTTTGTGTATTGTGGATGTGAGTTTTATTTTTATTATTTTTTATCATTCAGAATTGTGGGATGTATGTTTGGATGTGAATGTTGTAATATTTACATTTCAAGCACTGTGGGGAATGTTGTAATAGTTTAGAATTTATTTCTTGTTATTTCCTTTGTTTCCTTTCCGTTTGAATTTTTGATATTCAATTTATTCTAGTAAGGTTGTCCTGCGGTTTTTATGGTGCATGGTTGTCCTTAGAACAACATTGGTATCAATCTCTCTATTTGAGGTTGCTTTACATTTTCATAGTGTGATTTGATTATAGTGCTATCTTTCCTTTGTTCATTTATATTCTGCTATTAAAGTTTAAATTTAGCATAGTCCTATTCACACCCCCCCCCCCCCCCCCTCCGGACATATAGCTTGGCCCTTTCAAGTGGTATCAGAGCCTAATAGTTCATTTTAGTTCTTTTATTTGGATTTATTTCCTGAGCTAATCGATCTAAGCTATATTTAAGATGTCAAATTTTAATAGCATTTCAGTCATTAGGCCTCCACCTTTTAATGGCACCAATTATGCCTATTGGAAAGCCAGGATGAGGATTTTCCTTAAATCCATGGATGAAAGTGTGTAGCTAGCCACAGTGAATGAATGAACCCCTCCTACCACTGAAGTAACTGGAATCGATGGTTTTAAGTCCATGAGAATTACACCTTATTTCTCTTGGACCACACTTCAGAAAAGTGAGAGTATTGCAAATGCTAAAGCACTGAATACAATCACTTGCGCACTATCACCAGATGAATTCAAAAGAATTATATCCTGTGATTCTATAAAGCAAGCCTGGGATATTTTAGAAATGACACACGAGGGAACATCAATTGTTAAGAAATCTAAGATTCAAATCCTCACAACCAAATTTGAGAAAATACGTATGCAAGAAAATGAAATGTTCATAGACTTCTATACAAGATTAAATGACATTGTGAACTTTATGTGAGGTCTTAGTAATAAAATCCCAGAAAGTAAAATTTGTGTAAAAATACTACGCTCACTTCCTGAACGGTTCAATTTTAAGGTAATTGCGATCCAGGAACTTCGTGATAGGAACAATATCATGCCCCAAACCTGAAAATTGGATTCACATGAATCCCAATTACCGAATCCGGTGCAGACAGCCTCCGTAGTGTCCCATTCTCGACTCCTAATAATCAAATGCCAGATTTTGATCCTGGGATCATATAAGGAGGATTTTCAGAATGAATTTTTTTTTTTTATAATGGAGCATAACCACAAGCATAACGAAGTCACAAAACAACATCACCACATATCCACTATATCATAAACTTTAAGTACAATACAGAAAGGGAAATACAAGGTGATCAAAAAGCTCCAAAAGGTCCTGATACGCACTCCTGCCTCAACACTGCTGCTGTCCAATGCTACCTGCACGCAACTGTCATGCATAAGCTTATAAAAGCTTAGAGGGTGGTGTAAGTGTGTGCGTAAGGCAAGTGCCAAGTATACAGTATTAGAGTAATGCAGAAACATGCGGGTAAGTCCATGAATTTAATCAACCATACAAAGGCTATGTAATGCAAGGCATGTATGCTATCGGTCATACCAAGGCCATGCGATGCGAGATATGAATGCCATCGGCCACACCGATGCAATGCAAGGCCTACATAGCTAAATGTCATATACGAAATGTAATCCAAGCAAGTCGGTACTCATCAAGTACATACATCAATAAAGTTCTTCTCTGGATATCACCGGGGTCTAATACACTTCGCAGAGACTACCACCTCCCTAGCTGCACAGTCAAGCAAGCGAAATAGACCTCACTATTTGCTTGACCAGTAGTCTTCCAATACCTACCCGGCTCATCGATAGCGGACTCATTTACGAGCTGGTCAAACTCAGCCTAGCTTATAGCTCCCTCACTCGGGCGGATAAGGCCACACCCACTTCCAACCGACCACGACATAGTGAGAGATGCGGCCTACTGGTATTCTGCACTCGGGCGCTCGTGTATCCACTCGGTCTAGACGTTGGAGCATCTCCTGGTACCAAAAAGGTTCTGGGACTTTCACCCAAGGACATCCTAAGTGCCCACAGTGCTAGAACAAAGTATTTTCGGTATCCGATACGGCCATCCACGATGTACCTGTGGAGCCATGGCCCTGATATCGCTAAGGCGTATAGTAATCAAGTCATACATATGTGAGATGCATGAATCATACCATCAAATCATGCAGCAATCCAGCGCGTACTGCGCGATCATGTGGGGCACTCCGTCTCATAACGGGTCCCATAAGTGGTCTGCCAAATGGCATATGCTATGATCAGTCACTACTCAATTCAAGCATACATATGATGCGTATGGGCATGAGTCATGGGATTATACTAAGCATGTTATAAAGTGATGAATAGTAATGAGTATGGGCCTGTCAATGCGCCCTAAAGAGAGTTACAATGCGGACATTTAACCAACATTGTACATACAATGTGGACGTCAAACCAACATTGTTCCCTAGGCACGACCCGCCATAAATATCATTACATGAACCATGAGAAACGTACATTGCAATGGACCCTAAGGACATCCGTTGGGCCTCGATCCATAGGCCATAGATACATCAAATGCGCCAAATTACATGAGCCTTACATTCATCAAATGGCTGCATTAATGGGCCTCACCAATGAGCCTTATGTACATTGCAATGGTTCATGACCCATGGGCCATGAAATACATCAAAGTGGGCCTACACACATGAGTTTTTAAATATATCAAATGGGCCACTCCAGTTGCGCCCCATGCACATCAAATGGGCTTAATCCCATGGGCTTTATATGTGAATAAATGGGCCGGATCCCATGGGCATTACATATGTCAAATGGGCCCAAACCCATGGGCCTTATGTATGCCAAATGGACTTAATCCCATAGGCCTTATGCATGCCAAATGGGCTTAATCCCATAGGCCTTATGTGTGCACCAAGGTGAGCCTTAACGAATGGTTACAAACAGGCCAACATGGGCCCTATACGCATACCAAGGTGGGCCCTACTAGCACTATAAATTTGACTCATTTTTAACTCGACCATAATAAGAGTTTATAAAATGAATGGATGATTTGGATGCAACATATGCATCATGGTGGGGTCCACATAGACGGCCACCAATTGAATGGACGGTTGGGATATAATACAACATCAAGGGTGAGGGCCCACTAACCTTCCAGCAGCCAAGAAGTGGCTGGACGGTATGAGACAACACATGCATTGCAGTGGGCTCCACCGTCCGGGCGGATGGTGGAACCAAGGCACATGGATCACTGTGGGTCCCATGTGGGGTCCACCATAGTGTATATTTATGATCCGACCTGTCCATAGGATCACATGGACACGAATGAGAGGAAAGAAAAAATACCATCTTGATCTGAAACTTTTATGGCCCATAAAAAGGGTTTCATCGGTAGACACTCAATTACACTATTTCCTGTGATGTGGGCCACCTGGGTCTTGGATTTGGTTGAAAATTGGAGGGGGCCCACTTTAATGAGTGGCCCACCTCACGAACGGGCTAGATGACAAATAAACATCAAGTGGGGCCCACGGCTGGAGTTGTGGGCTGGCTAGCATCCTCCCGCCAGCCGCTGGCAGGGCCAGCGTCTGACACAGCAGCTACTGCTGCTGTAATATTTTTTTAAAAATTTTTTTAAAACCCATTTTTCTGGAGTTTTTCACGTGTATGGCCCACCCCAAGTAAATCCACTCCGTCCATTGTATTACCAAGACTAAAACAGATCTATCAAGACCAATATCGGACCCTTTTCAACATGTAAAAATAATTCTAGATAGATTTCAATGGTAATGGTACAGTTTTTGATGTTATGGCCCACCAGATACTTTGATCAACCTCATTTTTTGGCTCAACGCCTAAAATGAGTTAGGGAGTGAGGTGGACGGCTTGGATTAGATGCGTGTATCAAGGTGGGTCCCGTACAAGCGGTCCATTCCAAAGGCTTTGAAGGAAGCCAATGTTTGTGTTTTCCTTTTTGACGTCCAGCGTCCAGGGGACGCTGGACGGTTGGGTGTGCACTAGCATTGAGGTGGGTCTTGCTTATGTGGCCACCAATTGATGTATGGAGAGGGTACAACACATATAGAGTGGGCCCCACCCTTAGACGATTTGGGTAAAGTACTTCATGGTGGGGCCTATTCAAGTGGGCCACACGGCCACATCAATACATAAAGAAAATAATGAAAAGGAGAAGGAGAAAGAGATAGAAGGAGAGTGGGACACGCGTGATGGAGGGACCTTGGCACTATGGGCCCTCCCTTGCATTCAATTGTACATCGAGTGGGCCCTAATACAAGTGAACCCACCAATTCAAAGATCAACAGTGGAGATCTTTCTCCACTAAAAATGGATGGTCTAGATGACCTCTTTAATGCAAGGAAAGTAAACATCATGATGGGGTCCATGGAGAATGGCCCCATCATGGAATGATTTGATGATCAAGATGGGCCATCGGCCACATCTTAGGGTCCCAAGTGATATCCAAACCATTGATCGGTTGGCCTCACTTGGCCCACCTTAAAAACATGAAAACTACTCTATCAAAGCACCCACCTATCGATCTTCTCGATCTGTTGGATAGCCTATCCCCTTACGCTTCACTTTGATGGTGGAAGATAGAAGATGGATGGCTAGGATGGAAGATTTGGGATGGGAAGTGGGCCACTAAAATCACTTCTTTCTCATGGAAGAGAGCTTGGACGTGAGCTCTCTCTTCCTTGCTTAGAAATTGAGATGGGAAATGAAAGAGAGAGGTGAGATGGGATGTAAGGAGAGATGAAAGATGAGTGATAGATGTGAGTGATGGGTGAGGTGATGGTGTACTTGACATGAGAGTTGACTTGGTGGTTGCTTGGCTTGTGGAGAAAGAAAGTATGGTTGCTTTGTACTTGACATGAGAGGTGATTGATGGGATTGATTTGACATTTTGTAGAGATTCCCTTAGGATTTACAACGCGCGGTATTTTTTCTCAAACTGAACGTGGGTCCACATCACCTCGTCTGGGTATTGGATCGGTGCGTGAGTCGTGGCATTGGAACCGCGGCGACGGTACGGTCGCAATGATACAAGTCTTGGATTAAGCTGACTCAAGTGTATAGGATACGACTTACGGTCGTGCGCAACGTCGATTATCGGTCGCAGGTTGCCGGAATTCGACGGGAAGGATCGCGGAAGTTGACGGAACAGTATGGTTTAGGATACGGGTCTTACAAACAACATGAGGGTAGAGGAATTAGTTGGGTCTTTACAGACTTATGAGTTAATTTTTAAAGCTCCAAAAGGTAAATCTATTACCCTGAAATCTTTTAAAAATAATTTTTCAAGAAAATAATAACAATTCTGATTTAGAAAACTCTGAAGATGATATAGCCCTTTTGGCGAAAAGGTTTTATAAAATTTTTAAAAGTAAAAAGAGGGTTAATTTTCAAAAATTGAATGATAAGAAAAAATCTAAACTTAAAACTCAAAAATTATTAAAAGACAGTCAGTGTTATAACTGCCATGAATATAGGCATTTAGTAAACAAGTGTCTTAAAAAGGACAAACTCAAAAAGAAGGGTATGTTGGCTACTTGGGATGAATCCTCTGATTCTGAAGCCTCTTCAGAATCAGAAGATTCTAAAACTGGACAGTGAAGTTAAAGCCCTTATGAGTCTAGCCAAATTCAAATTTTCAGATAACGATGATTCAACAAGTGAAGAAAATCTGAACAGTGAGTGTGAAAATGAAGATGATCTTCAAGATGCTTATAATGCCCTATACAAGGAAAGTTGTAAAATTACTGTCAAACTTAAACTTCAAAAAGAAAAATTTTCAAAGCTTAAAGAAAATTTTGATACTATTTTTTAGAAAAATCGCATATTTCAGATTATTTTGAAAAGACTAAATGCGATTTAGAATTCAAAACCTCCCTAATTGAAGATCTTAAATCTGAAAATGAAAAACTTAAACTTGAAGTCCCTTCACTTTTGAGTTTAAAGGATACATGGAAGTATGTCCAAGGAGATCCAAAGTTAGAAAAACTATTATCTGGATCAAGAAAATGTGGTGACCGATCTGGTTTGGGCTACGATAGAAACATTCCTCCTAAATAGAAGATTACTCTTCCCAAGTTTGTAAAAGGAGAGACCTTAAACTCAAAAGGAAAAAGTACAAGTCAAAATTTTCCTAAAAATATTAAAAATTTTCTAAAACTTAAAACCAACTATATCAACTATAAAAATCAGAACCGAAACCCTTTAGCTGAGAAAATAGTTGATTTGCTTAAGGAGTTTTTAAAATCTAACTCAGTAGGTCACTCTTACAACAACTACAAATAAAAGAAGACCAACTATATTCCTAAACCCAAAACAGTTATGAAATGGGTTCCTAAGGCTACCTGCTTGGTTGCCCACACTGCTTTCAAAGCTACAAGTCATTCAAAGTGGTACCTAGACAGTGGATGTTGAAGGTATATGACTGGTGATAAAGGTCTATTCATCGATCTCAAAGACATGGCTGATGGTTCAGTCACATTTGATGATGGCAGCAACTGCAAGATTATTAGCCAAGGTATGGTTCAACTCTATAATCTCCCTTTGTTTAAAAATGTTTTATATGTTGAAGGGTTAAAACATAATTTGTTAAGCATATCTCAAATATGCGATAACAATCATAGTGTAAGATTCTTTAACCAAGGTTGTGAAATTCTAAATAATAAGGGTTCAGTAATCTTAATTGATCGTAGAACATTTGAAAACTGCTATATTGTTAGTGAATCCAGCTCATCTAGTCAAACGTGTTAGATGGTCCATACTAATGAGATAGATTTGTGGCATAAATGCCTTGGACATATATATTATCGTAATTTGTATAGATTGAGCAAAAGAGAACTGATAAGAGGTCTACCTAAATTACAAAAATAGACAAAATATGTGGCGAATGCTAGATTGACAAGCAATCAAGGAGCTCTCACAAGAAGGTGAACTCCAATACCACATTAAGACCACTCGAGCTTTTCCATATGGATCTTATAGGACCCTCCAGGATGGAGAGTCGAAGTGGCAAAAAATATATTTTGGTAATCATGGATGATTTTACCAGATTCATTTAGGTAGTCTTTTTAAAGGATAAATCAGAAACCCTTGATGAAGTGAAAAGAGTTCTTAAACGGATCCAAATGGAAAAATGTTCTCAAGTTTGTAAGATCCGTAGTGATTATGGATCTGAATTCGAGAATAACAGTTTTGAGAAATTCTGTAGCAATCAAGGGATATTACATGAATTCTCTGCACCTAAAACTCCTCAACAAAATGGAATTGTTAAAAGAAAAAATAGAGTGCTTCAAGAAATGGCTAATGTAATATTGAATAGTATGAAGCTATCTAAAAATCTTTGGGCTGAAGCTGTGAATATTACGTGTTATATAATTAACCGATTTTATATAAGTAAATCTAATAATCAAACAGCTTATGAAATGTGGTTCGATAAGAAGTCTACTGTCAAATACTTTTGAGTTTTTGGCAGTAAGTGTTATATTTTACGTGACCGTGAAAATCTGGGTAAGTTTGGCACTAAAAGTGATGAAGGAATCTTTTTAGGATACTCTTTAAACAGTCGCGCATATCGAGTATTGAATAAAAGGACCAGTGTTATTCAAGAATCTATAAATGTGGTCATAGATGATCACTTGAATACACCTGCTCCAAGTTCAGATAATGATAAAGTTCTTTTAATTGATAAACCAGATACTTCATCAAGTCAAAACAATTCTGAATTGAGGTTTGTTAAAGATCATCCAACCACTCAGATTCTTAAAAACCCTCTCACTGGTGTGTGCACTTGTAGACAACTAGAAGATATATGTAATTACATGTGCTTTACATCCTAGATTGAACCAATTAATGTAAAAGAAGCCCTTACTAACAAAAACTGGACTGTTACAGTGCAAAAGGAGCTTAACCAATTTGTGAGAAATGACGTTTGGTACCTTGTTCCTAGACCTAAAGATAAACATATTATCAGAACTAAGTGAATTTTCAAAAATAAGTCTGATGAACTTGGTAATATAATTCGAAACAAGGCTAGGTTGGTTGTTCAAGGGTACACTCAAATTAAGGGTATTGAATATGATTAAACTTTTTCCCCAGTAGCTCATCTTGAGTCAATCAAACTATTTATTTTCATTGCTTGCTTTAAAAAATTCAAAATTTATCAAATGGATGTGAAGAGTGCCTTCTTAAATGGTGATCTGCATGAAGGAAGTGTATGTTGAACAACTAATGGATTTTGAAGACCCTAAAAATACTGATAATGTTTATCGCCTTGAAAAGGCTCTCTATGTCTTAAAAAAAACTCCCAGGGTATGGTACAAGAAATTGACTAAAATTTTACTAAGTCATGATTTTCAGATGGGAAGGGTAGATAAAACTCTTTTTGTTGAGAAACTTAATGATCACATCTTAATTGTACAGATCTTTGTTGATGATATTATTTATGGATCTACCTGCTCTAACATGACTGTTAAGTTTGCAGATTTAATAATATTTAACTTTAAAATGAGCATGGTTGGGGAATTGAACTATTTTCTTGGATTGCAAGTAAGACAACGACTTAATGGTATTTTCATTTCTCAGACCAAATATGCTCAGAACTTGATCAAAAAATCAAATTTGAGAATGGGAAGAATTTTGATACTCCTATGAGTACAACCTTAAGTCTCTCAAAAAATTGTACAGGTAAAAATGTGGATCCTAAATTATATCGTAGTATGATTGACAGTTTGCTTTATTTAACTACTAGTAGACCTGATATTTCCTTTAGTGTTGGTATTTGTGCTAGATATCAGTCTGATCTTAAAGAGTCACTTTTAACTGTTGTGAAGCGGATTATGCGATATGTCGCAAGCACAAAAAATATGGGTCTCTGGTATCCATATGATACTAGTGTTCAGTTAGCAAGGTACACTTATGCTGATTGGGTTGGAAATATCGATGATAGGAAATCAACCGGTGGTGGTTGTTTTTATATTGGAAATTATTTGATTTCCTGGTTTAGCAAGAAGCAAAGTTCTATGTCGCTCTCTACTACTGAGGCTGAATACATCACAACAGAAAATGCATGTACTCAGCTTGTTTGGATGAAACGTATGTTAAGCGATTATGGAATTGCACAGGATTCAATGGTCTTATATTGTAATAATTTCAGTGCAATAAATATTTTAAAAAATCCAATCCAGCATTCACGTACCAAGCACATTGACATTGGGTATCATTATATTCATGAATTAGTGGAAGAAAAAATAATATCTTTAGAATACATTCCAATTGAGACTCAACTTGCTGACAATTTCACTAAACCGCTCGACAAATGCATGTTTGATAAATTGAAATTTGATCTTGGTGTGTGCATTTTAAATTGATTATTTATGCATATTTATATTGTAATGTATATATATATATATATATATATATATATATATATATATATATATATATATATATATTTGATAATTTATTTATTTAAATTTTAAATTTTTATAAAAAATGCAAGTTTTTGTTGGGACACGACCAGTCGTGGATGCGCTCGACCGGTCATGGTACGACCAGTCGAGGACAGTTCAAGACCGATCGTGGAGTGCACTGATCTCTTTAATTTGGAGAAAACCATCATCTTCCTCATTTCTTATTTCTTCTCCAATGAGCCGATGCCCGACCATTCGTTTCCTCCATTCTAAATCTTCAAGGTGAGTGCGTCATTTGTATTTTGCTTGTATATTCTAGTCTATATTACTTCATTTTATCTCTTAGAGTAATTTATTTTTTGATTCATTGAGGTTTTGGAGTTTTTCTTTTGAAAAATCTGATCTTAGCAAACCTCACTTTATCCTCTTTGTATCTTCTTATTTCTTTTGGTTTCTTCTTGAAAATGGATGCTAAAGGGAAAAAGAAAACTTTTCGTGGTCCATCTTCTTCCAAATCTACTCAAATAACTTTTTGCCACCTTCGGTCACCCGAAGATGATCCCTCATATGTTCGGGATTTAAGAATGTGAAAAATTATTATTGAGCTACCTGTATTTCTTGATCACATTGCTCCATATGGCATAGCTCCACTTCTTCAAGTTGTAGGTTGGGCTAACATTTTACATTAGGGTGGGCCTGCATACCAATCTATTGCTCAGTCTATGTTTGCATGTATTTCTGATTTTTCGACTGAGAATTTAACTTTTAAAATTGATACTAGAGACGGACCATTTGAAGTTGACCGCCATCTGATTTCAGGGTTAATGGACATACCTGTTAATGATGAGGGTATTCCTATTCATACTCTAGTTGAGAAACCCTCAGAATCTGAAAAACGCATCCTCACTAAAGATTTATGTAATATGAATGTGCAATGGACTCATAAAGGGAATGCACTCCCCTCAAAGTACTTGTTACCCAGATACAGGGTTCTTCATAGAATCTTTATTTCAAAGCTGTATCTGCTGACTTCCTTTATGGTTCAGGTTTTGCACTTTGTTATCTCTGGTACTAAAGTTTGTCTTCCTTCTTTGATATGTCATTCCATCATTCAGTTCTGTCTCCATCCGGGTCATAGTGATATTCTTTTTATCTAGCTTATGACTATTTTAGCTTCTCACATGTTAGTCACTATGCCTATTGGAGAGGCTCCCACCCATCATCTTATTTTTAACAATTCAAATATTAACAAGATGAAGTTAGAATTGGCTCCTGGCCAAGTGGATGTTAGTGGTGGTGGAGTTGAAGCTGGGAATGAAGAAGAAGCTGATGATCTTCTACCTGATGATATAAATATGGACGATATTTTTGATGAAATTGAATCTGATTCTGCTAATGATCCTGATTATGACCCATTTGAATTTGATCCGCGCCTACGTGCACTTGAGAAAAAAGTAGAAAATATGAATGTTACCCATGATATGCGATTTAAATGTATGCACAAGTATCTTCGGCGCTTAAACAAGGGCCTTCATCAACTTGACCCTACCATACCTGCTCCTTCTTCAGGATTTGATTGAGTGCTTTTCTCTTTGGTCTGTAATAACTTTAAGTCTACTTGTGTTGTTTTGTGAACTTTATTTAGTTTATTGACTTGTTAATGGTATGTGGACTTTAATATGCTTATATCTTAACCAATTCATCCTCTATTACTCCTGTTACTTATCCTATTCCATATCTTCGTTCTTCCTTTGTCATATTTTGACAAAAAGGGGGAGAATTTATGGATTGATATTGTGATGATTTTGATGAATGTGAGAGTAGTATGTGTGCTACTCAGGGGGAGTATATATGTTTTTACCTAGTTCAAGAGGTTATGTGCTAATTGATGATAACTGGTGCATGATTCTTTAACCAAGCTGTAACTGATTTTCTCTTATAACTTGTGCATGATTCTTGGGTTATTTATTGTTAAGTGTGTTTTGTCACAAATTTGACAAAGGGGGAGATTGTAAGTGCTATGGCTAATAACTCCTATATGTTGCCAAATTTTGTGGTGCCAAAAACACTATCTGTGTCTTATGTAGCATGAGAATATTCATATGTTCAAGACGCTACATTACAATGCTTCAAGATAAGTACGGTGATCTACTTCAAATGCAAGGTCAAGTATTGTGTCTACTTCTGTAAGCTTCAATGTTCAGAGTCTCTTAAGAGCTATATTAAAAGATAAGTTCAACTCAAACTCAAGTACAGTTCAAGACTCAAGATAGAGTACAAACTCAAGAACGAAAAAACCAAGCTCTAGAAGATCTTAAGTTCAATGCTACATTAAGTATATAGTTCTCAAGCTTCACAATTTTCAGAGGTGAACTATCATATGAAGTATTGATGTTCATATCTCGCTTTCAAGGTATCATTGACCTTAGATTGACCTTAGGGGAGGTCATTTTGTATACATAATTCATATCAAATCTTTTTATATGAATTTGTCTTATTCTAAGACTAGTCTTGGACTCTGTAAGACTAGTCCTAACACTGGATCAATCAGTGCTAGAAATTCCGGGACCAATCCTAAGTCTGTTACAAATTTTCAGATTTTTTAGTTGAGCTACGACCAGTCCTAAAGGCTGTTCGACTGGTCGTATGAATAGTGCACGACTCATTCCCGACCAGTCCTGAAACTACGACTCAAACTCCAGTGACTAAATCAGACGGCCTTCGACTGGTCGTGTGTATTTCATGACCGGTCGTGGACAGCCTTCGACCGGTTGTGAACACCCTACGACTAGTCGTGAAATGGTTTTATCCGATCACGCAAAATTTTAAAAATTCATTTCTCCTACGACCAGTCATAGTGTCCACAGGACCAGTCGTAGAGTTTCTGCAACTATAAATAGATGACGAATTTCAGAGTTTAGTAACCCAATTCAAGAAAAATCAAGGGATCAATCTGAGATAAGTTTGTGCTTATTTTAAGCTACATTGTGCATATTTATAATTCTGCATATTTAAAATTCTCTTTTGTTCACTTTATTAATTTAATTTTGTTTTTATATTCCAATCTGATTTGAAAAGAGGAATTGTTGTATTCCTTCTTCTTGGAAATCAAAATCAAATAGAGCTAGCTCATCTAGTTTAATTTAAAATCAATCTGGAACATAGAACCATTTTAAAGTGAGTATTGGACATTGAACTTCTATTCGAACTTCTACTCCAACTTGGTTCTTTCGGGCTGCAATAAAAGGAGAGATTTAGGTATTTTACATTTGTGTAAATTTTCTTTTTTTTGTTTTATTTGGGGTTAAGCTAGAAAAATCTCAATCTGTTGGTTATCTAAGGAGAGCCAGAAAATTCAGAAGTGGGTTTTTGAATTGTGTAAGCTCATTTGAAAGACACAATTGTGAAGGTTTTAGGTGAACGCTAATATCCCTTGTGTGAGGATATTAGGAGTGGAGTAGCAATCTGTGTGGCTGTTATTTAACAGTTGGTGAACACACTGGCGAACCATTATAACTCTTTGTATATTATGGATGTGAGTTTTATTTTTCCTATCTTTTATCTTTCAGAATTGTGGAATGTATGTGTGGATGTGAATGTTGTAATATTTACATTTCAAGTACTGTAGGGAATGATATAATAGTGTAGAATTTATTTCTTATTATTTCCTTTGTTTCCTTTCCGTTTGAGTTTTTGATATTCAATTTATTCTAGTAAGGTTGTCCTGCCATAAACCCTTGATTTTTACGGTGTAAGGTTGTCCTTATAACAACATTGGTATTAATATCTCTATTTAAGGTTGCTTTACATTTTCATAGTGTAATTTGATTATAGTGCTATCTTTCCTTTGTTCATTTATATTCCGCTGTTAAAGTTTAAATTTGGCATAGTCCTATTCACCCCCCCTCCCCTCAGGACATATAGCTTAGTCCTTTCAAGGTCACAGAAAGTGTATGCGCTCTACTATACGTTTCTGATATTAGTGTCGATCAGGGGTGAAAGGGTTTTGATTGGCGGCCCACACAGGGGCAATCACAACGTTTTCCTCAAACCCTCACTATATGTGCGAGTTATCTATTTTTAGGTAACTAGCTGGCATAGACACAAAGGCAGGCAACAAATTCATATCGCAATTCATAATTAACTCACAAAGGTGGGGTGTGTAGTTGCTTTGGCATTCGGTTGCACACAATTTTTAATAAAGAGGGGCATCTGTAGACATCCCACCCCAGGATGATAAGTCGATAGAGTTTAAACGATGAATGGACAACCGGACCCCAATCGTAAACACTAACCTTAGAAGCCAAAACCCTAGGAACCCCAGTCCTAAACCCTAAACTCAGTCCATTCAACCCAGTTAACCTAGTAAGCCTAACCCTAAACCGTAGGAACCTAAAACCCTAAAGCCCTGAATCAACTCGGCGAGTCAACTCACCCGATTAGCCTGCCCAAACCTATAACCCAACCAACTCACATAGTTAAGCCCAAAACTAAGCTCGAACATAAGTCCAAAACTAAGCCCAATAGGAGAAATGACTAAAACCTCAAAGCAATAGTCCTCACAACAGAGCCTTCACAGGCTTGGAGCATGTTGCCTGCCAAAGCAAGGAGTCCAAGTGGGGACTGACGGTATTCAAGTTGCCACTGACCATGTAACACTCCCTCTCTTTCGGACAGCATCCCTTAAGCACATGGGTCACTCCTTTTTCAAACCTTAATTATGTGGTTGAGGTATATTTACTCCGATGCCCATATCCTTATCCAAAATTACCCTTTTACCACCTCATCCAACCCATGAAATGATGTCATGTGGTAATATTTAATCCAAGCCATTCAACCACATTTTTCCCCTAGGATAACTATGAATTACAAAAAAAATCGGGTTGTGAGACTATAAATAGCCCCATTCTCTTCTCATTCCAAGCATCCCTTCTCATTAGAGAACACACACCAAGCATCAAAGAGCGTTCTCATTTTAGAGAGATTACCATCAAGAAGCTATCTTTCAACCAAGGAGAGTCAGAGTGTGAGAGAGAGAGAGAGAGAGGCTTAGTCCTAGCCTAGCCTAGCCAGAGTTCAAGCCTCCTGAGCCACTTAAGTTTAAATCTGAGCCACTCAATCTAACCTTGCAATACCACCGTTCATCCAACCGTTCAAGCCTCTATCAGTTTCATCAAATCAGTGCATTAACATCATGCAACATTCATTCCCTTCTCAACTCCCCTGCTCTTTATATACATCAACATCATAGTGCATTATATCATTTTCATGCATATGACTGGTGGACGTATGCTTTGTGGCTTACCGACCTAATCGGATCTTGCCCATCAGAAATCTTAGCAAGTTAGCCATTGTTTTAGCATATAAATTGCATTGTGTTGAGGGTCAAATATTGCATATTAGACCCTGGTTATTACCTGATTTTATGAATATAATATTGTTTAATGTCCTATTTTAATCGTGTTTCTGTTGCAACGTGTATTTAGGAGCATGGACTGAAATAGGTACTAAAAGCATAGATTTAACACTCAGAAATCACGAAGGTAAGGGATGGACCCCAAGGGACCGAGATAGAATTTACATGCCAGAGATCCAAGAAAATCAAGCCACTCACGTTAAACAAGCCTGAAAGTCAGTTAGAATGCAAGATCATAGGGTTTCCATCATCGGTTTGACTCAAAACTTTATATATGGCTTGAGGACCATAAATTAATTGTACACGTCAAATTTTAGCCATTGGATCCTTGTGGAAGTGGCCTAACGGACAGATCAACCCATAAAACACTGATCTAGGGCCCACCTGATATCTGGATATGCTTAAATTTTGGTCTCAACCCCTTAATTGGGGTGACAAAGCACATGGATGGAGCAAATTTCTCATGAACATCTCAGTGGACCCCACGCTTGATGGGCATGCACACATTGCAGGGAGTCCAACCGTGCACCGGATTCCACTCTGTCGGTTAGCGCATGCTGATCGATTATAATTCTAAAAATTTCAAAAATGCAAAGTGTTTCTACGCTGTCCATCCATTTTTCAGTAGTGGGGCCCACCCATCATGCATCTCGATGAACCGGACCGTCCATTCGATTCGAAGGGGGGGCTTGACCCTCACCTAGGTGGCTGTTTGGCCCCATGCACACACGCTGTCACGCCCCAAACTCGAAAATCGGGCTCATAAAATTCTCGATCGCCGAATCCAGCACCGACAGCCTCCGTAGAACCCCATTCTCGGCTCCTAGCTCCCATTCGCCAGGTTCCGATCCTGGGATGCTACGAGGAGGATTTTAAATGTCAGTTTGATTCGTAATAAGCATAACCATGGCATAACCCACAAACAACAACCAAGTACTCCATTACATTTCCACTATGATCAAAAACTTTACAAGTACAATGAGCATAAAGGGAAATACAATGGTAAAGAACAAAAACTCCAAAACGATCTGCAATGTGCTCCTGCCTCAGCGCTGCAGCGATCCAACGTCACCTGCACGCAACGGTCGTGCATAAGCTTACAGAAAGCTTAGAGGGTGGTGAAAGTGTGTGCGCAAGGTAGTAATATGAACATGCAATGTCAGAGTAATGTGAAATATGCAGATGGAATCATAATATCATGAGCCGTACCAAGGCTATGCGATGCAAGACATGAATGGTATCGGCCACCCCAAGGCCATGCGATGTGCAATACAACTCAAGCATACAGATCCTCATCTATGTCCACACATCAATACAGCTCAATTATGGGATATCACCAGGGTCTAGTACACTCTAAACCAGATACCACCACATCGCGCGCAATAAGGTAAGTGGAAGAGACCACACTATCCGTCTGCCAATATCGGGCGCGACTCGTCGATAGCGGACCCATTCCTTGAGCTGGTCAAACTTAGCCTAGGATTGCCCCCTACACTCGGGTGGGTAAGGCCGCACCCCCTTCCAACCGACCATGACACAGTGGAGAGCGTAACTGTCTGGTAATCGGCACTCAACGCTCATATACCCACTCGGTCTAGACTTTGGAGCAACCTCTTGGTACTATAAGGGTTTAGGGACTTTCACCTAGGGATATCTATAGTACCCCATGAGAATAAGATTTATGGTATCCAATCCTGCCAACCACGATGCGTCTGTGAAGGCTACGGCCCTGATGTTGCTAGGGCGTATAATAACCATGTCACACAAATGCGAAATGCATGATTCATGCAACAATTCCTGCGCATATCGTGCGCTCATGTAGGGCAATACTGCCTAACCAGGAGCCCATAAACAACCTTTTCGAAGGCATATGCTATGATTAGTCAATCCTCATATCAAGCATACATATGATGCGTATGATCATGAGTCATGAAACTATACTAAACATGTTATAATGAAACGAACTATTTTACAATACAGATGGACGTGGACGGCCTATACACAATAAGTACCGCCTAACAATGGGCCCTAAGGAGAGTCGTAATGTGGACATCCAACCAGCATTACACTTGCAATGTGGACGTCAAACCAACATTGCTTCCCAGGCACGATCTTCTTGAACATCGCTACATAATCGGTATTGGGATTACACATTGCAATGGACCTTAGTTCATCCCATTGGGCTTTTCGTATATATATCAAATGGGCCATATCCTATGGGCCTTTTATTCATCAGATGGGCCACATAAATGGGCCACACCAATGGGGCTTATGTGCATTGCAATGGGTCAAAACCCGTGGGCCTTGGATTGTATCAAATGAGCTTAGTCTCATGAGTCTAATATGTGACCAATGGGCCACACCAATTGGGCCCCACATGTAGAACAAGTGGGCCTCAACCCATAGACCTAACATGAGTCAAATAGGCCTAAACCCCTAGGCCTTATATGAGTCAATGGGCCGAAACCCCTAGGCCTTATATATAATTCAAATGGGCCTAGTCACATGGCCTTGGAACATATCAAGTGGGTCTAAACCCATAGGCCTTAAATATCAGGTGGGCCTAAGCCCATAAGCTTTACATATCAAGTGGGTCCAAGTTCATAGGCCTTATATGAATTAAATGGGCCTAACCCATAGACCCTTTGTAATTCAAATGGGTCTAGCCCATACAATAAAAATGAGCTCTCAAAGTGGAAGGACGGATTGGACGTAACAATGCATCGTGGTGGGTCCCATGTGGGGCCCACCATAATGTTACCTGCCGTCCAATCGGCTCATAAGGTCACCCTGACCAGGGAAATAAAAAGAAATAAATAGATAGAATTAAATATTGAACCAAAACTTCTACCAAACCAAAGGGTTCCAACAGTGGGCTTTAACCAACACTGTTTTCCTGCTGGATGGCCACCCTATCAACGGCTGGATGGAGTGGATAGGACACATACATCATGGTGGGTCCCACCGTCCAAATAGTGGATGGTGCGGATCAAACACACAAGTTCTGGTGGAATCCCCTGGCCATCCAGCTGCTGCTGGACGGCGTTTACAATGCACGTACATAGGGGTGGACTCCACCATCCGTCTGGACGGTGGGAGTAAAGCACATACTTCACTATGGGACCCATGTGGGGCCCACCATAGCATATATTCTTCATCCAACCAGTTGACCAGGTCACACGTACCTGAGAGAAAGGAAGACACAAATTTCACCTTGACGCAAAACTTCTGTGGCCCACAAAAGATTTCAATGGTAGTCACTCGATTCACACTGTTTCCTATGATGTGGGCCACTTGAGCGTTGGATTTGGTTGAAACTAGGAGGGGGCCCACCTGAGGAGGGGACCACCTAATGAACGGCGTGGATTCACATATACGTCAAGGTGGGGCCCACGACAGGAGTCGTGGGATCCAGCCCCCCCGCCCGCTGCAACGTGCAGCGTGTTGCTGCTGCAGCACATGTCAAAGGCTTCTTCCTTGCCTCTTTTAAAAAAAGGGAAAAACTCACTTTTCTTGGGATTTTATTGTGTGGGGTCCGTATCATGAGGATCCACTCCGTCCATTAGTTTCTAGGACCCGAAATACACCAAACAAGTCTAAAGTTCGGTGTTTTTAGTATGTAGGTGCAGCGGGCTGGGTCCAAATAACTTTAAATGGCAAGAAAAAAACAGTTGTCTATAGTATGGCCCACCTGATCAACAGATCAACCTCATTTTTTGGCTCAACGCCTAAAATGAGTTGGAAAAGGGGATGAACGGCATGGATGGAACAAATACATCAAGGTGGGCCTTGCATGAGCTGGCCCACCAAAACTTCTTTTTTTTTTCTTTGGCAGGACGTCCAGCATCTCAGACGCTGGACAGTTGGATGCTTAAAAAAAATAATAAAACAATGCATTGGGGTGGCCCCTGATTAGGTGGGCCATCACATGGCTACCCCATGCACATACAAGGTGGGCCACATCTAAAAATGGATCGAGCCCAAAACATGCATTCTAGTGGGGTCCATACAAGGGGGCCACACAATCCTATCACAAATAAAATAAAATAATATAAAAATAAATAAATAAATGAATAAAAGAGAGATGGAGAGAAAGAGAGAGATGGAAGGAGGGACACGCGTGTGATGGAGGGACCCCGACATTATGGGCCCTCCCTTGCAATAAATCATACAACAAGTGGGTCATTTAGCATAAGGGACCATCAAAACTTAAAATCAACAGTGGGGATCCTTTCCCCACTAATATGGATGGTCTAGATGACCTTTTTGTAATGGAATAAACATCATGATGGGGTCCATAGAGAATGACCCCATCATGGAGTGATCATGATGATCCAAATGGGCCATTGACCACATTTTAGGGTCCCAAGTGAGATCCACACCATTGATCGGTGGGCCTCACTTGGCCCATCATAAAAATAAGAAAAACTAGTATGATCTAGCACCCACCGTCCGATCTTCTTGCTCCTAGGGGTTCCTTGGCACCCAAGCTTCAACTTCAATGGATGAGATGAGGAATGAAGGGTTGAGATGAGAGATGGTGGGGTAGGAAAGTGGGCCACTTGGAGCTTAGGAGGCTTGGAGGAATTCCATACGTATGGAGTCTTGGAATTTTGCTTGGAGATTTGAAATGAGAAAGAGAGAAAGAGAGAGAGTTGTAAAGGGAGAGAGAGAGAGTGATGGATGGATGTGGTGAGTGATGGTTGTGTAAGAAAAGATTGACTTTTGAGGCTTTTGTGTAAGAGAGGTATGGGTGGTGAAGACTTTTGTGGCTTTTTGTATAAGAGAGGTATGGGTTTGGGAGACTTTTGTGGTTGCTTGGGAAAAGGGATGAAAGTGATGTGTACTTGACATGTGATGGCTTGATGGATTGATTGATTGATGGGATTGATGTGATTGATGTGACACATCGTAGAGATTCCCTTGATTTTCGCAACGCGTGGCGTTTTCTCGCACCGAACGTCGGTCTACAACTCTTGACTAGGGTATCGCCTCGGCGCGCGAGTCGCGGCATCGGAACCGCAATGACGGTGCGGTCGCTATGGTATTGGTCTCGGGTTGAGTCGACTCGGGTTGACGGTATATGAATCAGGGTCGCGCGTCGATATCGGTTAAGGGTCGAAGGTTGTCGAAATTCGACCGGTAAAATCGTGGAAGTCTATGGAACGGTACGGACCAAGATACGGGTCTTATAGCTCTCCCCTCCTTATAAAAATTTCATCCTCAAAATTTACACAAGCATCGTAACTAAGCATAACTCATGAAAAAGAAACATCATGATATCATCATATAGAATCGAAGATAGCATACAAAATACATCACATGATCAACCATCAAAGAGATGAGGATAACGCTCTCGAATCTCAGCCTCACGCTCCCAAGAAGCCTCTTTTACAGAATGGTGACCCCACTGCACCTTCACTAATGGAATGACCTTGGTTCTGAGGACCTGCTCCTTCCGATCAAGGATACGGACTGCCTGCTCAATGTAAGAAGCGTCCTCACGAACCTCCAACGGCTGCCAATCAATAACGGAAACTATGTCTGACCCACACTTCCTCAATATGGAGACGTGGAAAACGTCGTGGATGCTAGACAACTGCGATGGCAAGGCAAGCCTATGGAACGAGTCTTACACACTCACACGTGGATCATCAAAAAACATAGGATGAATGGTGAGTTGGTTTGATACAGTGGACCGCACCAAAACCTGATAAAAACTACTCCTTCCCAACTAGTTTTTCACCAAGAATCCAATGAACGGGTCGGATTCATTCGAAAACATCACTGTGAGGCCCACCAAACATAAAAGCAAGTTGCGTATGAATTACACACATACCAAGAAACTGAATTTTTTGGGCAGTTTTGGTCCATCACCGGTGATTGGATGGCCGATCTGAACCGTCCATCATGAAGACCATTTAAAAACGTCCCAAGGGACATTATTTCTTTGGAAAAGAAGTGAGGGAGGTGGAAGTTTTCAAAGCATCATCTTAGCTGCGTAAAGAGGTTACACAGAAGGTTTTCTTGGACGATGCAGTAGATGGTTGCGAAAGCTCCCTTCCAGCCAACCTAAACAGCTATAAAAGGAAGAAAAGAGAACGTGAAGAGCATCTAGGGCAGTTGTGGAGGTGTGAACGTGAAGAGGAACGAGAGAGAATGTGGGTCGCCTCTGTCATAAAGAGTTTTTTCTTCCTTTTCTTCTTTACTTTTTTGTTTTAAATGTTTTCTTAAGATTTTTAGCTTAATCATTCTATGGTTGGCTAAACTTCTTAGCTATGGCTAAGAGGTGAAGCTTGTAGCATGATGGGTTTAGCTCTATATCTTTGCTTCATGCTTTACTGAACTGACTTTGATTATAGTTTAATTATGAGGAATATTCGTACTTTTTAATGGTTTATTGTGACTTAAATTACAATGGATCTGCAATAGCTTCGAGTTACATTGTAGGGATTGTGAACATGGGAGCCCTATTGTTCACCATCGTCTCATGGGCATGTTTGGATGACGGAACCCTTCCTAATATTCATACATCCCTTAGATTGGATGAGAATTGGCTAAATCCTGTTGTTTACTTTGTCTCATGGGCATAGTTTTGTGATGAAACCAATTCTAATTCTCATACATATCTTCTTTTTGATAACTAGATCAAAGGAAGTTCATACATGATTTTTAATATTATATCTTCCAACTGGATAAAGATAGGACTTTAAATCCAGTTGTGTTTGTGAATCAAGCATAGATCTTCCTAATCTCTATAAGTGGATCCTTGGCATACTAGTTACCCACCTTTGAATTTCACAAGTCTTAGTTTAATATTGCACCAATACTCTCTTAAAAACCTCTGATTTAGATTTCATCTTTGCCTAGTTCTAGTTTGAGTTACTTTCAGATTACATATAAGGTTCAGTCCCTATGGATTCGACTTCGGTCTTACAGAGATTATTACTACATCACAACCTTATACTTGGGGTGTGAACACATTCCATTGTTTTCCATCGCATTTGATTGGTAGGTGTATGGCCTAAGACCTATCGATATAATCATAGTAAGTCCACCATAAACCTTACCCAGGCCATCGGTTTATCATAAGAATGACATCAAGCATCCCTGTAGACACCCCACCCAGGCTAGCAACTTAATAAGGCATGGATGATCCTTAGAAACTGAACCTGAACCCCACACCCTACCTAAAATTGCAGCCGTTTCCCGAAACCTTAGCCGAACCTGAGTCATTTCATTACCTCACACCCTAACTTAAATTAAGCCATCACCCAAGCTAAAGCGTGCCCAAACCTTCACCCACAATCAATCCATTTTTAAAGCCATTTTTGGGTCATAATCGAGCCAGTTTCGAGTCATTTTTTGAGCCAAATATCTAAAATGGGCTTTCGCTCACTCTTCGGGCCCCTCTCGAAAAATGTGCATGGAGCTAGCTGGCTGAGTTTCGGACAAGAATAGTTAGAGGCGGTAATCCAATTATCACCAACGGTAATCGGATTACTGTCTCCTCTTAACAAATGTGCCCGGAGCTATAGTTGTTTCTCTCCTTGAAAGTCAACTCTTCCTGAACCTCTTTAACCCTAAAATTCATACTATTTGCCATTTTACCAAGCCCTTCAATCTATAGGAAAGTGCCACATGGCGTCTCCCTTCTTTCTACTAATCAAAAACTATCACATCATCATTTATCCTTCATAAACCCTTGAAATACATAAAAGCCATCCCATGGGAATATAAATACCCCCTTCTCTCTTCATTTAACAACAATAAACACTACTAAGAAGAGTCACTAAAAAACTAAGAGTGACGTGAGTGAAAGTGAGAGGGAGTGTTTGAATGCCCAAGCTCCCATCCTTTTCAGCCCCCTCCCCTTTAGCCTTCTCAGTCACCTCTTAACCCCCATTTCAATCTAGACCAACCATTTCCAACCATGATGCACCTAAACATCCAAGCCATGCCAAGTACAAGCTAAAGATTGTGTCATTACCACTAGCATTTATGCTTCATTAATCATATCATTACTTCCCTTCTCAACCCCCCTACTTATTTAGGTTACCATTGAACGTATGCTCTGTGACTTGTCAGAATTCCGGATCTTGTCATATAAAAAACTAATGGTAGTCTAGGTCTCTTACATAACATTCTAGCAATATCACATCTCCTCTTAACCTCATTTCTTCACTAGACATTCTCTGGACATATGCTTTGCGGCTTGCTGGGATTCCGGACCCTGCCACATCAAATATCCAACTCTTCTTAATCTCATTTTAGTACTTTATATCTTATCATTTTATCCCCTAAGATCAGCCTACCACACAAAGTAAAGACCATACACCCGTACGGGTAGAGAGGGTACTTAACATCTTCCCTCTTTGTAATCGAGGTCCCTTAGTCGGAATTCCATATCGCACATCAGGTGTCAACTTAAAGAAAGAGAGTCTCCAGATTTTCTAGCTTTTACATATTCTGCAAGTTCTAGGCGACTGCAAGATTTTGAGTTAATTGGCTAATGATGACTCTAAGTTTACTGCATCAACAATCCAAATCAGTCCATACAGCCCCAAACCAAATATAAAATCAACGTGGGTGCCGATTTCCAGCATTCATAATCACTTACATATATATTTTTCACCATGCACTTGATCGTTTTGAACATGTGCTCTACAGCTTATCGATATAGTCGGATCCTGCCCATTAGAAATTCGAATTGATCAATCACTATTATCATTGCATTGCATTACATTTTTCACACGTGAGAATTACCTTTATTCTTCAAAAATTAGTCAAATCTTGTGAAGTAAAGATCGTACATTCGTATAGGAAGAGTGGGTGCCTAATACATTCCCTCTTTATAACTGGGGTACCTTAGTTGGAATCTTTAGAACGTAAATTCATGAGTCATATTAGGATTAAAGATCTTTAAATTTTTAATATTAAGTGTTTCTATGGGGTCTAATCAACTGTAAAATCATAATAATTGGTTAGTGGCGACTCTAGTCAAATATTACACCCTTTACCCTATCAAAAAGTGCTAGAGCGAAGCAACCAGTGGAAAGAAGAGAGTAGATCTCTTATACCCTCAAGGAATCCACCCTCTAAGCGTCCACACCACTCTCATGTATGCATGAGGCATCTCTCCTTTTCCTATTTATATCTGTTGTATACTATAAGTTGTTAAGTCAGGATGCGTATCGCCTTTGAACCTATATATACCTAATTTTTGAAATTTTGGGCCATCTTTCGGCATCCGTGGTGGCCCCCACATATAAGATATGTGGGGGCCACCACCTGGAATTTATGGAACATACGAATGTACGGAAGATTGATTTCTAAATTAGGCCAAGGCGAGTCCCATATGATCGTGGGTTAGATCCCAAAGTGGGGCTAAGCAAGGTTTGTAGAAATTTCTGTGTTGGAATTTCAAGAGCCCATGTTTAGCCTTATGCCAAAAATCGTGTTTGCAAATACAGTGGGGCCCACCATGAGGGATGTCTATTACACATGTAAGAGTATTAGGATATCCCACTACTTCATCAAAAATGACCCCAAGTGTTTGATAAGTGGGCCCAAAGTTGGGACAAATCCATTGCTGAACTGCATGTCTGATTTTCAAGTTTTGGACCAACTTTGGGCCTCTATAGTAGACACCACACATAAGATATGAATGGGCCATAACTTGGAACCTTTAAACTATAAAAATTAATAGAGAAATAATATTTTACTTGGGCCAAAGAAGACCCCACACAATTGGGGAGTAGATCTCGAAATAGGGCCAGGCATGGTTGTGAAGAAAATTAAGATACATATGTCTTGACCTATGCCAAAAATTATTTGTGAATAAACAGCTGGTCCCACCATATATTTTTTGAAGTCCATATATAGGACTACCAAGGGCACCTGACGGCATGCCGAAATGTGGCCCCTTGTGATTGTGGGACGTACTCAAAATTGGGCCAAAACTAATTCTGCACTGTGTTTCCTACACATTTTCTCCAAGTACCCATGTTTTGGTCATCACTGTAAATTGTACACACCCAAACAATGAGGCCTACCTTATAATTTTTAAAGCCCACATATAGATATACCAAATAAGTATTTCCTTTCACCAGATGTGGCCCCACATGATCATGAATATGACTCGAAGATGGCCAAAAATCAACATAGCACCAAAAATTTGTTTAGCGTAAAATTCATGTGGGGCCACATTAGTGGGATACACTACCTTCCCAAGCCATTTAATGCAGCATCTGAACCATGGAAAAGAACTCTCAGGTGCTGGTGGGCCCAAAATCCCTAAGTGGGCCATTTAGTGTGACCTGTCTAATATGAGCCCTTGTATTGCCTAGCGAGGCCCATCTTGCACACTATGAAAGTCTCTCATTTTCTAATGGTGTGGGAAATGTGATAGACAACCTTGTTGCTCATTTGTTTTTTGTTTTTTTTTTTTTGTTTTAAGTTATATGTGGCCTTGGGCCTATCCAAATGAAGCAAAAACTAAGGCTAAGTTGGGCCTAATACCAAGAGAAACACTTGGGAGTAGGAAGCCCATCATGGTAAACCTTCTTAGGCCTGTTAGGCAGGCCCATTGCCTAGTGATTGGATGTTTATCCCATGAAAAATTTGCGTAGTGGTCTGCCAAGTGGGACTCATGCTTGACACATAAGACCACATGCCTTGCACGTTGTCCAAGGTCAATGTGGGGGGCCACACTTAGGTGGGACCCACCTATTGATGGTTGAGATGGTGATACATGTGTGGTAACATGATGATGATGGGTATAATTTAAACGATGGTAATTATAATAGTGTTAACTTGATGGTGGCTAAGTAGTATTGATGATGAGCATGATGTTATTTATGTTTAACGTAATGTGATTACGTATGGACTAGTCATGATAGCATGCATATTAAAAATGATATGATGATGAATGCATGTGGTGATGGTCATGATAATGACATGCATATGACCACCATGCTCTTCTTTATATTTCTTACCTAGTAATTGATGTTGATATACAAATGATAATGATGCACTTATTGATGGTCATGATGATAACATGAAATAGATGACCATGTCTTAATTGATGACTGGATAATGATAAATAAATGATGCTGATGAACGTAAGGATAACCTCATGTATGATAGACACCTAATGCCTAAGGCATGTATGATGATAGTGTTAGATGATGACCATGATATTGATGATGTATATGAATCCTTGTATGTTATGTACTCCATGCACTTGCTTGCATGATACAGGTTATGATGATGAATTTGATGTTGAATGATATTTATGATATTGATGATACATGCAAACATTTATGTGCCACCATAACTTAACTTATGCACCTTATGTATATGCATGTTATGTGAGCCTTGGAAGCTCATTAATTAAGTAATCACAAGAGGTGCGGGGCCTTAGTGTGCTATCAATGACACTTAAATGTATGGACCTTTGCATCACATTGGTTATTTTTGTGTTAGGCCTAGTGCTTTAGGCTTGTGAAAGCCTACTTGCCCATGGAACTTGGGATATAAGCTGGCTACAAATAACCATTAGATAAGAGGCCAAGTGAGCTCACTTCGATGGTCAAGGGAATGGTTTATTATTATTATTTGTTTATTGGTCTCAGTAAAGCCCATGAGAGCGTGAGATGATTATGGCATGTGATGTGAAGTATGGTGAAGGCATGTGATGTGTTGTGATATGTGGTGAAGAATAATGGTGGGTGATGTGTAGCTCACACATGATGATTATGGCATGTGTTATTCAACTAATATGTGATGGATATGGCATAAAATATATACCCTATACACGATGTTGGGTCTCATAAGACCAAATTATAGATTGATGATTAAATCTTAGATAGGCCCAAATTAAGGCCTATTCCTTATGGGTTTTAAGGCCATGATCTGGCCCATATTAAGGCAAGATTAAGGGTCTAGATGGACATCCACATGGACAATGGGTCATGACCTAAGAGTTTACTATTTAGCATCCATGTGCCATTACTTGGCAATTGGATCTATTTTTCCTTTGATAGTTTGATAAATGTAGTTGGTTCATGAGTATCCATTTTATGCATGTATGACACATCATGAAATTAGGGCACTCGTGTTGGTCCATATACTTGGATGAGATCCATAAATGTTCTATATTTGGGCCCTTGTGTTGGTCTGTATGGCAGTATTTGGGCCCGCGTATTCATCTTTGCGCTTGGATGAAAGTTTAGAGGAGTTGGGATATGTGTATGCCTTTGCTACATAAGGGATACTTGGGTGAGATTTGTGTTGAAGCCTTATGATGGCTAAGTTGTTGATGTTATTAAGAAGGGTACGCAACGGCTATCCTAGGCTTAGATACCGAGATTGGAGACTCCTATCCTCAAATGAACCCACTAAGATTGTCCAATTTCTCTTCCGTTATGTGTCGAGTAGGGGTGGGCACAGTAGGATGAGTGGAAGAGTCTTTTCCACTGTCGGGACCGGGAAGGGAAGATATGTGACGAGCCTACCTACTGTCATGTGCTGAGTCAAAGTGGGTGGTATTCGGACTGCCGAGGCCGAGTAGGGTAAAACAAATAAGAGTCTCCCATTGTTAAGACAGTGGGTAAATGGGTAGGGGTTGACAGACCCAATACTTTTCTTTATAGAAATGTGTCCCACACTTGTGTGATGATGTTGGATTATACATGTGTGGTATGTTTGTGATTCTTGAGGAAGTGTATCATGTGGTGTTAAGGTGTACTAGTGGAGAGGAGTGTTTAGCATTTAACTCATGCATTCATTCATCCACTATCCACTTGGATTAGTGGTGCACAACTAAATCATCATGTGCACCTTTGCAATAGCTACAATCTTGGTTAGGTATGTGTTGAGGGTCAAATATTTCATATCAGACTCAGTTATTTCCTGGATTTATAAATATGGTACCGTTTAATAGCCTAATTTAATCGTGTTTGTGTTGTAAGGTGTAATTGCGAGCATGGACTGTATCAGGATGCTAAAAGTACGGATTTAACACTCAGAATGCACCATGGCAAGGGATGGACCCCAGGGGACCACGATTAGTGGATTTATACACCAAAGATCTGTGAAAACTAAAAAACTGAAGCTCAAGTGGCCTGAAAAACATACAGAATACACGATCACAGGGCTCCCACCATCCGTTTGGCACAAAACTGTATACATGGCCTGAGGACTATAAATTAACTTTACATATTAAATTTTAGCCATTAGATCACTGAGGAAGTGGCCCAACAGACAGATCAGCCCCTAAAATCTAGATCCTGGGCCCACCTGCAATCTAGATATGCCTCAATTTTGGTCCCAACTGTTAAGAAGATACGAGGAAATAGATGGACGGAGCAAATTTCTTGAAGACACCACAGTGAACCCCATACCATGATGCGTGTGCACTGTGTACAGGTGACCTCGCCGTGCACCAGATGGTCAGCCCGGTCAAAGATGGGTTGACTCGTCTTCTTCTTGCGTATGAACAGCGGACGGACGTTATCCGTCAGTTTTTCAGTCGTGGGCCCCACTCATCATCTGGCTTGATGATCCAAACCGTTCACCTATCTCAGGATACGGCCAAGACCAACACCTAGGTGTCCTTTTGGTCTCATGCATATATATATGCATAGATCTCTATTTAAACGCGGGATGGACGGCTGGTTACAATTCAATGGGCCACCTCAAATTCGAGCCAGAAAAAGTCAATTCTGATTGGTTTTTCGATAGAATTCTAATGGTTGGATTGGATTTCATGTCGGGTTTCGATCATGGGCCCCACCATTCATCAGCGCAAGAAAAGTTACGTAAACTCTTTTTTGCAAACGCCGAACAGAGCACTATGCATGAACTTGTGGGCCACTATCTTGACCCATTAGCTTGATCCAAACCGTCCAGAAGATTCTCACGGTCCGGCTGAGCAGGACCTAGATGAAATTCTTGTTAAGGAGTAACGAGTGCAACTTCCAACCAGTTGAGGGTAAGATAGATGGCACCAAGGAAAATCATACAGGCCCCACGAATGTGATCCATAACAGGCCATACCAGATCAGAACGATGAGACACATCTAATGGACGGAGTGAATTTTTCCAACACCAGCAAACATGGCCCCCACCAATTATGCGCTTTTGCATTTTCTTATGCCGAAATTGGCGGTTGCGAATTAGGTTCCGCTGTGACTTGCTCTGCGTAAGGAAGTCGGTTCTCATCGACAGCTATTCCACCGACAAAGATTTCCTATAAAAGAAAGAGAAAGAGAGAGAGTAGAAAGATCTTGGCTCGGTTGGGAACGTCAGTAACAGAGAGAGAGAGAGAGTGAGAGAGAGAGCAGGGAGTAGTTTTGTTTATTTATAGTTTTTTCTATCATGGTTTTCCTGAGATCTGCTTCAATCATGTTTGGCTAGACCTATTAGCTAGGGCTAAGAGGTGAAGCTTGTAGCGTGATGGGAGACTCTACTTTATACCTTTGGTTTAATTTCTATTCAGACTGAACTGATGTTGATTTTAGTTTAATTAAGGGAATGTTTTTAGTTTTTAATGGTCTGTTGTGACTAAAATTACAATGGGTCTGCGATAGTTTTGAGCATGTACCTTTCCTTTTATGTTTATGACGTCAGGAAGCCCTATTATTCACTATCATCTCCTGGGCATGGTTGGATGACGGTACCCTTCCTAACCTTCATATTATGTTGTTTGGTTGGTAATTAGTTTAGTTTTGTTGTTTACTTTGTCTCCTGGGCATGGTTTGGTGATGGAATCAATTCTAATTTATATACCTTTCATCTCTTGAAAACTATATCAAAGGAAGTTCAGTTTTGATTTTCATGGTTACACTCTTCAACTGGATGAAGAGGGGACTCTAAGTCTAGTTGAGTTCTTGGAACAGGCATAAGATCTCCCTGATCTCTACAAGTGGATCCTCTAAATCCCTAGTTTCTTACCTCTGATTTCTTTAAATTTTTAATAATATTTTCACCATTATTCCCTTAAATTCCTTCGATTTAGATTTCATCTTAGCTTAATTCTAGTTCTACTTAGTTTTAGATTACGTACAGGTTCCAGCACTTAGGATTCGACCTCGTCTCACCAAGTTTATTATTACATCATAACCTTATACTTGGGAAGTGAACAAGTTTTTGGCATCGTTTCCTGGGACTCTAAGTCCAGTTGAGTTCTTGAAGCAGGCAGAAGATCTCCCTGATCTCTACTAGTAGATCCTCTGAATCCCTAGTTTTCTATCCTTGAATTCTTTAAGTTTTAGATAATTATTTCATCATTATTCCTCATATTACAGTCGATTTAGATTTCATCTTAGTCTACTTCAAGTTCTACTTAATTTCAGATTACTTATAGGTTTCAGTCCCTGTGGATTCGACCTCGGTCTTACTGAGTTTATTACTACATCACAACCCTATGCTTGGGGTGTGAACAAGTTTTTGGCGCCGTTGCCGGGGACTGATAGTCATGTATTTCTGAAATTAGCTGGTCCTAGGATTAGTTTAAGATTAGGATTTTTCTAACTTTAGTTTTAGTTTTTCTAATTTTAGAAACTAACCTGTTTCCTGTTTTGTAGGAGCCTGACATAGACCATCTAATTTGGTAACATCTATCTAATTTTTTTACTTTTTCTATTTTTAGATTAGGTTTTATTTTTTTAGAATTTATTTTAGGAGTTCTTTTAATTTTAGAAACTAACATTACTTTCTAACTTTAGAATTTTTAGTTTTAGAAACTAATTTCTTTGTTTTCTTTTGCAGGATCTTAACATAGGAACTTCTAATGTGGTAACATCCTTCTAACTTCTCCTCTTACTTTCTATATTGCTGCTAGAAATTTTCTTTTATTTTCTCTAGGATTAGATTCAGAGTTAAGGTTTCACCATGCATATGAATGAGTAGGCACGTCAGTATGCTGAGATAGCTTAAGAAAAACATCCTACGCCTCAAAATTTTTCTAAAAATATCTTCGAGAACTAATCGGAATATGATGATTCACTGATTAAGAAGTCTTTCGGTGATTATGTGTGGGAGAATAATTGCGTTTCATGAGTTAAGAAAATAATACATGATTATTGGAATGATGACACGTATCAACTCCCGACATATGACCCGTATGATTTTGATAAGTGGAAACAGAAATATTTTGAAGTTAAGTCAGTAAAACATTATGGTAATAACCCTCATGGATTAGCCACTTTCGAATATCCACCAAAAATAATCCAAGAGGAGTTATCTCCGAGTTACACAGACTATGTTACTGGCATAAGGAAATTATTAGAAACACTTGAATCACGCCTTAATAGGCTAATGGAGGCTAGTTCATCTCAGCCACAACCCAATCCAGAAATACAATGTGAGGAAAGTGATCCTTACTCGCTTTTGAGAAACTCTGGAATTTGGAATGAGGAGTTGAATTACGTTAACAAGCATGTGGTTCAATTTCCCAATGAGTCGATCTCGATGACTTTTTAAAAGAATGGGGAAGAGACATGGGTGTCTTTCAAATATAATGATGATGACATACTTCAATCACATGACACACTAGATTTTAATGATGATGAAGAGGTTAGTTTATGCAAACCTTAACCCATTCTTGGTGTAGAATGTGAGGAAAGTGATCTCATCCCAAGTATGCACTGCACTGAACTAGAATATGATGAGTATTGGGATGATGATTATGAATGTGCAGCCATAATTCTCCTGAAATCAATCTCAAGTTTAGTCCAGGACAATGATCTAGAAATACACGAAGGGAACGGTCAAAATGAGCTACTCCACTCACCTAACATGTCTGATCTAAAAGTGGATGAGATCTTTACAACTGACTCTTCTATCTCTTGTGAGATATGTTTGGACCACTCCCCTGAATTGAATGATGATATGATTCAAGAGATGGACAAATTACTCGATATGACTCTAAAATTTAAAACCATCCAGATGAGGCCACCAACTGAACTGTTAAATGTTGACGATTCAATGCCTCTTCTGAGTAGTATCAATGAATGGAGTCCTCACATCAATACTTCGTCTCCTAACCCTCAAATTTTTTACGCAGGGTTAGAGCAAGAGAGCATACCTCCATCTACTTTTAAAGATGATGGAATCCTTAAACAGATTATCACACACTTCAATGTGGAGAATGAGTCACTCTCAGTTGAATGTCCTAACTCTTTTAATGATTGCTTGGCACACTTTGCATATTATTCAAACGATCCCATGATAAGAGACATAGTGAATGCCTTGTAAGATAACATCTCGGTAGTCATCACTGACTGAGAGAACCCTTACTCTGAAGCCCCTTCTTTCACAGATCCTAAATGTTTACCATTAAGGGAGGAGGAGCTGAAAATTGAACCGAAGTCTACTACTTCGGAATGTGTTGAGACTACATCACTTCCTGAGAAGTTTTCGGAACTTTGTCTACTTGTAGTCTCTGATTCACCATGGGATACTAACTTTGAAACTTCTTCTGTCACAGGTGAATCGTACATACTCTGGATACCTCAAGCAATTCAACGAAAAATTTCTTATGAGGTACATAAGTTTCTCTGGAAAGTCATGCTCCAGGGCATCTAAGCCTATTGCAAAAGGGGCTTTTAGATGATCCTGTTGAGGAACTTACTGAGAAACTTATCAAGATATTGGCCGGAAGAGGAAACTTACGGCATAATCGAGTAGTTTTTCTCTATTTTCATAAGACTAGGGTAATTTGCTTTATGCTGTTCTAGGATAGATGGTTTTATGCTGTAGCTTAGTTTGCTTGTGTCATGCCCCAAACTCAGAAACCAGGCTCACAAAATTCTGGATTGCCGAATCTGGTGTTGATAACCTCCATAGAATCCCATTCTCGGCTCCCAGCGCTCATTCACCAGGTTTCAATTCTGAGATATTACGAGGAGGATTTTCAACATCAATTTGATTTGTAATAAGCATAACTAAAGGCATAACCCACAAACAATAACCAAAAACTCCATTATATTTCTACTATGATCAGGATGAGGACCAAGACGAGTTCTCATATATGCAGTACCACGACGGCTTTGCTTAGGTGGCCTGAGTTGACGGGACTTCTCAGTGGAACCCTTTTTGGATATTTGATTTTGTTATTTACATGTATATGAGACTCAGAGATGTATTCATACTTTAGAGACAGTTGAGATTTACTTTATTTTTCCATACAGTGATATATATATGCTTTAGTCTTTCACTTTCTTTTATCACTGACTCTGGAGTATGAATTGCAGTTTTGGTATACTTTTACTCATGTGAATGCTTTAACTTAGACAACATTGAATCATAATCATTTTTGTTGCATAAGTGACGGTCTAGAACTCGGGAGTTGAGTTTAGACACGACCTCCGATTTTCAGGGTGTTACAAGTTGGTATCAGAGCATGAATGAGATTATATCGGGCCTGAGTTATGGTCATGCACGTACGCTGTCGCTTCCTTTGACTTAGGTGGGTGCGAGAAAGGTCTAGAAACACTTATAGGATCGCAGATTCGCCAATAGGCGAAGACTATTCGTATCGATCGCGCGATCGAGTCCGTAACGCATCTAAGGTCGCGTGGAGCGACCTAAGTAGCTCCTAGGTTGTAGGTAGGTGGGTTGAGATGTTCTTTGAACGATTCTAAACTCGTAAATGTGAATCCTTGGGCTGTGGGACAACCACAACCCTTACATTCAATCGCTAGGGCTTAAAAACTCCGTTTCACCTAAATTCTTCAAAATTCTTCGTCTTACTACTTCATTCTTCAATTATTTATTATTATTTTTATGTTACGCATTGATCCTAATGTGAAAATGATATAAAATCATACTTCAACAAAATTTTACAGTGAATAGTAAAATTTCCTGAAAAATGGCCATTAGGCCATTCTAAGTTTGCAATCTTTAGAAACTAATGGGCTAGATGGATGTATTAGCTCCTTATACCCCAAAATCATATACTGCATGATAAGAGATTACATTCAGGTTTACAGATTAGCCCTGAAAAGCTCTGAATGCATGTTTGGGCCTCCCTAGGGCAATCTAGAATGAACTAAGGTGGGGACCATAATTTTTTGGAGTCCCTGGGCCAAGGGGGACCCGACCCATGTGGTCCCACCGGCCACCTAGAGAGATGGCCGGCGATGCCATCGCCGTCCGGTGGTGCCCACTTGCAATGATTTTTGGTGCGTGGGGGTATTTTAGGTAGTACACCCCCCCTATGTATGGTCCATCCATAGAAAACCCCTAAATGAGGTACTTCCTTCACAACAGTCCCCTTCCCTAGCTCTATTTTTATTTTCTTACTGCCATATCTCAAAACTGTGGCTCCAAATCCTTCCCAAACCCATTCCTTGTTGAAAACGACCCCACTCCATCACTCCATTGCAGTTTGCAACTCTCCCTCTTGCAAATCTCATCCGTTGGAGCTCCTACAACCCCCAAAACGAGCTGAAATCTTGAGGAGCTCCATTCCCCTTTTTCATTCTCTTTTCTTTCTGAAAATCCATCCTAGGGGAGCTTGAAGCATCTCTCTACAACGCCTATATCTCCCTTTTTCAGTTTGGGCAGCCATTTCTCAACATTTTCCCCATTTTTCATAGCTTTTGTTGAAGCCATTTTGGGTCTTTTGTCTCTCTCCACCATCCTCTCTTTGATGGGAAAGAGAAAGATCGCAGCGGATGAGGCTGGGCCTAGTCGTCCTGTTCAATCAAGAAGACCGAGGGGTGGCGCTGCTAGCTCGAGTACCGCCGCAAGTCTAAGCACAGCACGAGAGTTCCATACAAAGCGAGATTTGGATCCCCAAACTCAACTTGGGCGAGTGATATTAGCACAGATGCCTCACGGCGAATACACTGATCGTAAGGTGTTGTTTGAGGCGGACGTGGAAGGGCGACTCTTCAGCGAATTCCTGTTATTCGAGCGCATTGAAGCTGCGCATTGGGATCTGCTCTTTGAAGCTCGTGCTCGTGCTAATGTGAGCACCGTTCGTGCCTTTTACGCTCGTATCCAGAGTCCTATATTGGAGCCATTGCAGTTCAAGATTCCTTTTGGTAGAGACCGGATGGCTACGATCGATGTTTAGTTGATAGCGCGACTTCTGAACGTGCCCCTTGGTGATGTTCATCCCAGTGTGAAGAATTTGAGGAGTAGGCGTGACCGAGTCATCGTACCAGGTTCCTATGCGGTAAATTGGTTCCATGGCAGCCTAACAATAGTCTCAAGGCATCTCATATGTCTGATGATTTGCGCCTGCTGCACCACATTTGCACGTTCAACGTGTATCCCAGGTCGACAAATCGCATTGAATGTACACGCCTTATGGTTGATTTCTTGTATCAGGTGGCCCAGGGAGAAAATGTGTGTATAGACACTTTCATCTTGCGACAGATTATCTTCATAGCGAAATCAAGAAGAATATCTGAGTCACTTCCTTTTGGCCAACTTATATGTAAGATCGCACTTGAGTTTGTTTACAGACTTGGGTCGGAGTTGCCAGTTCCGATTCACAGCATTGATGAGTTTACCATGGTCAAGATGAAGATTGGGTCTCAGTACCGTGAGACTCAGCTTGAGGAGGATAGCGAGGACGATTTCGATGATGAAGAGGATCTAAGTGAGGGAGAACCTGGAGAAGAAGTTGAGGAAGAAGTCCAGGAAGAGGTAGAAGAGGAGGCTCAGGATACAGATGAGAGCCCTCCTTCTTCTGCTCAGGCTACTGGTGATAATCACATTGCCCGAATTGAGGAGAGCTAGGTCGCCTTGCGAAGGGAAGTTCAGGAACTTCGGACTGAGGTTGAGGATACTAAGGCCGTTATGAAGAGGAAATTCGGCAAGGTGACTCGCACTTTGAAGACGATCCTGTGCTGCTTGCAGGATAAGGGTGCTCCTCCTCCATCACCCGACTCAGACTAGCGATGATTTTAGATGTTGTTGTTAGTAGTTAGTCGTTTCCTGCTTGATGTTGTGTAAGCTTGTTAAGGCTAATAGTTTACCTATGTTGCTGTTGTAACTTTAACTGTCTCAGTTTCTATGTACTTCTTATCATGATGCTTGTAAGGAGATATCCCTTGTATTGTGAAAATTTTGATTAAATGAAATGCATGGAATGCTTTTGACTTTTTGTGTGAATGATTGCGGTGTGGTTGTGCTATTGAGACTGACAAGGTTGTGCCCTATTTTGAATATAGGGAATGCCGCCGAAGGCTACATGGAGCACAACTTGGCTTACATTGGGTGAGCCTATGGATCAGGCTCCTTCGCAGTCTGATGCTCATGCGGACCCTGCTGTGGGCCCGATTCCTGAGACAGTACGTGCATCTCAGCCTACTACTAGTCCTGCAGTTGGACCACCGCCTTTTACACCGCCCGTCAGAGAGCAGTACCGTGCGTCTTCTTCGACGCAGTACATGCCACAGCCTGCTCCACCTCTAGATAGATTTGAGCAGATGATGGTTATGATGCAGCAGTAGCAGCAGCTCCTGACTACAATTGTGGGGACTTTAGTCTAGGGTGGGAGTGTGCCTCCACCTGCACCACCTGCGCATCCAGCTGAGGATGCCGATACATATGCTCAGGATGAGGGCATGGTTCATCCTGTACCACCTGCTTATCCTGTGGGGAATGCCGCAGACACACGGAGCTTGTTAGAGCGATTTCAGGGCTTACGGCCTCCCACTTTTACGGATTCTCATAGACCGGAGGAGGCCGAGTATTGGCTCGACCGTGTGTCGAAGATATTGTGGATGCTGCATTGTTCAGAGGCTGAGCAGGTCGAGTTGACTACGTTCTTGTTCGAGCGAGAGGCCAGCTTATGGTGGGACAGTGTATTGCAGACCGTTGCGGCCGATTATATGTGGACCTGGGCAGCGTTCGAGTTCCGCTTCCACGAGAAATACTATCCCCAGACGTATAGGCCTGAGCGGGAGAATGATTTTCTACACCTCAGACAGGGAGGCATGACAGTGACTGAGTAGGCACGGGTGCATGCCTTGACAGCTGAGGCAGCTGCGATAGAGACTTCTCAGCATTCGGCCTTTGAGGTCACTGCCCACATCGGAGGTATTCTTATTCTTGTGATGGTGGACACAGGATCCACGATTTCATTGATATCACGTGCCATAGTCAGGCGCATTGGGTTACCGACTATTAGGATGGATGGGGTGCGAGTTTATACAGATCACGGGTCCTTTACAGATGTCACCCTGATGTGTGAGGGCTGTTTGGTGGATCTGGGGGGCAAGACGATGACTCTTGATCTTGTCGTCGACTCCTTGCTTGTTTATCTCGACGTCATTCTTGGCATGGACTGGTTGACTACAGCGAGGGCCGAGATTGACTGCGAGACTCGTATAGTGACTTCCTACGAGCCAGAGGGCGCATCCTTCACGTTCCCAGTGCGGGTAAATCTCTCCTTCCGCATACTTAGCTACGCTACTTTACTACCGGACGCTGGTGCCTAGATGCTTGAGCATACCCAGTCGTTTGCGAGTTTGGGGATCTGTTCAGGAAGATCCCTGGTTTGCCGCCTAGACGAGAAATTGATTTCACTATCGATCTGGTGCCTGGTTCCACGCCTGTCTCACTGCCGACGTATCGCATGGCACCGTGTGAGATGGAGGAGTTAAGGACGCAGATTGATGGTCTGTTGGAGCTTAGCCTTATACGACCTAGTGTGTGTCCTTGGGGAGCACCAGTTCTGTTCGTAAGGAAGAAGGATAGTTCGATGCGATTGTGTATTGATTATTGCAGGCTGAACCAGATCACGGTGAAGAACAAGTACACTTTACCCAGGATCGATGACTTGTTTGATCAGTTGAGAGGAGCGCAGTACTTCGCAAAGATTGATCTTCAGTCAGGATATCATCAGTTGCGCGTCAGGGATGAGGACGTGCAGAAGACAGCATTCAGGACCAACTTTGGCCACAACGAGTTCCTTTTGATGTCGTTCGGTCTCACGAACGCACCAGCCGTGTTCATAGATCTGATGAACAGGGTATTTCGACCTTTTCTCTATCGATTCGTCGTTATGTTCATTGATGAAATTTTGGTATACTCCAGGAGTCGAGAGGAGCATGAGGAGAACTTACGCTTGGTCCTGAATACTCTGAGACAGCATCAGTTGTTCGCACAGTATAAGAAGTACAACTTCTGGAAGCAGGAAGTGAAGTTTCTGGGACACGTGGTGTCCAAGGATGGCATGGCAGTTGACCTGTCTAAGGTAGCTGCAGTTCAGGACTGGGAGCAGCCTGGTTCTGTCATGGAGGTGAGGAGTTTCTTGGGTCTCACTGGTTATTATCGACGCTTCATTCAGGATTTCTCGAAGATTGTGAGACCTTTATCTCAGTTGACACGGAAGGACGTGAAGTTCGCCTGGAATGACAAGGTGGAGTCAGCTTTTCAGGAGCTGAAGGACAGGCTTACGTCCGTCCCTGTGCTAGTATTGCCAGAGCAAGGGGTTAGATACACTATATACACTGACGCGTCTAGAGTTGGTCTTGGTTGTGTCCTTATGCAGAGGGACAGGGTAATTTCGTATGCCTCTAGACAATTAAGGAAGTACGAGGAGAATTACCCTACATACGACCTGGAGTTGGCAGCCATCATATTCACACTGAGACTCTGGAGACATTAGCTTTATGGAGAGGAGTTCGAGCTCTTTTGCGACCACAAGAGCCTCAAGTACATATTCACGCAGCGAGACTTGAATATGAGGCAGCGGCGATGGATGAAGACTTTAAAGGACTTCAAGTTCGAAGTCTCTTACCATCCTAAGAAGACGAACCTTGTGGCTGACGCGTTGAGTCGCAAGAAGGCGATAGAGTTTGTGGCTCCGCTGATGGTTGCTGAGTGGGATATGGTTGAGTTTTTACGAGACTTTGAGAAGAAACTCACTGTAGAGGAGCCATATGAGTTCATCGCACATGTGCAAGTGCGATCTCAGATCGATGACCGGGTCATCGAGGCGCAGACGGATGATGCGCATCTGACTGAGCTTCGAGAGTAGGTCAGTGATAATGCGGACTCCGAGTGGCGAGTTGGCGCGGATGGGGGCTTACGTTATCGTGGCCGCCTATGCGTCCCAGATATCCCTGACTTGAGACGAGAGATTCTCGAGGCTGCGCATTGTATTAGACTCACGATGCAACCAGGCAGTACGAAGATGTATCGCGACGTGAAGAAGACCTATTGGTGGGAAGGTATGAAGACCCACATAGCAGAGTTCGTGTCCCGTTGTCTTACTTGCCAGCAGGTGAAGGCAGAGCATTGCCGACCACCTGGACTCTTGCAGCTTATGCCGATCGCAGAGTGGAAGTGGGACTTCATTTCCATGGATTTCATTTCAAGGCTGCCGAAGACGAGGAAGGGACATGATTCCATATGGGTGATCGTCGACCGTCTGACGAAGTCGGCGCACTTCCTACCGATCAGAGTCACGAACTCTGCAGACGAGCTGGCTAGACTATACATCAAAGAGATCGTGCGTCTGCATGGAGTTCCGTTGGAGATCGTGTCGAACAGAGACATGCGGTTCACTTCTATTTTCTGGACTCGAATTCAGGAGGCTATGGGTGTGAAGTTGAAGTTCAGTACTGCCTTCCACCCATAGACAGACGGACAGACAGAGCGGGTGAACCAGATCGTAGAGGATATGTTGCGAGCTTGCTCATTGGACTTCAAGGACAGTTGGGATGACTGTCTTGCATATGCGGAGTTCGCGTACAACAATAGTTTTCAGGCGAGTATCGGTATGGCACCTTACGAGGCGTTGTATGGGTGACCTTGTCGCTCACCGCATAGCTGGGCAGAGGTCGGTGAGCGTAGCTTGATTGGCCCAGAGTTTGTGCAGGCGACGTCGGAGAAGATTGATATTATTAGACGTCGGCTTCTCACAGCGCAGAGAAGATAGAAGAGTTATGCTGATACGAGACGGCGGCCGCTAGAGTTCACAGTTGGGGATCATGTATTTTTGTGAGTTTCTCCTATGAAGGGAGTCCTTCGGTTCGAGAAGAAGGGGAAGCTAGCACCATGATTCATTGGTCCGTTCCAGATCCCCGATCGTGTGGGAGCAGTGGCATACCGTTTGGCTTTACCCACGCCTCTCGTGAGCGTTCACAACGTATTTCATGTTTCTATACTGAAGAAATACGTTTCTGATCCTTTCCATATCATCAGATGGGAGCAGGTGCAGTTAGGAGAGGATGTTACATATATCCTGCCACCGATGAGTATCCTAGACAGGAAGGAGCAGGTGCTACGTAGCAAGGTGTAACATCCCGAAAATCGGGGGGTCGAACAAAAACCCAACTCCCGAGTTCCAAAATGTTATTTATGCAATATAGATATGTATGATTGAATGTTGTCTGTAATAACGTATTAAACATGAGTGAGATTAAGCTAGAACAATATATCATACTCCAGAGACAGTTAAATTAACAAGCGGAAGACTATGATAGTATGTATAACGTATATAAACTGTTGTATGTCTCCAGAGTGTGAATATATTACCAGGTTATATACATACATGTATACTCCAAAAGTAAACCAAAAGGATATACATGAGTGTTCTAAAAATATAAAATGGCAAGTACCAATGTATCTAATCAACCTCCCTGTAATCCCATCGATCAGCACACGCATAAAGGAGGGATCCTCCTCCTCATCATCATCATCAAGTCCAGCCCCGCCTCGCAGGCTGCGCCATCATCTGCAATCACAAAAAGGTCTGGTGGGTGTCCAGGAACACCGTCCCATAACGTGGGAGTGAGTAGCTAACTCAGTGGAATAATAGAGCAAGGATTAACATGTTCTCAAATCAATCATGCGATAATAGTAAAGCAGTAAATCAAATAATCCTAAAACTGTTGTTAATGCAATATGACATGACGTGATGTATGCCCTCACCAACGATCTCCCTCATACGGCACCATCTTACGACCGCAGCATGCAATCGACCCTTAAGTGCTCCACATCTTCCAGGCACATGCAATGGTATGGTGATATGATTTCCGAGTTATTATTAGTCCATTCAAACAGCAGGATTGGGAAACTAAGGTACTTCCCTTATATCAATCCCAACACAGATCCTGTCTAGGGTCGTCACTCCTAGTAATCTCATACGAGGTATATTTTGTAGGTCGCTGCAAGGGCTGCCAGGGCTGTTGCACACACTCGTTGCTCCGCTCCCCCATCACCTTATCAATACAGGCTTACTGTATTCTACTGCTACTGAAGGGTTGTCGCCTCCTGTAGACTCAGAATACGCTCGCGGTCACTACAAAGGGCTGCCAGGGCTGTTGCTCGCACTCGTTGCACCGCTCCCCCATCACCTTATCAATGTAGGCTGACAACAAGAATATAGTGTCTCATACCACCATAATCTGCTCACGAGTCATAGGTGCTCACTGGTCACTACGGAGAGGTTTGCGGCCCCAGCGTAGGCCAACAGCTCGACCACGGTGTCCCATACCACCATGCCCGGCTCATGAGTCTTCGTGGATCAAGGTACCATGGTTAACAGGGTTTACAATGGTAAGTTCAGTACCCTAGGTTCAAGCAGTTATGACTCATGCAGGGTGAACATACAACGGCCAGTCGGGTTACTTGACGGGCTCGACTAGCACGAGCGCCTCGCAAGTCGAACGACATGAAGTGCGTGAAACACTTCGCGTGGCCTAACCACTGCCGTCAACTCCAAACACGACTCGCGTTCATCGACGCGTCGTTCGTGGTGAAGATAAGCTAACCACGGTTCGCTCAGTTACCGACTGCCTGGACTAAGTATAGTCCCAAACATGTGGAATCACATCAGCAAAGCATGTGAAAGTATTGGAAATGAAATACAACCATATGAGCATGTTATCACATGTTGTAACATACAACTTAAGCAAATCACCTGATACCTGCCTTTCATACATATAATGAAATTATGCATATCACCAACATATAGGAAATCATTTCCATCAGCAAATTAATTGAGAATTCAATCTCAAACTAAATCATAATGAAATCATCAAGCACATGTTATAACATACAACTTACGTAAATCATCAAGCACATGCATTTCATTCATATAATGAAATCATGCATATGGCTAACATGTAGGAAACCATTTACACCAGCATATTAATTGAGAAACTAATCTCAAACTAATCCATAACATCATTTAATTCAATACATACTAATACAAGCATTTATACAAACACTTACACTACACACTTAAGTCTACATATAGTATGTCGACCCGAAGTGTGCATTTAGGCGAATCTCTTCGCCAAACTAATTATGCACGTATTCCTAACATTCTAATGCGACAATAAACCATGTCAATCACATCAGAAAAATATGAATGAAATCTGTACTTCCTACAAATGACTAAAATGCCCTAAATCTCATATTCTTCGTTGATTTACGAAACAAGAAATGGACAGCATGTTGTACATGTCAAACGGCGATGCCGTCGATAATCTACTATTAAACGACATTGAAAGCTTTGGAAACAGTCAATCAAAGCGCCTAAAATCTGCACCTTGTCTCTTATAAACGTGTGAATTCGAACGGAGCGTATACGCTTCGTCTACGGCGAATAGAGGACCTAATTTGCAAGATTTATGAGTTAACAAGCTATGGAACGAAAAGAATCCCAAATCACCAACTTCTAGGGTTATTCCTTACCTGAAAATGCGGAGGAATCGCCGGGAAAGTGATCAGAGTGCGTTGCCTAAGCACGTACAGCACGTGGCACAAGCAGCAGGGAATTCTCTCCCACCTTCTCTCACAAACTCTCACCTTTTCTCTCTCCCAATCTAGGAATTTTTGCAAATTCGGATGGGAGAGATGAGTGAGGGTTTCAACCCCTTTTATAAGCCCAAACTTGCCCGAAATAGGCTCTGGTACAAAGTTCGCTTAGTGCATATCCAAATCGGGGTTGTTTCGGTCCAAAAGATGCTTTCTGGTGGTCCCCTGACCAAATGCGATCGGACTTAAGCTCACGCATACCAGATCTAGCACGTATTAAGTTTTCAGTCCGGCAGGGTTCACAGATTGCACGTGGCGGACCAATTTCAGTTCAGCGGTCACCGCACGTAGATCAGGGCTGAAAGTCTCATGACATAAAATAAAAATTTCTCCTGATCCGAGGGTGTAATCTGGCTGAATTCTGACGGTCAGAACGCTCAATACTGACGCATCAAGTCGTGTGCCAGATTTGAATTTGAAATTCCAATTCTGTCTGGGCTCAATGAAATGGCCTGTGATTATCGGTTTGACTTGATTTTTGAAATGAGTGTCAAGTCCAGCTAGGCGGTTCTAACGGTCTAAGATAGGAGGTATCGGACTTTCGACGCGCGGTCTAGATCCAATACAAAGATTCAAAGTGGTCCAGAGAACAAACCTGCTTAGAGTTTGGTCCGAGGTTATAGAGTATTATAGAGTCATTGGTTATACTCGATTTAGGTCTTGTAGAAAGTATTTAAAGTGATCAGGGACTATTTCCCAGCTACTCTAACGTTGCGCTAGCTAACTTACGCTTAATTTCTAAAGGAATTAATCCTAAGTGGTTTCTTTGGCTATGGAATTGGGTTCTGAATGATTTTCCAGGTGTTTTTAATTGACCCACTGCCTAAGGACGTCAAATCCCAGATTGGCCAAAATCCGGGGTGTTACACAAGGTGATTCCCCTTGTGAAGGTATTGTGGACGCATCACTCTGAGGAAGAGGCTACCTGGGAGACAGAAGCCGAGATCAGAAAGAACTACCCACAGCTTCTCGAGGAGTACGAAAGGGTATAAATTTTGAGGATGAAATTTTTTTGTTAAGGGGGGTAGATTGTAACGCCATGGAAAAATCCGTACTTGGACTCGAGTACCAACTCGACCAGAAATCGCGTGGGATTAATTTCTTTGGAAAATTCGTGTAAGTTGCGCAACGCTAGAGTAGCTGGGAAATAGTCCCTGATCACTTTAAATACGTTCTACAAGACCCAAAGCGAGTAGAACCAATGACGCTATAATACTCTAAAACCTCGGATCAAACTCTAAACCGGTTTGTTCTCAGGACCTCTTTGAAACTTTATATTAGATCTAGACCGCGCGTCGAAAGTCCGATACCTACAATCTTAGATCATTATAACCGCCTAGCTGGACTTGACAATCATTTCGAAAATCAAGTCCAACTGACATTCAGAGGCTATTTCATTGAGCCTGGAGTGAAGAGAGTGAGAATAGGGTTAGATTTGAAATTTGAAATTCAAATCTGGCACACGACTTGACGCGTTATTATTAAGCGTTCTGACCGTCAGAATTTAGCCAAATTACACCCTTAGATCAGGAAAAGTTTCTATTTCATATCATGAGACTTGTAGGCCTGATCTACGTGCGGTGACCGCTGAACTGAAACTGGACCGCCACGTGCGATCTACGAACACTACTGGTCTGAAAATGGGATGTGAGCGACATCCGACATGCATGAACTTAAGTCTGATCACGTTCGGCCAGGGAACCTCCAGAAATGTCTTTTTAGACCGAAACAGCCCCGATTTGGTTAGGCATCAAGTGAACATTGTTCCCAAGCCTGTTTTGGGCAAGTTTTAGGTTATAAAAGAGACTTAAACCCTCACTTCTCTCACCCATCCGAATTTGCTAAAAACCCTAGCTGCTGTGAGAGAAAAGGTGAGAGATTGTGAGAGAGAGTGGGAGAGAATTTCCTGCTGCTTGCACTACGTGTTGCACGTGCTTAAGCAACGCACCTCAATTACTTTCCTGGTGATTTCTCCGCGATTCTAGGTAAGCAAATACCCCAAATACTTTCAGGTTCCTTTGGTTCCTTAGTATGGTAGCTGATACTTCTTGTAAAATAGGTTCCCGGTTTGCCGTAGACGAAGCGTACACGCTCCGTTCGAATCAATACACTTATAGGAGAAAAGGTGCGGATTCTAGATGCCTTGATTGACTGTTTTCAATGCTTTCAATATCGTTTAATAGTAGATTATCGACGGCAACGCCGTTTGACATGTACAACATGCTGTCCGTTTCCTGTTTCGTAAGTAGACGAAAAATATGAGATTTAGGGCATTTTAGTCATTTGTAGGAAATACTGTTTTCATCCATATTTTGTTAATGTGATTAACATGGCTTCTTGTCGCATTAGGATACTAGGAATGCGTGCATAATTAGTTTGGCGAAGAGATTCGCCTAAATGCGCACTTTGAGTCGACATACTATATGTAGACTTAAGTGTGTAGTTTAAGTGTTTGTATAAATGCTTGTATTAGTATGTATTGAGTTAAATGGTGTCATGAATTAGTTTGATATTAAATTCTCAAATGATATGCTGATGTAAATGATTTCCTACATGTTGGCTATATGCATGATTTCATTATATGTATGAAATGCATGTGTTAGATGATTTACTTAAGTTGTAGGTTATAACATGTGTTAATATGCTCACATTGTTGTATTTCATTTCCATTACTCTTACATGATTGCTGATGCGAATTCATAAATGTTTGGGACTATACCTAGTCCAGGCAGTCGGTAACTGAGTAAATTCATGGTTGGCTTATCTTTGCCACGAACGACGCGTCGATGAACACGAACCGTGTTTTGGAGTTGGCGGCAGTGGTTAGGCCACACGAGGTGTTTTATGCACTTCATGTCGTTTGACTTGAGATGCGCTCGTACTAGTCGAGCCCGTCAAGTAACCCGACTGGCCATTATATGTTCACCCTGTATGAGTCATAACTGCTTGAACCTAGGGTACTGAACTTACCATTGTAAACCCTGTCAACCATGGTACCTTGATCCATAAAGACTCATGAGCCGGGCATGGTGGTATGGGACACCGTGGTCGAGCTGTCGGCCTACGCTGGGGCCACAAACCTCCCCATAGTGACCAGTGAGCACCTATGACTCGTGAACAGATTATGGTGGTATGAGACACTATATTCTTGATGTCGACCTACACTGATCAGGCGACGAGTCCTTTGTAGTGACTGCGAGCGTATTCTGAGTCTACGGGAGGCGACGACCCTTTCGTAGCAGTGAGAGTACAGTAGGCCTGTATTGATAAGGTGATGGGGAAGCGGTGCAACAAGTGCGAGCAACAGCCCTGGCAGCCCTTGCAGCGACCTACAAAAATATCCATCGTATGAGATTACTAGGAGTGACGACCCTAGACAGGATCTGTGTTGGGATTGATATAAGGAAAGTACCTTAGTTTTTCAATATTACTATATGAAAAAGACTAATAATAACTCGGTAACCATATCAACATCACATTGCATGTGCCTGGAAGATGTGGAGCACTGAGCGGTACGCAAGCATGCCACAGACGCAGATGGTGCCGTATGAGGGAGAATGTCGGTGAGGGCATCTATCATGTCATGTCATATTGCATTAACAACAGTATTAGGAATGTTTGATTTACTGCTTTACTATTATCGCATGATTGATTTGAGAACATGTTAATCTTTACTTTATTATTTCACTGAGTTAGCTACTCACTCCCACGTTACGGGATGGTGTTTTTAACACCCACGAGACCCTGTCTTAGATGCAGGTGAGGCAGCGATTCAAGAGGCAGAGCTGGACTATGATGAGGACCAGGATGAGTTCTCATATATGCAGTACCACGACGGCTTTGCTTAGGTGGCCTGGATTGACGGGACTACTCAGTGGGACTATTTTGACATTTAATTTCTATTTATTTACATGTATATGAGACTCAGAGATGTATTCATACTTTGGAGACAGTCGAAATCTACTTTGTTTTCCATACAGTGATATATATATTCTTTAGTCTTCCGCTTGCTTTTATCACTGGATCTGGAGTATGAATTGCAGTTTTGGTATACTTTTACTCATGTGAATGCTTTAACTCAGACAACATTGAATCATAATCATTTTTGTTGCATAAGTGACGGTCTGGAACTCGGGAGTTGGGTTTATACACGACCCCCGATTTTCAGGGTGTTACCTTTGGGCACTACAAAATTTGACAATCAAAGGAGCTAGAAACCATATCACTCATAAGGCTATCACAACAAAACCCAATTTGTGATTTTCATGGGCTCACCACAAAACAACTCATTGAGATTTTCGGGTAATCTCCGAAAAACCCAAATGAAATAAAGAAATATACAGTACTTATCTTTAGACACTGACTCGAAGACATAACTGTAGCTTGATTACAGTGATCTTCTATCTTGGGAAATTTATAAAGTTATATATTTATTTAACCTAAAAAGAATATATGGATCTAATGTATTTTCAATATTATAAACAAAACCCTTATTACTGTAAAATTTATTCTCTGAATTTCAAGTAGAGTTTAGATCACTCTCTTAAATACAATTGAAACTAACTTGAGAAAGAGAATAAAATAAATTAATATAAGATTAGAATTGCCACACATATATCTTAAGGAAGGCCTAACTTTCTCTCTTTGCTTGAGTACATTAATCACTAATTTTCGTGTTGTAAGTGAATGAGAGAAGGCCTTTATTTATAACTAAAGGATTTGGAAATTTAGTTGGCCTAATTTTTGGTTTGGCTGGTCAGATTCCAACGATTACATTTCAATGGCTCTTGAATTTCGTGGGATAAAATCTTTCAAAATTTCGGCTAGCCTAAGCCAAAATTTGGCTAGTCGGATCTCCCTGAGATTTAAAGATTTACATTGGTGGAAACTTGACCGAAAAAAATCAGCCTAGTTGAACATTTAAGTTTAGTTAGTCGAACCTAAAGTTAGGTTGGCCAAACTTGCTATGGAATATACCATACTTACTGTATACTTTCTCGAATTATGTTGGATTTGCCACAAGTAGTTAGCCTGACTGAACTTAAAGTCAGGCTGACCTAACTTCAGTGTATTTTACTTAGTATTGTATATTATTATGTCACCACATGAAATACACCTAACCTAAGGTCATTATAAGGTTATACCACTTGCTGGTTGACACATATAAAGTTCTTTAGCCTTTAAACCATTAATAACCTTTAAAATTTGAGATGTTGAGTCTCCCTTGAGATGTAGATCTATTCCGAGATCTTATGAGTTGTCGAAGAACATCTTCATGAGTGCTTTGTGACCCAACCGGGACTACAAAATTTGACAATACTGAGTGTACTTTAAATATAAGCAATTATAAAAACTTAAAAATATAAAATAAAACAAACCCTGCCCAACCTAACCCAACCCATTCCCATTCCCTCCCATCTCTTTTCCTCTCTTTTCCTTACCCAACCCGCTGCACCCCGTCAGTCTCCAGTCTGTGCCCGCCTTAGCAAAGCTCTCTCTCTCTCTCTCTCTCTCTCTCTCTCTCTCTCTCTCTCTCTCTCTCTCTCTCTCTCTCTCTCTCTCTCTCTCTCTCTCTCTCATTCTCCTCTCCCTGACCCTCCTCAGCCACTCGCTCATGCCCAACCTGACTCGTCTCAAGCCCTCAGCCCACTCGACGACTTGTCTTAGCTTGGCTCAGCACTTCGCCACCCGTCTCAGCCTACTCAGCCACCACAAAGGTAGATAACCTTACCTCAATCAATTATTATTATTCATAAATGATTTTATATATATATATATATATATATATATATATATATATATATATATATATATATATATATATATATATATATATAATGTGTGATTTTTTATGTTTGATTTGGGTTGGGAGTTGGATTGGGTCGGATTAGGAGTTGGGTTGAGTCGGGTTAGAAGCTAGGTTGTGTAAGGTTGGGCGCTGCGTTGGGTTGGGTTGGACGTTGGGTTGAGTCGGGTGCAGTTTTGGGTCGGGTTGGGCATTGGGTTGAGTCAGGTTCAGAACTTGGTTGAGTTAGGTGGACGGTTAGGTCGGGTTAGGCACTTGGTTGGGTCAAGTTGGGCACTGGGTTGAGTTGGGTGCAGGTTTGGGTCGAGTTGGGTGTTGGATGGGGTCGGGTCGGGTGCGGGTTTAGGTCGGGTTGGGTGTGCAATACCCATCGGGCTATAGGATGCGATCGATTTCAAATAAGAACAACCCATCTATCATGAATTCTAAATACAATTAACCTCAATCCAAAAGTGAAGCAAGAAATGTCAAAGGCCTATTTGGTTACGACTTAAAAAAAGATTCCATCTCATTATAATAATTAATAAACGGTAAAAATGATTCCATTTCATTTTATTAAAATAGTAATCATGTATTAGAGAAATTAGACTGATTAATCATAAACCTCAATGACATTCAATTTTTTTTATAGATTACATTTGCATGAATTTCTTTTAATTTTCTTATAAGTTATAATAATATTTTTCTTAACACAAAATGGTATGCAACAACGTCTTCAGATGATCCATCCACCAATATTTGGGATTATGGATCCCGAGTCTACTCCCCATACTCTAGAAGAATGAAGATTTAATGTGATTTGTGTGGCGTCAAATTTGTTAATAAAACAAATTGACTTAGACTACACTTATCAGGTTGAGAAAGGGGGGGGAGGGGGGATGCAAAACCTTGTACCAAAGCATCAAGCGAGTACAATTTTTATTCTAGGCAATTGTAGACTCCAGCAAGAAGCCTTCCACCCCTTCCCCCACACTAAATATAACTAGCCACAAGATATACCATAACGGACCTATTCTAATGAAAGAAGAACCTGAAATAGATAAAATGAAGATAATTAGTAGGGAAGAGGAAGAGGAGAATGAAGCTAGGTTAAGAAGATTAGAAGAAAAATTACACATAACCTTAAAGTGAAGCAAGGAAAAGGCAGAGGCATCTAGATATCAATGATGTGCTCCTCGACAACATGACACAGACGTAGGACCGAGCTCAACAAGTAAGAAGCCATCAAATTTTATGACCAAACTCGCCTCATTCTACAAGATCTTGGGTATTCCATATAAATCAACTCATAAAAAAGTTTGAAAAAAATTAGTTAAATCTGTACAAGTGAACGGTGGAAAAGTCTCCCCATCTTCTAATTTATGGGAGGTGAATAAGCATATTGGAGAGGATACCACCAACTTGAGCTTGGATGGTGAAAATTATGGATCCAATCCAGGATCAGGAGAATATTAAAACTTTGATATGTTAAGTTTTTATTTGTAGACTTGTAGTTGTATAGAGTAAATACATTAACTTAACTTTCATACTATAATGCACTAACTTAACTTAGCTATTATAAATGTATTATCTTCTTATTTGTTCTCAAGTTTCTTTTACTTGTAGACTTGTAGTTGTATGGAGTAACTTTTTCTTATATATTTTGATAATTGTTCTTTAAATTTTGTTGCTTATGATTCTTTGTCATCTAATGTTGTTAATTAGTATTTAGGCCACCTAGTGGTTTAATAATGTACCCTTTATTTATGAATTTATATTGAACAAGTACAATCATTCGACTAAAAATGCTTGTTCTTTATAAATTCTTAAATTGTCCCATTTTAGACAGTTTGGTACAATACCATGTACTTATGTTGTCCTCATTTTTAATCTATAAATAGTTAGAATTTCGATAGTGTCCCTCTATATTTTTTCCAAATATGTGGTTCTTTACTAATTGGTTTACGCTATCCATGTGTAATGGATTACATGTGCCAACTAATTAGCATTAAATTTTACATATATTTGTAGAATTTGGGGAGGTGTTGCTTAAATTTTGGTTCTCATGTAAACTGTATGAGGACAATGCATGGTATGTTACCAAATGAGATAGGGACAATTAATACTTCTAGATAGAGACAAGTAGGAATATATGAGATATTTAGAGATAATTAGTAAACAAAATTTGAAATAATTATGGATAATATATAGTTATATATATGTATGTACCCCGGTGGATTTATTTATTAGGGGACTATTTGAGATACTTGTGTCTTGCAGTTTATGAATAGGCCCGATATTTTTTATATTATATATTTATATATACATATAAATGTGATTGACTTATTACTTCAACCTATAAAAGCCCTAATCTTACCATACTCTTATTATCTTTTGATTTTTAAATGACTAGTAAGGAAAGTGTTGGTGCATCAGCCATATCTCCTTTTAGTGTGGAGTGAGACATATTGGGCAACAAGGTTGAAACAACTTTAAGTTCGGTGAAAGGGAAAAAAAGATCAGCGGTATGGGATTTTTTGATGAGATCAATGATTTTTTGATGAGTTCAGCAACCGGATGGTTTGGTAAAGATTATATGCAAGTATTTTAAAACTCTTTACAACAAGCATTCTGAAAATGACGACCCTCAAGCTACACTCTCCACCTATAAGTATGATCTGGAAAAGCTAAAAGAGTGGTACGCAAGATAGGTGATAGTTAATGAGAAGCCATTTAACATGGTAGAAAGTAAATTTTTTATAAAATTTTGTAAATTTATAAATCCCAAATGTGAGAAGGCCTCTCATATTACTTTGAAAAGAGAGTGAATGAAGATGTATGCGATTGAGAAAGCAAACTTGAAAGCTCTTATAGGATCCATATCAAGAATAAATTTGACTTCAGATATGTGGACGACATCAAATCAAAGAAAGAGATATACATCATTAACCGCACACTTTGTTGACGCAGATTGGAAACTACAAAAGAAGATTATAAACTTTTACTATGTTCCTCCTTCTCATACTTGTGTGGTAATGTTTGACTGCATTTACAATTGTACAATTGTCTTGTTGAGTGGGGCATCAAAAGGAAAATATCTTCAATAACTTTAGATAATTCCTCTTCTAACAACACTTTAGTTTATTTCTTACATAATCAATTCATGGCAGCTAAAAATTTATTCTTTAGGGGTAAGATATTCCAAGTTAGATGTTGTGCTCACATACTGAACTTGATTGTGTAAGAAGGGTTGAAATGAATTAACTCCACGATCGTTAACATGCGAGATAAAATTAAATATATAAGAGGGTCACCTTCAAGACTGAGTACGTGGAATGATATAATCCAACATTTGTATTTGAAATGTAAAGAATAGTTGAAGTTTAGTATCTGCATGTGCTGGAATTCAACTTATGAAATGTTAGAAACTGGTTTAAAATTTAAAGTTGCATTCCCCGAACTTGCGGTGTGTGATAAAATGTACTCATACGTGCCTAGTGAAGAAGACTAGAAGAAAGCCAAACATGTTCATCAACTTCTCAAAGTTTTTTACGACTATATGAAGATTTTTTTAGGGAATAAGTATCCTATGACAAATGAGTTTCTTTTGAAAATTATTTTCATTATGGACGCGCTAAAAATGTGTGCTAATGAGGGTCTGAATTTTTTACAAGCGATGGCTATTGGAATGCAGATAAAATTAGATAATTATTGGGTTAACTACCACTTGTTAATGGCCATTGCAGTTATTATGGACAATATAAGATGGCAACAATTAGGTATTTTTTTATATCACTTTATTCTAGTTCTGAAAGAGTTTCAGTGGAGACTTCCATTATTCATGCTAAAGTTGAAGAGATATTCACTTCATAAGTTGGTAATTTGGCCAAAACATCCAGTACAATAGTTACTTCTCAATCTACGAGTAACTTTTACTAGAGGCAAGTGACTTCGTGACTTTATGTCTTTTTTAGATGAAGAAGAAATGGAGACACATAAAACTGAATCAAAAGTCAAAAAGTATCTAAATGAGACGGTCATAAGGTTATAAAAAAGATGATTTTGATGTTTTGCAGTGGTGAAAGTCAAGAGTTCGTGAATACCCAAGACTTTCGGTAATGGCATGAGACATATTATCAATTCCAATTTCGATAGTGGCATCAGAATCAACTTTTAGCATGAGGATCTGGGTTATTAGCAAGTATCGAAGCTCACTTGCCTCAAAAATAGTTGAAGCACCAATATATATGCAAGATTAATTGCATCCAGTTTGGAGCGGTAACAGTTTCGATGTTAAAGAGTATGAGGACGAGAATAGATTTGAAGACAAGGTCCAAAATGCATCGAAAACTACTTGATGAAATGTAAGCTTTTAAATTTTTATTTAAGATTTTATATTTTGTAATATATTTTCACTTTTTTTGGGATTTGATGTTGAGGACCAACATGTGGTATCTAGAGGTATATGTGATAGTCTTGTCTTAGTAATGCGGCATGTGAGACATTTTAGAGTTAATATTGTTGACATTTAATTTGTATTTTTTAGCAAAAAAATATAATAAATTCACGTAGGAATAAGATTGATTCGACTTGATCCACTAGCTTGACTTGAAAGCTTTGGCAAACAAGCCAAGATCCAATGTTGAGCTCGAGCTCAAACTTGAGTATAGAACGGATGAGTCATGCCGAGCTTGACCCACCTCGACTCGACTCGACTCAGCTCGATGTATAACCTTACCTAAAAAGGACCATGAAGGTCCATTTCTTAGTAAAACAACCTGCTAAGGTCCCTTTTGGGTGGAAATGGCTTGGGAAGGGCATTTTTGAGTTAAAAGGGTCCATACTCTACCATTTTTGTGTATGGATTACGTATGGTCCAATCAGAGGTTCTGAACCCTATATATCTAAAAAGGTCGAGCTAAGAGTCCGGGGGTGGGGGGGGGGGGGGGGGGGGGGGGGGGTGGGTATGCCAAATTAAAAATTAAATAAGGAAATAAACAAAAGTAAATAAAGATAGCACTTAAACAATACCACAATGTAGAAATGAATAACAACCTCAAATGTACTAGTATTGAGAGGTTGATGTAGATGTTGTTCTAAGGATAACCTTACACCAAAAATCAATGGTTTATAGTAGGACAACCTAATTCTTAGAATGGTCTGTCTATCGAAATCTCAATCCGATATAGAGGAATAAAGAATAAAATAGCAAAGAAAATAACTAAGCTATTACAATATTTTCAAACTTGCATAAAAGAAATTACAACATTCTCCACAAATGCTTAAAAAGGAAATTACAACATCCACACAATGTCACAATCAATCATTCACCATAAGACCAGAAATTACAGTGGTTCACTTGTGTGTACACCAACTGTTTAGAAAAACAGCCACACAACTACTCCACTCCCAATATTCTCACATAGTTGATATCAGCGTTCACTATGCAATAGGTTTTTCAAGGTTCACCTAAAACCTTCACAATTGTGTCTTTTAAGTGGGCTTACACAATTCAAAAATCTAACACTGAGTTTCCTGGATCACCTCAGACAAACTAAAAGAAAGAGATTTTTCTGGTACAATATCAAAGAAACCAAAAGAATAGATTTATAAAACTATAAAATACTTATATGGATATTCTCTTTTGATGCAGCCCGGAAGAACCAATTCGGAGTAGATGTTCAACGTAAATGTTCAATGTCCACACTCACTTATGAAAAGGTTTTAAGTTCTAAATGATTTTTAGATTAAATCACTTTGGGCTAGCATGAATTTATTTTGATTCTAAAAAATGGGAAAACTTCAATCCCTTCTTCAAATAAGATTGGAATGTAGAATACAAAATCAAATACAAAAAGCTAATCAAAGAGAATATTAAATAGCTTAAGAATATTACTAACTTATCCCTCAGAGTGGTGTCTTGATTTTGCTTGAATTGAATGAAAAACTCTGAAAATTGTGCTCTATTTATAAGTTCAGAAATTGCTCACTCGACTGGCCTAGAGGTCAGCTCGACTAGTCGAAGGACCAATAAACTTTTGAAATTTTGGGCGCAATAAGATAAAGTTGTTCCATGACTAGTTGAGTGGCTTGATCGATCGATCAAGTGGCCTGCATGACTGGTTGAACCCTACTCTCGACTGGTCGTGTGGGACCTAATTTAGTTGCTGGACTTTGAGTCGAGCCTACTTGACTGGTCAAGCAGTCTCGAGGACTGGTCGAGGATCCAACAAAAAATCCTAAAAATTAGTAACAAACCTTGAATTGGTCGAGGAAATTCTTGGACTGGTCGAGCCAATGCTAGGACTAGTCAAACATAGGCTAAGACTAGTCGAGAAAGAGCCTATTAAAGTATATAGTGACCCAATTTAAGTATGCAATCAATATGACCTAACCTATGGTCAATCTAGGGTCATACATACCTTATAAGTGATATTTGAACATTGAAACATCATTTACTTTAGTTGATAGTTGATCTTGAAGTACTTGAAGCTTGAACTTGAAGTTCTTTGAAGCTTGACCTCTTAAAGTGCTTTGAAGCTTGTACTTAAAGTACTTATGACTTGTACCTCACCATGAACTTCGAGTTCCAAGACAAAGCACTTTATCTTGTCATAAACAAAGCTTTAAAACCTTGAACTATCATTTGATGTTTGTACTTGAACTTGTATATCTCTTACACTTGTGATGCTTAAATCTTGAATTGGAACAGCTTGAACTTGCACTTGAATTGCATGATCTTGAATAAGAAGACAAACTAAACAAGATACAGATTCTAAGAGGTTTTGAAACTACAAAATTTGACAATCATAGGAGCTAAAAAACATAGCACTTACAATATCCTGTTCTGATCCATTGCAGACATAAATACTCCCCAAAACACGGCTATCAAAGGACACTAATTGGGATCTTTCCTTGTTATTTAAATAGCTCACTCTAAATGAAATAAGGGATGGAGGAGAAATTAAGTGAGGGCAAAGGCTTTAGAAGAAGTCAGTTGTCACAAACAAATAACAAAGCCAAACTACGAACTCTGTGCCGGCCTTATCATAAAATACTTTATCTGAAACATGTGTCCAAACTTGTCTAGCCATTTTCTATCTCTGAAGCATTCTCCCTATAGAGCCACCTTGTCTAATTAAAGTTAGAGGTCGAGAAAATACTAAAGTCAATGAGTAGGGTTAGAATTCGGGACATTTGATCATCCCTTCTGACCGAAAAGGATATTTATGAAATTATGTAAATTGTATAACATGACACCACACTACACGGAAGATTTATGAAGTTTAAAATTATGGCCAAGTCCTAGAGGGGGGGTGAATAAGACTACGATGTATAGTGGCTCGGCTAAATGCCTACTTCACTTCCAGCGGATGCACTCAAACTCAAGTGTACCAGATTTCACTATTTAAGAGATTTTCCATAGGTTCATAATAACCTTTACAATTGGTTTTCTATAAAACATATTTTTTTCTCTCGGTACACTAATAATCCCTATGGTACTAATCTAATTTCCTACATGCACTCCCACCGGAGGCTCTTACGAAGACTAACACATATACACCCATGTCCGGTGAAATCAAGTTTGGGTTACAAACTCTATACTCAATTCCACAAAAAAAAAAAAAAAAAGAGAGTATACAATGAACTTTAAACAATAACTCTTACTTGGTTGGATGAGCCCATTTGTAGCACCTTTGAGATGCTTCTTGAATATTGAATCTGCTTCTCTTGTGCTCCTCCGTTCTTTAAAGTCAATCTTTTTTTAATGGTGTTGGCTGGTTCCAAGTGAGGATTTGCCTAAATGGGTATTCTAGATAATATAGTAAAGTATTTTCATATAGGTTTAGTGTCTAAACTCTAAAACATGGAATCATTTAAGCACACATTCATAATGCAGCTTGGAATGCTTGTTAGAGTGATTAATCATAAGAATGGGTACATGAATCTCTTTAGTTTGGAGTGTAAGAGAGGGATGGAGAGTGGGGAATCACTTAAGCTTTATTTCTATTAAAAACCCATCATCTTGTAAAAGCCCTGAGTAAGAAAATAAATAGAAATGGTTTGCAATGGCCAATAATGGGAAAAAATGGGTAGATCGATTTAATTAAATGAGCCTTTTATTTGATTGAAAAATTTTGATTTTAGGTAGTTTCTTGCTAAAAAGTTTTGGCCATCTTCAATCTAATTGACAGATCTATCGATTCAATCGATAGTCTGTCGATTCAATCTAAGTTGTCGATTCGAACTTCTATTCGATTTAAGTCAAATATACAGATCTACATAAACCTTGATGATCAAGTTCAAATTGATTCTTCATTGCTTGATGCTTTAAGTCTTTATGTGTCTTCGGTCTTCAGCTTCTAAATGGCTTAACTAACTCACTGATACAATGACCCACATGATAGAAAAAAATACGCACTTATGCTCAGATTTTCCCTTTTCGTACTTTCTTCTCGCATCAAGTTGTATTCTACTTTGCATATACCTTAAACATTTACAATATTAACACCCACACATACTTTATTGACTTTACTTCCTTTTTTTTTGCCTACCTGATTCCCAAAAGCCCACGTGGCATGGTGTTGAGTGTGAACTATAAGATGTTTACCCTTAATTGTGCATTGGTTTTACATGTGTAATTGTGCTAAATTAATCTAATTGTGTATGTTTTGTTATGCGAGATGATTTGGAGAGCTAAATGAAATGGACAATTAAAGAAAATATTTAATGCATGAAAAATGATCAAGTGAAGGATTAGATTTTTAGAAACAATATTGAAGAATTCAAGTGGAAAAGCTCCAAGAAAACCAAGTGCCAAAGATGGACAAAAGTCTTAAAAATCATATAGTAAAATAACAGAAATAATAGATTGTTTAATCCCACCGAAGGTAGGCTTGATGTCAGGCTCATATCCTAGTCCGTATCGTTCCATAGACTCTCGCGATCCTCCCTGTCGAATTCTGATGACTTGCAACCTATGTCGGTGTTTGCGCGCAACCATAAGTCGCATCTTGTATATCTATGTCGACTCGACTCAAAACTTGTATCCTAGTGACTAAGTCGTCGTCGCATTTCCAACACTGTCTTGTGTAATGATGCGATACCCAGGCCAGGAATTGTGGGCCCACATTTATTTCAAGAAAAATGCCGTGCATTGGGAATCTCAAGAGAATCTCTACAACCAATTACATCAATCAATCGAAGTACAACCCATCACTCTATTGCATCCCCAAGTACACAAGTCATCCCGTAAGTCAACTCTCTCTTACACAACCCATACCACCTATCACCCATCACTCCATCCATCACCCATCCATCTCTCCTTACATCTCCTTTCTCTCTCATTCTTTCTACCATTACTCCCGAGAAAGCAAGAAGAGTGAACGTCCAAGCTCTAAGGAGAGCAAGGAAAGCTTTATGTGTGACCCACTTCCTAGCCCAAGATCCTCACCATCCAAACCTTCAACTCTCATCATCCTCCATCAAAGAGGAAGCCTCAGGAGATCAAAGAGCTTAGAAGAAGCAGAATCGATGGGTGATCTTAGGATTTCCACCGTTGATTTCTATTTGTGGGCCCACTTGTAGTGGGACCCACTTGATGTATGCATTATATTTAGTATAGGGAGGGCCCATAGTGGCAGGGTCCCTCCCCTTCTCATGTTTCTCCCTCTCTCTCTCTCTCATTCATTTTTATAGTGATGATGAGGTGTGTGGCCCACCTAATGTGTTCAGCCAAAATCCAAGCTGTTCATATTTTTTGGGCATCCATTTGGTGGAGCCAACCTTATTGTCCATTGCTGGACAGGTCTGGATGAAGGAACCACAAATATCATCCTGTTTCATTGGTGGGCCATTCATGTGGACCCCGCTGTGATGTACGGGTTTTATCTCCGCCATCTAGTGGACAAGGCCCACCTGGCTGTCCGTCTGGACAGCCCTGGGCGAGGTGATATATCAAATATCAGTTTGATCGGGTGGGCCACCATGTGGCACCACCCTGATGTATGTTTTGATCCACACCATCCATCTAGGCCAGGCCTGGGAGATGAAGCAAATTCAAATCTTAGGTGGAGTACACCATCCACCGTCTAAATAAGCTGGACGTGGACACTCACCATGATGTAAGTGTTTTCATCCCCACCGTCAAGATAGTCTGGACATGGGACCACCTTCATGTACATGCTTTATCCACGCCATCCACATGGTACATGGACCCCTCATGATATATGTATTGTATAGCTGCATCATCCATCCATCTGTGTGGGCCCTTGCATGATGTAAGTGTTGTATTCACATCGTCCAATCCCTTGACGGTGGGGATTGGATTGGCTAGCGTACCTCACACTAGCTATAACTATTGTATTGACGACAACAAGTTCTATGGGCCCCACGTGAGGCATGTATTGCACCCAATCGTCCATCTGTTGCTATAGCAGCTACGTCAGCAAGTTCCACAGGTTTGATCGTGAGGTATGCGTTCTATCCTACCATCCATTTATTTTGGATGTGGTCCCACCCCACATGTGTGGCACGTGTGGGGGTGTGACCCACCTTGATGTACGTGTCTTACATCCCTGCCATCGGTCTAATGAATGTCCAGGACTAGACGTTTGAATAAAAAAAAAGAGATATAGATAATAAATAATAATATAGTGCATATATATATATATATATATGTATATATATATATATATATGTATATATATATATATATATATATATATATAAGATGTATACATGGCTGGTGGGGCCACACATGGGACCCACCAGATGTATACGTTCATCCTTCCCACCACTGTCCAGCAAGATGGATGGTGGGGCCCACCTAGGATGTATGTATTGTAGTCGCACTGTCCATCTGAGGACATGGGCCATGATGTATGGGTTTTATCAACACCGTCCATCTGATGGTAGAGCCAACCTATGATGTATGTATTGTAGCTGCACTGTCCATCTAAGGACGTGGGCCTTGACGTATGGGTTTTACCCTCACTGTCCATAGGATGGTGGGACTCCACCATGTTATATGTGTTGTATCCTCACCGTCCAAGAAGGACGGTGGGAACCACCATGATGTAAGTGCTTTATCCACATTGTTTGGACATGGGACCCACCTGTTGTGTGTGTGGGGGGTCCACCATGATGTAACTGATCCAATCCATCCAGTGACTGTGGACCCCAATGCGATGTATTTGATCCACCATGTTATACATGTTTCATGCTCGCTGTTCGGGGCAGGCGGCCCACAAAAAATGTTTGTGTTGTATATCAGGTTATCTATTTGGTGGGACCCATCTACCATGTGTAGGGCCACCTTGATGTATTTAATTAGTGCCATCTATTTTAGTTGGGTCATGCACTGCCACAAGAGGCCCACTTTGTGATGAATAAGGCCCATCTCGTTGTGTTGCAAGCCCACTGTCCACCTGATTTCCTGGACCATAGGGGTTGATCCCTGAGGCCCATGATGATGTATATGAGACCCATTAGGATGTATTTAAGGCCCATGGGTAAGGCCCATTGTATTGTATTTGCGGCCCATGTTTGAGGCCAATTTGATGTATATTGGGCCGAAGTGATGAAGCCTATTGTGATGCATTTGAGGGTCAGGGGATGGGGCCCATTGATATGTATATTAAGCTCGTGTAGAGGCTGTCCAAGGGCCTAATATATATTTGGCCCTATGAAGGTCACTCCTTAGGAGCAATGTTGGTTAAATGTCCACATTGATGGGTAATGATGATTAAATGTCCACATTATAACCTTCCCTTAGGCCCTTTGTTAGGCCGATTATCGATGTTGGTTATTGATACCGATTATGAGTATGTGACAACATAGCATCATGATACATGTCCATATATATCATCTGCATGTTTGTTATGAGGTGTGGTTGACCATTGCATATGCCATAGGGCAGGTTGTTTATTGGAAGCCCTGGTAGGCAGAGTCATCCCACATGAGCTCACAGTATGCGCAGGATTGATGCATGATTGGACTGTGTGACTCGTGCATCTCACATTTTGTGATTGACCATCGTATGCCCTAGCGACATTAGGGTCATGACCTCCACAGGCATGTTGTGGATTGTTAGATGGGACACCAAAAATATTTAGTTTTAGCATACGGGCATCATAGATGTCCCTGAGTGAAATTCCCTAAACCCCCGAGGCCAGGGGATGCTCTAATGTCTAGACCGAGTGGATATGAATGAGCGCATGAGAGATGTATACCAGTAGGTCACGTCTTTTACTGTGTCGTGGTCGATTGGAAGGGGGTGTGACCTTACTTTCCTGAGTGAGGGGGTAATATCTAGGTTGAGTTTGACCATCTTAAGGAATGGGTTGGGTATTGACAAGTCGAGCCCAATATTGGCAGGAAAATAGTGAGGTCTCTTCCACTTACCTAGTTATGCGCTCAGATAGGGACGACAAGCTAGCGTAGAGTGTACTAGACCCCGCTGATGATCCCAGAGATGTATGGTAATGATATGTAGACTTACTGAGCAGGAGTTGCGTACTCAACATTATACTCATTCATTCATTCATTCACTATCCACTTGGGTTGGTGATGCCCAACTAATTGTTATGTGTACCTTCGTAATGGTCAAGATTTTAGTTGGGGCGCGCGACCAGCCTAAGATTAGGAGTTTTTCACATTGAGTCTATCTATTTAAATTTATGTATGTGATTGGTTTGGATAGAAGTCCCTTGTGATGGACCCCATAGCTTGCGGTACTACGTACTATCATCCAGACTTCACACTTCAGCTTGGTCATTTCATTCAGACCTTATATTGCACTACATCTACGACATATGATATTTTCGGTTTCTATGTTTATACATTTATATAGCCTAGATGAGGTTGACGGTATGCATGGACTCGTCAGGATTTGCACATTACATTGCATCCTCAGTATAAGATATTTTACTTACTATGTTTCCGCATTGTATAGTTGATCTACATTGCTTCCTCATTATATGATATTGGCTTATTATGTTTTTGCATCACATTGCCTAAATAAGGCTGATGGTATTTATGGACTTACCAGCATGTTTCTGTATTACTCTGATATTGCATACTTGGCACTTGCCTTGAGCACACACTTACACCACACTCTAAGCTTTCTATAAGCTTATGCATGATAGATGTGTGCAGGTGGCGATAGGTCACAACAGCGTTCAGCTTGGAGCATGTAGTGGTCTTATGGAGATTTAATTTTTGATATATGTATATTTTCCTTTTAGCACTCTATTCAAATGTTTATATTAGTGGATATATGATGATGATGTTGCCTTTGTGATATGGTAAACTTGTGGTTATGCTTATTACAAGTTAAATGTACGTTGGAAAATGCTCCTTGTAGGATCCCAGGATCGAAATCTAGCGTATGGCACTGGGAGCCAAGAATTGGGTACTACGAAGGCTTTCGGCACCGGATTTAGCGATCGAGAATTTTGTGAGCTCGGTTTCTGAGTTTGGGGCATGACACTCGGTTTGACCGAAAGTGCTAAAAATAATCTAATAAGAAATTATGGTTTTCAGAGTTAATTTGGCTTGACTGTTAGGTGCAGCCAAAGTGATGTTTAGTACCACTGAAGGTAAGCTAGCTGCAACCTAAAGGAGACAGAGAATCCAGACATGTTTTGAACAAATTTGGCTACAACCAAAAGTTAATTCGACTTGACTTCAGTGCGACTGAAGGCCATCGTTGGTGCAACTGAAGCATAACAAAAGTGCGAAAAATTGAAGTCGATACAAAGTTGGTGTGAAATTTTCCTATTTAAATGGGTGATTCAGGTTATTCTAGATACAAACTAGGGTTTAAGAGAGAGGTTGCAGAGCTTCTACATAGTAGTTCTTATTTAATATTTTAGTTTTAAGTTATTTTTTCATGTTTTTGTTTAAGTTTAGTTCAACTATGACAACGGTTGGCAAAATCTCTTAATGTCATGCCCCAAACTCGAAAATCGAGATCACAAAATTTTTGGTCACCAAATCTGGTGCCAACAGCCTCCGTAGTACCTAATTCTTAGATCCTAGCTCCCATACACTAGGTTTCAATTCTAAGATCATACAAGGAGGATTTTTAGGGTGATTTTTTTTTTAAGGAGCAAAACCACAAGTGTACCCAAGTCATAAAAACATCATCACCACATATCCACTAGTAAAATCTTTAAGTACAGTGTTGGAAAGGAAATATAACATACAACCAAAACTCAAAAGATCAGGCTCATGCTACGGGCTCAATGCTGTTGATAGACCAGAGCATTACCTACGCATAAGCTTCCTATGAAGCTCAGTAGATTGCGTATGTGAGTTGTAACACCCCAGATTTTGGCCAATCTGGGATTTGACGTCCTTAGGCAATGGGTCAACTAAAACACCTGGAAAATCGCTCAGAACCCAATTTCATAGCCAAAGAAACCACTTAGGATTAATTCCTATGGAAATTTAGCGTAAGTTAGCTAGCGCAACGCTGGAGTAGCTGGGAAACAGTCCCTGATCACTTTAAATACGTTCTACAAGACCCAAATCGAGTAGAACGTATGACTCCATAATACTCTATAACCTTGGATCAAACTCTAAGCGGGTTTGTTCTCTGGACCACTTTGAATTCTTGTATTGGATTTAGACCGCGCTTCGAAAGTCCGTTACTTCCTATCTTAGACCGTTAGAACCGCCCAGCTGGACTTGACAATCATTTCGAAAATCAAGTCAAACCGATAATCACAGACTATTTCATTGAGCCCGGACTGAAGAGACCGCGAATAGGGACAGAATTGGAATTTCAAATTCAAATCTGGCACACGACTTGACACGTCAGTATTAAGCGTTCTGACCGTCAGAATTCATCCAGATTACACCCTCGGATCAGGAAAAATTTCTATTTATTATTATGAGACTTCCAGCCCTGATCTACGTGCGGTGACCGCTGAACTGAAACTGGTCCGCCACGTGCGATCTGCGAACCCTGCCGGACTGAAAACTTAATGCGCGCTAGATCTGGTACGCATGAGCTTAAGTCCTATCGCATTCGACCAGGGGACCACCAGAAAGCATCTTTTGGACCGAAACAGCCCCGATTTGGTTACCCCTCAAGTGAAACTTGTTCCCGAGTCTATTTCGGGCAAGTTTGGGCTTATAAAAGGGCTTGAAACCCTCACTCCTCTCTCCCATCCGAATTTACAAAAACCCTAGATTGGGAGAGAGAAAAGGTGAGAGTTTGTGAGAGAAGGTGGGAGAGCTTTCCCTGCTGCTGCTGCATGTGCTTAAGCGGCGTATTCCAATCACTTTGCCGGTGATTTCTCCGCATTTGCAGGTAAGAAAATGCCCTAGAAAGTTACTGATTTGATGCTTCTTTAGTTCCATAGTTTGTTAGTTGATAAATCTCGTAAATCAGGTTCCTTAGTCGCCGTAGACGAAGCGTATACGCTCCGTTCGAATCACTTCACCTATAAGGGAAAAGGTGCAGATTTTAGACGCTTTGATTGACTGTTTCCAAAGCTTTCAATGTCGTTTAATAGTAGATTCTTGACGGCAACGCCGTTTGACATGTACAACATGCTCTCCGTTTCCTGTTTCGTAAACTAACGAAGAATATGAGATTTAGGGCATTTTAGTCATTTGTAGGAAGTATAGATTTCATTCATATTTTTCTGATGTGATTGACATGATATGTTGTCGCATTAGGATATTAGGAATACGTGCATAATTAGTTTGGCGAAGAGATTCGCCTAAATGCGCACTTCGGGTCGACATACTATATGTAGACTTAAGTGTGTAGTGTATGTGTTTGTATAAATGCTTGTATTAGTATGTATTGAATTAAATGGTGTTATGAATTAGTTTGAGATTGATTTCTCAATTAATATGCTGGTGTGAATGGTTTCCTACATGTTAGCCATATGCATGATTTCATGATATGAATGAAATCCATGTGCTTGACGATTCGCTTAAGTTGTATGTTATAACATGTGCTTGATGATTTCCTTATGAGTTACTTTGAGATTGAATTCTCAATTAATATGTTGATGGAGAGGATTTCCTATATGTTGGCGACATACTTAATTTCATTATATATGTGTGAAAGACATGTGTACGATGATTTGCTTAAGTTGTATGTAATAACATGTGTTAACATGCTCTCATGGTTGTATTTCATTTCCATTACCCTCACACAACTGCTGATGTGATTCTATGATTGTTTGGGACTATGCCTAGTCCAGGCAGTCGGTAACCGAGCGAATTCGTGGTTAGCTTATCTTCGCCACGAACGACACGTCGATGAACGCGAGTCGTGTTTGGAGTTGACGGCAGTGGTTAGGCCACGCGAAGTGTTTTACGCACTTCATGTCGTTCGACTTGAGATACGATCGCGCTAGTCGAGCCCGTCAAGTAACCCGACTGGCCGATGTATGTTCACCTTGTATGAGTTATAACTGCTTGAACCTAGGGTACTGAACTTACCATTGTAAACCCTGTTAACCATGGTACCTTGATCCATAAAGACTCATGAGCCGGGCATGGTGGTATGGGACACCGTGGTCGAGCTGTCGGCCTACGCTGGGGCCATAAACCTCCCCGTAGTGACTAGTGAGCACCTAGTCTCATGAGCAGATTATGGTGGTATGGGACACTATATTCTAACTGTCGGCCTACACTGATCAGGCGACGAGTCCTTTGTAGTGACCGCGAGCGTATTCTGAGTCTACGGGAGGCGACGACCCTTCAGTAGCAGTAGAGTACAGTAGGCCTGTATTGATAAGGTGATGGGGGAGCGGAGCAACGAGTGCGTGCAACAGCCCTGGCAGCCCTTGCAGCGACCTACGAAATATACATCGTATGAGATTACTAGGAGTGACGACCCCAGACAGGATCTGTGTTGGGATTGATATAAGGGAAGTACCTTAGTTTCCCAATCCTGCTGTTTGAATGGACTAATAATAACTCGAAAATCATATCACCATAGCATTGCATATGCCTGGAAGATGAGGAGCACTCTAGGGAGTGTGGCATGCCGCGGTCGTAAGATGTTGCCGTATGAGGGAGATCGTCGGTGAGGGCATACATCACGTCATGTCATAATTGCATTAACAACAGTATTAGGAATGTTTGATTTATTACTTTACTAGTATCGCATGATTGATTTGAGAACATGTTAATCCTTGCTCTATTATTCCACTGAGTTATCTACTCACTCCCACGTTACGGGACGGTGTTCCTGGACACCCACCAGACCTTTTTGTGATTGCAGATGATGGCGCGACCTGTGAGGTGGAGCTGGACTTGATGATGATGAGGAGAATCCCTCCTTTATGCGTGTTCTGATCGACGGGATTACAGGGAGGTTGATTAGATACTTTGACATTTGTCATTTTATATTTTTAGCGCACTCATGTATATTCGTTTCATCTACTTTTGGAGTATACATGTATGTGTATAACCTGGTAACATGTTCACACTCTGGAGACATACAACAGTTTATATATGTTATACATACTATTACAGACTTCCGCTGGTTAATTTAACTGTCTCTGGAGTATGATATGCTGTTCTGGCTTAATTTCACTCATGTTTAATACATTATCACAGACAACATTCAATCATACATATCTATGTTGCATAAATAACATTTTGAAACTCGGGAGTTGGGTTTTTGCTCGACCCCCCGATTTTCGGGATGTTACATGAGTTCACAATGCATATGACAATAATATAAATATCGAATTATGTAGAAGATGATGGAGGATTAAACTACCAAGTCCATGAATGTTGTTAGCCATACCAAGGCATGCAATGCAAAGCCTACATGGCCGAATGTCATATGCTAGAGATGTCATTCTGATCCTCAACTAATCCACATATTAGAACAATTCGTCGTTGAAAACATCATCGGGGTATAATACACTCCAATACTGACTGTTGCCTCATCGTTTGCATGACCAAGTGAGTGAAAAATACTTCACTAATCGCCTCACCAATGGTATGTCAATAACCACCCGACTAGTCAATAGCAGACCTATTTACAAGTTGGTCAGACTCAACCTAGATTACAGCCCCCTATCATCGGGCGGATAAGGTTACACCCATTTTCAATCGACCATGACGCAATGGGAGATGTGGCCTGCTAGTATTTAGTACTTAGGCGCTCATGTTATCTACTTGGTCTTGACATTGAAGCATCCTACTGTTACATCAAAGGTTTAGGGACTTTCACTCAAGGACATCTATAACGCCTTAATGTTATAACAAATATTTTCGGTATCCAATCCGGCCATCAACGATATGTCTGTGGATGCCACAACCCCGATGTCGCTAGAATTTAAAAGTGATTGTGACATATGCTATGCAAAATGCATGAGTCATACTATCTAAGTAATGCACCAAACTAGCATGTACTAAGCGATCATATGAGGCAACCCTCTCTCATATAAAGTTCCTTAAGTGTCTCAGGCCGAAGGGCATATGCTATAAAAAATCATCATCTACAATAGTCATACAAATGATGTGTATGGGCATATAAATGGGCATGATATCCATTATACTAGACATGTTATTAGTGTGTCCTACTAGGCTAAATACACCACCAGCATGTTATCAGAGATATCATGAGATAATCAGCCTTAATTGGCGCATCATATTCAGAGATGGGAATCGAACGGTAAGCCCCACTAGAAATATAGAAGTCTACGTGGTGTGGCCTACATTAGACTAACATCAGCTCCTCATGTAGCCTACACATACAAATCTAGTAACTTGATGTAAGGTATGGATAAGATAAATATGCAAGGCGGGGTCCACTAGGAATGACCCAAATGGACACCTACATGTGCAACATGTGTGCCACTAGGCTATCAATCTATTAAGCATATGGCCCATTGATGATATCTCAAAACAATCATATTATCATCGACATCAATAAGCTGACCTGCGCTGTTTGAACATTGCCAATGTAATCGATGGTTATAAATTGTTGGTTAGTCACTAGGATGTGATCATGTGCTTATGGCCCATCTAAGTATTGAATTTTCATCATTTCAAGCAAAGTATATGCCTTAACAGATTTAATACAACTATAGTGTCAACATTACATACACATTAATTAGGGATTTTAAATTGATTTAATAATTAATTTCATATCCTGCAATTACACTTCACCTTTAACTTAGGATTATAGGGATTTTGAATCAGGATGCCAAACATAGACAAGGGATTCTAGAAATCCAGGAATCCCAACTATAATAGAGCCCCAAATCCAAGGGATCTCGAATTTAGGGATTCCCAAGTCCATGAGATTCCAAAATCCAAGGGATTCCAAGTCCAAGAGGTTTCCACCCCCACAGTTCCATGTGAGGCGCACCTAAGATATGGATTGGCCTGAACCTTGAGCCCATGGCCCAACATGATCTGAAGTGAAGGATGAATGGCATAAATGGCACATAAACATTAAGGTCTTTAAAAAAGGGGTAGCCACTATTCGATTGTACCCCAAGTGTAGGTTTGCGATGTAGTAATAATCTCGGTGAGACTGAGTTCGTACCCACAGGGACTGAATATATGTGAATCTTCTAAATCAATTGAAAATTAGAACTTGGAACTAAAATTGAAACTATAATTCAAAAAGATTGTTGTGAACTTAAGACTATTAGATTATGGGAACTTGTTCACAACCCCAAGTGTGGTGTCGCGATGTAGTAATAATCTTGGTGAGACCGAGGTTGAATCCATAGGGACTAATCTTGTGTGAAAGTAATTAGAATCAAAACTAAGAGAAGATCTAACCTAAATCAGGAAAGTAGAGAGAGTAATTGTGAAGTGTTTATTAAGAAATTCAAGTAATTTAAAAGTGGGAACTAGGGATTCCAGGGATCCACTTGCAGCTATTAGGATGCTTCCTTATTCGATTCTAGGCACTCAATTGGAATCAGAGTCCTATTATATCCAATCGGAAGATATTCAATAAGATCATGTCTGAATCTCCATTGACCTAATTCTCAACGAATGAACTTTGTGAAGATTGGAAGTGATTCAATCACCTAACCATGCCCAGGAGACAATGGTAGATAACAGGATATACTGATCCAACAACTATCATGGGAGATTTGTGAAGAATATAAGAGATTTCATCACTCAACCATGCCCAAGGAACGACGGAGAACAACAGGATTTCCTATTTCCACAAACTCCAAACAGAAAAAGAAAATACTTTAAGCTATTATAAATCTATTGTAATTTCAAACAGAACAAACCATTAAACACTAAAAGTATTCCTTAAATATCAAACTAGAATTAAATGAGTTCAACAATGACAAGAATCAAACAAGAAAAACATTCCAAACATGCTCAAGCTTCACCCCTTAGCCCTAGCTAAGGGACCTAGCCAACCATAGACATGATTAAATTAAAAACCTTAGAAGAAAAAACTCTTGGGATGCGGCTCTGCCCTTTTGGTTTGCTCCTCCAAACCCTACATATCCTAAAAAGTGTCTACGAATCCTTATTTATAGGCAAAGTTTTAAAAAATTGCAAAACCGGATCAAATTTACACATTCCGCGTGACCAGTTCGATGTCATCGAGCAACCTTCGATATCATCGAGGATTGCTTCAATGTCATCGAACAACCTTCGATGGATCAAAAAGAGCACCCAATATGTCCAATAACCAGCTCGATTTTTCTCTAATTCTTCGTTGTCATCGACCAACCTTCGATGTCATTGAAGACCAACCTTCGATGTCATCTAAGGCCATCAATGATATCTAAGCTCAAATCCTGTGAATTTCTACACTAATTTCTGTACTTCCTTCCTTTTCCACTTGATTTTCTTGAATCTTGAGGTCTTGAAATCTCCATCTTGGTTTCCAAAGATCTATTGTTTGCTTGATGATTCTTAAGCATTAAATCCATACTTTTAGCATTCTTTTCAATCCAAGCTCTTAAATTCACCTTGCAACACAAACACATGTAAAATATACCATTAAGTCATATTATGTTCGTAAAACCAAGAAATAAGTGGGGTCTAATATGCAATATTTCACCCTCAATAGAAATAGATCATTGAGGATCCAATTATAGTCACCTCAATGCATCTTTACTTGATTCAATCAATACTTCAACTGGAATCGAAGCCCTAATCTATCAAGTTGGATGATAGAGCGGTTAAAACATCATATACTGTTCTAAAATAGATTTTGAACATTCATAGTAATGATCCATGTATATCAGTCTTGTTGAATTGATTATAGAGAGTTCTAAGCATCTACCATGCCCATATTCAATGGTAGATTAAAGAATTTTACAGATCAAGCAACCATAAATAAAAGAGAAAGCATTCATGAAGTTTCTAAGCATCCACCGTGCCTAGAGTCGATGATAGATCAATGTAATAATCAAAATACTTCTTTGATTCAAACTATAAACTACGAAATATCCAACACGAAGATCATGAACATTTATCAAAGTAAATAAAATTTTAAAATAAAATATAAGGTTCACCCCTTAGCTCTAGCTAAGAGATTATCCAATCCTAGACATGATTGAAGTTAAAACTCTTAAAGAAAAATATGGAAAAACTAACTAAGGAAGAAGAAAGAACTCCTTGGAAGATGTTGTACCTTTTGCTTTACTCCTTCAACCCTAATTCGTACTTAGAATCCCCTGGAGAACTCAAATATATAGGTTTGGTTAGTTTGACATTGGAAACTGCCTCAAATTTATGCACTCTGCACACCTTTGATGTCATAAACATGGCCTTTGATGTCATTGAAGGTGGCAATCCCAGTTGGACTCGAAATTGAAAACTCCTTCGATGTCATCGCCCGATCGTCGATGTCATTAAACAGTCTTTGATGTCATCGAATGGGTCTTTGATGCAATCAAAAATAGTCCCAAACTGTCTAGTGAGTTGAGCTCAAAAATCCAGATTTCTCCATGTCATCGAACTGGCTTTGATGACATCGATCCTTGCCTTCGATGGAATCAAACTTTGCACCCAATTGTCCAGCCATAAATTTGATTTTTCACTAAAATCTCGATGTGATTTATCATCCTTCAAAGGCATCGAACACCTACTTCAATGGCATCGAAGTGTGTTCGATGTCATCGAAAGGTCAAGTTCAGCAGTTCTGAATTCTGTATTTTTGTAATTTTAACTTTCTTCATTCTTCACTAGGTTTTCTTGGATCTTGGTCTCTTAAAATCTTCAATCTTGGCCTCCAAATATCCAATCCTTGCTTTGGAAATTCTTGAGCATCAAATGCATACTTTTAGCATCCTTTTCACCTTAAGCTCCCAAAATCACATCGTGCTTGGAGTTGTGAACATTTGCACAAGGCAAATCTATGCTTACACCAGGAAACACTATGCCTACACAAAGCAACAAGTCCTCCACAAGGACACTCTTAGGGCCTACAGAAGACAGCTATATGCCTACATAAGGAAGTAGGTCCTACATAAGGACACTACACATATTCTCCCGTCAGAGGCCTATGAAAGGTCTTAGTGAGTTTGTCAACTCAAACTCTAAATCTCAATCCTACACAAGGAAAGGGCTTCGGACTTAATGGACTCTAGATTATTACTTATAAGTGAGTGAGCCCCATTTTAACCCATGTTTTTGAAGATCTTCCCAGTGGTGAAGAATTTTTGACTCCCTTGAACTGCAACCGCTTGTGGATGCTCCAATCGACACTACCAAAAAATCGAACAAAGGCTATGGACTTTAAAAGTTTTGGCTACAGATTAAATTTGTAGTAATTATGCTACTGATTTAATCCATAGCTAAAACTTAATTGATCTGTAGCTAAAATCTACCTCCTCACCAGAACCTTATTAGATATTGATGGTGCTTAAGGGGCTCCATTAAGCCCATTGGAATATATGTGTTTGATCTAAGCCGCCCATCAATTCTGATATATAATTTCTGTAGATGAGCCCAACAAATATGTAGATTAAAGGTCTAAGTGGACCACACCATAAGAAATTATAAAAATTAAATTTCTATTATTAATATGTTTTGTGGTCTTCTTACAGCTTCGATCTGACTCATTTTTAAAAATAATACTTTAAAATTAATGGACAGATTGGATAAATAAAATACATCGTGGTGCACCCCACAATCTTAAACCCAAAGTCTTAAAAGGTCGTCCATCATGTGCCTGTAATGACTCGAAAAATTCCGTACAAAGACCCAAGTACCACCTCGATCGAAAATCACTTAGGATTAATTCCCTTAGAAATTAAATGTAAGTTAACTAGCGCTAAGTTGAACTAGCTATGAAATTAGCACTGTACACTTTAAATACGTTCTGCAAGAGCAAAAACTTGTGGAATCGTTAACGCTATAATACCCTGAAATCTAGAATCTAACTTTAAACCCAGTTGCTCTCGGGAGCACTTTGAAACTTCGTATCGGACCTGGACCGTACGTCGAAAGTCTGATTACGATAAACTTAGAAGATATTGACCGCGTAGTTGAACTTGACAAGCACCGTGAAAATCACGTCCAAACAATGTACTGAGACTGTTTCCTTGAGTCCGAAGTTAAGAGTGTGAGAAAACATAATTTTTTTTAGAAATTAAATCTAATTTAAGTAATCTGGAACATCTTGTTTGCATGCCATTTATAAGCAATCAGACCGTAGGAATCTGACCCAAATACACCCTCAGATCAAGGAACATTTCCCATATATGTCCGTGTATTTGAAATCCCTGATCGAGTTTCAGTGACCGTTGAACTGAAACTGAACCACCACGGTCGATTTGAAAATCTGATCGAACTGAAAACTTAACTTGAATAAGATCCAGCATCTATAAGCTTAAGTCTGACTGTACACAGTAGCAGGACCTCCAGAAGTGCTCCGTTGAGTCGGAATAGTCCGTATTTGGACATAACCTAGGTATACCATGGCCCTGAGTCTAATTTAGTGAGTCTTGGGCTTATAAAAGGGCCTTAAACCCTCTCTCATTCAGCCCATACAAATTTGAGAGAAACCCTAGGAGAGAAAAGAGAGAAAAGAGAGAAAAAGTGTGAGAGAAGTGGGAGAATCTTCCTGCTATTCTTACCTACTGATCTACGTGCTTAACCATCACTTTACAATCACTATCCCGGTGATTCCGGTTCATTCTTAGGTAAGAAAACCCAAACCCTAACCTGTTTTAGGGATTCTATTGGTTCAAGTAGCAAAGTAGCTGACTTACCTTGTGTTGTAGGCTGTCATATCGACGTTGACGAAAGTATAGAGTTTCTATCAAATTCATTACGCTTCTACGGCGTAAGGTGCAGACTTTAGACATATAGGTTATGATTTTCAAAGCTTTCAATGTCAGATAATGATTTATTATTGACTTGGATGCTATTTCACATGCAAAATGTGCCGTTGGTTTCGCGTTACGAATACATATGAAATATATATACGTAGCGTATTCTAGGAATTTATTGAAATACCTATATACGTATAAATTTTAGATCTGTGATTTCCATGATAAATCATTGTTAGAACATGCTTGTTATGTATGCGACAACTCCTTATCAAAAGGATTTGCCTAAATATGCAATATGTCAACATAGGTGATGTATGTAGAATAGTGTAATTTTAAGTGTTTGTGTAAATGTCTGAATGAGTTAGAAACAGGTATAGTATGATATTTAAGTGTATTGAGAGATGACTCTCAATCACTTTACTTGCAATCACTTTACTTGTGTGTATGATTTCATGCATGTTATGTTTACTTTAGTTCATATTTGCTAATTGTGTGCATGCCTTCCTCCATGAATTGTTAGTATGTCTTGTTCAAATTAACTGTGTATGATTTCTTCCACGTACAGGATTCATGCTTAAGCTCTGTTTCATAACATGCTCATATGTATGCAGAAGTTGAATCAAATGTTTATCATTGGAACTGTACATGATTGGACACATATTATGGTCCAGGCATTCGGTAACAGACTGAGTTCGTGGCTGAGATTCATTCACCATGTAGGACATGTTTGACCAACCCGAGTGATACGTTAGTCGTTGGTAGTGGTTAGGCCACACGAAGTGCTTATGCATTTCATGTCGATCGATACGATGTGCGCTCGTACTAGTCGAGCTCGTAAAGTAACCCGATTGACCGTTGTATGTTCACTTTGTATTTATCATAACTGTTTGAACCTAGGGTACTGAACTTATCAGTGATAACCCTGTTAACCTTAGTACCTTGATCCGCTAAGACTCTTGAGCCGGGCATGGTGGTATGAGACACCGTGGTTGAGCTGTCGGCCTACGCTGGGGCCACGAGCCTCCCCATAATGACCAGTGACCAACCTAAACTTGTGAGCTGAATATGGTAGTATGAGACACTATGTTCGAGCTGTAAGCCTACATTGATAAGGTGATGGGGGAGCGGTGCAATGAGTGCATGTAATAGCCCTGACAGCCCTTTGTAGTGACCTCGAGCATACTCTGAATCTGCAAAGAGGCGACGAGCCTTCCCATAGTAAACAGAGTATAAACTAGGCTTGTGATGATAAGGTGATGGGGGAGTGTTGCTACGAGTGCGTGTAACAGCCCTGACAGCCCTTTACAGCGACCTAGAACTGCATCATCGTATGAGATTAACTAGGAGTGACGACCCTAGACAGGATCCTTTTTTGGGAATGATATAAGGGAGGTACCTTAATTTCTCAATCCTGCTGTATGAAAAAGACTAATAACAACTAGGTAATCATGCCCATATCGCATTGCATGTGCCTGAAAGATGTGGAGAACTTGAGGGATGAAAGCATGTCACGAACGTAAGAAGGTGTCGCATGAGGGAGTATGTCGGTGAGGGCACGCATTATGATTGCATCTCATCCTTGCATTAATTACAGTATTTAGGAGTGTTTGATTGTAATGCTTTATCATTACTACTTAACTGAATTGATAACATGTTAACCTATGCTTTATTGTTCCACTGAGTTCGCTACTCACTCCCACGTTATGGGATGGTGTTCTAGACACCCACCAGACCCTGTCTTAGATGCAGGTATTGGCGAGGCACAGGAGGCTGAGCCTGACTACTATGATGATCAGGATGAGTTCTCCTATATGCAGTTCTCTGATGGTTTTGCTTAGGCCATTCGGAGTGACGGGGCTACAGGGTTTACCATGCTAGTAGAACTATTCTTTTGACATTTTAATTTTTTATATTATGACATGTATATGATAGCTCAGCAATGTATTCATACTCTGGAGACCGATCATGATTTTTGACTTATATACATTTCTATACATCTTTTAGTCTTTCGCTTGCATTTTATGACTCAATCTGGAGTATGAAATACTGCTTTGATATAATCCCACTCATGACTAATGCACTAACATAGACAACATTCAATCATAAGCTTTTATGTTGCATAAGTGACATTCTGAAACTCAAGTGTTGAGTTGCTACTCGACCCCCGATTTTCAGGGTGTTAGAAGTTGGTATCAGAGCATGATTTGGATTAAACTAGACCTGGGTTATGGTCACAAAACGTACGCTGACGCTTTTTGACTTAGGTGGGTGCGAGAAAAATGTAGAAACATTCATAGGATTTTCGATTTCGCCAAATGGCGAAGTTCATCAAAAACAGTCACCGAGATCGGGTCTGTACTCATCTGTGAGCACATGAGTCGACCCAAATCACTTCTAGGCCGTCACACAGCGGGTTTAGATCGTAAAGTATCCCATTCCAGCCGTCAACAATTGGTAAATGCGAGTATGAATTAGAAATTGCCCGCAACGACCCGAAACGACTCAAAATGGAGTCGTGGGCCTACCCACGCTAATCTAGAGGGACCTAGGGTGGTACCCAGACCTTTTTGGGGCCTAGGGGGCAGGAGGTCCTCACCTAAATGGCGAGGCCTTGCCAGTTAGTCCAGGGAGTGGCGAGGACCTCGCCGAGTCAGCGAGGCCTCACCGGTTATCGGGTTTGTCCAGGTCGGGCCGTCGGGCCGACGGTGTTTGGGGCCTAGTGTGGCCCCTGTGTATAGGGTTTGTCAGTTAAAACCCTTCCAAAGACCCCCCTCCTTCACAAAGTAACCCCTCAAACTCTCTTTTCTCTCCCAAACTTCCAGTTTTTGGCAAAAACCACCCCTCCAATCACTTCCTCTTTCATTTTTGTGCACCACTATCCTTACCCATTTGAAACCCATCTCCCCTGCTGCCTACATTCTTCGTTCTCTCTCATTTGAGCTCTCACATCCTCCATTTGAGGCTCAAAATCATGTGAGCTCTCAACTCAGCCCATTCATTCACTTTCCCTTCTTTAATCCTGGTCATTAGGGCCTATACTACCTCTGTTGAGGCTCACATTCGTGGAGAACCAGAAACTCCGGCCCTATTCCCCCTTTTCTGCGCTTTTCATGGCCTTCTTCGAGTTTATTGCGGCCATTTTCTTAATTTTTACGATCCTTTCTCTTATGGGAAAGAGAAAGGGTGTCACGGATGAAGCTGGGCCTAACCGCCCTACTCATGCAAGGAGACCGAGAGGCACCGTCGCTAGTCCACGCGTCAATCGAGAGCTTCAGACGAAGCGAGATCTTGATCCCCGGACTCCTGCTGGAAGGGCTCAGTTGGCAGAGCTATCTCATGGAGTTTATAAGGGCCGCATGGTCCTTTTTGAAGCTCAGGTGGACGGGCGGCTCTTTGGTGAATATCTATTGTTCAAGCTTCTGTAAGGGGCCCATTGGGGTCCACTATTCGATGGCAAGTATCGCGCCAATGCGAGTACGGTCTGAGCTTTCTATGCCAACATTCACGAGCCCACGCTGGAGCCCTTGCAGTTCCAGATCCCATGTGGAGTGGATCGGTTGGCCAGAGTTGACGTCAGATTAATATCTCAGCTTCTGAATGTGCCCCTTGGCAAGGTACATGTAAGCAAGCTGAATCTAAGGAGTGCCCGTGAAAGGGATCGCCGCACACGTGCCCTTTGTGGCTGACTAGTTCAGTGGCAGCCGAACAAAAGTCTCCTAGCAACCAAAATGTCTGACGACTTCTGTTTACTCCATCACATTTTCACATTCAACGTCTACCCTAGGTAGAGCAATCGCAGCGAGTGTACGCGCCTCATGGTAGACTTCCTGTATCAAGTAGGGCAGAGAGCGAACCTATGTGTGCCTACGTTCGTGTTGCGACAGATAGTTAATACTGCACGCTCCAATAGGAGGACTGATTCGCTCCCCTTTGGCTGACTCATATGCAAGATTGCACGTGAGTTTGGTTATAGTCTTGGGCGGAATTGTCAAAACCGATTCATCACATCTATGAGACCCTCAATCACATGAATATCGGGCCACAACGATGCCAAGCTCATCTTGAGCAGAGAGATGATGAGACGGAGAGCGAGGAAGAAGAGAGTGAAGAAGAGGGAGCTGAGATAGAAGAGGAGGAACAGGAAGAAGAAGAAGAGGAACCGAAGGCCCAGGACACGGAGGAGAGCTCCCCTCCTACGGCACCAGAGCAGGGTACCGATAGGGCTACTAGGGATGCGCATATAACCTGACTTAAGGAGTGTCAGGTTGCCTTGCGACAAGAAGTCGAAGAACTCCGGGCCGAGGTAAAGTAAGAGCTTGAAGAGACCAAGGCCGTCATGAAGTGAAAGTATGGCAAGGTGACTCACACCTTGAAGGCTATCCTGTCCTGCATACAGGACAAGGGTGCCCCTCCTCCATCACCGGACTTGAACGCTTAGTCATCCATGCCGGCATCTTACAGCTCGTTTGGTTACTGCTTTAGGATATGTTTGTATTTTCATGTTGATAGGCCTAGTAGTGCAGTAGTGGTAACATGTTTTAAGTGTTTGAGGCTTGATTGTATTAGCTCACATGCATTTTCTGTCATGATTCATGTAACTTTGTATTCCATGTATTGTGACAATTTTGGTAAATGAAATGCATACAGCCTCTTTTGCTATGAAGTGTGTGGGTTGTTTAAGTAATTGTGCGTTGTGTTACTATACTTCAACTTACATGCATTACACCCTATGTTGTATAGGGCATGCCACGGAAATATACGTAGAGCACAACACACATCGCACTCACTGATAGGATGGACCAGGCTCCTTCCCATAGAGATGATCGTATGGACCCTAGTTTGGGCCCGGATCGTGAGACTATACCTGCGTCTCAACCACCTACTGGTCCTACAACTGGACTACCACCGTATACACCACCGGTTCGCAAGTAGTACCATGCGTCTTCTTCGACGCAGTACGTGCCTCAGCCTTCTCCACCTACTGATAGGTTTAAGCAGATGATGATGTTGATGCAGCAACAGCACCAGCAGCTCTTGGCCACTATTGAAGAGGCCTTATCTCATGGCAGGAGTGCGAATCCACCTTCACCATCTGTACGTCCTGCTGAGACTGCAGAGCCTTCTGCTCAAGCTGAGGATGTGCCTTCGCATGCACCTACTGCATACCCTACAGGGACTTTGGGTACTAGTGGCCTTCTAGAGCTATTCCACCGCTTGAGGCCTCTTACGTTTACGGGTTCTCGCAGACCCGAGGAGGCTGAATATTAGCTAGACCACATCTCTAAGATGCTACGAATGCTGCATTGTACCAAGCCAGAGCAGGTCGAGTTGGTCACCTTTATGTTTAAGAAGGAGGCCAGTATGTGGTGGGATAGTGTCCTACGGACAGTCGCAGTTGGCTACGTATGGACTTGGGCAGCTTTTGAGTTCCGTTTTCATGAGAAATACTACCCAGACCTATCGACACGAGAGGGAGAATGAGTACTTGTGCCTCAGGCAGGGAGGCATGACTGTTACCGAGTACGAGCATCTATTTACCGAGTTCGGCAGATACGTCCCTACGATACTTGTTGACAAGCAGATGCAGATATGACATTTTTTTGAGGGCTTGCGACCTGACATTCGATCGAAGATGTGCTGTGTCAGTATACCCTCCTATGCCAAGCTGATACATATGTTTATGAGGGTAGAGAAGGACAGAGATCGACAGACACGTTCTCATGGCCCTATGGTTACTAGGCCATGACTAGATACCCAGAGTAGGCCATTCCTCGGCAAGAGGCCTCGTATAGACTCACCTCCCAAGGTTGTGATGCCAGTAGTTTAGATGAGGCGTCCTGACGTACCCTGTGCTTATTGTGGAAGGCCAAGTCATGTCGCGGAGAGCTGCTTCATGCGTATGAGAGATGACAGATTTTCACCACCGCAGAGGATTGATCGTCCTCCCCCTTAGGCTTTATCGGCTCCACCTCTACGGAAAGCACCTGCACATCCATCCTTCAGACCTGCACCTCATTTTTGGCCACCTCCACAGCCTATTGTACCGCAGCTGAACCATCCACAGCAGGCTTGGGTGCATGCACTGACAGCTGAGGCATCCGGGATAGAGACCGCACCACCTTGGCCTTTGAGGTCACAACTCACATTGGAGGTACTCCTATTTTTCTGTTGGTGGATACGGGATCCACTGTCTCAGTGATATCTTGTTCAGTAGTCAAGCGCCTTGGGCTACGGACTACCCGGATGGTTGGAGTGCGAGTTATTCATCACACGGGACTTTTATTGATGCCACTACGATGTGTGAGGGTTGTTTGCTAGATCTAGGGAACAGGACGATGGCCATTGACCTTATCATCATCTCTGCTCTCTATCATTTCGACGCCATCCTTGGCATTGATTGGCTTACTGCATGGAGGGCTGAGATTGACTGCGAGACTCGTGTAGTGACAGTTTATGAGCCGGAGGGCACGTCTTTTACATTTTTGGTGCAGGTCAGTGACCCCTCACGAGTGCTTTGTTACGCTTCCTTATTAAGGAATGTTGACATCCCGACACTTGAAAGCACACCAGTAGTCTGTGATTATGAAGATGTGTTCAGAAAGATACCTGGGTTGTCTCCTCAGTGAAAGATCAATTTTACTATCGACCTAGTACCCGGTTCGACGCCCATCTCACTGCCGACGTATCGCATGGTCCTGTGTGAGATGGAGGAGTTGAGGAAACAGATCGATGATTTGTTGGAGGCTGGCTTCGTACGACTGAGTGTATCTCCATGGGGAGCACCTGTGTTGTTCGTGATGAAGAAAGACGGGTCACTGCGATTATGTATTGATTATCGTAGGCTGAATCAGATTACGGTAAAGAACAAGTACCCTTTGCCCAGGATAGATGACCTGTTTGATCAACTGAGAGGAACGTAGTACTTCTCGAAGATTGATCTATAGTCAGGGTATCACCAGCTGCGCGTCAGGGATGAGGACGTGTAGAAGATGACTTTTAGGACCTGTTTTAGGCACTATGATTTCCTCGTGATGTCGTTCGGTCTTATGAACGCACCAGCCGTGTTCATGGACTTGATGAACTGGGTATTTCGGCCGCTCCTCTATCGGTTCATTATCATATTTATAGATGACATTTTGATATACTCCGGGAGTCGAGAGGAGCATGAGGAGCACTTACGATCGGTCCTGGATACTCTAAGATAGCATTGGTTGTTTGCACAGTACAAGAAGTGCGACTTCTGGAAGGAAGAAGTTAAGTTCTTGGGACACGTAGTTTTTAAGGATGGGATAACAGTTGACCTTGCTAAGGTAGCTGCAGTACAGGACTGGGAGCAGCCTGGTTTCGTTACTGAGGTGAGGAGTTTCCTTGGTCTAGTAGGGTATTATCGGTGATTCATCTGGGACTTCTCGAAGATAGCCAGACCCTTGACTCAGTTGACACAGAAGGATCTGAAGTTCACCTGGAATGAGAAGGCGGAGGCAGCTTTTCAAGAGCTAAAGGACAGGCTGACGTCCGCCCCTATGCTAGTATTATCAGAGCAAGGGGTTAAGTATACGATATACACTAACGTGTCTAGCGCTGGTTTAGGTTGTGTCCTTATGCAGAAGGACAAGGTGATTTCATATGCCTCAAGACAGTTGAGGAAGCACGAGGAGAATTACCCTACACACGATCTAGAGTTGGCAGCTGTCATTTTCACATTGAAGCTCTGGAGACATTACCTATACTGAGAGGAGTTCGAGATCTTTTGCGACTACAAGAGCCTCAAGTACATATTCACGCAGCGAGACCTTAATATGAGGCAGCGACGATGGATGGAGACCTTGAAGGACTTTAAGTTAGAGGTTTCCTACCATCCGGGTAAGGTGAACCTTGTGGCTGACGCGTTGAGCCGTAAGAAGGCGTTAGAGTTTGTGGCTCAACTGATGGTTTGCGAGTGGGATATGATTGAGTTTTTACGAGACTTTGAACAGAAACTCACTGTGAAGGAACCGTTCGAGGTTATCGTACACGTTCAGGTGCGACCTCTTATAGATGATAGGGTCATCGATGCCAGAGGGACGATGAGCGCCTGAATGATCTTCGAGAGCAGGCCAGTGACGATGCAGATGCCGAGTGGCGAGTTGGAACGGATGGGGGCTTCCGTTATCGTGGCAGCCTATGCATCCCAGATGTCCCCGACTTAAGACGAGAGATTCTCGAGGTTGCGCACAATTCTAGGCTTGCGATGCATCCGAGTAGTACGAAGATGTATCGTGACATGAAGAGGACATATTGGTGAGATGGCATGAAGACCCACATCACAAACTTTGTGTCCCGTTGTCTCACTTGCCAGCAGGTGAAGGTAGAGCATCGCCGACCTCATGGTCTCCTTCAGCCTATGCCTATAGCTGAGTAGAAGTGGGACTTTATTTCTATAGATTTCATTTCGGGACTGCCGAAGATGAGGAAGGGACATGATTCTATTTGGGTGATCGTCGACCACTTAACGAAGTCACGCACTTTCTTCCGATCAGAGTTACAAACTCTATAGACAAGTTAGCCAAACTTTATATCAGGGAGGTTATTCGTTTGCATGGAGTTCCCTTGGAGATCATGTCAGACAGAGACATGCGGTTCACTTCTATTTTCTCGACTCACATCCAGGAAGCGATGGATGTGAAGTTGAAGTTCAGTACTGCATTCCACCCACAGACCGACGGGCAGACAGAGTGGGTGAACCAGATTTTGGAGGACATGCTCGAGCTTGCGTGTTGTATTTCAAAGACAGTTGGGATGATTGTCTTCCATATGCGGAGTTCGTATACAACAATAATTTTCAGGCGAGTATCGGTATGACACCTTATGAGGCATTATATGGGCGTCCTTGTCGAGCGCCCTATTACTGGGCTGAAGTTAGTGAGTGGAATTTGATTGGTCCTGAGTTAGTACAGGCCACCTCAGAGAAGATTGACATCATCAGGCATTGACTTCTTACAGCACAGAGCAGGCAGAAGAGTTATGCTGATACAAGGCGGTGACCGCTAGAGTTTGCGATTGGAGATCACGTATTTTTGAGAGTTTCTCCTATGAAGGGAGTTCTTCGTTTCAGGAAGAAGGGGAAGCTCGCACCGCGATTCATTAGCCCATTCCAGATACTCGATCGTGTGGGTACAGTAGCATATTGCCTAGCCTTACCTACACCTCTCGCAAGCGTACACAACGTATTTCATATTTCTATGTTGAAGAAATACGTTCCGGATCCTTCTCATATCATTAAATGGGAGCAGGTGCAGTTAGGTGAGGATGTTATATATATACTGCGACTGACGAGTATATTAGACAGGAAGGAATAAGTATTGTATAGTAAGGTTATCCCCCTTATGAAGGTACTATGGACGCATCATACTGAAGAAGATGCTACCTGGGAAACAGAAGCCGAGATCAGAAAGAACTACCCACAGCTTCTCGAGGTGTACGAAAAGGTATAAATTTTGAGGATAAAATTTATCATTTTAGGAGGGTAGATTGTAATGACTCGAAAAATTCCGTACAAAGACTCGAGTACCACCTCGATCAGAAATCACTTAGGATTAATTCCCTTAGAAATTAAATGTAAGTTAACTAGCACTGAGTTGAACTAGCTGTGAAATTAGCACTGTACGCTTTAAATACGTTCTGCAAGACCCAAAACTTGTGGAATCGTTAACGCTATAATACCCTGAAATCTAGAATCTAACTCTAAACCCAGTTGCTCTCGGGAGCACTTTGAAACTTCGTATCAGACCTAGACCGCATGTCGAAAGTCCGATTGCAATAAACTTAGAAGATATTGACCGCGTAGTTAGACTTGAAAAGCATCGTGAAAATCACATCTAAACAATGTACTGAGACTGTTTCCTTGAGTCCGAAGTGAAGAGTGTGAGAAAATATAATTTTCGTTAGAAATTAAATCTAATTTAAGTAATCTGGAACGTCTCGTTTGCGCACCATTTATAAGCAATCAGACCATCGGAATCTGACCCAAATACACTCTCGGATCAGGGAACATTTCCCATACATGTCCGTGTATTTGAAATCCCCGATCGAGTTTCAGTGACCGTTGAACTGAAACTGAACCACCACGGTCGATCTGGAAATCCGATCGAACTAAAAACTTAACTTGATCAAGATCCAGCATCTATGAGCTTAAGTCTGACCGCACACAGTAACAGGACCTCCAGAAGTGCTCTGTTGAGACGAAATAGTCCGTGTTTGGACATAACCTAGGTATACCATGGCCCTGAGTCTAATTTAGTGAGTCTTGGGCTTATAAAAGGGCCTTAAACCCTCTCTCATTCAGCTCATACGAATTTGAGAGAAACCTTGGGAGAGAAGAGAGAAAAGAGAGAAAAAGTATGAGAGAAGTGGGAGAATCTTCCTGCTATTCTTACCTGTCGATCTACGTGCTTAACCATCACTTTACAATCGTTATCCCGGTGATTCCAGTTCGTTCTTAGGTAAGAAAACCCAAACCCTAACATGTTTTAGGGATTCTATTGGTTCAAGTAGCAAAGTAGCTGACTTACCTTGTGTTGTAGGCCGTCATATCATCATTGACGAAAGTATAGAGTTTCTATCAAATTCATTACGCTTCTACGGTGTAAGGTGCAGACTTTAGACATATAGGTTATGGTTTTCAAAGCTTTCAATGTCAGATAATGATTTATTATTGACTTGGATGCTATTTCGCATGCAAAATGTGCCGTTGGTTTCGCGTTACGAATACATATGAAATATATATACCGTAGCGTATTCTAGGAATTTGTTGAAATACCTATATACGTATAAATTTTGGATCTGCGATTGCCATGATAAATCATTGTTAGAACATGCTTGTTATGTATGCGACAACTCCTTATCAAAAGGATTTGCCTAAATATGCAATATGTCAACATAGGTGATGTATGTAGAATAGTGTAATTCTAAGTGTTTGTGTAAATGTCTGAATGATTTAGAAATAGGTAAAGTATGATATTTAAGTGTATTGAAAGATGAGTCTCAATCACTTTTCTTGTGTGTATGATTTCATGCATGTTATGTTTACTTTAGTTCATATTTGCTAATTGTGTGTATGCCTTCCTCCATGAATTGTTAGTATGTCTTGTTCATATTAACTATGTGTATGATTTCCTCCACGTACAGGATTCATGCTTAAGCTCTGTTTCATAACATGCTCATATGTATGTAGAAGTTGAATCAAATATTTATCATTAGAACTGTACGTGATTCGGCCCATATTATGGTCCGGGCATTCGGTAACAGACTGAGTTCGTGGCTGAGATTCATTCGCCACGTAGGACATGTTTGACGAACCCGAGTCGTACGTTGGTTGTCAGAAGTGGTTAGGCCACACGAAGTGCTTACATATTTCATGTCGATCGATACGGTGTGCGCTCGTACTAGTCGAGCTCGTCAAGTAACCCGATTGACCGTTGTATGTTCACCTTGTATTTGTCATAACTGCTTGAAACTAGGGTACTGAACTTACCATTGATAACCTCGTTAACCTTGGCACCTTGATCCGCTAAGACTCATGAACCGGGCATGGTGGTATGAGACACCGTGGTTGAGCTATCGGCCTACGCTGGGGCCACGAGCCTCCCCATAATGACCAGTGACCAACCCAAACTTGTGAGCCAAATATGGTAGTATGGGACACTATGTTCGAGCTGTCAGCCTACATTGATAAGGTGATGGGGGAACGGTGCAACGAGTGCGTGTAACAGCCTTGACAGCCCTTTGTAGTGACCTCGAGCATACTCTGAATCTGCGGAGAGGCGACGAGCCTTCCCGTAGTAAACAGAGTACAAACTAGGCCAGTAATGATAAGGTGATGGGGGAGTGGTGCAATGAATGAGTGTAACAGCCCTGACAGCCCTTTACAGCGACCTAGAACCGCATCATTGTATGAGATTAACTAGGAGTGACGACCCTAGATAGGATCCTTGTTTGGGAATGATATAAGGGAGGTACTTTAGTTTCCCAATCCTGCTGTATGAAAAGGACTAATAACAACTCGGTAATCATGCACATATCATATTGCATGTGCCTGGAAGATGTGGAGCACTTGAGGGACGAAAGCATGCCGTGAACATAAGATGGTGTCACATGAGGGAGTATGTCGATGAGGGCACGCATCATGATTGCATCTCATCCTTGCATTAATTACAGTATTTTGGAGTGTTTGATTGTAATGCTTTATCATTACTGCTTGACTGAATTGATAACATGTTAACCTATGCTTTATTGTTCCACTGAGTTAGCTACTCACTCCCATGTTACGGGACGGTGTTCTAGACCCCACCAGACCCTGTCTTAGATGCAGGTATTAGCGAGGCACAGGAGGCTGAGCCTGACTACTATGATCATTAGGATGAGTTCTCCTATATGCAGTTCTCTGATGGTTTTGCTTAGGCCATTCGGAGTGATGGGGCTACAAGGTTTACCATGCTAGTGGAACTATTCTTTTAACATTTTGATTTTTTATATTATGACATGTATATGATAGCTCAGCGATGTATTCATACTCTAGAGACCAATCATGATTTTTGACTTATATACATTTCTATACATCTTTTAGTCTTCCGCTTGCGTTTTTTGACTCAATCTGGAGTATGAAGTACTTCTTTGGTATAATCCCACTCATGACTAATGCAATAACATAGACAACATTCAATCATAAGCTTTTATGTTGCATAAGTGACGTTCTGAAACTCGGGTGTTGAGTTGCTACTCGACCCTCAATTTTTAGGGTGTTACAGCGCCCCTCCCAAAATGAAACTAAATCATCCACCCTTTTCTCCCGCGCGTAGCAAACCTCCCAAAACCCATCTCTCAATCTCTCTCTCCATCTCTCTCTCACACTCAGCCTCTCTCTTTCCCTCACCCTCTCTCGATCTCCCACTCTCCCTCATCCTCCACTTGTCTCTTGGCCACATTCCCCTCTCTTTGTTTCCCAATCTCTCTCTCTCTCTCTCTCTCTCTCTCTCTCTCTCTCTCTCTCTTGCTAGCATTTTTAAAAACCTCTTTCACCGCAAGAAGGAGAAGAAGAAGATGAACAATTAGTCTCTCTCTCTCTCTCTCTCTCTCTCTCTCTCTCTATTTCTGAAATATGTTGCATTTGGATGCTCAATCCTTCAATCCCTATGAATGGAAACTGATCATGTTACATTCAATCCTTCAATCCCTATGCATTCTTTCAATCCTTCAATCTGCACTCCCCTCTCTCTGTTTGAAAAATCTGAAAGTTTGGACTTAGATTTGACAGTTACGTGTTTGTTGGTGCTGAAAATGCTTTATGGGCTCCACCATAATGTATGTGTATGCAGGCCATTCATTTTTCCAGCTCATTTTAGGGCATGAGCTCAAAAGTCAGGAAGAGCCAAATCTCAGGTGGACCACACCATAGGAAACTGTGGTGATTGAAAACCCACCATTAAATACTTCCTAAGGTCCAATACAATGTTTATTTGCTATCCAACATGTTGATTTATGTTAGATAGATCTGGATGAAGGGAAAACATTAATATCATCTTAATCCAAAACTTTATTGCCCTAATAAGTTCTTAACGATGGGTGTTCAATTACCATCTTTCCTTTGGTGTGGTCTACTTGAGATTTGAATCTACCTCATTTTTTGACAATTAGCTGGAAAAATGGATCGATGGTATGAATAAAGCACACATCATGGTGGGGCCATAGAGCACCAACCAGCATCGGTAATGGCAGGGTCACTACAAAATCTAGAAGTTTGAGTGCATCGACGCACAGTTGCATTTAAGCTAGTTGAAAACCACATCAAATATCTGGACTATCCACTAGGCTCTGTACTATATTCCTACCATGCCTCAAAAAAATCATCAGCTAATTAGTAACATGCAAAATTAGGCAGGTAAGATCATTTATAGAAGATGAGTTGGTTTAATTTAGATGTTTACGATTTCTGTACTGCAATGGAAGAAAAGTAGTATGGACTTAATGGAAGGCCTCAATGGTTAATGTGAATGCTAACAGGTTCAAATGTAACCATGTTCTACTTAGAAAGGTTCCCCTGCATTTATCCGGTTAAATCAGGGTTAATTAGATCACATGTATAATTTACAAGTGCATGCTTGAGTTGAATATACGGTACTAGTAAAAGGGGATTGATTTTGGTGCCCACAGTAACATTTGTATAACACCTAAATAAAAAATCCACTGAAGCCCATGAAGATGGAATGTGCTAATCCAAAACTTACATGGGCCACTCCATATGCAACAATGTGAAAGTATGTTCCAACCTTTAAATTCTAGTGGTTTGGCCCACTTATGTTTTGATTTGCATTATTTATGGATATTCCTTTATCTCAGTTAGGAACATTTTATGGATGGGTTGGATGTCAGTTAAGAACCTAGCCAATACACCAAAAGCCTTTGGAATGATGAAATGCATAAGCTAGGCTATTAAATTAAGGGCCCTTTCTCTGTAACAAAATCAGGTGGAATGTAGCTATCAGTAAGATTTTTCTGTAACAAAATTTAGTGAGAGCACACCACTTACGACTTTGTTGCTATAAAAAACTCACATATAAACTTCATTAATTTATTAAAGGAGGTATTCGAATCTATATATTCTTTTCTATGAACTTGTTTTTTTCCCAAGTCTTGTTTCATCTGTAATTGTTTGATGCTCTTTAAAAAAAAGGTCTGTAATTGTTTTTTATTGTGTTTGTCATGACCCAAGTATTTTATATTCCTTAAAGTTAGATTTTTGAACATTGTTATAGAACTCAAGTGATGTTTTCTTTCTCTCTTTCGTCCTTTCCAAATTTTATTAAGAGAGTGTCGAACAAGGGCTTGTTTTCCTGTTTGGACATATAAGGGACTGTTTGGATGTATAGGGGCCGAAAAGAGCACCGAGAGGGTGAAAAGAGTAGGGGCCTATTTAGATCTATTCCAAACAAGGACTATATGATGCTCATTTGCCTACTATGCTATGATCTTGGAATTCCCTCTGAGGAATCATAACTTGTGACATCACATAGTTCCTCTTTAGTTACTACTTTTAAGTACAATAGATGTGTGCATTTTTCACTTCCTTCATTTCCAACTTTAAGGAGGATGGTGCATAAGGCTAATTTCCAACTTTAATTTTTGGTAAGGTGCAAGTTGAAAATGGACCCCTTGGTTAATCGAGATTCAGCTGTAATGAATAGGGAGTGGATGACACTAAGTTTCCCAGACCCACGTTTTCTTTCTGGAATAAGAAGTTTTTTAGTTTGCACAAGAAAAACTTCTTGGTAGAGAATTCGTTCCTTGTCCATGCACCACTTGCAGATGTGCACATTTTCTAATTTTTTATGATGATATAGAAATACATCTAATGAAAAATGGATTCGACCCAAGCTATAGGTTTTAGAACATGCATGGTGAGTATGTATCACCTAAGTGTACTGTACGTGAATCAAGTTCCCAGCAATACCATAGTGTCCTGAACTTAAATGAGGTTCACAACATGATCGTTCAAGAACTTGGTGGTAATAACCTAGATAAAGTTATATAAGATGAGACGAATGTGATCCCTGTAGTCGAAGGCATCTTTGGAGAAAATGAAACTAATAAGTTTGAAGCAAATCTATGAGACACAATGACTAGGCTATACCCTGGGGCCCAAGATTTCACCATGTTGACTTTTATTGTACAACTTTTTAAATTAAAGGTGAATCATGGATGGAGTGACAAAATCTTTACAGAGCTCCTTCAAGTACTAAAGGTGTTACCTTCCTGTAACAAGGCCCTAACTAATACCTACCAAGCGAATAAGATCATTACAAAGTTGGGTCTTGATTATGTGAAAATTCATGCTTGTCCAAATGATTACATCTTATATTGGAGAGAGAATGAGATGAAAACCATTTGTCCAAATTGTAAAAGTCTTAGGTTCAAGACTGAAATGGATTCTGAGAGAAAACAATCTCAAATACCTGCGAAGGTGTTAAGGTATTTTCCATTAACAGCAAGGCTACAAAGAATGTTCATTATGTCATGGTTGGTGAAAGAAATGTCTTAACACTCAACTAGGAAATTTCAACATGAAAAGATGGAGCATCCAACTGATTCTTTTGCTTGGAAGAATCTTGATGATAAGTATATAGATTTTTCAACTGAGCCTTGCAATGTTCAATTGGCTCTAGCTACAGATGGGTTTAACCCATTTGACGCTTTCAGTACGTCATATAGTTCATGGCCTATTATGTGTGTGACAAATAACCTTCCACCAAAGCTTTGTATGAAACCTCAGTTTACTATGTTGACTTTACTCATTGAGGCACCACGACAACTGAGAAAGGATATTGACGTTTATTTATAACCATTGATTGATGAACTGCAAGAGTTATGGTGAGAAGGGGTCACGACGTTCGACGCATACCATGAAAACAAATTCAACATGCATGTCATTCTTCTCTAAACAATCCATGACTTTCTAGCATATGGTAATGTTTCAGGTTATAGGACCAAGGGTAAGTATGGTTATCCTATATGTGGTCCCAACATAGATTCGTTGAGACTCCAATATGGAAAGAAAGATGTTTATATGGGCCACAGACAGTGGTTGCCAATGTTAGAAGAGGCTAGGCAGGACACAATTGTTAGCACGTTCAATAAGAAGGTGGAGATATGATGTCAACCGATCCACCTGGATGGGATTGAGGTCAAAAGAAAAACTACAAACTTGAATATGCAGTGGGGGAAGACTGGGAAGAGTAATATAAGGGGTATTGATGGAGGCCGACAAGAGTTAGCAGATGATGTTGAATCACCGTGGTTCTTCAAACGGTCTACATTATTTGATTTAGAGTATTGGAAAGATATTCTTGTGCATCACAACCTTAATGTTATGCATATTGAGAAAAATATACGTGAAATCGTTGTTGCCTTAATGTTGAACACACTTGGCAAAACTAAGGATGATGTTAATGCGTGCAGGGACCTGAAACAATTGGGAATTAAGAAGCGTCTATGGCTGAAAAAGAACAATGGCAAGGTGATTTAGAAACAAGGCCCTCTCAATCTAAGAAAAGAAGATAAAAAGCTTTTCATCTAGACTTTACATGAGCTGCGTGTTCTGATCGATTTTAGTATGAATTAGAAGACCATCATAAAGGAAGATTGCATGGATTTAAAGGGAATGAAGTCTCGTTCTTACCATGTGTTGATGTAACATCTGCTCCCAGTTCTCATCCAGCATGCATTCAGGGATAAGAAGGTCATTCGTCCTATAATTACAAGCTTTTGCACATTCTTTAATGCCTTGTGTTCGACAACCGTAGACCTTCAAACGCTCCTTACACTTGAGAGGGGCATGGCTAAGACATTATGTTAGCTTGAGACTATATGCCTGCCATCGATATTTGTCATTACGATGCATTTGTCGATCCATTTGGCTTACAAGGCACGTATATGTGCTCCTGTATAATATCGATGGATGTATCCATTCGAAAGGTACGTTGTGAGCTTCATAAGAATAAATTGGCTTAACATCTACATTTGCATGTATATATAATGTATCATTAACTTTGTCAGGTTCATGAAGATATTCAAGGCTTATGTCCGTAACAAGACACGACCTAAGGGTTGTATTGCAGAGAAGTACATCCAAGAGGAGACAAATATATTCCGCAGCCAATATAAAGGACAACATAAAATAAGCCTATTGGAAAAGCTGGAAAAATGGTTTAACGGAGTCATTTCAAGACTACGTAAGTTGCAAGATGTCATTGATGATGACCCTAATGATAACGATGTTGGTCCAGTAGGTTCGGGTACAAGTGTTATCTTAGTGGGTATCGAATATGAACAAGTTCGTACATGAGTACTGAAGAGTCATCCCAGCTACAACGAGTGGGAAGGGTATGTACAGTAAGCTCATATTATATATATATATATATATATATATATATATATATATATATATATATATATATATATATCCTTACTATATACTCAAAATCTCTCATCACCACCAGCCACTAGATCTACTCATGCATCATTGGTATGCAAGTATAAATTTTTTACTATATTGAGCTTATAATTATATTATAAATGCTAACAATATCAATGCCATTTTATGTGTAAATGTAGCCGGATATTATATGTATCAGTAAGAGATGCGAGTTGCTTAGTTTTGGAAAACATGGTGTAGTTACTCGTGGTCAAGTACATGAAATTAATCCAAATGCAACTGTCCATTACGAGCCGTTGGAAGATGGAGCTTTTGTTCTTGTCCTGACTGAGGTTATTCAACCTAGTGCTCCTTTGTTTAAAGAAGATGTGTTCCCATCTACACTTGGAGAGCCCGGTGCAGGATCATTTGTGCAATGGGGGAAAGAGGCTTTGAGAATTGACTAATTTGAAAAAAATTGGTACTCTATAATTGAACATGTGTAGTGTGCATAATTTTTTTAGTTTCTTTATATGATGTTTAGCTTGTTTGTTTCTTAATTTTGAACTAATTTGGCACTATATAGTTCAACAAAGTTATAGTCTACATGTTCTTTCTAGTTACACTAGATGTTATTTGATTTTTTTATTTTTTTTAAATATTGAATGAATTTTGTACTCTATATTTGAACTTATTTATAGTCTTAGGCTTCATTTGGTCATCACATTAGTATTTATGAACACATTTTTTTTTTCAAACCAAATGGAGCCTAAGCCCTTTTTTAACTCCTCCAATGCAACTCCTTGCATTGCCAATGCCAAGCCTGGGTAAAGGAGGAGGGAGAAGGGCTTTAGAATCAAATCGTTAATTATGGAAGAGATCTTGAAAGAACAGTGAGTATCTTTGGTTTATGGTTTTACTTGTGTATTCCTGAATTGATTGCTCATACATGACAGTTATGCGCATTCTTTCAGGTGGATGTTGCATGTGGGAGGATTGGAGCTTCATATTTCATATTCAAGCATATGTTGTTGTCATATATGCATAACAATTCTTCTATGTTTGGGTGCATGGCGATTGGATCTGAAAAATTAAGATTTTCATTCATTTATTTTATGGCTTTTGGTAAGATCTTCTATAATTATTAATTTATTTAATTTGAATGGAAGAAGGATTGATTATTCAATGCAAACTCAATTTATGGAGATGCGTAATTTTAGTCTAAAACTACTTAAGCTTTCATTTTTTTTAAAAAAAAAGGAATTTTACTTAATGTGATGTTTCATTTCTCGGCATATAGCTCAAAGAGGACTGCTGTGATAAGAGCATCTGATGATTTTTGGTCAAGAGTCCCAGCGTCACATATAATCCAGGTTGCTGGTGACTTCACATCATCATTATATAAAACATATTTGTACAATACTATTTTACAGCTAGCATCACACTAGTCCTATGTGAAATAGCGGTGAAGACCGCTTGAAGTTGAAATAGGAATATGCCAATATGTCCTAGAGAGGGGTGAATAGGACTTTTTAAATTTTTTACACTTATTTAAAAATCCCATTACACTAATCCAATGAATATGCAATCATCAGGATTACTCAAATGTAACTCTACTGGCTTCCAAGCCTAGTAGAGGATCCAATCACAAACTATTCACAAATTAACATAATAAAACCTAGTTTATGATGGATATGACTATGTATGTGTGTGAGGTATAATCTCAGATATAATGACGTGAAGGCATTGAAATAAATCACATGCACAAGAGGATAGCAATCGCAAACACAGTCATTTTTATAGTGGTTCGACTACTTGTCTACTCCACTCCCGGTAACCGCACTAAACCCTTGAGTGTACCGAATTTCACTAAGGAGATTTCATAGGGTTTACCTCTAACCTAAGGTTTTAAATCAGGTTCTCCTTCAACCTTTACAACCTACACTGAGGCTGACTGGTTATTCTCTCACAAGCAAGGGTCAACACAATGCACCCACTTTCAAGCACACTGACCAAGGATCTTCCATAAGACCTTAACGGAGGTTTCTACACGATTCACCTCAAACTCGAGATTTCACCCGGTTTACCTCAAACCCAAGGTTTTACACGGTTCACCTTAAACCCAAGGTTTTTCACGGTTCACCTCAAACCCAAGATTTTACTGGATCACCCCTAACCAGATGTTTATGTTCTCCACAGAGCAAGGGTCCACATAATGTGTAAGACCCGTATCTTAGTCCATACCGTTCCATAGACTTCCGCGGTCTTACAGGTCGAATTCCAGTAACCTTCGACCCTTAACCGATATTAACGCGCGGCCCTGATTCATACGCCGTCAACCCGAGTCGACTCAACCCAAGATCTGTACCCTAGCGACCGCGCCGTCGCCGCGGTTCCAATGCCCTGACTCGCGCGCCGAGGCAATACCCTGGTCGAGAATTGTAGGCCAACGTTCGGTGCGAGGAAACGTCGCGCGTTGTGAAACCCAAGGGAATCTCTATGATGTGTCACATCAATCCCATCAATCCCATCAATCAATCAATCCATCAATCCATCACATGTCAAGTACACATCACTTTCACTCTCTCCCAAACAAGCCACAAAAGTCTTCCATGCCCATACCTTTCCTACACAAAGACCTCAAAAGTCTTCCAATGTCATACCTCTCTTACACAAAAGGCCACAAAAGTCAAGGATTTCTTACACACCCATCATTCACCACATCCATCCATCACCCATCTCTCTCTACAACACTCTCTCTCTTTCTCATTTCTCATCTCATTCTCTCAAAGAAAGAAAATCCCACGTATGAGCTCTCCCTCTCTTTCAAAATCTCCAAGGTGGCCCACTTTCCTACCCCACCATCTCTCATCTCAACCATCCATTTCCCATCTCCTCCATTGAAATCCAAGCTAAGGAGCTAAGGAACCCGTAGGAGCAAGAAGATCGGACGGTGGGTGCTAGATATTTATAGTTTTTTATATTTTTAGGATGGGCCAAGTGAGGTGAATCGATCAATGGTTTGGATCTCACTTGGGACCCTAAATTGTGGCCAATGACCCACTTTGATCATCATGATCATCCATGGTGGGGCCATTCTCCATGGAGCCCATCATGATGTTTATTTCTTTAGCAAGGTCATCTAGATCGTCCATATTGGTGGGGAAAGGATCCCCACCGTTGATTTTCAAATTTTCTGGTCCCATGTGTAAAGGGATCCCTTGGATTGTATGATTTTATTTTTTTGGAGGGCTCATAGTGGCGGAGCCCCCCATCGCAAGCGTGTCCCACTCTCCATCTCTCTCTTTTTATTTCTTTTTATTTTATTTTATATAATAGGGTGGTGTGGCCCACTTGAATGGACCCCACCTTAAGGTACTTATTTTTGTCCAAGTGTTCTTCAAGTGGGGCCCACCTTACATGTTGTACCCACAACATTCATTAGTGGTGGCCCACTTCAACAGGGCCCACCATAATGTAATTTTTTTAGCTAAACCGTCCAGCGTCTGGCACGCTGGACGTCCCTGTAAAAAAAAAAAAAAAAACAAGAGAAAGAAGGAAGCTTTTGGGGTGGTCCCCTCATAGACCCCACCTTGATGTTTTTGGCACAATCCAAGCCATCCATCCTCTTACCCATCTCTTTTTAGGTGTTGTGCCAAGAGTTGGGGTTGATTGGAAGATCTAGTGGACCATAGCGTCGAAGATTGCATCATCACCATTCAAATATCATTTTCTTATTTTATTTTATTTCCTAAACATATAAAAATTCAAACTTTAGACTCATTTGGTCGGCCTCGAGCCACTGAAAGCAATGGCCGGGGTGGATTTCTGTAAAGCGGACCCCACGTGCGAAAACCCTCAAAAAATGGGTTTTTCTGATTTTTTGAAAAGGCAGAGCCTCTGCCTCCCTCTCTGTCAGCGGCAGCATGCTGCACGCTGCTGCGTGCAGCGTTCGGGCGGGCGTCCAGCAGGGGACCCATGGATCCAGCCGTGGGCCCCACCATGATGTTTGTTTATCATCCAACCTATTCATGAAGTGGGTCCCCTCCTCGGGTGGGCCCCCTCCAAGTTTCAGCTGGATCCAGAACTCAGGTGGTCCACACCACACGAAATAGTGTGAATGAACATCTACCATTGAAACCCATTCTGGGGTCCACATGAGTTTTAAATCAAGTTGAAATTTGTGTTTTCCCTTCACACAGGTCCGTGTGACCTTATGAATGGCCTGGATGGCCTATAAACATAATGGTGGGCCCCACATGGGACCCACAAGTGATGTGTGGGTTTTATTCCCACCGTCCATGCGGACGGTGGAACCCACCAGATATATGTGTTTTATTATTACCGTCTAGCGGACGGTGGGCCCTGGTGCATGTGTCCCACATGCACTGTCCAATGACAGTGAGCCCCACCATGATGCGTGTGTTAAATCCAAGCCGTCTATCCACTTTACAAGCTCATTTTGGGCATGAGCTTAAAATGTTGAGCCAGATTCATATTCCCAGTGGACCCCACCTTAACCTGTTTTAAGGCCCTTCTTAATGTAGTGATAATACTCTATTGGGGGCCCACTTTGCTATGGATGTAAGATCCACTTGATATTTAAAGCCTATGGGCTTAGACCCACTTGATATGTAAAGCCTATGGGCTTAGGCCCACTTGATATTTAAGGCCTATGGGTTTAGGCCCACTTGATATGTTCCAAGGCCATGGGACTAGGCCCATTTGATATATTTTAAGGCCCATGGGACTAAACCCATTTGACTTATATAAGGCCTAGGGGTTTAGGCCCATTTAAATTATATAAGGCCGACAGGATTAGGCCCATTTGATATGTATAAGGCTCTTGAGATTGGGCCCATTTGATGCAATCTAAGGCCCACGGGTTTTGACCCATTGTAATGCACATAAGACCCATTGGTGTGGCACATTTATGTGGCTCATCTGATTAATAAAAGGCCCATAAGATATGGCCCATTTGATATATATGTAAGGCCCAATGGGATGAACCTAAGGTCTATTGCAATGTGTAATCCCAACACAGATTAAGTAGCGATGTTTACAAAGACCGTGCCTTGGGGGCAATGTTGGTTTGACGTCCACATTGTGAGTATAATGTTGGTTGAATGTCCACATTACGACTCTCCTTAGGGCCCATTGCTAGGACGTACTTGCTGTGTACAGGCCTTCTAGGCCCATCTGCGTTGTAAGAATGGTTCATCACTTATTTACATGTTTTGTATAGTTTCATGACTCATGATCATACGCATTATATGTATGCTTGATATGAGAATTGCCTGATCATAGCATATGCCTTCGGGCAGGTTGTTTATGGGCTCCCGGTTAGGCGGTATTACCCTACATGAGCGCACGATATGCGCAGGATTTGATGCATGACTGGATAGCGTGAATCTTGCATATCGCATTTGTATGACATGGATATTGTATGCCTTAACGACATCGGGGTCGTAGCCAATACAGACGCATCGTGGTTGGTAGGATTGGATACCGAAAATCTTATTCTACATGGGGTGCTATAGATATCCCTGGGTGAAAGTTCCTAAACCCTTATGGTACCAAGAGGTTGCTCCAACGTTTAGACTGAGTGGGTAGATGAACGTTGAGTGCCGATTACCAGACGGTCGCGCTCTTCACTATGTCGTGGTCAGTTGGAAGGGGGTGCAGCCTTACCCACCTGAGTGTAAAGGGTAATGCTAGGCTGAGTCTGACCAGCTCGAGGAATGGGTCTGCTATCGACGAGTCGTGTCCGATATTGGTAGACGGATAGTGAGGTCTCTTCCACTTACCTTATTGCGCGCGATGTGGCGGCGATCTGGTTTAGAGTGTACTGGACCCCGGTGATATCTCAGAGTTGAGTTGTATTGACATGTGGACTTAGATGAGGATTGTATGCTTAACTTTCATCTTGCATCGCATAGCCTTGGTACGGCTCATGATATTTTGGATCCATATGCATATTCCGCATTACTCTGATATTGCATGATCATATTACTACCTTGCGCACACACTTTCACCACCCTCTAAGCTTTTCTATAAGCTTATGCATGACCGCTGCGTGCAGGTGATGTTGGGGCGCAGCAGCTCTGAGGCTTGAGCATGTGGCAGATTACTCTGGAGTTTTTGTTTATCATCATTGTATTTCCCTTTATGCTCATTGTGCTTGTAAAGTTTTTGATCATAGTGGAAATGTAATGGAATTCTTAGTTGTTGTTTGTGGGTTATGCCTTTGGTTATGCTTATTACGAATCAAACTGACGTTGAAAATCCTCCTCGTAGCATCCTAGGATCGGAACCTAGCAAATGGGAGCTGGGAGCCGAGAATGGGGTTCTACAGAGGCTGTTGGCGCCGGATTCCGCGATCAAAAATTTTGTGAGCCCGATTTTCGAGTTTGGGGCATGACAGAAGTTGGTATCAGAGCATAACTTGGGAATAACCGAGAACAACATTACATATTTTCTATGAGTGTATAATGGCTAAGTTCTGAAGTTCGGATAGCTTAGGGACCTTCCATTACAGACCCTTAACGTGCGTGCCTTCGAGAGTTTTCAAGTTAATAGGTGCCTTCACTCTTTCCTGTAGGACATGCCGCCCAGGAGAGTTACTCGATCGACTCCCGCACCACCACCTGAGGATCCCGCACCACCACCTGCGACTCCTGCATTACAACCTGCAATACCCGTTCCACCACCAGAGATTCCTACTGCCCATCCTGAGTATCCTGCTCCTCCACCAGAGACCGGTGCGGAGACGACGTATCCATGAGTGCTTCTCATTTGTAACAGAAGTTACAGGCTGTGACAACTGCACTCCATGGGCAGAGCAGGCAGCCAGTTGTTTCACCAGCACAGGTAGAGCAGGATCGTGCGAGTGCCCTCCTTCGTGAGTTTCGACAGCTCGATCCGCCGTGTTTCCAGGGTGAGCCAGACCCGACGGTAGCTGAGAGATGGCGCGCTGATGTGGAGAAGGTATTTGAGACGATGGGATGTACGACTGAGCGGCGAGTTCAACTGGCCGTATTCCTTCTTCATGGTGAGGCTGAGCACTGGTGGGCATCAGTCTCTCGAGCAGCAGGCACTGATTTTGTGTGAACTTGGGAGGACTTTGCGGATCGGTTTGACCGACAGTACTTCCCTGATCACATCCGACGACAGCGAGCATTGGAGTTTGAGGCCCTAATACAGGGCGATATGACAGTGGCCCAGTACGCGACTCGTTTTGTAGCACTGTCCAGATTTGTGCCATATTTAGTCGATGATGAGGAGCGGAGAGCCCGTCAATTCGAGGACGGCCTACGTTACGGTCTTCGCAGCCGTGTGATTGGCCATGAGCTTCTGACTTTTGAGGAAGTGGTGCGGAAGGCCCAGATTTTTGAGACTGAGTGGGCCGATTCTCAGTCTGATCGTGGTCAGAGGAGAGACCGGAAGAGGCAGGCTTCTTCTAGTGACTCTCAGCAGTGTCGACCACATCAATAGAGGCGTATAGGTCGCCCAGCTTTCGAAGCACCAGCAGTACCAGCAGCACCTCCACCACCACCTCTGAGGTAGTTCACCGGCACTCGTTTTAGGTGCGGTACGACAAGACACCGTTTATGGGAGTGTCCCAGTCCCCAGCAGCAGCAGAGAGGTCCACAGCAGTAGAGGACTCCACAGCACCTCCACCGCAGCAGCAGAGACCCCCACAGCAGCAGCAACAGCAGCCCCCACCACCTAAGCCACCTCAACAGCAGCATCAACATCAGCACCAGCCTCAGAGGCCATAACAGCAGAGGCAGCAGTTTTGACCACCTCAGCGACCCCAGCAGCAGCAGCAGCACGCTCAGAGGGGTCAGGCACCTCCCCAGCCGGCTCAGGCTAGGTTTTATGTGGCTCAGCAGGATCCGCAGTCCTCTGGAGGAGTTGTTGAGGGTATACTTTCAGTTTCTGCATGCATTGCACATGTACTGTTTGATTCCGGTGCATCGCATTCTTTTGTGGCCGAGAGCTTTTGCCGATCGACAGGATTACCGTTGGAGTCTTCTGGTGAGAGCCTATCAGTATCGACTCTCTTAGGTAGGACTGCAGTGTTAGGCCGATTTTAGTCATCTTGCCCTGTTCTACTTGGGGATACCTTTCTGCCTGCCAATTTGTTTGTATTACCGATGACTGAGTTCGACGTCATCCTGGGCATGGATTGGCTCACCGAGTACTATGCTATATTGGACTGCGCCGTGAGGACCGTCACATTCTGTATACCCGGTGTGCCACAGTTTCAGTTCATTGCAGAGGCCAGAGGAGAGCGGTTGTCTTGTTTGATGTCCTGCGCCATAGAGGAGCTTGTTGCCACTTGCATCTACCATTTACCCGTGGTTTACGATTTTTTTGATGTGTTTCAGGAGATTCTGGGATTACCGCCTTATCGATTCACCGAGTTTCAGATTGATCTTGTGCCCCGTACCTCTCCTATTTCGAAGGCCCCGTATCGCATGACACCGTTGGAGTTGTGGGAACTGCAGAAGCAGTTGGACGAGTTACAAGAGTTGGGTTTTATTCGTCTGAGTAGTTCACCGTGGGGAGCACCAGTACTCTTCGTGAAGAAGAAGGATGACTCGTTGAGGCTCTGCGTTGACTACCACGAGCTTAACAAAGTCACAATCAAGAATAAGTACCCGCTCCCTAGGATTGATGATTTATTCGATCAGTTGCAGGGTGCACAGTTCTTTTCGAAGATCGACCCGCGTTCCGGTTATCATCAGATTCGGGTCAGAGATGAGGACATTCCGAAGACAGCATTCAGGACGCGTTACGGTCATTTTGAGTTTCAGGTCATGTCCTTCGGACTGACCAATGCACCCGCGGTCTTCATGCAGTTGATGAACGAGGTCTTCCGCCCTTATCTCGATTTGTTTATTGTAGTCTTCATTGACGACATTATGATCTATTCGAGGACCCGTGAGGAGCATGAACAGCACTTGGAGATTACCTTGCAGACCCTCCGCGCACACCAGTTATATGCGAAGCTAGAGAAGTGCGAGTTTTGGCAGGAGGAGGTGAGGTTCCTCGGTCACGTGGTGACGAGGGAGGGTGTCATAGTGGACCCCTCGAAAGTCGAGGAAGTGCGTCAGTGGAGTCAGCCCACGACTGCGACAGAGATCCGTAGTTTCCTTGGCTTGGCGGGCTCTTACCGACGTTTCATTGAGGGTTTTTCTCGTATTGCAGCCCCGCTGACCAGGTTGACTCGGAATGGCGCAGAGTTTGTTTGGAGTGACGCCTGCGAGTGAGTATTTACGGAGTTGAAGGACCGTCTGACGTCCGCTCCTGTTCTCACTCTTTCCTCTGGGAGTGACAGATTTATTGTATTCACTGATGCCTCGCATATTGGTTTGGGTGCTGTCCTGATGCAGTACGGGAGACCAGTGGCCTTCGCATCTCGTCAGCTCAAGGTCCATGAGCTGAACTATCTTACGCATGATCTGGAGTTGGCTACAGTTGTCTTCGCACTGAAGGTGTGAAGGCACTATCTTTAGGGAGTCAAGTTCGAGCTCTTCTCTGATCACAAGAGCTTGAAGTACCTCTTCTCGTAGTCTAAGTTGAATATGAGACAGTGGCGTTGGATGGAGCTTCTGAAGGACTATGATTTTGATCTCCAGTACCACCCGGATAAGGTGAACGTGGTGGCAGATGCCCTCATCCGTCAGCCACGAGGCTTAGTAGCGCATATGATAATTCAAGAGTGGCGGATGCTTGAGGATATCGTAGCGTATGATTTTGAGTTCGGCCTGCAGTCTTCTATTGTGCAGTTATCGAGCCTATCGATTCAACCCTCTCTTGTCGCAAGGGTGATCGAGGCTCAGTAGGCTGATGCGTCGTTGCAGAGATATATGGCTGAGGTGGCATCTGAGAGTCAGGCTGATTGGCAGATTGGTACAGATGGTGGGCTTCGCTTCAGAGGCCGATTATGTGTCCCGGATATCCCAGAGTTACGCAGAGATCTTATGACCGAGACACATCGATCACAATTTTCTATCCACCTAGGCTCGACGAAGATGTACCGCGACATGAGGCGACAGTATTTTTGGACGGAAATGAAGCATCAGATGGCCAGTTTTGTGACCGAGTGTGACAAGTGCCAGCATGTCAAGGCCGATCATCAGAGACCTCTTAGTCTATTGCATCCGTTGAGCGTCCCGATGTGGGAGTGGGAGCACGTGTCAACTGATTTCATTATGGGTTTGCCGAGGACTCACCGTGGTCATGACGCCATTTAGGTTGTTGTGGATCGTCTGACGAATTCAGCACATTTCCTTGGATTGCGTGCAACTTGGTCTATGGACCGGCTTACGAGATTATTCATTGAGGAGATTGTGAGACTGCATAACATTCCGGTCTCGATCGTTTCTGACCGAGATTCGAGGTTCACGTCTCATTTTTGGGGGAGCTTCCAGAGAGCGATGGGGACTGATTTGCAGCTCAGCACCGCGTACCATCCGCAGACCGATGGCCAGACCGAGAGGGTCAACCAGATACTAGAGGATATGCTTCGGGCCTACGCGATTGATTTCGGGGCTAGTTGGGATGAGCATCTGTGATTGGCTGAGTTCGCATACAATAACAGCTACGACCATCGGCATGGCTCCTTTTGAGGCACTATATGGCAGACCATGCAGATCACCGAGTTGTTGGACCGAGGTTGGAGAGCGTCGTCTCCCAGGTCCCGAGCCTGTGCAGGAGACGTCAGAGGCTATTGACATCATCAGGCAGAGGATGCGTACAGGTCAGAGTCGATAGAAGAGTTTTGCTGATCATCGGCATCGTCCCTTGAAGTTTGATATAGGGGACTATGTGTATCTCAAGGTCTCGCCCATGAAGGGCGTAGTTCGATTTGGAGCGAAGGGCAAGCTTGCCCCGAGATTCATAAGACCTTTTGAGATCAATGGGGGCGTTGGCACCGTGGCCTATCGGCTTGCCTTGCCATCTCATTTATCTAGCGTCCACAACGTTTTTCACGTCTCCATGTTGAGGAAGTGTGGGTCAGACATAGTTCCCGTTATTGATTGGTAGCCGCTGGAGGTTCGTGAGGACGCTTCTTACATTGAGCAGCCAGTCTGTATCCTTGATCGGAAGGAACAGGTCCTCAGAACCAAGGTCATTCCATTGGTGAAGGTTCATTGGGGTCACCATTCTGTAGAGGAGGCTTCTTGGGAGCACGAGGCTGAGATTCGAGAGCATTATCCTCATCTCTTTGATGATTGATCTTGTATTGTATTTTGTATGCTGCCCCTGATTCTATATGATGAAGTTATGTCTCTTCTTCCTCATGAGTTATGCTTAGTTGCGTTGATTATGTAAATTTCGAGGATGAAATTTTTATTAGGAGGGGAGAGCTATAAGACCCGTATCTTAGTCTGTACCATTCTGTAAACTTTCACGGTCTTACCGGTAGAATTTCGGCAACCTTCAACCCTTAACCGATATTAACGCATGACCCTGATTCATATGGCGTCAACCCGAGTTGACTCAACCCAAGATCTGTACCCTAGCGACCGCGCCGTCACCGCGGTTCCAATGCCGCGACTCGCGCGCCGAGGCGATACCCTGGTCAAGAGTTGTAGGCCGACATTCGGTGCGAGGAAACGCTGCGCATTGCGCAACCCAAGGGAATCTCTACAATGTGTCACATCAATCAATCAATCCATCAATCCATCACATGTCAAGTACACATCACTTTCACCCTCTCCCAAGCAAGCCACAAAAGTCTTCCATGCCCATACCTTTCTTACACAAAGACCTCAAAAGTCTTCCAATGTCATACCTCTCTTACATAAAAGGCCACAAAAGTCAAGGATTTCTTATACACCCATCATTCACCACATCCATCCATCACCCATCTCTCTCTACAACACTCTCTCTCTCTTTCTTATTTCTCATCTCATTCTCTCAAAGCAAGAAAATCCCACGTATGAGCTCTCCCTCTCTTTCAAAATCTCCAAGGTGGCCCACTTTCGTACCCCACCATCTCTCATCTCAATCATCCATTTCCCATCTCCTCCATTGAAATCCAAGCTAAGGAGCTAAGGAACCTGTAGGAGCAAGAAGATCGGACGGTGGGTGCTAGATATTTGTAGTTTTTTATGTTTTTAGGATGGGCCAAGTGAGGCGAATCGATCAATGGTTTGGATCTCACTTGGGACCCTAAATTGTGGCCAATGGCCCACTTTGATCATCATGATCATCCATGGTGGGACCATTCTCCATGGAGCCCATCGTGATGTTTATTTCTTTAGCAAGGTCATCTAGATCATCCATATTGGTAGGGAAAGGATCCCCACTGTTGATTTTCAAATTTTATGGTCCCATGTGTAAAGGGATCCCTTGGATTGTATGATTTTATTTTTTTGGAGAGCTCATAGTGGCGGAGCCCCCCATCGCAAGCGTGTCCCACTCTCCATCTCTCTCTTTTTATTTCTTTTTATTTTATTTTATTTTATTTTATATAATAGGGTGGTGTGGCCCACTTGAATGGACCCCACCTTAAGGTACTTATTTTTGTCCAAGTGTTCTTCAAGTGGGGCCCACCTTACATGTTGTACCTACAACATTCATCAGTGGTGGCCCACTTCAACAGGGCCCACCATAATGTAATTTTTTTAGCTAAACCGTCCAGCGACTGGGACGCTGGACGTCCCTGTAAAAAAAAAAAAAAACAAGAGAAAGAAGGAAGCTTTTGGGGTGGTCCCCTCATAGGCCCCACCTTGATGTTTTTGGCACAATCCAAGCCATCCATCCTCTTACCCATCTCTTTTTAGCCGTTGTGCTAAGAGTTGGGGTTGATTGGAAGATCTGGTGGACCATAGTGTCGAAGATTGCATCATCACCATTCAAATATCATTTTCTTATTTTATTTTCTTTCCTAAACATATAAAAATTCAAACTTTAAACTCATTTGGTCGGCCTCGAGCCACTAAACGCAATGCCCGAGGTGAATTTCTGTAAAGCGGACACCACGTGCGAAAAACCCCCGAAAAATGGGTTTTTCTCGATTTTTTAAAGAGGCAGAGCCTCTGCCTCCCTCTCTGTCAGCGGCAGCACGCTGCACGCTACTGCGTGCAGCGTCCGGGCGGGCGTCTAGCAGGGGACCCACGGCTCAAGCCGTGGGCCCCACCATGATGTTTTTTTGTCATCCAACCTGTTCATGAGGTTGGTCCCCTCCTCGGGTGGGCCCCCTCCAAGTTTCAGTTGGATCCAGAACTCAGGTGGCCCACACCACACGAAACAGTGTGAATGAACATCTACCATTGAAACCCATTCTGGGGTCCACATGAGTTTCAAATCAAGTTGAAATTTGTGTTTTCCCTTCACACAGGTCCGTGTGACCTTATGAACGGCCTGGATGGCCTATAAACATAATGGTGGGCCCCACATGGGACCCACAAGTGATGTGTGGGTTTTATTCCCACCGTCCATGCGGACGGTGGAACCCACCAGATATATGTGTTTTATTATTACCGTCCAGCGGACGGTGGGCCCTGGTGTATGTGTCCCACATGCACTGTCCAATGACAGTGAGCCCCGCCATGATGCGTGTGTTAAATCCAAGCCGTCTATCCACTTTACAAGCTCATTTTGGGCATGAGCTTAAAATGTTGAGCCAGATTCATATTCCCAGTGGACCCCACCTTAGCCTGTTTTAAGGCCCTTCTTAATGTAGTGATAATACTCTATTGGGGGTCCACTTTGTTGTGGATGTAAGATCCACTTGATATTTAAAGCCTATGGGCTTAGACCCACTTGATATGTAAAGCCTATGGGCTTAGGCCCACTTGATATTTAAGGCCTATGGGTTTAGGCCCACTTGATATGTTCCAAGGCCATGGGACTAGGCCCATTTGATATATTTTAAGGCCCATAGGACTAAACCCATTTGACTTATATAAGGCCTAGGGGTTTAGGCCCATTTGAATTATATAAGGCCGACAGGATTAGGCCCATTTGATATGTATAAGGCTCTTGAGATTGGGCCCATTTGATGCAATCTAAGGCCCACGGGTTTTGACCCATTGCAATGCACGTAAGACCCATTGGTGTGGCCCATTTATGTGGGCCATCTGATGAATAAAAGGCCCATAAGATATGACCCATTTGATATATATGTAAGGCCCAATGGGATGAACCTAAGGTCTATTGCAATGTGTAATCCCAACACAGATTAAGTAGCGATGTTTACAAAGTCCGTGCCTTGGGGGCAATGTTGGTTTGACGTCCACATTGCGAGTGTAATGTTGGTTGGATGTCTACATTATGACTCTCCTTAGGGCCCATTGCTAGGCCGTACTTGCTGTGTACAGGCCGTCTAGGCCCATCTGCGTTGTAAGAATGGTTCATCACTTATTTACATGTTTAGTATAGTTTCATGACTCATGATCATACGCATCATATGTATGCTTGATATGAGAATTTCCTGATCATAGCATATGCCTTCGGGCAGGTTGTTTATGGGCTCTCGGTTAGGCGGTATTGCCCTACATGAGCGCACGATATGCGCAGGATTTGATGCATGACTGGATAGCGTGAATCATGCATATCGCATTTGTATGACATGGATATTGTACGCCCTAGCGACATCGGTGTTGTAGCCAACACAGATGCATCGTGGTTGGTAGGATTGGATACCAAAAATGTTATTCTACATGGAGTGCTATAGATATCCCTGGGTGAAAGTCCCTAAACCCTTATGGTACCAAGAGGTTGCTCCAACGTCTAGATCGAGTGGGTAGATGAGCGTTGAGTGCCGATTACTAGACGGTCGCGCTCTCCACTGTGTCGTGGTCGGTTGGAAGGGGGTGCGGCCTTACCCACCCGAGTGTTGAGGGAAATGCTAGGCTGAGTCTGACCAGCTCAAGGAATGGATCCGCTATCGACGAGTCGTGTCTGATATTGGCAGACGGATAGTGAGGTCTCTTCTACTTACCTTATTGCGTATGATGTGGCGGCGATCTGGTTTAGAGTGTACTAGACCCCGGTGATATCCCAGAGTTGAGTTGTATTGACATGTGGACTTAGATGAGGATTGTATGCTTGACTTGCATCTTGCATCGCATAGCCTTGGTACGGCTCATGATATTATGGATCCATTTGCATATTCCGCATTACTCTGATATTGCATGATCATATTACTACCTTGCGCACACACTTTCACCACCCTCTAAGCTTTTCTATAAGCTTATGCACGACCGTTGCGTGCAGGTGACGTTGGGGCGCAGCAGCGCTGAGGCTTGAGCACGTGGCAGATTACTCTGGAGTTTTTGTTCATCATCATTGTATTTCCCTTTATGCTCATTGTACTTGTAAAGTTTTTTATCATAGTAGAAATGTATTGGAATTCTTGGTTGTTGTTTGTGGGTTATGCCTTTAGTTATGCTTATTACGAATCAAATTGACGTTGAAAATCCTCCTCGTAGCATCCCAAGATCGAAACCTGGCGAATGGGAGCTGGGAGCCGAGAATGGAGTTCTAAGGAGGCCGTCGGCACCGGATTCGGCAATCAGGAATTTTGTGAGCCCAGTTTCCAAGTTTTGTGCGTGACACAATGCACCCACCATGTACGCTCCTGCCGGAGGCCTCCTTGAGGACTTCAAAGGGTGAGAAACACCTTAGACCCAATCCTACAAAGGAATGATCAAAGGGGTCCTCTGGACTCTAGATACTTACAGATAAGTTGATGAGTCTCATTCAACACAGTGATGAAGATCTCCTCCTTGTTGATGAAGAATCTTCTGCTCCCTTGATCCGTAACACAAATGATGTACCAATATGTGGTGACAGGTTAGGTCAAGGTTATGATGGAATCCTACTCTATAAATGTTTTCCTATATGGAAGGTGGAGCAATTCCCATCATCAATGCATTCAAGGCATCCCAGCTTAATAATTACCATTAAGAAGGTAGCTAAAGGATACTTGAATGCGAAAGTTCATTCCCCAATCCACTCTATTGAATATCAATGATGAGGGTGGATTGGAGGATGAACTCGCATGAGAGAAAGGGCTCAGGGTATATGATCTAAGGTTAAACACTCAAAAGCACTCTCTTCTTTCTCTACCATTATATAAGAAAAAGGTTCCAACGGATATAAAACAATCACATTTATGACCGAGTTTGATATTATCGAGCATATACTGTCGATTATATCGATGGTCCGCTTGATGACACAAACTCAATGTCATACGCTTTTGAAGACCTTTTACCAACTGGTTGAGGGAATCGAGACTCATGTCGATGCCATCGGATTTCGAACTTTGATATTATCAATACAAGGATTGAGTCCTCGACATTTGAAAAATGAGAGAGTTTTGCATGAAATTTTTCAGGTCATTAGATATGATCGAGGGATACTTGATATCATCGAAATTTGAATATCAATAATATCGAAGGTCGTGTCGATGCATCGATAAATCTAAGGATTTTATCATTTATCTTGCTGGACAGTTATGTCCATTCTCGATGCAATTGATCCGGCCCCAATATTATCGATATTTGAATATCGATTCTATCGAGTGACACCCAATCAGAATTGAAAAACCACCTGAAAAATGTTGCTGGAAGACTATGCGCCCATGACCAATATCATCGAGAGTCTTTCGATATCATCAAGATTTGAACATCAATGGTATTGAGGGGAGCTTCGATATATCGAAGCACATATGATTTTTTTAAGTAAAAACCAGGGTGCTAAAACTGCCTGTCGATAATATCGAGCTACCTTCGATGGGCTCGAGATTCAAATATCAATGATATTGATACGTGTGCCGATACATCGATAAATTTGTCCAGATATGTATTTGGTTGCTGGACATATTAAGTCCTCATTCAATTTTATCGATTGGTTTTTCGAGGACATCGACAGCGCAGGTCGATCATATCGAGATATGTATTGATATAATCAACAGAGCAAGAAACTTAGAGATTTTCTGATTCTTTGAAAAAGTTTTCTCACCTTAAACCCTAATATGTTCTAACTTATTTTAAGGGTTTTATTCACCTAGTTTTTTGGGACAAGGGATGTGAGTCTTAGATTTACCTATAGCGAGCTTTCACACATCCGGTTGAGGCAAGCACTTGAATTGATCTTCCTGTGAGGCTCTGCAGTCTGACTAACTCAACACACACGCTAATTGACAAACCAGGGCACTAACAAGGGCACTTCCCTTTGTCAATTACATGAAAAAATATCCAAAACACCCTAGAACAGTATCTAGACAGACACATCCTAAATTGTGTGTACATGCATTTTACAGAATTTTATAATTTCTAATGAACCCATGTACACAACCCAGTATCTGCTCCCCCTTACTGTAAAACTCCCCCATTCTTGGTGCAGCTGCTCTCCCTAACACCTGCAACACATTTCAACAGATATACAATTTTCCATCCGAGGTGTTTGAACTTCTCCCCCTTTTTATCAGTCATTGACAAGGATGTAGCAGTTGATATTGACTGAAGTTTGAAGACATGTGAGAGAAACACTTAGAGATAAATGTGTAAGGTTTAGATCAGTTTAAAGCATACATCATTGGCAGATAATATGGATGCAGATTAAAGCAAATAAAGCGGTAATAAAAGAAGATAGAATAATCATTAAAATCACATGCATTCCATATGTCAGAGACTGTATAAACCAAGGGAACACATATTTAAAAAATATTCATCATTCATACTACCCCAGACAGCATCCATATATCCTTGTCCATGACTGATAAAAAATATTCAGCCATGTTTAAAAAATGAGAGTTATATTCAGCCATGTTTAAAAAATATGGCAGGAAAAGTGAGAATTATATTCAGCCAGGATCAAATTGCTGTCTGGGATAGTATGGCAGGAAAAGTGAGAATTATATTCAGCCATGTTTAAAAAACATTCATCATTCATACTACCCCAGACAATAATAGATTCACAGATATCTGAAACAAAATCATCAAGCCCATTCATGGGCAACCATAAATAACTAGCAGTAGCAAATTCCTACAGAATAAAAAAACTATCAGAGGACTTATCACATTTTCTCATAAGAGTGTAGTGCACCAAAAAGATACTTATGCTCATACACTGAAATAAGTATGATCAAATGTGACAGCAGTGAGGGACTCAAATTACAGCGGAGGAGCAGAGGTTGATGGTGTCGTATCATCTCGACAACAGGTGATTATCTCGACGACAGGTGACTATCTCGACTAATTGTTATACTATCTATCGTACTCCCTGGACCAGCCATTCCAGAATGGTAAGCCTCTCATGTACCAAATGGACATCCTTCTCAATTGCACCAATCCGATCCTGGTGGAACTTAGAACATTTAGCATGACTAAGAGTCGATGTTGATGGTGCTTGATGTGGTCTAGAAGCTTCTTCTCTAGCCATCTCAGTCCCTTCCATGGGAGCGTCACCTCTCCCACCTTCCTCTCTGCTTGAATGTCTTCTTCAGTTGGATCCTCAGGATATTTATGAAACCTTAAGCCCATCCTTCAAATGTTGCTCTTGTTGAGGACTTGAAGAGGGTGTACCAGATCAGTGGTCGTTGGGAAGCCAATGGCATTACAAATCATGTTTATGATCCAGGGATATGGAAGGTCCCTGGATGTATGAATGGCATTCACTAAATGATAGACAAGTAGAGTTGGAAGACAGATCTTTATCCCTTTGGCAACTAAGTACACTAGCATGGTCATAAAACCTGTGAGATCTGCCCGATTTGTACTTCTGGGATATATATTTGTGGTGAAAATATCGTGCACAACCCGAAATCTTGGTTCCATGAACCTAGCTTTCAACGCATTCCCTTGATACCAAGGGATGGAAAAGTGAGAATTTTATTCAGCTATGTTTAAAAAATATTCATCATTCATACTACCCCAGACAGCAATAAATTCACAGATATCCGAAACAAAATCATCAAGCCCATTCATGGGCAACCATAAATAACTAGCAGTAGAAAATTCCTACAGAATAAAAAAACTATCAGAGGACTTATCACATTTGCTCATGAGAGCGTAGTGCACCAAAAAGATACTTTGGCTCATACGCTGAAATAAGTATGAGCAAATGTGACAGCAGTCAGGGACTCAAATTATGGCGGAGGAGCAGAGGTTGATGGTGCCGTATCATCTTGACGACAAGTAATTATCTCGACGACGGGTGATTATCTCAACTAATTGTTATACTGTCTGTTGTACTCCCTGGACCAGCCGTTCCAGAACGGTAAGCCTCTCATGTACCAATTGGACATCCTTCTAAATTGCACCAATCTGATCCTGGTGGAACTTAAAACGCTTAGCATGACTAGGAGCCGATGTCGATGGTGCTTGATGTGGTCCAGAATCTTCTTCTCCAGCCATCTCAGTCCCTTCCATGGGAGCATCACCTGCCCCACCTTCCCTCTCTGCTTGAATGTATTCTTCATTTGGATCCTCAGGATATTTATGAAACCTTAAGCCCATCCTTCAAATGTTGCTCTTGTTGAGGACTTGAAGAGGGTGTACCAGATCAGTGGTCGTTGGGAAGCCAATAGCATTACAAATCATTTTTATGATCCAGGGATATGGTAGATGAAGGTCCCTAGATGTATGAATGGCATTCACCAAATGATAGACAAGAAGAATCGGAAGACAGATCTTTATCCTTTTGGTAAATAAGTACACTATCATGGTCATAAAACCTGTGAGATCTGCCCGGTTTGTTCTTCTGGGATATATATTTGTGGTGAAAATATCATGCACAACCTGAAATCTTGGTTCCATGAACCTAGCTTTCAACGCATTCCCTTGATACCAAGGGATGTCCCTATCATGACACAGGTACTTAGTTACCATGGATCGAATTTCCATATTGTTGAGATCCATTTCAGGGATACCTTCCGGGGTCATGGTCAGTCCAAGAATATTTGCCATTGTAGCAGGTGTGATCAACACATCATCACTATCCAAGAAAACCATGAAAGAGGAGGATCAAACACAGGTGATTGCACACAGCAAGGAAGTTGCAAGTACGGTCGAGTTGTCATGGTCCACCAAAATCTAGAATGGGTAACCAGTCGATTGCAGCAAACATAGGTTCCAGATTGTATGGCCTTAGACACTCCCTGTCTACTTTTCTCTCATGGATGAGCTTCCTACCCATGTATTTGGGAGGACGTGACGTTACTCCAGTTGGAGGAGGTGCCGATGGGGGCGCCTGTGCCTCAGATTGGGAACCACACTGTCTTGTGTGTTGCCTAGTGGGGGTCCCATGTTCCGGAGCTCGTATGCTTCCTCTTGAAGCAACCATTTTTTTTCGGGTGGATCTTGATGACTCACTTGGTCCTGACACTTTTTCCTTGTCTTTTCCCATGAGGACAAAAAAGGTTTTGAAGGATTTTGGGAAAAGGACATAGCCTAATAGAAAAAGGAATACTCAAGGAAAAATGAGTCTTGATGATTAGAAGGGTATTACCGTATTTTGGACCTTCTGGGGCTTTCTGACAATCATTCCGAGCCATCTGATTGAGAGGAGCAAGCAGGAAAAATAAAACGGAAACCCTGGAATAAATTCCCTTTTCGCGTTCCACCTTTTTATATTGGGCGGCAGCTATCGATATCATCAATCCTTGTCTTGATTATATCGATGAACCCTGATCGATTTTTATCGATCCTTTTTCCAATATCATTTTCGATCATATGGCTTTTCACATTCTAAAGAGTCGTCGATTATATGACCCTTGATCGATTAATCGAGAATGACATATCGATCGTCATATCGAAGGTTAATGATTTTTCATTTTCAGCATCCTGACGACCTCTCAAGTATACTTTTAGAATTTCTATGAATTAAGTATACAAGCAAAATTATTTATAATCACTATACACACAAAAGTATAAACATTTAAATGTTTATATACAAAAGATGGAGGTCCGAAACCTCAGATATATCATTTGAAGCTTAGCAAAATTTGCATCATTTTAGCAATTATCCAGATCTAGATGCATGACCTGGACTTATCTTTTTATGCTTGATATTGTAGAGTATATGAGAATTAATCATCAGACAATTCATTTTTTCTTTAACTGCCCATTGTGAGATAAATTTCTTCATTCTGTCCTTTTCTTTAGGTCATGATGGATGAGTGTTTCTCCTAGGTGAACTTTTAACATTCTGTGTTTCTCTAATTGATTTGAATTTACCAATGTTATTTTGATCAGAGTTATGTGAAGTCCGTCTATGTGTCAAGCATTCAAACTTATAATGACCCACATCACCGCATAAATGACAAACTGGAGAAGTTCTCATATTACTACCTGAAGCAGCAAGATTTTTTGTTGTTGGAGCTTTATTTCCAGTCTTCTTTTTAATTTTCTCATACCCTAGGCTACTCTTGTCTCTTCCTTGTCTTCCCATCCCTAAAAATATTTCTAGCTTTTCACCACTCTAGGAAAACTTACAGTTTAGTTTGGTAATTTTTCTGGACTCTTTTAAATCAAACAGGAGTGTATGATTTTCATTTTGAAGAAGCATATTTTTATCTTTTAATTGCTCAACCTATTTTTTTAGTTTTTCATATTTGGATTTAAGGAGGGAGTTAATTCTCCTAAGTCTATCATTATCTAAGTGATGTTACTGCAAATCATTGATTAGATGTGTATTAATTTTCAAGGTTTTGTCCAAGTCTTTCTGTAGCAATTTCTTCTTGTTTTCAGATATTCCAATCTTTTAAGTATGTGGATGTTATGGATATAGAGTTAATTATAACCATCTTGTGGTTTATCTTTTTCTACCTCTTCTTCTTCTTCTTCTTCAGTTTCTTTATTATCAGACGAAAATGATTTAGTGGCTTGTTGTTCTTTCTCGTTCTCAGATTCACTGGGAATAATTAGAGTAGTGAAGGCCATAAGGATTTTCAATGATTTCTGATCTCCATCACTCTCTGAGTCACTAGATTCTAAATTTGACTCTTTTGTATCAACCGAAGTGGTGACCATTGCCTTGCCCTTAGTTTTTCTGTTTGGGCATCCCAATGATAGGTGTCCATACTCATGACAGGCATAACATTGTGGTTCTTTGGTCCTTTTACCAAATTTTCCTGTAGAGGGTTTGTAGTTCACCTTTCTTCCTTTGGAGGGACGGCCACGATTCTTCTAAAAGAATCTTCTGAATCTTTATACCAGTAAAGCCACTTCCTCATCTTCATCTTCCTTTTCACTTCCACTGTCCTCATGTGTTGTTTTCTTTGAAGTTTTTAAGATAATATTTTTGGATTTTTAGAATTGTTTGAAGTGTAGTTCAAAAGTTTGTAGGGAACCTACCAGTTCTTCTACTTTCATCTCATTAATATTCCTACACTCCTCAATTATTGTTACTTTAGGATTAAACCGCTCCGACAGAGATCTTAGAATTTTCCTACAAATTTTCAGTACTGGAACCTTTCCTCCCAATCCACCCATGGAGTTGCAAATGATATTCAACTTGGTGAAAAACTCCATAAACATCTCATGCTCTTCCATTCTGAGACTTTTGAACTATGAAGTCAAGAGTTGGAGTTTGGACCTCTTCACAGTACTTGTCTTCATCAGTTATTTCTAATAGATCTCATGCTTCCTTGGATGTCCCACACATGCTTATTTGATTGAAAATATCCTGGGACACGGCACAATAGATGGTGTTTATAGCTTTCTCTTCGGTAGGCTATTTTTCTTTGTCGAATGTTGTCCACTTTTCTTTGGATTTGGGTTTTGTGATGGTTGTGCCATTTTCAAGTATGATTTGTTTAAATGGTGTCACATTCCATTTTCAATGATATCCCAGACTTCATCATCCAAAGATCTTAGAAAGTAGTGCATCCTAGCCTTCCAATGTGCATAGTTTGAGTCATCAAATACTGGAGGCCTAGTGACTGATGATCCCTCTCCTTTGGCCATATTCGAAACTTCAGTCAAGATCACTCTCTAGGTGGTGAAGCCCTTAAAGAGAGACCCTCTCTAATACCAATTGAAATAGCGGTAAAGACCGCTTGAAGTTTAAGTAAGAATATGCCAATATGTCCTAGAGGGGGGTGAATAGGACTTTTTAAAGTTTTTACACTGTATTTAAAAATCTCATTACACTAATCCTATGAATATGCAATCATTAGGATTATTCAAATATAACTCTACTGACTTCCAAGCCTGGTAGAGGATCCAATCACAAACTATACACGAATTAGCATAATGCAACCTAGTTTATGATGGATATGACTATATATGTGTGTGAGGTGTGATCTCAAATATAATGATGTGAAGGCATTGAAATAAATCACATGCACAAGAGGATAGCAATCGCAAACATAGTCATTTTTATAGTGGTTTGACTACTTGTCTACTCCACTCCTGATAACCACACTCAACCCTTAAGTGTACCGAATTTCACTAAGGAGGTTTCACATGGTTCACCTCTAACCTAAGGTTTTAAATCAGGTTCACCTTCAACCTTTACAACCAGCACTGAGGCTGACTGTTTATGCTCTCACGAGAAAGGGTCAACACAACGCACCCACTTTTAGGCACACTGGCCAAGGATCTTCCATAAGACCCTAATGGACGTCTCTATACAGTTCACCTCAAACCCGAGGTTTCTCCCGGTTTACCTCAAACCTAAGGTTTTACACGGTTCACCTCAAATCCAAGGTTTTACTGGATCACCCCTAACCAGATGTTTATGCTCTCCATAGAGCAAGGGTCCACACAATGCACTCACCACGTACACTCCTACCAGAGGCCTCCTTGAGGACTTCAAAGGGTGAGAAACACCTTAGACCCAATCCTACAAAGGAATGATCAAAGCGGTCCTCTGGACTCTAGATACTTACAGATAAGTTGATGAGTCTCATTCAGTACAGTGGCGAAGATCTCCTCCTTGCTAATGAAGAATCTTCTGCTCCCTTGATCCACAACACAAATGATGTAGCAATATGTGGTGATGGGTTCAGTCAAGGTTATGATGGAATCCTACTTTATAAATGTTTTCTTATAAGGAAGGTGGAGTGATTCTCATCATCTATGTATTCAAGGCATCTCAACTTAATGATTGTCATTAAGAAGGTAGCTGAAGGATCCTTGAATGTGAAAGTTCATTCCCCAATCCACTCTATTGAATATCAATGATAATGGTGGATTGGAGGATGAACTCCCATGAGAGAAAGGGCTTAGGGAATATGATCTAAGGTTGAACATTCAAAAGCACTCTCTTCTTTCTCTACTAACAACAATAGACAAGTTCTCTTTATATAGGTAAAAAGTTTCAACGGATATAAAACGGTCACATTTATGACAGAGTTTGATATCATCAAATGGGTTTGATATCATAGAGCGTATACTGTCGATTGTATCGATGGTCCGCTCGATAACACAAACTCAATGTCATACGCTTTTGAAGACTTTTGCCTGCTAGTCAAGGGAATTGAGACTTGTGTCGATACCATCGGATTTCGAACTCTGATATTATCGATACATGGATCAAGTCCTCGACATTCAAAAAATGAGAGAGACTTGCATGAAAATTTTTAAGTCATCAGATATGATCGGGGGATACCCGATATCATTGGAATTTGAATATCGATAATATCGAAGGTCATGTCGATGCATCAATAAATCCAAGGATTTTATCATTTAGCTTACTGGATAGTTATGTCCATTCTCGATATAATCGATCCGGCCCTGATATCATTGATATTTGAATATTGATTCTATCGAGTGAACCCCGATCAGAATTGAAAAATCACCTGAAAAATGCTATTAGAAGACTATGTGCCCATGACCGATATCATCGAGAGCCTTCCAATATCATCGAGATTTGAACACCAATGGTATCAATGGGAGCTCCAATATATCGAAGCATATATGATTTTCTTAAGTAAAAACAGGTGCGCTAGAATTACCTGTCGATAATATCGAGCCACCTTCGATGGGCTCGAGTTTCAAATATCGATGATATCGATACGTGTGTCGATACATCGATAATTCTGTCCAGATATGTATTTGGTGCTGGACACATTAAGTCCTCATTCGATTTTATCGATTGGTTTTCCGAGGACATTGACAGCGCAGGTTGATCATATCGAGACATGTATCGATATAATTAACAGAGCAAGAAAACTTAGAGATTTTCTGATTCTTTGAAAAAGTTTTCTCACCTTAAACCCTAATATGTTCTAACTTATTTTAAGGTTTTTATTCACCTGGTGTTTTGGGACAAGGGATGTGAGGCTTAGATTTACCTATGACGAGCTTCCACACATCTGGTTGAGGTAAACACTTGAACTGATCTTCCTGTGAGGCTCTGCAGTTCGATTGACTCAACACACACGCTAATTGACAAACCGGGGCACTAGCAATGGTACTTTCACTATGCACTTTCCTCATGGTAGACAAGGAAAGCATTGTGTTGATTATGGCTGTTGATTTGCAGAGGAGAGTAGCAGACAACTGCATTCCCCTAGTGATACTCAAACTGGATGGTGAGAATTTTCTAAGATGATCTTGACCTTTAGCTTGACTCCATCGTATCAATAGTTCTTATTATTGGTTGACCGCTTGTACCATGAAAGGTCACCAAATCACTGGTTGGCTGTAAGGCACATGCAAAGGTTACTCTCAAAATTTGATTTTTGCAGTGTGATTACAATTTGTGGTGCATGCTTCTTTAGGATTTGTTGACCCACTTGGCCAATTGGGGATTCCATTATAGCTTTGTGAAGCTTTTATTTTTTGTTGAATGAAACATTCAAGAATTGCTAGTTAGATTGCATGAGGATTTACAGGTGAGAATCATGAACATGGGCTACAAATGGCCCTTTCATGTGGCTATTCTTAAGAATGATCGGGCTTGGGGAAAACCATGAAAACATTTGGCATGCAAGTCTGTAGCCCCATCTTATTAAAAAATAAATAACAAAAGGATATGGGGCATGAAAGAAACTAGAACGTTATTTACAAAATAGTATGGCCGAGAGTCCCAGCGTCGCATATAATCTAGGTTGCTGGCATATAGCTCAAAGAGGACTTCTTAAAGTTTAACTTCGTAAACAAAACATGCAAATTATAACTAGTTATCTATTTTTATGAATTATTGATTGTATTATTTTCTTTCCAAAAATTAGGTCTCCACCAAAACTTTCTAAGCTTCTCTCTTCTACATAAGTCAGTTCTCTTCAATTCTAAAATGAAAATTCTAATTTGGAATTGGATATGAGATGTTTCTTGGTTTGAGTGCAGGGTTAATAGCTTAGTGGGTGAGGCCCTGACCGTGGGACCCACCTTGATGTATAAGTTGTATATCCACACTGTTCATCTGTTTTACCACACAAGTAGGGATTAAATTCCCACCATAAAAACTTCTTGGGGTTCATGAAAGTTTGGATCAAGCTGTTATTTGTGTTTTCCCTTCATCCTGGTCTGTGTGAACTTATCAACAAGTTGGATGGAAAACAAACATTACTATGGATCTAGGAAGTTTTTAATGGTGGGTGTTCAATCACCATTGTTTTTCTATCATGTGGTCCACCTGGGATTTGTATTTGCCTTAATTTTTGGACCATGCTCGAAAAAGAGATGGTGAAATAGATGGATGACGTGAATATACACCACATAATATGGTGGGCCCCATGGTCAGGGCCTCACCCACCAAGTTGTTATCCCTGCCTCACTTAATCCATGTCCATGTCACATATGCAGCAATGATGTGGGGCATGGTACCTCCCATGCATCCGATGGCACTAGATTTGGTCCCTTTCTAGTTAATTGAGTGTGAATTTCACACAATTTTGCTTTGTGCACTACATCTTGACTCATATGTTTATTGTCCCATTTGAATTTTCTGTTATCTACAGAGTTTTTTAACGGCAGTGGGTCTGAATGAAATTGGTAAAAGAAACATCATAGATGCAATGCTCTTTATATTTGGGAAATGAGCTAAGCAAGTAAGCTCCATTTATATATGAGAATCTAATCAGGGTCGACATTGTTGGTTTATCTAGTGCTCAGAAACCTATCGAATGGACTAGTTTAACGAGTTATGGAATCTGATAAAACTTCACATTTTTGACTTGGTTTGAGTCAAGGAGGTAACTTGATATTTTACTTTGAGACAAGTCAGTCATCATCCAATGATTGTTGCATTCCACTGTGAAGGTAGAGGATGCAAATTTTGGGGAGACAGTAATTTAAAACCCAAATTTTGGGGTCGTTCAATCCAGCTTGATCTTGTTGGTCTTCTAACTCTCAAGTTTGGTGATGGTGAAGTTTTTCAGCGAAGCAAGGTATGAAAATCATGAATGAAAATAATAACATTTTTTTCCTCATAGGGTTCAAGCTGAAATGTGTATTTATTTTTTATTTTTTCCTTCAGGTCACAACTTCTATTTACAACCTTATTTTGGAAATCTCTACTGCGATCATTATGGTACCATGCGAATAGAAGGAAATTCTTAACATTCATGTAAACTAAAATTCAAGGAGCAGTCGATCATAGACCAAAATCCTCACCAGGTGATTAATTCACTATGGTACCATTTATGAGTGCACAAAAACTCACCAAGATTTGGATTTTCAGCATTATTGTAATTATAATTGATTGAATGAAGGATTTTAATTGAATGAATGAATGATTATAATTTTTTTTAAATGTAGGCAATAACTACGAATATTGACCATAGCTAGTAATCTGACAATCATATTACTATGGATCTAACACTACTTTTAGCTATAAATATTATCCATAGTTGTAGGTACTTTTGGCTACAGAAATAATTGCTACAGATTATATCTATAGGGTTTTAAACCTATGGCTATGGCACCTACGACTATAGTCGTGCTATGGACTAAAACCGTAGCCATAGGTCTTTAACTACGTCTTTTATCCGCAGTCTTTGCCTAATTTTCTGGTAGTGTGAGGTACTAAGGTTTTTGGGTTTACGGTATGGTGGATTTACTCTAATTAATGATATGCATTTACGATCTAGAGAAGATTCCCATGAGCAAAGCCTTTTAAGGATCCCAGCACAATGATTTGTTGTTAAATAGTCTTGTTGGATGATCAATAAAGGTCGTAGTTCATCCTTCAATCCAAGCTATGAATATACCAATAAATTCCTTTAAGCCATAGATTGAATGATGAACTCCTATGGGAAAGAAGGGTTGAGAGGAAGGATAATAACTCTAGTAATAACTCTCTCAATGCTCACTTCAATACTCGTTCAAATATCCAAGAAGCAACTCAAGTGTTTATATAGAGTTAAATCTCAACGGTAAAAAAAGGGCAAAATTTAATTATTATTGATGTCATCGAATGGTTTTCGATGCTATCGAAGTTTCCTTCAATGTCATTAAACCTTTTTTGATTGCATCAACTCTCTACACTAAGGTTTTCAAATAAATACTGGACAGATTCTATCTGATGTCATCGATAGATGGCTTAATGCCATTGTTCACAACCCCAAGTGTAGGGTCACGATGTAGTAATAATCTCAGTAAGACCGAGGTCAAATCCATAGGGACTGAAACTTGTATGTTTCTGAAATTAATTAGAAGTAAAACTTGAAGAAGATGTGAAAATAATTCTAAAGTATTTAAGAGAGTAATTGTGAATGGAGTAATTAAAACTAAGAATTTAAAGGTAAGAACTAGTGTGCCAAGGATCCACTTATAGTGATCAGGGAGCCCTCTTGCTTGATTCAAGTAACACAATTAGAATTGGAGTCTTATCCTATCCAATTGAAAAATATATCAATAAAACCAAATCTAAACTTCCATTGACCTAATTCTCAATGAAGGAGAACTATGATAATTGGTAGGGATTCCATCACCAAATTATGTCCAGGAGACAATGGCAAACAGAAGTATTTACCAATCTCATAATCTCAAAGCAGGAGAATTATGAAGATTAGGAAGGATTCCATCACCCTACCATGCCCAAGGGACGATGGTGAACAATAGGACTTACCAATTTCACAATCTCAAATTAGGAAAGAAGATACTTAAAGCTATTGCATATCTACTGTAATTTAATTTACAACAAACCATTAAAAACTAAAATTATTCCTTAAATATCAAATTAGAATACATGGAGTTCAACATAAACATGAATAAAGCAATAGAAACATCTCATCATGCTACAAGCTTCACCTCTTAGTCATAGCTAAGAAGTTTAGCCAACGATAAACATGATTGGATCTAAAACTCTAGAAGAAAGCATGAAAACAACTAAAGAAGAAGAAGAAAAACTCTTGGCGATGGCTTCTCCACCCTTTTGCTGTACTCCTTAAACCTTAAAAAATGCCTAGGAACATCTTAAGGAGTCCTATTTATAATTGTGGAACTCCAACTTTCGTACTTAGTTGGAAAACTCTAGAAACTGCCTCAAATTTACACAGTTTACTAAAATAAACTTCACTCTACGCAGTTTCTAAAAATAGACTTCACTCTACATAACTTCACAAAATGACCCAAAGTTGCAGAATATGCTTTTTAGGACGATTTCAAGATTTATTTTCTTTGATTCTCTTCATTCTTCACTTGGTTTTCTTAGATCTTTGGCATATAAATTCTTCACTCTTGGTCACCTAAGATCCATCCCTTGTCATGGTAATTCTTGAGCATCAAATCCATGCTTTTAGTACCCTTTTCAATCCAAGCTCTTAAATTCACCTTGCAATACAAACATGAGAAAATAGAACATTAAGCATTATCATGTTCATAAAATCAAAATATAAATAGGGGATAATATGCAATATTTGACCCTCAACACAATCCCCAACTAGTATTTTTCTAGTCCCGAGCAAAGTATGTGAAAAATATTTTGAGAACCACAGGATAAATTTATAAGCTCAAGTGGTTTAAAAAAAATAATCCAGATAATAGAATTTTAAAATACATCAATGTTGTGCATTACCTTCTCCTAAACTCTAGCACTCGGTAAGTTTCATAATCAAGTTCAAAGTATCCTCCAATTAGAATAATTTCAAACATTGAGTTTCATAGGTGTATAATGATGTTTAGACTTATCACAATCAAAGGTTCAATTCATCACTTTCATGATAACATTAATAATTAAAAGAGCATTCAGGACAACCAAAACCTAAACTGAAACTTGTTTTATAGTTCATCTTTTAGTTCCCTCTTTTATTCATTCGACTTTTGATTTTTCCATTGATGGTTTTCACACTATGTCAACCTTTTTAAAGACCTTTAATAGGTATCCCTTTTCAACGATAACTGGTTTTTAAGCTGGTTATTTTCTTTTTCTTTCTTTTCAATTCTTTCCATTGAACATGAAGGACAAATTTCAGAAGTTGGTTCCTTCCAAGCTTAATAATCATCAAGTTAACAATTCAATATTAAACTGATACTTTAATGTGTAAGCTAGATGTGACATGTGAAATCATGACTCAATCAATGTTTAAAACTTCTAATCGAGGATCGATGACTTAACTTAATTTTGAGATCTCTCAAGTGACTAAAATCTAAGAGATATAAGTTATCAATATTAAGTATCTTGTAATTCTAATTCATGGATTAACTTTGAGATCATTTAAATTTACAGAAATTTCAAAAAAAAATCATAACTTCGCCTAGAGACTAAGAAAACAACTAACTAACCTCCCTAATCAACACCCCCAACCTAAAATCTACGTTGTCCTTAATGTAAAAGAGATAAGCATTCGATGCAAATGAGGCAACGAAAAGAAAAGGGAAGTGGTGGAAAGGTAGTACCTGAAGAAGGAATTGTGAGGTTTTTTTTTCAAAATATCTCAATGTGAAGATGGGTTAGCATAACAATTAAACCATTAGAAAGCAAACTTTTCTAAATAGTAAAAAATAAACTATCCTAAATGATGAAAAGAAAACTATCTTAATCTTAAATTCTTTGAAAGCAATAAACCTAACTAGGAAAACAGGAAAAATCTACTTAGTCATGTAGCAAGGTTCCTCCTTCATTCAGTATCTTGATAAATTTCTCTGTAGGTTTCATAACAAGATTATCCAAAAGCCCTTTTTGTAATAGGCTTGGATGCCCTGGAGTATGATTTTCCAAAGAAATTTATGGACCTTAGCATAAAGTTTTCATTTAATCTCCTGAGGTGTCCAAAGTACATATGATTCACCTGAGACAGAGAAAGTTTCAAAGGTAGTGCAACATGGGGAATTAGAGACTATAACTAGATAAAATTTAAAGAAATTCTCAATAGGTGATGTAGTCTCAACATATTTTGAAGTTTCAAGCTTCGGTTCAACTTTCAGCTCCTCTTTCCTTAATGGTAAACATTCAAGATTTGTGGAAGGAGGGGCTTCTGAATAAGGGTCTTCTCGATCAATAACAACTACTGAGATATTTTTTTGCAAGGCATCCTTATTTCTTTTATCATGGGATCATTTGAATCTATAAAATATGCCAAGAAATCTTTCAGAGAGTTGAGATAGTCATTTGAGAGTGGCTCATTTTCCACATTGAAGTCTTTGATGATATGCCCAATGATTCCTTCGTCTTCTCTTAGAATAGAGGGAGACATGATCTCTTGCTCTTCACCTTAGTAAGAGTCAATTGTTACTTGATACATCTCGTTGTGCCCTGCATAGACAGATTGTGGATTAGTAGGCGCATTGATGTGAAAATTCTATTCATTGCTACTACTCAGTAGAGGCACCATATCGTCAAGGGTTGACAGCTTAGATGATGGCCTGAATTAGGTGGTTTCAAATTCCAAAGTCATATTGAACGACTCGTCCATCTCCCTAATCATATTATAATCTAAATCAGGGGAGTGGTCCACACACACCTCAAAAGAGTTATAAGGGTCGATTGAAAGAGACTCATCTTCCACATTTAAATCAGGCATGTCAGATGGGAGGAGTAGATCATTATGGTCGACAACTTCCTGTACCTCGTGATCACTTTCTTGAACCATAATTGAAATTAATTTTAGTGAATCTTGGGTTGTAAACTTATGATTCTCATCCCAATACTTATCATCTTCTAATTCCATTAGTTTACAAGTGGGATGAGATCACTTTCCTCACATAGTTTTTCTAGGTTGAGTTAAGGCTCGAATAAACTAGCCTCTTCCTCCTCATTGAAGTCAAGTGTGTAATATGGCTGGAGCTTGTCAGTATCATTATATTTGAAAGACACCTATGTCTCTTGATCATTCCTTTGGACATTCATCAAGATTGACTCTTTAGGAAATTGAATCGTATGCTCATTAAAACAGTCCAACTCTTCATTCTCAATTTTAGTATTCTCAATAATTGCATCACGTGAACCTAACTGTTGTATATCTTTTATAAGTTCTTGAAATCTTTGGAGTATGTTTTGTTGGATGAGCTTTAGACTTTGTGTAGAATTCTGAAGTGAATTTTCTTAGATCGTTTCTTATTGGATCTCAGAGGTTAGGACCCAAGAGAATTGTCACTATGAAGCATTGTTAATTCAACTTCTCAATCTTGATGTTTCTACTGATTATAAGTAGGGAGTAGGGAATGAAGAATTAGATTGGGTAGAAGCTGGGGTGAATTAGCCTCCTTTAGCTTATTAAGGCATGATGTAAGAGCTTCTATCGTTCTTCTGATGCCAGCAAAATCGTCTATGTAACCCTGAAGTAACTCCTCTTGGATTGTTTCTGGTCGGGTTTCAAAGATAGAGGACCCAAGAGAATTGTCACTATGATGTATTGTTAGTTCATCTTCCCAACATTGATGTTTCTATTAATTATAGTCATATGGGTCATAGGTGGGAGAATCTAGTGGTTGTTGGTACATATTATCACCCATAATATAATCTGTCATTATTTTCTTCTTGTCTAATGGATGATAATAGTTCTCACACCCATGATAACCCCAACAATCATGTACTTTTTTCTTAATCCATGGGGTGTAATTGTTCTCCTGCATATGATCGCATAAGGACTTCTTAACCATTAGAGCATTGTATTCCATTTGGTTCTCGATGATATTTCTAGAAAACTTTTGAGACATAAGTTGTTTTCTAATATAATCATTTAACTGCCCTTCATAATTTCTTGCATTATTTAAAATTAGCTTAGCATATTGACATTCCCACTCTTGCATATACATGGTGAAACCTTAATTTTAAATCTAATCTTAAAATAGAATAAAAGAAAAATCCTACAACAATATGAAAAGTAAGTAGAGGAGAAGTTAGAAGGAGTTTACTGGTTTTGAGAGTACTATGTTAGGATCCTACAAAATAGAAAATAATGTTAGTTTTTAAAACCCTAACCTAAAAACAAAATGAAAAGTTAGTCTTAAAAAAATTAGTTTTTTTAAAAAAAAAAAACAGATTCCAAAGAGAAATTAGGAAAGTTTCTAAATTTAAAAGTTGAGAGAAAAGTTAGTTTCTAAAAAAAAATAGGAAAGTTTCTAAATCTAGAAATAGAAAGAAAAGTTAGTTTTTAAAAATAAATTAGGAAAGTTTCTAAATCTGAAAATAGAAAGAAAGAGAATTAGAAAGAAGTTACCAAATTAGAAGTTTCTATTTTGGGATCCTACTGAAGAAAAAGGAAAGTGAATTAGTTTCTAAAAAAGAACAACGAAAGTAACCTAGTTTCTAAAAAAAGAAAAAGGAAATTTTTTAAAAATAGAAAGTAAATTCGTGTCTAAAAATAGAAAAAGGAAAGAAAATTAGTTTCTAAAAAAGGATTAGAAAAGTTTCTAAAAAATTAAAAATTAGTTTCTAAAAATAAATTAGGAAAGTTTCTATCATAGAATTAGAAAGTAAAAAAATCCTAATCTTAACCTAATTCCAAAACTAATTAAATCCAGAAAATGCAACCATCAATCCCTGGCAACGGTACCAAAAACTTGTTCACAACCCCAAGTATAGGGTCGCGATGTAGTAATGATCTCAGTAAGACTGAGGTCGAATCCATAGGGACTAAAACTTATACATTTCTGAAATTAACTAGAAGTAGAACTAGAAGAAGATGTGAAACTAATTCTAAAGTATTTGAGAGTAATTGTGAATAGAGTAATTAAAACTAAGAATTTAAAAGTGAGAACTAGGATGTCAAGGTTCCACTTGTAGTGATCAGGGAGCCCTCTCGCTTGATTCAAGTAACACAATTAGAATTGGAGTCATATCCTATCCAATTAGAAGATATATCAATATAATCAAATCTGAACTTCCATTAACGTAATTCTCAGTGAAGGAGAACTATGATAATTGGCAGGGATTCCATCACCAAACCATGCCTAGGAGACAATGGTAAACAATAGGATTTACTAATCTCATAATCTCAAAACAAGAGAATTATGAAGATTAGGAAGGATTCCATCACCCTACCATGCCCAAGGAATGATGATGAATAACAGGACTTACTAATTTCACAATATCAAATCAACAAAAGAAGATACTCAAAGAAATTGTACATCTACTATAATTTAAACCATAATAAATCATTAAAAAATAAAAGTATTCCTTAAATATCAAATTAGAATACGTGGAGTTCAACATAAACAAGAATCAAAGCATTAAAAATATCCCATCATGCTACGGGCTTCACCTCTTAGCCCTAGCTAAGAAGTTTAGCCAACCATAGACATGATTGAATCTAAAACTCTAAAAGAAAGTATGAAAACAACTAAGGAAGAAGAAGAAAAAATCTTGACAACAGCTTCTCCACCATTTTGCTCCACTCCTTAAGCCTAAAAAGATGCTTAGGAACATCCTAAGGAGTCCTATTTATTATTGTGGAACTTCAACTTTCGTACCTAGTTGAAAAACTCTAGAAATCGCCTCAAATTTACGTAGTTTGCTAAAATAGACTTCACTCTACGCAGTTTCCAAAAATAGACTTCACTCTGTGCAATTTCATAAAATAACCCAGAGTGTCTTAATATGCTTTTTAAGGATGATTTTAGGATTCCTTTTCTTAGCTTAAAATCTTTGATTCTCTTCATTCCTCGCTTGGTTTTCTTGAATCTTTAGCATGTGAATTCTTCAATATTGGTCTCCTAAAATCCATCCCTTGCCTTGGTGATTCTTAAGCATCAAATCTATGCTTTTAGCACCTTTTTCAATCTAAGCTATTAAATTCACCTTGTAACACAAACATGAGTAAAATAGAACATTAAGTATTATTATGTTCATGAAACCAAAATATAAATAGGGGATAATATGAAATATTTGACCCTCAACAGCCATCAGGATTTTCCTTTGAAAATATCATTGGGCTACTGGACATATTGAACACTATTTCGATGTCATCAAACGTGCTTCGATGCCATCGAGTGAAAAATATATTTTCCTATAAAAATACTTTAGACAGTTTAGTTCATATATCGATGCCATATGAACATCCTTTTGATGTCATCGAAATTTAAATTTTGATGCCATCGATAATATATGATTTTTCTTGTAAGCTCATTGGGCTAACTTGTCCTCTTTTTGATGTCATCGAACTGTGTTTCATGTCATCGACTTACTTTGATGCCATCGAAAATAATTTGATTATAAAGAGTATACTTAGAGTATGTCAAAGCTTGCTGGAGATATTAGGCCTTATATCGATGTCATCTAAATGCATTCGATGCCATCGAAACTTAAGTTTAGATTGCATCGAACTACCTTCGATTCCATCAAGTATATCTAAAAATTTCACAGTTGGTTGTTGGACTAGTAAGGCCTTGTTTAGATGTCATCGAACAGGTGTTTGATGCCATCGAAGCTATCTCAATTACACTTCGATTGCAATTGACAAAACACGAAAATTTTCTATTTTTCTTCTATCTCCATAGGCTTTAAACAACTTTAATCTAAGCTTACAAAGGGTTTTACAAAGATGGTTTTGGGCAATTTTAGATGTATTGCAAGTGGGTCTTTTACCTGATAGGGTTTGGTTTGGGAAGAGAGGCTTAATATACCTATAAAGTGCACTCAAACTTCTTTAACTTGATGAGTCTTAGTCTTGCAGTCTTCATATGGGGCTCAGTTAATAGACCAACACAACATTCACGTATATTGAAAAATAAGGGCACTTTCACCAAGTCTTCGAGGGAGCCTTCGATGGGAGCATACATTTATTTCTTTGTGTAGGGTTGTAAAGCTTAGGGGTCAACGTATTGAACACCTCTAATTGTAAATACCAATACACTTAAGGAGAGTGTATCCACCAGGAGTGGAGAAAGGAAACTGAACTAGTATACGTGGTTATGTTTGGGATTATCATTTGAGCGCATTTATAATTATGTTTATGTACTTAATTTGTTAAATTATGTATACATGATTAGATGTCTGCTAAGTGATGAATAGTTAGCACATCCCACACACAAGATCACTATCTTGTTTACAGACTACTTGCTTAATTGACATATCTCTTATAGTCTCTGTGATTAGACCCACTTTGGCTTGGAAGCCTTAGTGTTAATTTACCTTCTTAGTTGCAGTGGGTAAATTGGCTAAGTAAGAAATTTGTGTTTTATTTGTATAATTTTAAATTAGTCCTAATCACTTCTCGCTCTAGGACTTAGCAATAATTCTATAACTATATTAAGCTTTAGCACATGTCACCATAGACTATCCCATCATGCAATTTTAATTGGTATCAGAGCAGGTAGCTCTTGAAGTGCGTAACCACCTAAAGTTGATCTAAAGAAGCATCAAGTCTAATAATAGATGGTTTCATGACATGGAGGGTTCATCTTTTAACTCGATGTATATAGGTAGATCTTTCAAAAAATCAAAAAAAATATGTTTTCACAAATTGTGAGGGTTATGGTCATTCTGCCTCCCCATGTCCAAACATATTGAAAATCATACAAAATGATATGGAAACAAAATAGGATGAGTTCGAGGATCAAAAGATTTACCAAAAAGGACTATAGCTTCATGGAGTAAATCTAAATCCCCCTTGTGTGACATTCTTCTGAAGAAATAGGCCACATGAGGTTTGAATGCTGAATCAACAAAAACTGGCAATTCATCTCAGTCTCGAATCATATAGGTAAATTTCTTCAGACTGAGGAAATGGCATACTCTCAGAAGATTCCTCTTAGATGATCACAGAAAAATAAAAAGTTCACATCCCCTCTAAACATGAACAATCATATAAGGGGGTTGATGAAATAGGTTGCCCTATTAAATGAACATACTAGGAAAATCCTTAGTTAGGTCAAGAACTATAAGGGTAGGAGATAAAGAAGAAAAAAAATCCCTACCGAACATAAATCACCTAGTAGAGATCACTTAGGAGGGTATAGTCTTGGAAAAGAAACCTCTCTCAAAATTGATCAGGGTCTTAGAAAATTCATGCCCACGTGGGTGGTTGTAAGGGCCTAGCTATATGCCCTAGAGGGGGGGTGATTAGGGCAATGCCAAAAAAAATATATAACAGCGAAAAAAGAAATAAAGCATAATGCTGAATTAAAAATCAATCTTAAAAAAACTAGATTTAAGAGAATAATACTCTATCAGTTCTAAGGACAACCTTACACCAAAAACCAAAGGTTTAAGGTAGGACAACCTTATTTCTAGAACGTCCTTTGTATCACAAACCAATGAGGAATAAAAAGCAAAGAAACCAAATTAACTTGCAGAAATAAATCCTAAGTTATTACAACACTCCCCACACTTGCTTAAAATAAAATGATTACAACATTCATCCACAAATACAATCCACAAAACTGAATGAATAAAGGAATGAAAGAATAAAGCACATCCACAACACAACGATATATAGTGGTTCGCCTGTGTATACACCAACTGTTATCTAACAGCCACACAGAATGCTACTCCACTCCTAATATCCTCACACAGGGGATATTAGCATGCACTATCAAAATAGGTTTCACAGGTTCACCTAAAACCTTCACAATTGTGTCTTTTTTATCTCGGGCTTACACAATCCAAAAACCCAACCAATCTGAGTTTTCTGGCTCTCCTCAGATAACCAATACAATGAGATTTTTCTGGAAAATCTCAACCAAAACTAAAGAAAGTAAATTACAAAAATGTAAAATACCTGAATCTCCTTTTGAAGTAGCCCGGTAGAACCAATCGGAGTAGAAGTTCGATTCAATGTTCAAAGTCCAATACTCACTTTAAGAATGGTTCTAAGTCTAATTGATTTTAAATAAAAAATGCTAGTTCTATTTGATTTTGAATCCAAGAAGAAGGAATATCAGAAATTCCCCTTTTCAAATAAGATTGGAATGTAAATCAAAATCAAATAATAAACAAGCTAGCAAGAGGAATATTAAATGAGCACAAAGTAGCTTAAAAACAAACACAAACTTATCTCAGAGTAGCCTAAAGATTGCTTGAATTGAATTGAAAATGAATTGAAAAACTCTAAAGTTCTTGATCTATTTATAGCCTGAAAAAATCCATCTACGACTGGTCTTAGGATCCTAGTACTGGTCGTAGCTTCAAAGATTTTCAAACATTTCCGCGGGATAAGGATTAGCTGTTCCACGACTGGTCCTGGGTAGCCTACGACCGGTCGTGGGCCACCTACGACCGGTCGTAGGACCCCCAATTTAGTTGCTGGAGTTTAAGTCGTAGGGCTAAGACTGGTCGAAGGACGAGTCGTACAACTCACAAGACTGGTCGTAGGATGTCCAGGACTAGTCGTAGGACAACCAGAAAGATCCGAAAATCTTCAACAACCTAGGACTGGTCCTGAAAAACTTAAGACTGGTCGAATCAGAGCTAGGACTGGTCTTGAAGTCCCTAGGACTGGTCTTAGAACAACCTAAACAAGCATATTAAAATATACGAATTATGTATCCAGAATGACCTACAGAAAATCCCATCCTAAGGTCAATCTAAGGTCAAACAAACCTTAAAAGTGAGATGGACATTGATAGTCTGTACACTCAGATGACCCTTACGAGAAGCTTGAGAATTTACAAATCTTGTAGTAGGCCTTCTCGAGCTTGATCCTTTCTTGAGTTGACAAAATCTTCTTCTATACTTGTACTTGTTTGAATCTTAAACATGCATACTTGGAGACTTCTATTCTTGAATTCTTCAACCATGACTTGAAACTTTCTTTATTTAAGTTCTTGTCTTGAAATACAATATCTTGAAGCAATGAATAGTCTCAAACATGAAACACAAGAAATACAAGACATAGATATAGGTTTTGGCACCACAAAATTTAACAACCAAAGGGATATGAAATCATAGCACTTACAATCTCTCCCTTTGTCAAATTTGTGACAAAACACATAGCATAAAAGATAAGAGCAACATTTGCTCAATAAAGAATCATGAGCCATAAAATCACAAATTACTCTACTCCCCCTGATTAATACGAGTACTGCTCATGAAAACTATAAACCATATGAAAACATCAAGACTTCATATTATCAATTAATCCACACATATTTCCACTTCAAGTACTCGCCCTTTCTTTCCATATTACTCCCCTTTACCATACTACTCCCCCTTTTTGTCATAAAATGACAAGGGAAAGTCACAATAGGAAAGAGAACAACAACATAGAGAGTAATAATAAGCAGATTATGAGAAAGAAATATGGAAGGACATAACATATTTCAAAATATGAATCCAGAATCATCAAGCCGTAACTAAGTTAATACAATATCCAAAATAAAAGAAAAGATAATGTTATACATTCCAAAGATAATTCGCCTAATCAGATTAAGAGGAGGGAGCAGGGATAGTAGGATCAATCTGGTGTAAGCCCCTGTTAATGCGACGAAGATATTTTCGTATATATTTAAACTGCATATCGTGGGCGACACTCATATTATCAACCTTCTCCTTCAATGCACGAAGGCATGCATCGTAACTAGATAGATCGTAATCAGGATCATTTGGCGAATCAGATTCTATCTCATCAAATATCTCATCCATAATAACATCCTGTTGAGGAAGATCACCAGCTTCCCCTTCATTTCCGGCTTCACCACCAACACCACCTTCATCTACTTGGCCAGGAAGCAAATCCAGCTTCATCTTATTAAGATTGAAATTATTAAAAATAAGATGATGAATTGGTGCCTCATTAACAGGTTTATCAACAAGCATATAAGTGGATAACACAGTCATAAGATAACTAAATGGAATATCACTATGACCCGGATGGAGATGAAACTGAATGATAAAATGACATATCAAAGAAGGAAGGTAGACCATGGTACCAGAAGCAATAGAATGCAACACACGAACCATAAAAGAAGTCAACTCAGTTTTATTACCGAACCGAGGATACAAATTTGAAATAAAAAAAATGATGTAACACTCTGTATCTAGGTGTAACACCCCAAAAATCGAGAGTCGGGTAGAAACCCAACTCCCGAGTTCCAGAACATCACTTATGCAACATTTTCAATAATGGATGAATGTCGTCGGTAACAGTACATAAAACATGAGGTGGATTAAGCCAAAAAAACTTATCATACTCCAGAGACAGTTAAATTAGTAAGCGGAAGAATATGATAGATACATAAAATATATAAATGATTGTAAGTCTCCAGAGTGTGAACATGTTAGGTTAACTAAATACATGTATACTGCAAAATAAAAAGAAAAGAATATGCATGAGTGCTCCAAAAATATAAAATGACAAGTGTCATGGCATCTAATCAACCTCCCCGTAATCCCGTCAATCAAAATACAGAGGAGAAGTCGCCCTCAGCATCATACAAGTCCAGCTCCGCTCCATAAGCAGCGCCCTCATCTGAAACTAAAATAGGGACTGGTGGGTGTCCGGAACACTGTCCCGTAACGTGGAAGTGAGTAGCTAACTCAGTGGAATCATAGAACAAAGATTAGCATATTATCAAATTCATCACGCGATAATGATAAGGCAAACAAAATAAACATTCCTAAATATTATGATTAATGCATGGTTGAAATGACATGATGGATGCCCTCACCGACATACTCCCTCATGCGGCACCATCTGCGTCCGCGGCATGCTTGCGTTCCTCAGTGCTCCACATCTTCCAGGTACATGCAGTGCGATATGAGTAATGATTACCGAGTTTTTATTAGTCCTTTTCATACAGTAGGATTGGAAAACTAAGGTACCTCCCTTATATCATTCCCAACAAGGATCCTGTCTAGGGTCGTCACTCCTAGTAATCTCATACGATGTATATTTTTGTAGGTCTCTGCAAGGGCTGTCAGGGCTGTTGCACCGGTCCCCCATCACCTTATCAATACAGGCCTAGTTTATATCCTTAAAACTGCATCAGGACTCGTCGTCCCCATGCGGTGTCAGGATAAACTCAAGGTCACCACAAAGGGCTGTCAGGGCTGTTGCTCGCACTCGTTGCTCCACTCCCCCATCACCTTATCAATGAAGGCCGATAGTAAGAATATAGTGTCCCATACCACCATAATCTGCTCAGAGTAGGGTGCTCACTGGTCACTACGAGGAGGTTTGTGGCCCCAGCGTAGGCCGACAGCTCGACCACGGTGTCCCATACCACCATGCCTGGCTCATGAGTCTTTATGGATCAAGGTACCATGGTTAACATGATTTTCAATGGTAAGTTCAGTACCCTAGGTTCAAGCAGTTATGACTCATACAAGGTGAACATACAATGGCCAGTCAAGTTACTTGACGGGCTCCACTAGTACGAGCGCATCTCAAACTGAGCGACATGAAGTGCATGAAACACTGTTGTATGAAAAGGACTAATAATAACTCGGTAATCATATCCACATCACATTGCATGTTCCTGGAAGATGTGGAGCACTGAGCAGGAACACAAGCATGTCGCGGGCGTAAGATGGTGTCGTATGAGGGAGAATGTCGGTGAGGGCATCCATCATGTCATCTCATGCATACATTAACAACAGTATCTAAGAATGTTTGATTGATTGTTTTACTATTATTGCATGATTGATTTGAGAACATACTAATCTTTGCTCTATGATTCCACTGAGTTAATTTTTCACTCCCACGTTACGGGACGGTGTTTCAGGACACCCACCAAACCCTTTTGTAATTGCATATGATGGCGCGGCTTGTGAGGTGGAGCCGGACTTGATGATGATGAGGAGGATAACTCCTTTATGCATGTTCTGATCGATGGGATTACAGGGAGGTTGATTAGACATCATGACACTTGTCATTCTATATTTTTCTTGAGCACTCATGTATATTCTTTCTGTTCATTTTGGAGTATACATGTATATATTTAACCTGGTAACATATTCACACTCTGGAGACATACAACAGTTTATATATGTTATATATACTATCACAGTCTTTCGCTTGCTAATTTAACTGTCTCTAGAGTATGATATGTTGTTTCGTCTTAGTCTCAAATCTTGTTTAATGTCATTCCGTAGACAACATGCATTCATCATTATCTATATTGCATAAGTGACGTTCTGGAACTCAGGAGTTGGGTTTCTACCTGACCCGTGATTTTCGGGGTGTTACAGTTGTTATTAGTCCTTTTTATACAGCAGGATTGGGAAACTAAGGTACCTCCCTTATATCATTCCCAATAAGGATCCTGTCTAGGGTCGTCACTCCTAGTAATCTCATACGATGATATATTTCTAGGTCGCTGTAAGGGCTATTGCACGCACTCGTTGCACCGCTCCCCCATCACCTTATCAATACAGGCCTAGTTTATATCCTTAAGACTGCATCAGGACTCGTCACCCCCATGCGGTGTCAGGATAAACTCAAGGTCACTACAAAGGGCTGCCAGGGCTATTGCTCACACTCTTTGCTCCACTCCCCCATCACCTTGTCAATGTAGGTCAACAGTAAGAATATAGTGTCCCATACCACCATAATCTGCTCAGTGTAGGGTGCACACTGGTCACTACGGGGAGGTTTATGGCCCCAGCGTAGGCCGACAGCTCGACCACGGTGTCCCATACCACCATGCCCGGCTCATGAGTCTTTATGGATCAAGGTACCATGGTTAACAGGGTTTTCAATGGTAAGTTCAATACCCTAGGTTCAAGCAGTTATGACTCATACAAGGTGAACATACAATGGCCAGTCGGGTTACTTGACGGGCTCGACTAGTACGAGCGCATCTCAAGCTGAGTGACACAAAGTGCATGAAACACTTCGTGTCGCCTAACCACTGCCGCCTGCCCAAAACACGACTCGCGTTCATCGACTTGTCTTCGTGGTAAATAGAATCCAACCACGAATTCTAAACTGTTACCAACTGCCTGGACTAGAGTATAGCCCCAAGCACATGTGTGAATCAGTAATCATATGAAATAAACGGAATTGAAGTGCAAGTAATTCCAGCATGTTATAACGTACATCATAAGCAGTTAACCATACACGAGTATTTCACACCTAAGGTAGTCAATTCAAATACAACAAGCATAGAAGAAATCATGTGCATCATCAAGATAGTTGAGAATCCAGTCTCAACGCTAATCTACTACATCATTTACTCAATACTTACTAATACTTACATTTATACAAGCACTTCTACTACTCAACTCCAACGTACTTGACGTATGCTGATTTCAACATATAATATGACAGATCCTTATATCAAGGAGTTATCTAGTACACACAATCATGTTCTTACATTCAAAACATATGGCAGGCATAAATCATATTGATTTAGGCATTTCAACAAACACTCAGTCTACACACATTAGTCTCCATAGCATATGTCGGCCAATATGTGCATTAGGGCGATTCTCTTCGCCAAACAGATCATACATCCATAACTAGTATAAATACGCGGCAAATACCCATGGCAATCATATTGGCAAAATACGTACGTATACAGGATTTCCTACAAATACCTAAAATACCATAAATCTTATATTCTTCGTACGTATTCGGAATGAAAAATGGAGAGCATGTTGTACATATCAAATAGCATTCTTGTCAACAATCTACCATTAAACGGCATTGAAAGGTTTGAAAACAGGTAATCTAAGCATCTAAGATCCACACCTTTCGCCATAGAAGCGTAACGAATCGAATAGAAACTCTACGCTTCGTCAATGTCGATATGACAACCTAATTCACAAGATACATCAACTACTTCGCTACTTGCATCGATAGGATTCCTAAAATAGGCTAAGGTTAGGGTTTTCTTACCTAGAACGAAGCCGGAGTCGCTGGAAAAGCGATGCAGGTAGGTGGATTCGGCACGTAGAGCAGCAGGGAAGAATCCCAGGAGAAATCACCAGCTTCTCCCTCACTTCTCTCTCTTCTCTCTTCTCTCTCCTAGGGTTTTCCCCAAATTCATATGGGTCAGAAAGCTAAGGGTTTAAGCCCCTTTTATAAGCCCAAACATAACCAAAACAGACTCCAAGTCAAGGTATACTTGGCTTATAGCCAAATCGGGTCTTTTTCGATCTAAAAGTGCATTTTGGGAGGTCCCCTGGCCAAACGCGGTCGGACTTAAGCTCATGGATGCTAGATCCTGATCACATTAAGTTTTCAACCCGACAGTGTTCCCAGATCGCACGTGGCGGACCGGTTTCAGTTCAGCGGTCACGGAGACTCGATCGAGGATTTCAAGTACACTGACCTAAGTGAGAAATGTTCCCTGATCCGAGGGTGTATTTGGGTCAGATTCCGACGGTCTGAATGCTTATACTTAACCCGCAAGCGAAACGTGCCAGATTTATTTAAATGACATTTAATTTTTAATGAATTTCACTCTTTCTCACACTCCCTGCTCCAAGCTCAATGAAATAGTCTCAGAACATCAATTGGGCTTAATTTTTGAAATGATTGTCAAGTCCAACAAGGCGGTCGTAATGGTTTAAGATTGTAGATATCGGACTCTCGACGCGCGGTCTAGATCCTATACGAAGTTTTAAAGGGTTCCTGAGGGAAAACGGGTTTAGAGTTTGATCCTAGATTTTAGGGTAAGATAGCGTCAATGGTTCTACAGGTTTTGGGTCTTACAGATCGTATTTAAAGCGATCAGTGTTAATTTCACAGGTAATCTAGTGTAGCGCTGGCTAATTCACGTTCAATTTCTAAAGAATTTCATTCTAAACGATTTCTTGGCTTTGGAATTGGGTTCTGAGAGGTTACCAAGGTGTTATGGTTGACCCATTGCCTAAGGACGTCTAATCCTAGGTTGAAAAAAATCTGGGGTGTTACAATCTACCCCCCTTAAAATAAAATTTCATCCCCGAAATTGGCTAAGGGTAATGAGTCCCTAAAGAGACTTTAGTATTGGTATTCTAAGGATGGTTCAAATCTTATTTAATGACCTAGCCTTACGTATAACCCAAATCAACTGTTTCGATCCTGGGCCAGTGGGGGAAAGGCCAACCATGCTTCCGCTGCGCTACTCTGATCCAACGGTTGTATTTGATAATCCTAAGTAGATTGGGCTCAATATGTTCTACCCCCCTTAAAACTTAATTCTACTAAAGGTTCAAGAATCTATGCCTCGATCCGTATATCGGAATGAAGTGTAACTTAGGGCCTATCTTTAACATGAAATGGGAAACAACCTCTCACTACATTGGTCTTCCTTTGTTAATGATGTGTTCTATGGCATTAGCACCTATGGTTGTAGAAAAAAAAACTGAAGTGATGGGTGTTGTGGTTGATTTCGAGGACAGATGTGAGTTTGTGGTAAGAGGTCTAATCTTTATCGGCTGTATGTCCTCAACATTTTTCAAAGGCAAAGAAATAACTTTTGGTTGTAGGTGGTCGGGCCAACACGGAAGAAAAGTTGTGTAGTGGGTCTGAGCCGGATACATTGACCTTCTGTCTAATCAGGATAGAAAACTCGTTGTATCAGTTCTTAATCCGAGTCGATGCCGATCTTCTGCTTGATCAGAGCATTGGATCCATTGGTAACTACTAGGATTAAGAAATCGATTCAAACCACGAATACATCGCTTACATACAGTTCCTTTACTCTGTGTTCCCGAATGCAATAAGTCTTTAAGAAGGAAATTCTAAGGGGCGTGCTAGTTTATTCTAAGTTCAATATGAGGGATTTATAAGTTTTCCCTGAGAGTGAATGGTTCTAAGTTAAAATAACTTTCCTAAAGGTTATAACAAAAGTCTATAAGTATTAAGGGGATCTATCGAAGGAATGAGGTTCTACTCCAAGCAAATCTAACATATTATTCCTTAGCATATACAGGCTTTACACTACTTAAGGTAACTAGTAGACTGGTCTGTAACTCACTAGCTGTAATCCACAGCCTAAGCTTATGTGCTAAATGGTTTCATACCATTTCTAATACAGGGAATTGTTCTATCACTTAGGGTCAAGATTATCTAATTGAAGTTGGATTCCCTACATCATCAGATCCTTCAAATCTAGGAGTACTAACTCTAAGTCCAAAACTCCAAGGGTCTATATGGCCAGTGGTCTCAAGTTTTGTTAACTGGGACCGCATTACTAATCCCATATCGGGATTGGAAGTGGCATGCTTGGTAGGAGGGTGGGGTGGGATGAAAATTTATTTTGTAAGCTGAATTTCAGGATTTACTTTTAATCGTATACATTCCAAACATGGTAATGGAAACCATAGGATACACCCAATCTAGGGACAATACCTTATAGCGAACGAAACGGCATGCACTTCATTTAACAAAATTTGTCACAATACATGGAATAAAGTTCCACATGTATTATGACAAGAACGACTGCGGCTATGCTAAACCCAAACCACTAAACACAAACACATTTTCTACTTATGACATCACTAGACCCAACAACAATAAAACACAGAAATTCTTAAAATGGTAATCAAACAATCTACAGGACAATGGCATAAATGTCTAATTCTACCCAAGGGCTTCTACCACGATCCCGACTTACCTTCTTTAACACTGTCTAGTTTAATAATGTTCGTTGCCCATTAGAGCTCTATCGGCCATGTATTCTCAATACTCCTCAAGCGAAGAAAGTGAAAAAAAAAGGCTAAAATAGCCTCTACAAAGCCATGGAAAATGGAGGAAATGGGGAGAAATGGCTGCCCTAAAGGGATAAAATGAATCTAGGCCCTATAGAGGAGTAAATCAGGCCCTCAAAGGCTAGGATTTCAAAGGGAAAAGAGCAAAATAGGTTGGGATGGAGGCTCACACGAATTTTAGCCTCTAATGGAGGATGAGAGAGCTCCAAACAACGAGAATAGAGAGAGTGGGGAGTTTGTATGGCTATGAGTGATGGAGTGACGTCGGTTGTGACCGAAAATGGGAATGAAAGTGATTGGAGGGGCGATTTTTGCCAAAAATCAGACATTTGAGAGAGAAAGGAGAGCTTGGAGGGGTAGTTTTTGAAGGAGGTACTAGATTGGAGGGGTTTTAACAGATGACCCACATACCAGGGGGCCTCCCCTAACCACCAAACAACGTCGGCCCGACGCCCGGCCCCTTGCCGAACCGGCGGGGTCCTCACCGGCCAAAGTCAAATCCGACGAGGCCCAGCCTATAAGGCGTGGTTCCCCTGTCCCCTAGGTCCCAAATGTATGTGGGGCCCACCTTAGATCATTGTGGATTAGCATGGGTAGGCCCACGACTCCGTTTAAAGCGTTTCGGGGCCAATTTACGAACCAAAATGAGTTTATATGACTTGTAACATATGATTTTGGGGTAGGAGAGGCTAATCCATCCAACTAACCCATTTATTCCACAAGATTCCATAATTAGAATGGTTAAAAGTCCAATCTACACATATGTTTACTATTCATAGTAAATTTTTTGTTTAAGTATGATTCTCCATCATTTACACATTAGGGTTTATGTCTAGTGTGAAAGAACTTAGAAAAGGTTGAAGAATGGAGTGGTTAAAGGAGAGATTTCGAAGGAATTGGATAAAAGAGAGGTTTTAGGCCTTGAGATTGAGTGTAAGATGTTGGGGTTGCCCCACAACCCAAGGACATACATTCTCGAGTTTAAAATTCTTCAAGGAATGACTCCAACCCGTCGACTCATGACCTAGAGGTGACTTAGGTCGCTTCATGCGACCGAAGACATGTTATGGCTTAAATTATCGTCTAGTCTCACCTGTCGGCGAAACTTGGGATTCTAATGTGATTTCTAAGTTTCCATCACCCCCTTCCTAAGTCAGAGTGTATCAGTGTGAGTTGTGTTAGCATAACCCAGGTCCGGTTTAATCCAAATCATGCTTTGATACCATCTGTAACACTCCAAAAATTGGGGGTCGGGTAGAAACCCAACTCCCGAGTTCCAGAACATCACTTATGCAACATTTTTAATAATGGATGAATGTTGTCGGTAACAGTACATAAAACATGAGGCGGATTAAGCCAAAACAGCATATCATGCTCCAGAGATAGTTATATTAGCAAGCGGAAGAATGTGATAGATACATAAAATATATAAATGATTGTAAGTCTCCAGAGTGTGAACATGTTACCAGGTTAACTAAATACATGTATACTTCAAAATAGAAAGAAAAGAATATACATGAGTGCTCCAAAAATATAAAATGACAAGTATCATGGCATCTAATCAACCTCCCTGTAATCCCGTCGATCAAAACACGGAGGAGAAGTCCCCCTCAGCATCATACAAGTCCAGCTCCGCTCCATAAGTAGTGCCCTCATCTGAAACTAAAATAGGGATTGGTGGGTGTCTGGAACACCATCCCATAACATGGGAGTGAGTAGCTAACTCAGTGGAATCATAGAACAAAGATTAACATGTTATCAAATTCATCACGCGATAATGATAAGGCAAACAAAATAAACATTCCTAAATATTGTGATTAATACATGGATGAAATGACATGATGGATGCCCTCACCGACATACTCCCTCATGTGGCACCATCTGCGTCCGCGGTATGCTTGCGCTCCTCAGTGCTCCACATCTTCCAAGCACATGCAGTGCAATATGAGTAATGATTACCGAGTTGTTGTAACACCCTGGATTTTTGCCAACCTGGGGTTAGACGTCCTTAGGCAATGGGTCAACCATTTCACTCTCAATGATCAATCCTAAGGTCAAAAAATTAAATTTTCCCTATTTCCTTCAAAATCTCACCCTTCACCACCTCATTCTTCGAATTTCTCTAAGTACTTCCATCTTAGCCACAAATTCTCAAGTATAAATAGTAAAGACCACTAATCCTAAGGTCTTCATGATGAAGAACAATACTGAAGCTAAAACTTACCGTGAATAGTAAATAACTGGGTAAAATGAATTTTTATCCTTAAACTTTTGAAATCTAACAAAATAGATAGGTTAGTTGGATAGATTAGCGTCTCCTACCCTAAAATCATATGCTACATGATGCATAAACTCATTATGGGTTACAAATTGGCCCCGAAACACCTCGGACGGAGTCGTGGGCCTATCCAGGCTAATGTACAATGAACCAAGGTGGGAACCATAGTTTTTGGGGACCCTGGGGGCAGGGGGAACCAGCCCCATGGGGCAGACGTCGCCAGATGTGAGTTTGGTCGGTGATGGCATCGCTGGTTCCGCGATGCATCGCGAGTCAAAATCATCGGTTGGGTCTGGGCTTTAGGCTAGAGGTGTTTAGGGGCTAGGGTAGCCCTCTAGTATGCGAGTCATTCGTTAAAAATACCGCAATCAAGTACTTCCTTAACAAAGTGACCCTCCAAGCTCTCCTTTTGCTCCAAACGTCCGAGTTTTAGTAAAAACCACCCCTCCAAACTCTTCCTTCTTTCGTTTCCAAATACCCTCAATCCACCCTTTGAATTTCATCTCAAACAGAGATCATTATAGGCTACTTCCTTTAGAAATCTAAAGAGAATCACCTAGCGCTGCACTATACGACCTGTGAAATTCGCACCAATCACTTTCAATACGATCCGCTAGAGCCAAAACGTATAGGATAGGTGACGCTACAATACCGTAAAGCCTGGGATCAAACTCTATTCCCGATTACTCTCTGGAGCACCTTAGAAACTTTGTATCGGCTCTAGACCGCACATCGGAAGTCCGATTACCCCGAACTTAGACATCCTGACCGCCTAATTAGACTTGATGTTCATCTCGAAAATCAAGTCCAACTGATGTGCTGATGCTATTTTACTGGGTTCGGAGTGAAGAGTGTGAGAAATAAATATAACTTATGAAATCTGGCACGTCTGCTTGCGCGCTCTTTTTAAGCATTATGACAGTCAGAATCTGATCCAAATACACCCTCAGATCAGGGAATATTTCCCACTCAGGTCAGTATACTTGGAATCCCTGATCGAGTTCCCGTAACCGTTGAACTGAAACTGGTCTGCCACGGGCGATCTAGAAATCCGATCGGACTGAAAACTCTGCCTGACCTAGATCCAATGTCAGGGAGCTTAAGTCCGACCGCATTCAGTCACAGGACCTCCAGAAATGCTCCGTTGGATCAGAACAAGCCCTCTTTGGTTACAAAATAAGTATACCTTGGCCCCAAGTCTATTTTGGTCATGTTTGGGCTTGTAAAAAGGGCTTAAACCCTTGCTCTTTCATACCATACGACTTTGGGGAGAGAAGAGAGAAAAGAGAGAGAAAGGGAGGGAGATTTGGAGCTCTCTCCTGGGAGTCTTCCCTGCTGCTCCATTTTCCATAGTCGTCGCTTCTGCACCGTCATTCCGGTGTTTTCAGCTCCACTTCTAGGTAAGAAAACCCTAACCACTTGCTGATTTGGGGATTTCTTTGATTCAAATAGCAAAGTAGCTTATGTACTTGTGCATTAAGTCACATTTACGCCGTTGACGAAGCATTGACGTTCTATTCGAATCGATACACGTATACGGCAAAAGGTGCAGATTTTAGACACTTTGATTGACTGATTTCAAAGGTTTCAATGTCATTTAATAGTAGATTATCGACGAGCATGCCGTTTGACATGTAGAACATGCTGTCCGTTTTCTGTTTCGTAAATATACGGTAATTATGAGATTTAGGGTATTTTAGGCATTTATAGAAAATACTATATACGTCCGTATTTTACTGAAATGTTTGACATGTAAATTTATCGTGTTATGATATTATATATGCATGTATAATCTGTTTGGCGAAGAGATTCGCCCTAATGCGCACTTTGGGTCGACATACGCTATGTAGACTAAAGTGTGTAGACTAAGTGTTTGTATAAATGTTTGTATTAGTATGTATTAAGTAAATGGTGTTGTGAATTAGTTTTGAGATCGAATTCTCAATCAATATGCTGATATATATGATTTCCACCATGTTGCCTATATGAATTGATTTCATTATATGTATGGAATACATGTGTTGGTTGATTTACTTACATGGTATGTTATAACACGTTGTCAACATGCTTGTATTGTTGTATTTCATTTCTATTACTCACATATGATTACTGATGTTGTGCACAAATACTTGGAGCTATATGTTAGTCCAGGCAGTCGGTAAAGGATTGAATTCGTGGTTGGCTTCTATTTACCACGAAGGACGCGTTGATGAAAGCGAGTCGTGTTTTGGGTTGGCGGCAGTGGTTAGGCCACACGAAGTGTTTTATGCACTTCATGTCCCTCAGCTTGAGATGCACTCGTGCTAGTCGAGCCCGTCAAGTAACCCGACTGGCCATTGTATGTTCATCATGTATGAGTCATAACTGTTTGAACCTAGGGTACTGAACTTACCATTGAAAATCCTGTTAACCATGGTACCTTGATCCATAAAGACTCATGAGCCGGGCATGGTGGTATGGGACACCGTGGTCGAGCTGTCGGCCTACGCAGAGGCCACAAACCTCCCCGTAGTGACCAGTGAGCACCCTACTCTAAGCAGATTATGGTGGTATGGGACACTATATTCTTGCTGTCGGCCTACACTGATCAGGTGACGAGCCCTTTGTAGTGACCTTGAGTTTATCCTGACACCGCATGGGGGCGACGAGTCCTGATGCAGTCTTAAGGATATAACTAGGCCTGTATTGATAAGGTGATGGGGGAGAGGAGCAACGAGTGTGTACAACAGCCCTGGCAGCCCTTGCAGTGACCTAAAAATTTAACATCATATGAGATTACTAGGAGTGAAGACCCTAGATAGGATCTGTGTTGGGATTGATATAAGCAAAGTACCTTAGTTTCCCAATACTGTTGTATGAAAAGGACTAATAATAACTCGGTAATCATATCCACATCACATTGCATGTTCCTGGAAGATGTGGAGCACTGAGCGGAACACAAGCATGCCGCGGGCGTAAGATGGTGTCGTATGAGGGAGAATGTCGGTGAGGGCATCCATCATGTCATCTCATGCATACATTAACAACAGTATCTAAGAATGTTTGATTGATTGTTTTACTATTATTGCATGATTGATTTGAGAACATACTAATCTTTGCTCTATGATTCCACTGAGTTAATTTCTCACTCCCACGTTACAGGACGGTGTTTCAGGACACCCACCAAACCCTTTTGTAATTGCATATGAGGCGCGGCTTGCGAGGTGGAGGCGGACTTGATGATGATGAGGAGGATCACTCCTTTATGCGTGTTCTGATCGACGGGATTACAGGGAGGTTGATTAGACGTCATGACACTTGTCATTCTATATTTTTCTTGAGCACTCATGTATATTCTTTCTGTTCATTTTGGAGTATACATGTATATATTTAACCTGGTAACATATTCACACTCTGGAGACATACAACAGTTTATATATGTTATATATACTATCACAGTCTTTCGCTTGTTAATTTAACTGTCTCTAGAGTATGATATGTTGTTTCGTCTTAGTCTCAAATCTTGTTTAATGTCATTCCGTAGACAACATGCATTCATCATTATCTATATTGCATAAGTGACGTTCTGGAACTCAGGAGTTGGGTTTCTACCTGACCCGTGATTTTTGAGGTGTTACAGTTGTTATTAGTCCTTTTTATACAGTAGGATTGGGAAACTAAGGTACCTCCCTTATATCATTCCCAACAAGGATCCTGTCTAGGGTCGTCACTCCTAGTAATCTCATACGATGATATATTTCTAGGTCGCTGTAAGGGTTGTTGCACGCACTCATTGCACCGCTCCCCCATCACCTTATCAATGCAGGCCTAGTTTATATCCTTAAGACTGCATCAGGACTCGTCATCCCCATGCAGTGTCAGGATAAACTCAAGGTCACTACAAAGGGCTGTCAGGGCTATTGCTCGCACTCTTTGCTCCACTCCCCCATCACCTTATCAATGTAGGTCGACAGTAAGAATATAGTGTCCCATACCACCATAATCTGCTCAGTGTAGGGTGCACACTGGTCACCACGGGGAGGTTATGGCCCCAGCGTAGGCCGACAGCTCTACCACGGTATCCCATACCACCATGCCCGGCTCATGAGTCTTTATGGATCAAGGTACCATGGTTAACAGGGTTTTCAATGGTAAGTTCAGTACCCTAGGTTCAAGCAGTTATGACTCATACAAGGTGAACATATAATGGCCAGTCGGGTTACTTGACGGGCTCGACTAGTACGAGCGCCTCTCAAGCTGAGTGACACGAAGTATATGAAACACTTCGTGTCGCCTAACCACTGCCGCCTGCCCAAAACACGACTTGCGTTCATCGACTTATCTTCGTGGTAAATAGAATCCAACCATGAATTCTAAACTGTTACCGACTGCCTGGACTAGAGTATAGCCCCAAGCACATGTGTGAGTCAGTAATCATATGAAATAAACGGAATTGAAGTGCAAGTAATTCCAACATGTTATAACGTACATCATAAGCAGTTAACCATACACGAGTATTTCACACCTAAAGTAGTCAATTCAAATACAACAAGCATAGAAGAAATGTTGTGCATCATCAAGATAGTTGAGAATCCAGTCTCAACGCTAATCTACTATATCATTTACTCAATACTTACTAATACTTACATTTATACAAACACTTCGACTACTCAACTCCAACGTACTTGACGTATGCTGATTTCAACATATAATATGACAGATCCTTATATCAAGGAGTTATCTAGTACACACAATCATGTTCTTACATTCAAAACATATGACAGGCATAAATCATATTGATTTAGGCATTTCAACAAACACTTAGTCTACACACATTAGTCTACATAGCATATGTCGGCCAATATGTGCATTAGGGCGAATCTCTTCACCAAACAGATCATACATCCATAACTAGTATAAATACACGAAAAATATCCATGGCAATTATATTGGCAAAATACGTACGTATACAGTATTTCCTACAAATACCTAAAATACCATAAATCTCATATTCTTCGTACGTATTCGTAATGAAAAATAGAGAGCATGTTGTACATATCAAATAGCATTCTTGTCAACAATCTACCATTAAACGGCGTTGAAAGCTTTGAAAATAGGTAATCTAAGCATCTAAGATCCGCACCTTTCGCCATAGAAGCGTAAAGAATCGAATAGAAACTCTATGATTCGTCAACGTCGATATGACGACCTAATTCACAAGATACATCAGCTACTTCGCTACTTGCATCGATAGAATTCCTAAAATAGGCTAAGGTTACGGTTTTCTTACCTAGAACGAAGCCGAAGTCGCCGGAAAAGTGATGCAGGTAGGTGGCTTCGGCACGTAGAGCAGCAGGAAAGAATCCCAGGAGAAATCACTAGCTTCTCCCTCACTTCTCTCTCTTTTCTCTCTTCTCTCTCCTAGGGTTTTCACCAAATTCGTATGGGTTAGAAAGCTAAGGGTTTAAGCCCCTTTTATAAGCCCAAACATAACCAAAAAAGACTCCAAGTCAAGGTATACTCGGGTTATAGCCAAATCGGGTCTTTTTCGATCTAAAAGAGCATTTCAGAAGGTCCCCTGGCCAAACACGGTCGAACTTAAGCTCATGGATGCTGGATCCTGAACACATTAAGTTTTCAGCCTGACAGTGTTCCCAGATCGCACGTGGCGGACTAGTTTCAGTTCAGCGGTCACGGAGACTCGATCGAGGATTTCAAGTACACTAACCTGAGTGAGAAATGTTCCCTGATCCGAGGGTGTATTTGGGTCAGATTCCGACGGTCTGAATGCTTATATTTAACCCGCAAGAAAAACGTGCCAGATTTATTTAAATGACATTTAATTTTTAATGAATTTCACTCTTTCTCACACTCCCTACTCCAGGCTCAATGAAATAGCCTCAGAACATCAGTTGGGCTTGATTTTCGAAACGATTATCAAGTCCAACAAGGCGGTTGTAATGGTCTAAGATTGTAGATATCGGACTCTCGACGCGCGGTTTAGATCCTATACGAAGTTTTAAAGGGTTCCTGAGGGCAAACGAGTTTAGAGTTTGATCCTAGATTTTAGGGTAAGATAGCGTCAATGGTTCTATAGGTTTTGGGTCTTACAGATCGTATTTAAAGCGATCAGTGTTAATTTCATAGGTAATCTATTGTAACGCTGGCTAATTCACGTTAAATTTCTAAAGAATTCCATTCCAAACGATTTCTTGGCTTTAGAATTAGGTTCTGAGAGGTTACCAAGGTGTTATGGTTGACCCATGGCCTAAGGACGTCTAATCCCATGTTGGCAAAAATCTGGGGTGTTACACTAGGTAACAAATACTTTGAAGGGAGCGCATTCCCTTTGTGTGTCCATTGCGCATCAATTTTGCATAAGTCTCTTGTTAACATGCATTTTTCTGATTCAGATGGTTTGTCGTATAGAGTATGAATCGGTATACCTTCATCATTAACGGGTATATCCATAATACTCGATTTCAAATAACGGTCTACTTCAAATTTTCCTTCTCTAGTATCAATTGAAAAAGTTAAATTATCAAGAGAAAATTCTGAGATGCATGCAACCATTGATTGGACAATAGACTGGTATGCAGGCCCACCCCAAAGCAAAATGTTAGACCAGTGAGCAGATTCAAGGAGAGGGATAATACCAGATGGACCAATGTGATTGAGATCAGTAGTATGCTCAACAATAACATTACGGACACGCAAATCCCATACATCTTGAGGATCATCTTTGGGTGACCGAAAGTGCCGTTTTGTTATTGGTGTAAATCTAGATGAGGATGGACCACGGGATGTTTTCTTCATCCCTCTAGCATCCATTTTCAATAAGATATACAAAGAGCAAGAGAAATGCACAAAAAGAAGGATGGGTTTCTCTAGATCAGCAATATTAGAAGAAACCCTTAAAAAACCCAACAACAAGATGAAATCTAGCTATACAATGATCAAATCAAAGTATAGAGAGCATCAAACTTCAAGAAAAATAATGAAATAGGACTAACCTTGAAGAAATACAAGAAATCCTATGACTGGTCGAGCCACAACTCGTCGTAGGTCGGAGTAGAAATGAGGAAAAAGGAGATTTTTCCCAAATTATATCATGTTCAGGAGCTCCACGACCGGTCGAGTGCGGTGCACGACCGGTCGTACCACGACTGGTACGACTGGTCATGTACAGCTACGACCGGTCGAGTATCGACCAAAAATACATTTTTAATGTAAGAAAAATTAGAATTTAAACACAAATAATACTAAATATAGTACACTATGATACAAGCAAGCAAGAATACTTAATGTAAAATGCACATACCAAGATCAAATTTCAATTTATTAAACCTACTTTTGTCGAGCAGTTTAATAAATATATCAGCAAGTTGAGTTTTGTTTGGTATATATTCCAAGGAAATAACTTTTTCTTCAACCAACTCACGAATGTAATGATACCTAATATCAATGTGCTTAGTACGTGAATGCAGGATTGGATTTTTGAAAATATTTATAGCACTAGAATTATCACAATGTAAGATCATTGAATCTTGATTAATTCCATAATCGCTTAGCATGCGTTTCATCCAAACTAGTTGAGTACATGCATATCCAGCTACAATATACTCAGCCTCAGCAGTGGAGAGCGATATTGAGCTTTGCTTCTTGCTGAACCAAGAAACTAAGCAATTTCCAATGTAAAAATAACCACCACTGGTTGATTTTCTATCATCGATATTACCGGCCCAATCAGCATCTAAGTACCCGGCTAATTGAACACTAGTATCAAAAGGATACCAAAGACCTAAATTTATAGTACTTGCGACATATCTAATAATCCGTTTAACAGCAATAAGATGAGATTCCTTAGGATTAGACTGATATCTCGCATAAATACTAACACTAAATGCGATATCAGGTCTACTTACAGTTAGATATAACAAACTACTAATCATACTATGATATAGTTTAGGATATATATCTTTACCAGTAGAGTCTTTTGAGAGTCTTAACATTGTACTCATAGGAATATCAAAGTTCTTACCATTCTCAAATCCAAACCTTTTAACCAAGTTCGTAGCATACTTGGTTTGGGAAATGAAAATTCCGTCAGGTTGTTGTTTTACTTGCAACCCTAGGAAATAGTTAAGTTCTCCAACCATGCTTGTTTCGAACCTTGATTTCATTAACTCTGTAAACTCAATAGACATGTTAGAGCAAGTTGATCTATAAATAATATCATCAACATAAATTTGAACCATCAAAATATCAATGTTATGCTTCTTAACAAAAAGCACCTTATCAACACTTCCTACTAGAAAGCTATGACTAAGTAAGAATTTAGTCAATTTTTCATACCATGCCATGGGTGCTTGTTTTAGACCATAAAGAGACTTTTTGAGATGAAAAACATGATCAGATAACTTGGGGTCTTCAAACCTTGAAGGTTGTTCAACATACACCTCTTCATGTAAATCGCCATTCAAGAAAGCACTCTTTACATCCATCTGATAAATCTTAAATTTTCTAAAGCATGTGATGGAAATAAAAAGTCTAATAGATTCAAGGCGAGCGACTGGAGCAAAGGTTTCATCGATGCCTTCAATCTGAGTGTACCCTTGTACAACCAGTCTAGCCTTGTTTCGTATTATATTTCCAAGTTCATCAGACTTATTTATAAAGATCCATTTGTTCCGATAATGTGTTTATCTTTAGGTCTAGGAATAAGATACCAGACATCATTATGAACAAATTGATTAAGTTCATCCTGCATAGCAATTATCCAATCTTCGTCAGAAAGTTCTTCTTTCACATTGACCGGTTCTATTTGGGATGTAAAACAAACATAATTACATATGTTCTCAAGTTGTTTGCGAGTATGAACTCTAGTGAGAGGGTTTCCAAGAATTTGATTGGTTGGATGATCTTTAATAGTCCTTGGTTCAGACTCTTTTTGACTTGATGAGGTATCTTGATTGTCAATAATAAGAGCTTCATCATCATCTGAACTCGGAGCTGGTGTATTCAAATGATCATCAATGACCACATTGATGGACTCTTGAATCACACTAGTTCTCTTATTTAGAACCCTATAAGCTCGACTGTTCAAAGAATAACCAAGAAAAATACCTTTATCACTCTTCGTATCAAACTTTTCTAAATTTTCACGACAACGTAAAATATAACACTTGCTGTCAAAAACCCAAAAGTATTTAACAGTAGGTTTCTTTTCAAACCATAATTCATAAGCAGACTTATTATCAGATTTACTGGTATAAACCCGATTAATAATATAACATGCAGTATTAACTGCTTCAGCCCAAAGATTTCAAGAGAGCTTAATGTTATATAACATAACATTAGCCATATCCTGAAGCACTCTGTTTTTTCTTTTAACTATACCATTTTGTTGCGGTGTTTTGGGCACGGAGAATTTATGCGATATTTCCTGAATGCTACAGAATTTCTCAAAACTACTATTTTTAAATTCGGATCCATGATCACTATGGATTTTACTAACATGAGAATCTTTCTCATTTTGGATTCCTTTAATGACATTTTTCACTTCATCTAGGGTTTCAGTTTTGTCTTTTAAGAAAGATACCCAAGTGAATCTGGTATAGTCATCTACGATAACCAAGATGTATTTTTTACTTGCTCGACTCTCCGATCTGGTTGGTCTAATAAGATCCAGGTGGAGAAGCTTGAGTGGTCTAGATGTGGTATTGGAGTTCACTTTCTTATGAGAGCTCCTAGTCTGTTTGCCCAACTGTCATTCACCACATATTTTTTCTACTCTTTGCAATTTGGGTACACCTCTAATTAGTTCTCTTTTGCTCAATCTAAATAAGTTCCAATAGTGTACATGTCCAAGGCGTTTATGCCATAATTCAGTCTCATCAGTATGGACCATGTAACACGATTGAGTAGATGAGCTTGCATCACTAACGATGTAGCAGTTTTTATAAGTTCTGCAACCAGTTAATATAACAGAACCCTTTTTATTAAGTATCTCATAATCTTGATTAGAAAACTTCACACTATGGTTGTTATCGCATATCTGAGAAATGCTTAGTAGGTTGTGTTTCAAGCCCTCAACATATAAAATATTCTTAAATAAGGGAAGGTTATAAAGCTGAACTGTACCTTGTCCAATGATCTTGCAATTGCTTCCATCACCAAATGTGACTGACCCGTCAATCATATCTTTTAGATCGGTGATTAAAGCCTTATCGCCTGTCATATTCCTGGAGCAACCACTCTCTAGGTACCACTTTGAATGGCTTATAGTTTTGAAAACAGTGTGGGCAACTAAGTAGGCAACTTTAGAAACCCATTTCAGAACTGTTTGGGTTTAGGAGCATAGATGGTCTTTTTCAGTCTGTTGTTGTAGGAGTGACCTATAGAGTTAGACTTTAATAGCTCCTTGAGTAGATTAATTATTTTTTCAGCCAATGGATTTCGGTTTTGAAAATCAAAGTTGACATGGCTACCTTTAGGTTTTTAAAAAGTCCTTGAATTTTTAAAAAAGCTTTGATAAGTACTCTTTTCTTTTGAGGTTAAAGACTCTCCTTTTATAAATTTAGGAGCAATATTCTTTTGTTTAAGAGATGTATTCTTATCATAGCTCAACCCGGATCGATCACCACATTTTCTTGATTCAGATAATAATTTTTTCAATTTAGGATCACCTTGGGCATATCTCCATGTGTCTTTCAAACTCAGAAGAGAAGTTACCTCCTTTTTGAGTTTCTCATTTTCGGATCTCAAATCTTCAATTTTAGAGGTTTTGAAATCTAAATCACATTTGGTCTTTTCAAAAGAATCAAAAATATGAGACTTTTCTAAAACGAGAGACTCATAATCTTCCTTAAGCTTAGAAAATTTTTCTTTTGGTAATTTAAGCTTGACGGCAATTTTACAACTCTCCTTATAAAGGGCATTATAAGCATTGTAACACCCTGAAAATCGGGGGTCGTGTATAAACTCAATTCCCGAGTTCCAGACCGTCACTTATGCAACAAAAATGGTTATGATTCAATGTTGTCTGATTTAAAGCATTCACATGAGTAAAAGTATACCAAAACTGCAATTCATACTTCAGATCCAGTGATAAAAGCAAGCGGAAGACTAAACAATGTATATATCACTGTATGGAAAAACAAAGTAATCTCATCTGTCTCCAAAGTATGACTACATCTCTGAGTCTCATATACATATACATAACAAAAGAATAATGTTCAAAAGAAAGTCCCACTGATGTCCCCTCGATCCAGGTCGCCTACGGGAAGCCGTCGTGATACTGCATATACGAGAACTCATCCTGGTCCTCGTCAATCTCTGGCTCCACCTCCTGGATCTCGTCCTCACCTGCAACTACAACAGGGTCTGGTGGGTGTTGCAAACACCATCCCGTAACGTGGGAATGAGTGATCAACTCAGTGGAATCATAGAGCAAAGATTAGCATGTTCACAATTCAATCACGCGATAATAGTAAAGCAGTAAATCAGACAATCCTAATACTGTTGTTAATGCAAGATGATATGACGTGATGTATGCCCTCACCAACGATCACCCTCATGCGGCAACATCTTACGACCGCGGCATGCCACACTCCCTAGAGTGCTCCACATCTTCCAGGCACATGCAATGCTATGGTGATATGATTTCCAAGTTGTTATTAGTCCATTCAAACAGCAGGATTGGGAAATTAAGGTACTTCCCTTGTATCAATCCCAACACAGATCCTGTCTAGGGTCGTCACTCCTAGTAATCTTATACGATGTATGTTTCGTAGGTCACTGCAAGGGCTGCCAGGGCTGTTGCTCGTACTCGTTGCATCGCTCCCCCATCACCTTATCAATACAGGCCTACCGTACTCTACTGCAACGGAAGGGTCGTCGCCTCCCGTGGACTCAGAATACGCTCGCGGTCACTACAAAGGGCTCGTCGCCTGATCAGTGTAGGCCGACAGCTAGAATATAGTGTCCCATACCACCATAATCTGCTCACGAGTCAAGGTGCTCACTGGTCACTACGGGGAGGTTTGTGGCCCCAGCGTAGGCCGACAGCTCGACCACGGTGTCCCATACCACCATGCCCGGCTCATGAGTCTTCGTGGATCAAGGTACCACGGTTAACAGGGTTTACAATGGTAAGTTCAATACCCTAGGTTCAAGCAGTTATGACACATACAAGGTAAACATACATCGGCCAGTCGGGTTACTTGACGGGCTCGACTAGCGCGATCGCATCTCAAGTTGAACGATATGAAGTGCGTAAAACACTTCGCGTGGCCTAACCACTGCCGCCAACTCTAAACACGAATCACGTTCATCGACGCGTCGTTCGTGGCTATGACCAGTCAGCCACGAATTCGCTCGGTTACCGACTGCCTGGACTAAGTCAAGTCCCACACATCTATGGAATCATATTAGCATTACATGTTAAAGTATTGGAATTGAAATACATCATGTGAGCATGTTAACACATGTTATAACATTCAACTTAAGCAAATCTTCAAGGCATACTTTCCATGCATGTAATGCAATCATGCATAAGGTAAACATGTGGGAAATCATTTAGGTCAGCATATTAGTCAAGAAATCAATCTCAAACTACTACATAACATCATTTAATTCAATACATACTAATACAAGCATTTATACAAACACATACACTACACACTTAAGTCCACATATAGTATGTCGACCCAAAGTGCGCAACTTGGCGAATCTCTTCGCCAAACTGATTATGCAAGCATTCCTAACTCCCTAATGCGGCGACAAACCATGTCAATCACGTCAGCAAAATATGCATGTAGACCGTACTTCTACAAATGACTAAAATGCCCTAAATCTCATATTCTTCGTTAATTTACGAAACAGGAAACGGAGAGCATGTTGTACATGTCAAACGGCGATGCCGTCGATAATCTACTATTAAATGACATTGAAAGCGTTGTAAATCGTCAAGCAAAGCGTCTAAAATCCTCACCTAGTCTCTTACGGTTGCGGGATTTTGAACGGAGCGTGTACGCTTCGTCTACGGCAGTAGGAGAACCTGATTTATGGAATACGTTAGCTAACATGCCATGAATCTAAGTAAACCCTAAATCAGCAAGTTTTTGGGGTTATTTTATACCTGAAAAGGGGAAGAAATCACCAGCCAGGTGATTGGAAAGAAGTGCTGAAGTACTAGCAGTCAGCGGCTCGGAAGCGGGAAAATTCCCTTCCTCTCTTTCTCTCAAACTCTCTCTCCTTTCCTCTAGGGTTTGGGATTTTCGGATGGAAGGGAGAAATGAGGGTTTCAACCCCTTTTATAAGCTTAAAAATGCCGAAAATAGGCTCCGGGACGAAGTTTACTTGGTGCCTATCCATTTTGGGGCTGTTTCGGTTCAAAAACTGCTTTCTGGTGGTCCCCTGGTCGATTGCGATCGGACTTAAGCTCATGTGTACCAGATGTAGCTCGTATTAAGTTTTCAGTCTGGCAGGGTTCGCAGATCGCACGTGGCGGACCAGTTTCAGTTCAGCGGTCACCGCACATAGATCAGGGCTGAAAGTCTCATGATAATAAATAGAAATTTTTCCTGATCCGAGGGTGTAATCTGGATGAATTCTGACGGTCAGAACGCTTAATACTGACGCGTCAAGTCGTGTGCCAGATTTGAATTTGAAATTCCAAATCCGTCCCTATTCGCGGTCGCTTCAGTCCGGGTTCAACGAAATCGTCTGTGATTATCGGTTTGACTTGATTTTCGAGATGATTGTCAAGTCCAGCTGGGCGGTTCTAACGGTCTAAGATAGGAGGTATCGGACCTTCGACGCGCGGTCTAAATCCAATACAAAATTTCAATATGGTCCATAGAACAAACCCGCTTAGAGTTTGATCCGAGGTTATAGAGTATTGTAGAGTTGTTTGTTTTACTCGATTTAGGCCTTGCAGAACATATTTAAAGTGATCAGGGACTATTTCCCAGCTACTCTAGCGTTGCGCTAGCTAACTTACGCTTAATTTCCATGGAAATTATTTCTACGCGATTTCGGGTCGAGTTGGTACTCGAACCCAAGTACGGATTTTTCACGGGCGTTACAAGCATCCTGAAGATCATCTTCATTATCGTAATCACTATTCAGATTTTCTTCACTAGATATATCATCATTATCTGAAAAAGTGATCTTGGCTAGTGTCATAAGGGCTTTAACATCATCGCCCGACTCGGTTTCAGAATCTTCTGATTTAGAAGAGGATTCAGAATCAGACAATTCATCCCAAGTAGCCATCATGCTTTTCCTTTTTGATTTGTCCTTTTTAGGACATTTGTTAGCTAAGTGCCCATACTCTTGACAGTTGTAACATTGACTATCTTTCAAAGATTTTTGAGCTCTAGGTTTAGATCGTTTCTTATCATTTAGCTTTTGAAAATCAACTTTTTTCTTATTTTTGAAAATTTTGTAAAACTTTTTTGCTAAAAACGCCATATCATCTTCGGAATTTTCTAAATTCAAAGTGCTCTCTTGTGAAACATTTTTAGATGATTTGAGAGCAATTAATTTTCCTTTAGGAGCTTTAAAGGACAACTCGTAGGTTTGTAGTGAACCAACTAGTTTCTCAACCCACATGGTATCCATATCACGAAGTTCCTGAATCACGGTCACTTTAGAATTGAACCGTTCAGGAAGTGAGCGTAGTATCTTTGCGCATACTTTAATTTCTGGGATTCTATCACCAAGACCCCACATAGAGTTCACAATGTCATTCAATCTAGTGTAGAAGTCCATAAACATCTCATTCTCCTCCATATGAATTTCTTCAAATTTAGTTGTGAGGAGTTGGACTTTAGATTTCTTGACAATTGATGTACCCTTGTGTGTCATTTCTAATACATCCCATGCTTGTTTTGCATTTTCACAAGAGATGATTCTTTTGAATTCATCTAGTGATAATGCACAAGTAATTGCATTTAGTGCTTTTGCATTGGCACTACTCTCACTTTTCTGAAGTGTGGTCCAAAGAGAATAAGCCGTTACTTTCATTGATTTTGAACCATCGTAATTAGTTACTTCAGTGATAGGAGGGTTCCATTCATTCACTGTGGCTAGCCACACACTTTCATCCAAGGATTTGAGGAAGATCCTCATCCTAGCTTTCCAATAGGCATAGTTTGTGCCATTAAAAGGTGGTGGCCTAGTGACTGATACACTATCAAAATTTGACATATTAATATAGCTTAGATCATTAGCTCAGGAAATAAATCCAATAAATAAACAATAAGCACAAGCTATTAGGCTCTGATACCACTTAAAAGGGCCTAGCTATATGCCCTAGAGGGGGGGTGAATAGGGCAATGCCAAATAAAATATATAACAGCGGAAAAAGAAATAAAGCACAATGCTGAATTAAAAATTAATCTTAAAAAAACTAGATTTAAGAGAATGATACTCTATCAGTTCTAAGGACAACCTTACACCAAAAACCAAAGGTTTAAGGTAAGACAACCTTATTTCTAGAACATCCTTTGTATTACAAACCAATGAGGAATAAAATGCAAAGCAACCAAAATAACTTACAGAAATAAATCCTAAATTATTACAACATTCCCCACACTTGCTTGAAATAAAATGATTATAACATTCATCCACAAATACAATCCACAAAACTGAATGAATAAAGGAATGAAAGAATAAAGCACATTCACAACACAATGATATATAGTGGTCCGCCTGTCTGTACACCAACTGTTATCCAACAGCCACAAAGAATGCTACTCCACTCCTAATATCCTCACACAGGGGATATTAGCATGCACTATCAAAATAGGTTTCACAGGTTCACCTAAAACCTTCACAATTGTGTCTTTTTATCTCGGGCTTACACAATCCAAAAACCCAACCAATCTGAGTTTTCTGGCTCTCCTCAGATAACCAATACAATGAGATTTCTCTGTCAAATCTCAACCAAAACCAAAGAAAGTAAATTAAAAAAATATAAAATACCTAAATCTCCTTTTGAAGTAGCCCGGTAGAACCAATCAGAGTAGAAGTTCGATTCAACGTTCAATGTCTAATACTCACTTTAAGAATGGTTCTAAGTCTAATTGATTTTAAATCAAAAGGGCTAGTTCTATTTGATTTTGAATCCAAGAAGAAGGAATATCAGAAATTCCCCTTTTCAAATAAGATTGGAATGTAAATCAAAATCAAATAATAAACAAGCTAGCAAAAGAAATATTAAATGAGCACAAAGTAGCTTAAAAATAAACACAAACTTATCTCAGAGTAGCCTAAAGATTGCTTGAATTGAATTGAAAATGAATTGAAAAACTCTGAAGTTTGTGCTCTATTTATAGCCTCAAAAATCCTATCTACGACTAGTCTTAGGATCCTAGTACTAGTCTTAGTTTCAAGATTTTCAAAGATTTTCATGGGATAAGGATTAGGTGTTCCACGACTGATACTGGGTAGCCTACGACCGGTCGTGGGCCACCTACGACCGGTTGTAGGACCTTCAATTTAGTTGCTGGAGTTTAAGTCGTAGGGCTAAGACTGGTCGAAGGACGAGTCGTACAACTCACAGGACTGGTCGTAGGATTTCCAGGACTAGTCGTTGGACAACCAGAAAGATCCGAAAATCTTCAACAACCTAGGACTGGTCCTGAAAAACTTAAGACTGGTCGAAGCAGAGCTAGGACTGGTCTTGAAGTCCCTAGGACTGGTCTTAGAACAACCCAAACAAACATATTAAAATATACGAATTATGTATCCAGAATGACCTACAGAAAAGCCCATCCTAAGGTCAATCTAAGGTCAAACAAACCTTAAAAGTGAGATGGACATTGATAGTCTGTACACTCAGATGACCCTTAAGAGAAGCTTGAGAATTTACAAATCTTGTAGGAGGCCTTCTCGAGCTTAATCCTTTCTTGAGTTGACAAAATCTTCTTCTATACTTGTACTTGTTTGAATCTTGAACATGCATACTTGGAGACTTCAATTCTTGAATTCTTCATCCATGACTTGAAACTTTCTTCATTTAAGTTCTTGTCATGAAATACAATGTCTTAAAGCAATGAATAGTCTCAAACATGAAACACAAGAAATACAAGACATAGATATAGGTTTTGACACCACAAAATTTGACAACCAAAGGGATATGAAATCATAGCACTTACAATCTCCCCCTTTGTCAAATTTGTGACAAAACACATAGCATAAAAGATAAGAGCAACATTTTCTCAATAAAGAATCATGAGCCATAAAATCACAAATTACTCTACTCCCCCTGAGTAATACGAGTACTGCTCATGAAAACTATAAACCATATGAAAACATCAAGACTTCATATTATCAATTAATCCACACATATTTTCACTTCAAGTACTCCCCCTTTCTTTCCATATTACTCCCCTTTACCATACTACTCCCCCTTTTTGTCACAAAATGACAAGGGAAAGTCACAATAGGAAAGAGAACAACAACATAGAGAGTAATAATAAGAAGATTATGAGAACGAAATATGGAAAGACATAACATATTTCAAAATATGAATCCAAAATCATCAAGCCATAACTAAGTTAGTACAATATCCAAAATAAAAGAAAAGATAATGTTATACATTCCAAAGATAATTCGCCTAATCAGATCAAGAGGAGGGAGCAGGGATAGTAGGATCAATCTGGTGTAAGCCCCTGTTAATGCGACGAAGATATTTTCACATATATTTAAACTACATATCGTGGGCGATACTCATGTTATCAACCTTCTCCTCCAATGCACGAAGGCATGCATCGTAACTAGATGGATCGTAATCAGGATCATTTGGCGAATCAGATTCTATCTCATCAAATATCTCATCCATATTAACATCCTATTGAGGAAGATTGCCATCTTCCCCTTCATTTCTAGCTTCACCACCAACACCACCTTCATCTACTTGGCCAGGAAGCAAATCCAGCTTCATCTTATTAAGATTAAAGTTGTTAAAAATAAGATGATGAATTGGTGCCTCATTAACAGGTTTATCAACAAGCATGTGAGTGGCTAACACAGTCATAAGATAACCAAATGGAATATCACTATGACCCGGATGGAGATAAAACTGAATGATAAAATGACATATCAAAGAAGGAAGGCAGACCATGATACCAGAAACAATAGAATGCAACACACGAACCATAAAAGAAGTCAACTCAGTTTTATACCGGACCGAGGATACAGATTTGAAATTAAAAAATGATGTAATACTCTGTATCTAGGTAACAGATACTTTGAAGGGTGCGCATTCCCTTTGTGTGTCCATTGCGCATCAATTTTGCATAAGTCTCTTGTTAACATGCATTTTTCTAATTCAGATGGTTTGTCGTATAGAGTATGAATCGGTATACCTTCATCATTAACGGGTATATCCATAATACCCGATAACAAATGACGGTCTACTTCAAATTTTCCTTCTCTAGTATCAATTGAAAAAGTTAAATTATCAAGAGAAAATTCTGAGATGCATGCAACCATTGATTAGGCAATAGACTGGTATGCAGGCCCACCCCAAAGCAAAATGTTAGACCAGCTAACAGATTCAAGGAGAAGGATAACAACAGATGAAGCAATGTGATTGAGATCAGCAGTATGCTCAACGATAACATTATGGACACGTAAATCCCGTATATCTTGAGGATCATCTTCGGGTGACCGAAGGTGCCGCTTTGTTATTGGTGTAGATCTAGATGAGGATGGACCATGGGATTTTTTCTTCCCTCTAGCATCCATCTTCAACAAGATATACAAAGAGCAAGAGAAATGTATAAAAAGAAGGATGGGTTTCTCTAGATCAGCAATATGAGAAGAAACCCTTGAAAAACCCAACAACAAGATGAAATCTAGCTATACAATGATCAAATCAAAGTATAGAGAGCATCAAACTTCAAGAAAAATGAGAAAATAAGACTAACCATGAAGAAATACAAGAAATCCTATGACTGGTCGAGCCACGACTCATCGTAGGTCGGAGTGGAAATGAGGAAGAAGGGTTTTCCAAATTATATCATGTTCCTGAGCTCCACGAATGGTCAAGTGCGGTGTACGACCGGTTGTACCACAACTGGTCATGTACAGCTATGACCGGTCAAGTGTCGACCAAAAATATATTTTTAATGTAAAAAAAATGAAATTTAAACACAAATAATACTAAATATAGTACACTATGATACATGCATGCAAGACTACTCAATGTAAAATGCACATACCAAGATCAAATTTCAATTTATTAAACCTACTTTGGTCGACCGCTTTACTAAATATATCAGCAAGTTGAGTTTCGGTTGGTATATATTCCAAGAAAATAACTTTTTCTTCAACCAACTCACGAATGTAATGATACCTAATGTCAATGTGCTTAGTATGTGAATGCTGGATTAGATTTTTGAAAATATTTATAGCACTGGAAATATCACAATGTAAGATCATTGAATCTTGATTAATTCCATAATTGCTTAACACGCATTTCATCCAAACTAGTTGCGTACATGCATATCTAGCTGTAATATACTCAGCCTCAGCAGTGGAGAGCGATATTGAGCTTTGCTTCTTGCTGAACCAAGAAACTAAGCAATTTCCAATGTAAAAACAACCACCACTGGTTGATTTTCTATCATCGATATTATCGGCCCAATCAACATCTGAGTACCCGGCTAATTGAACACTAGTATCAAAAGGATACAAAAGACCCAGATTTATAGTACTTGCGACATATCTAATAATCTATTTAACAGTAGTAAGATGAGATTCCTTAGGATTAGACTGATATCTCGCACAAATACAAACACTAAATGCGATATCAGGCCTACTTGCAGTTAGATATAACAAACTACCAATCATATTACGATATAGTTTGGGATCCATATCTTTACCAGTAGAGTCTTTTGAGAGTCTTAACGTTGTACTCATAGGAATATCAAAGTTCTTACCATTCTCAAATCCAAACCTTTTAACCAAGTTCGTAGCATACTTGGTTTAGGAAATGAAAATTCCGTCAGGTTGTTGTTTTACTTGCAACCCTAAGAAATAGTTAAGTTCTCCAACCATGCTTATTTCGAACCTTGATTTCATTAACTCTGCAAACTCAATAGACATGTTAGAGAAAGTTGATCCATAAATAATATCATCAACATAAATTTGAACCATAAAAAAATCATTGTTATGCTGCTTAACAAAGAGCGTCTTATCAACACTTCCTACTAGAAAGCTATGACTAAGTAAGAATTTAGTTAATTTTTCATACCATGCCCTGGGTGCTTGTTTTAGACCATAGAGACCCTTTTTGAGAAGAAAAATATGATCAGATAACTTAGGGTCTTCAAACCCTGAAGGTTGTTCAACATACACCTCTTCATGTAAATCGCCATTCAAGAAAGCACTCTTTACATCCATCTGATAAATCTTAAATTTTCTAAAGCATGCGATGGAAATAAAAAGTCTGATAGATTCAAGGCGAGCGATTGGAGCAAAGGTTTCATCGTAATCGATGCCTTCAATCTGAGTGTACCCTTGTACAACCAGTCTAGCCTTGTTTCGTATTATATTTTCAAGTTCATCAGACTTATTTTTAAAGATCCATTTTTTCTGATAATGTGTTTATCTTTAGGTCTAGGAACAAGATACCAGACAACATTATGAACAATTGATTAAGTTCATCCTGCATAGCAATTATCCAATTTTCGTCAGAAAGTGCTTCTTTCACATTGATCGGTTCTATTTGGGATGTAAAATAAACATAATTACATATGTTCTCAAGTTGTTTGCGAGTACAAACTCCAGTGAGAGGGTTTTCAAGAATTTGATTGGTTGGATGTTCTTTAATAGTCCTTGGTTCGGACTCTTTTTGACTTGATGAGGTATCTTGATTGTCAATAATAAGAGCTTCATCATCATCTGAACTCAGAGCTGGTGTATTCAAATGATCATCAATGACCACATTGATGGACTCTTGAATTACACCAGTTCTCTTTTTTAGAACCCTATAAGCTCGACTGTTCAAAGAATAACCAAGAAAAATACCTTCATCACTCTTCGTAGCAAAATTTTTCAAATTTTCACGATCACGTAAAATATAACACTTGCTGCCAAAAACTCGAAAGTATTTGCAGTAAGTTTCTTTTCAAACCATAATTCATAAGCAGTCTTATTATTAGATTTACTGGTATAAACCCGATTAATAATATAACATGCGGTATTAACTGCTTTAGCCCAAAGATTTCTAGAGAGCTTCATGCTATTCAACATAACATTAGCCATATCCTAAAGTACTTTGTTTTTTCTTTCAACTATACCATTTTGTTAAGGTGTTTTGGGCGCAGAGAATTCATGTGATATTCCCTGATCGCTACAGAATTTTTCAAAACTACCATTTTCGAATTCGGATCCATGATCACTACGGATCTTACTAACATGAGAACCTTTCTCATTTTGGATTCGTTTAATGACCTTTTTCACTTCATCTAGGGTTTCAGTTTTGTCTTTTAAGAAAGATACCCAAGTGAATCTGGTATAGTCATCTACGATAACCAAGATGTATTTTTTACTTGCTCGACTCTCCGATCTGGTTGGTCTAATAAGATCCATGTGGAGAAGCTTGAGTGGTCTAGATGTGGTATTGGAGTTCACTTTCTTATGAGAGCTCCTAGTCTGTTTGCCCAACTGGCATTCACCACATATTTTGTCTACTCTTTGTAATTTGGGTAGACCTCTAATTAGTTCTCTTTTTCTCAATCTAAATAAGTTCCAATAGTGTACATGTCCAAGGTGTTTATGCCATAATTCAGTCTCATCAGTATGGACCATGTAACACGATTGAGTAGATGAGCTTGCATCACTAACGATGTAGCAGTTTTCACAAGTTCTGCGACCAGTTAATATAACAGAACCCTTTTTATTAAGTATCTCACAACCTTGATTAGAAAACTTCACACTATGGTTATTATCGCATATATGAGAAATGCTTAGTAGGTTGTGTTTCAAGCCCTCAACATATAAAACATTCTTAAATAAGGGAATGTTATAAAGCTGAACTGTACCTTGTCCAATGATCTTGCAATTGCTTCCATCACCAAATGTGACTGACCCGTCAATCATATCTTTTAGATCGGGGAATAAAGCCTTGTCGCCTGTCATATACCTGGAGCAACCACTATCTAGGTACCACTTTGAATGGCTTATAGCTTTGAAAGCAGTGTGGGCAACCAAGCAGGCAATTTTAAGAACCCATTTCAGAACTGTTTTGGGTTTAGGAGTATAGATGGTCTTTTTCTGTCTGTTGTTATAGGAGTGACCTATAGAGTTAGACTTTAATAGCTCCTTGAGTAGATCAATTATTTTTTCAGCCAATGGATTTCGGTTTTGAAAATCAAAGTTGACATGGCTACTGTAACACCCCAGATTTTTGCTAACCTGGGGTTAGACGTCCTTAGGCAATGGATCAACCATAGCACCTTGGTAACCTCTCAGAACCCAATTTCAAAGTCAAAGAAATTACTTAGGATTAATTCCTTTAGAAAATAAGCGTAAGTTAACTAGCACTTCGTTAGATTAGCTGTAAAATTGTCCCTGATCACTTTAAATACGTTCTGCAAGACCCAAAACTTGTAGAACCAATGACGTTATCTTACCCTGAAATTCAGGATCAAACTCTAAACCGGTTTGTTCCCAAGAACCCTTTGAAACCTTGTATTGGATCTAGACCACACGTTGAAAGTTCGATATCTACAATCTTAGACCGTTATGACCGCTTGGCCGGACTTGACAATCGTTTCGAAAATCAAGCCCAACCGATGTTCTAAGGCTATTTCATTGAGCCTGGAGTGAAGAGAGTGAGAAAGAGTAAAGATTTGGAAATTTAATTCAAAATCTGGCACATGTCGTTGCGTGTTATTATTAAGCGTTCTGACTGTCAGAATTCAGCCAAATTTCACCCTCGGATCAGGAAAAATTTATCTTTCATGTCATGAGACTTGTAGACTTGATTTAGATATGATGACCGCTGAACTAAAACTGGACCGCCACGTGTGATCTGGAAACTCTACCAGACTGAAAACTTTATCTGATTAACATCCAGTATACATGAGCTTAAGTCCGACCGCGTTCGGCCAGGGGACCTCCCGAAACACTCTTTTGGCTCGGAAAAGTCCCGATTTGGTTATAACTCAAGTATACCTTGTTCCCAAGTCTATGTAGGTTAGGTTTTAGCCTATATAAGGGCTTTAAACCCTCTCATATCTCTCCCATCCGAATTTGTTATAAACCCTAGAAAGTGGTGAGAGAGAAAGAGACAGATTGTGAGAGAGTTGTGGGAGAGATTTCCTGCAACTTGCACCAGCTATTGCACGTACCGAAGCACCGCATTCAAATCACTTTCTCGATGATTCCAACGCACTTCTAGGTAAGAAAAACCTAACCACAAGTTATTTTAGGGATTCCTTTGTTACAAGTAGCAATGTAGCTTATGTGTCTTGTGATATAGGTCGCCATGCTGCCATTGTATGTTCACCATGTATGAGTAATAACTGCTTGAACCTAGGGTACTGAACTTACCATTGAAAATCCTGTCAACCATGGTACCTTGATCCATAAAGACTCATGAGCCAGGCATGGTGGTATGGGACACCGTGGTCGAGCTGTCGGCCTACGTTGGGGCCACAAACCTCCCCGTAGTGACCAGTGAGCACCATTGACTCGTGAGCCGATTGTGGTTATATGAGACACTACATTCGAGCTGTCGGCCTACACTGATTGGTGACGAGCCCTTTGTAGTGACCTCGAGCATATTCTGAGTCTACGGGAGGCGACGACCCTTCCGTAGCGATAAGAGTACATTAGGCCTGTATTGATAAGGTGATTGGGGAGTGGAGCAACGAGTGCGAGCAACAACTCTGGTAGCCCTTGCAGCGACCTACAAATATAACATCATATGAGATTACTACGAGTGACGACCCTAGACAGGATCTGTGTTGGGATTGATACAAGGAAGGTACCTTAGTTTCCCAATACTGTTGTATGAATGGACTAATAACAACCCGGTAATCATATCCACATCGCACTGCATGTGCCTGGAAGATGTGGAGCACTGTGGGAAGAAAGAATGCCATGGGCGTAAGATTGTGTCGTATGAGGGAGAATGTCGGTGAGGGCATCCATCATGTCATTTCATGCATGCATTAACAATAGTATCTAGGAATGTTTGATTGTTTTCTTTACTATTATCGCGTGATTGATTTGATAACATGCTAATCTTTGCTCTATGATTCCACTGAGTTGATTACTCACTCCCATGTTACGGGATGGTGTTCCGGATACCCACCAGTCCCTATTTTAGTTTCAGATGATGGCGCTGCTTGTGGAGCGGAGCTGGACTTGTATGATGCTGAGGAGGACTTCTCCTCCGTGTATTGATCGACGGGATTACATGGAGGTTAATTAGACGCCATGACACTTGTCTTTCTTTTGTACTTTTGGAGCACTCATGTATATTCTTTTTGTTTATTTTTAAAGTATACACGTATTTATTTAAGCTGGTAACATGTTCAAACTCTGGAGTCATACAATTGATTATATATTTTTTGTATTTATCACAGTCTTTCGCTTGCTAATTTAACTGTCTCTGGAGTATGATATGCTGTTTTGGCTTAGTCTCAATCTTGTTTAATGTCATTCTATAGACAGCATGCATTTATCATTATCAATGTTGCATAAGTGACGTTCTGGAACTTGGGAGTTGGGTTTCTACCCGACTCCCGATTTTTGGGATGTTACAGCTACCTTTAGGTTTTTGAAAAGTCCTTGGATTTTTAGAAAAGCTTTGATAAGTACTCTTTTCTTTTGAAGCTGAAGACTCTCCTTTTACAAATTTAGGAGCAATATTCTTTTGTTTAAGAGATGTATTCTTATCATAGCCCAACCCGGATCGATCGCCACATTTTCTTGATCCAGATAATAATTTTTCTAATTTAGGATCACCTTGGGCATATCTCTATGTGTCTTTCAAACTCAGAAGAGAAGTTACCTCCTTTTTTAGTTTCTCATTTTCGGATCTCAAATCTTCAATTTTGGAGGTTTTGAAATCTAAATAACATTTGGTCTTTCAAAAGAATAAAAAATATGAGACTTTTCTAAAACGAGAGACTCATAATCTTTCTTAAGCTTAGAAAATTTTTCATTTTGTAATTTAAGCTTGACGGCAATTTTACAACTCTCCTTATAAAGGGCATTATAAGCATCCTAAAGATCATCTTCATTATCGCAATCACTATTCAGATTTTCTTCACTAGATATATCATCATTATCTGAAAAAGTGATCTTGGCTAGAGTCATAAGGGCTTTAACATCATCGCCCGACTTAGTTTCAAAATCTTCTGATTTAGAAGAGGATTCAGAATCAGACGATTCATCCCAAGTAGCCATCATGCTTTTCCTTTTTGATTTGTCCTTTTTAGGACATTTGTTAGCTAAGTGTACATACTCTTGACAGTTGTAACATTGACAATCTTTCTAAGATTTTTGAGCTCTAGGTTTAGATCGTTTCTTATCATTTGGCTTTTGAAAATCAACTTTTTTCTTATTTTAAAAAATTTTGTAAAACTTTTTTGCTAAAAGCGTCATATCATCTTCTGAATTTTCTAAATCTGTAGTGCTCTCATGTGAAACATTTTTAGATGATTTGAGAACAATTGATTTTCCTTTAAGAGCCTTAAAGGATAACTCGTAGGTTTGTAGTGAACCAACTAGTTCCTCAACCCTCATGGTATCCGTCTCACGAAGTTCCTGAATCGCGGTCACTTTAGAATTGAATCGTTTAGGAAGCGAGCGTAGTATCTTTGTGCATACTTTACTTTCTAGGATTCTATCACCAAGACCCCACATAGAGTTCACAATGTCATTCAATCTAGTGTAGAAGTCCATAAACATCTCATTCTCCTCCATATGAATTTCTTCAAATTTAGTTGTGAGGAGTTGGACTTTAGATTTCTTGACAATTGATGTACCCTCGTGTGTCATTTCTAATACATCCCATGCTTGTTTTACGTTTTCACAAGAGATGATTCTTTTGAATTCATCTGGTGATAATGCACAAGTAATTGCATTTAGTGCTTTTGCATTGACACTACTCTCACTTTTCTGAAGTGTGGTCCAAAGAGAATAAGCCGTTACTTTCATTAATTTTGAACCATTGTCATTAGTTACTTCAGTGATAGGAGGGTTCCATTCATTCACTGTGGCTAGCCACACACTTTCATCCAAGGATTTGAGGAAGATCCTCATCCTGGCTTTCCAATAGGCATAGTTTGTGCCATTAAAAGGTGGTGGCCTAGTGACTGATAGACTATCAAAATTTGACATATTAATATAGCTTAGATCGTTAGCTCAGGAAAAAAATCTAATAAATAAATAATAAGCACGAGCTATTAGGCTCTGATACCACTTGAAAGGGCCTAGCTATATGCCCTAGAGGGGGGGTGAATAGGGCAATGCCAAATAAAATATATAACAGTGGAAAAAGAAATAAAGCATAATGTTGAATTAAAAATCAATCTTAAAAAAACTAGATTTAAGAGAATGATACTCTATCAGTTCTAAGGATAACCTTACACAAAAAACCAAAGGTTTAAGTTAGGACAAGCTTATTTCTCGAACGTCCTTTGTATCACAAACCAATGAGGAATAAAAAGCAAAGAAACCAAAATAACTTGCAGAAATAAATCCTAAGTTATTACAACATTCCCCACACTTTCTTGAAATAAAATGATTACAACATTCATCCACAAATACAATCCACAAAACTGAATGAATAAAGGAATGAAAGAATAAAGCACATCCACAACACAACGATATATAGTGGTTCGCCTGTGTGTACACCAACTGTTATCCAACAGCCACACAGAATGCTACTCCACTCCTAATATCCTCACACCGGGGATATTAACATGCACTATCAAAATAGGATTCACAGGTTCTCCTAAAACCTTCACAACTGTGTCTTTTTATCTCGGGCTTACACAATCCAAAAATCCAACCAATCTGAGTTTTCTGGCTCTCTTCAGATAACCAATACAATGAGATTTTTCTGGCAAATCTTAACCAAAACCAAAGAAAGTAAATTACAAAAATGTAAAATACTTGAATCTCCTTTTGAAGTAGCTCGGTAGAACCAATCGGAGTAGAAGTTCGATTCAACGTTCAAAATCCAATACTCACTTTAAGAATGGTTCTAAGTCTAATTGATTTTAAATCAAAAGGACTAGTTCTATTTGATTTTGAATCCAAGAAGAAGGAATATCAGAAATTCCCCTTTTCAAATAAGATTGGAATGTAGATCAAAATCAAATAATAAACAAGCTAGCAAAAGGAATATTAAATGAGCACAAAGTAGCTTAAAAACAAACACAAACTTATCTCAGAGTAGCCTAAAGATTGCTTGAATTGAATTGAAAATGAATTGAAAAACTCTGAAGTTCGTGTTCTATTTATAGCCTCAAAAATGCCATCTACGACTGGTCTTAGGTCCTTGTACTGGTCGTAGCTTCAAATATTTTTAAAGATTTCCACGGGATAAGGATTAGCTGTTCCACGACTGGTCCTGGGTAGCGTACGACCGGTCGTGGGACACCTACGACCGGTCGTAGGACCCCCAATTTAGTTGCTGTAGTTTAAGTCATAGGGCTAAGACTGGTCGAAGGACGAGTCGTACAACTCACAGGACTGGTCGTAAGACAACTAGAAAGATCCAAAAATCTTCAACAACCTAAGACTAGTCCTGAAAAACTTAAGACTGGTCGAAGCAGAGCTATAACTAGTCTTGAAGTCCATAGGACTGGTCTTAGAACAACCCAAACAAACATATTAAAATATACGAATTATGTATCCAGAATGACCTACAGAAAAGCCCATCCTAAGGTCAATCTAAGGTCAAACAAACCTTAAAAGTGAGATGGACATTGATAGTCTGTACACTCAGATGACCCTTAAGAGAAGCTTGAGAATTTACAAATCTTGTAGTAGGCCTTCTCGAGCTTGATACTTTCTTGAGTTGACAAAATCTTCTTTTATACTTGTACTTGTTTGAATCTTGAACATGCATACTTGGAGACTTCTATTCTTGAATTCTTCATCCATGACTTGAAACTTTCTTCATTTGAGTTCTTGTCTTGAAATACGATGTCTTGAAGCAATGAATAGTCTCAAACATGAAACACAAGAAATACAAGACATAGATATAGGTTTCGGCACCACAAAATTTGACAACCAAAGGGATATGAAATCATAGCACTTACAGTGGTGAAGAGGGATATGTCCTCCATAGAGATCTACATGGGCTTATTAATAAATCTGAGGAATTGAGCCTCATTTTGTAAGCACTATAGGTAAATTTGAGGATTCTAGCCTCTTTAGTGTGCTTAATAGTTAAACCCGAGGATTATAACCTCATTGTCTTTGTGATAGTCTTATCTTTAAAGTTGCTTGATTTTAGTATCATATATTTATTACCAAACTATCATTGGTCATTAGTAATTCAAATTGTATATCTTTTTAAGTGATCATATATACATGCACTATGTTTTTATGTAATGTAAACCCTATTCCTTTGTTAATATGTGCATAGTGGCAAATCTATCATTTATAGAGTTTTTCATATTCTATTTTTAATTAGAATATTCATGGAATTAACTCTTTGGTAAATACTAACAAAAGGGGGGAGAAAGATTAAGTCTCACATAAATAAGTTCAATTCTGTTTTGCAGGATTTATTTGTATTACAGGGAATTAATGAAGATAGGGGGAGTAATTATGGGGGAACAATTTAGTGTTACATATTTTATATTTATTCAATTTGTCAATTTAATTTTTAACATGTAATATTTTAAAGTCGTTTTGGTTTGTCGTTAGTATGGAACATGACAAGGTCTAAGCTAGGTTTTTCTTATGTAATTGATAAAAGGGGAGATTGTTAGTGCACTTATTTGTGAACCTTGTTTGTTAATCACATGCATACATGTTGTCAGACCCATAACCTAGTATCCATTCCATTCTATTACGTCCCACGGTCCTTCCGATCGAATTCTGGCCACCTGTGACCTGTAGGTAGCATTTGCGATCATCCCTAAGTTCAACCCTGTAAACGCAAACTGATTCGACCTGAAACCTATGCCTTTGTGATCGCATCATCGCCATGGTTCCAACACCATATCTCGTGTGCCAATCCGAGGTATAGATCAAAAGATATACCCCGCGCAATATTTGGACCATTAATCATGATGTGGGACTCACCTTGTGTTGTGCATGTTTTCCTAGGATGTGGGACCCACCCTAATTTCATCATTACATAGCCTACCTATAATAGTAACCTAGCTACCTAGCCTATAGCCTAGCCTAGATAGCTCATTATGGATTTTCTTCCCCAAAAGTCATCATGAGTTTTCTTCCCAAAAAGCAATGATGGCCTTACATTGCTATGATGAGTCTTCTACAACACTCCACCTCCCTCTCATTTCCTTCATTTCTCTCCTCTAGCAAACTAAGAGAGAGACCTTGGACGTCCATGAGAACCCATCCCTCCAGCCCCTTCCAAGCTAGACTCTCAATCCAACCCTCTAAAACCCATCCCCACCATTGAAACTACCCCATTGGAGCTAGAGAACCCAAGTACATAAGGAGTATAAGCTTTGAGGTGGGTACTCTTGTAGGTTTGGTTCTTTCATTTTTATTGCATGGATCCTTCTTTCCTTTTCTTGGGAGTGTGTAGGACCCACCAATCAATGGTGGAGATCCTACATGACTCCATGAGTGTGACCAATATCCCACTTTGTGCATGCATGTGGCCATGATGGGGCCATTCTCCATGGACCCCATCATGATGTTTTTCCTTTGGTCTATAGCTTGTTGGGTCATCTAGACCCTAAATCCATGGTGGGGTTGGTATCCCCACCTCATATTTTTTATTGTGGGGCCCATGCATGCATGGAACCCATGTGTATTTGATTGTATGATTATGATTGTTTATGAAGGGCTCATAGTGGCGGAACCCTTCTTATAGTCGTGATCTTCTCTCTCTCTCTCTCTCTCTCTCTCTCTCTCTCTCTCTCTCTCTCTCTCTCTCTCTCTCTCTCTCTCTCTCTTATTTTTCTGATGTGTGTGGCCCACTTGATGTGCCCATGCAACCAGACCATCCAGCTATAGGGATGTCCAAGCCCAGGCTGTTGGACGTCCAGGCCCATCATGGTTTGCATGGTTTGGATGGCCATTAGGCCTGATTATATAGTTGTATTGAAGGGGGGATTTGGTCTGGAGTATGTGTGACCCACCTAGGTGGACCCCACCTTGATGAATCTAAGATAAATCCCCCAATCTAATGCACATTGGGCTGGAATGGACAGCAACATGTTGCTATCCAGATTTCTGGCCCATTACTGTATGTTTTTGTATGAAGTTGTAAGCTTTGTTTATGGTTCTTTTTCTCTCTGATTTTTTATGTATGATGAAACCCACACCATCCACCCTTGATTGAAGCCCCATGGAGCAGGCCCAAGAGGGTTGGACGATCTAAGTTTTTGGACCGTCCAGCAGTCCTGCATGAAGGAAAAACATACATATGAGCTTAGTTTTGGGGATGGTGGGCCGCTCATGTGGACCCCACTTGTTGTTCATTTATGGGTGCATGTAATCCAACCATTTTTCCCTTGATTGGGCAGGCCTGAGCCCACCCCATTGGGTGTTAAAGACGGGGACAACAATATTCTAGCAGTAGATTTTATTTTAAAACCTTGTCGTCCAAAATTTTAATTCTTGTTTGTATGTGTTTATGGTTTCTCTCCTTACCTTCCTTGTGATCCACCTTGCTGGGACCCACCTTAGGTGTATGTGGACCATCCTGACCACCCATTTTTCGGGGTTACTATGGCTAGGGCAACAGCCCACTTGCTGGAAGCAGGGGCTGGCCGTCCCTCCCATGTGGCCCACCTTGATTATGTGTATTTTCCACATCGTTCTCCCCTCTGTGTGGCCCACTTGGATGTGGTCCACCACCTGGTGGGACGTTCATAACTGGGACCCACCTTAGCATTTTTGGGGCCATCCGTCCAAGCCCCATTGGGACACATAGACTATTTGGGTTGTTGCTGGACTTGCAGTCCAACAACAGATCTACTTTGATTTATTTGTTGTACTCTCACCTTCCATCTAGTGGAGCCCACTATGATAATTACAGGCCATCATGAAGTTTATGTCCACTCAAATTTACCATCTGTTGGACCCTAGTAGGCCCAGGAAGCTGGGTGGGTTGAATGTCTAGCAAGGCCTTAAAGGAATTTTTGTATGTAGCTGGAAGTGTGATGTTGTGAGGCCCACCAGATTGAGGGTGCTATGTAGTCACTCTATGTAGGTATTTTCCCTTGATTGTTAGACCCTATTTGTTCCTCATGAGGCCCACCATTTATTCGATTGCTTAAGGACCAGGACAATGCAAATTTTTAGACGTCCAGCAGACCCAGATGGATTAAACGTCTAGCCTTGAGCCTAGTTTTATGTATGGGCCGCTTACCTATTGTGCTAGACCTTCTGGGTTGATATGTTGCATGTAATTAGATCCTTGTTGCCTATCTATCTTGACCAGTCTTGAGCTAAATTATAAGGCCCATCTTCGTGAATGTTGGATATGCCTTACCTATGTTATTGGGCCTATGGGCTGCCCAAGAGGCCCATCATAATGCATGTATTCGTTGGCCATGATACTTGGGCCATGGTTTGTCCCATTGAGCTCACCTTGAAGTATATATGCTCTGGGCCTTTTCTTGAGGCCCATCATGTGGTATGAGATGTTATGGATTACTACCCATTTTCTTTTCATGGTTGTATCCAGGACTTGTGCCTTGTTTTAGCTAGGTTCCTTGTTGGGCTACCTTCTAGGAAATAATGGTGGTTAAATGTCCACATTGTGAGCCCCTCTAGGCCCTTTGTTAGGCTCATTCTCATCTATTAGGTGCATAGTATTGCTTACCTAGACTTTGTGGGGTACCCCAAACTATTGGGCCCCCATTATTGGTTATGCTTCTTCCATACCATGTAGAACCGTCTAAGTACCTAGACCCGACCTTACTAAGAGGAGAGTACAACATCATCACATGTTATTCTTAGTCATCTTCATGATTCATTCCCATGTGCATCATATGTATGTTTGGATGAGGAGTGATTGATCATGGTATGTGCCATTGGGCATGTTGTTTATGGGACTCCCTAAGTGATGGAGTTGCCCCACATGAACGCGCTATATGCGTAGGACTGATGTATGGTTGATTGGTATGATTTATGCATCTCGCATTTTGTATGACACGGTTATTATTCACCCTAGTATCATCAGGTTCATAGCCTCCACAGGTACATTGTGGATGGCCAGATTTAGACACAGAAAATGCTTGGTTCTAACACTGTGGGCACGTAGGATGTGCTTGGATGAAAGTCCTAGAACCTTTTTGGTACCAGAAGATGCTTCAACGTCCAGATCAAGTTGAAACATGAGCGCCAGTGCCGAATACCATTAGGCCGTGTCTCTCACTGTATCATGGTCGGTTAGAAGGGGTATGACCTTATCCGCCCGAGTGAGGGGGCTATAAGCTATGCTGAGTTTGACCAGCTCACAAATGGGTTGGTTATCGATGAGCCGAGTAGGTATTGGCAGACTACTGGCGGGTAGTGAGGTCTCTTCCACTCGCTGGGTTATGCGGCTAGGGAGGCGGCAGTAGTGTGGAGTGTATTTGACCCCAGTGATTTTTTAGAGAGGAATTGTACTGATGTATGGACTTAATATGAGGACTGGTATGATCGCATTGCCTATTGCATATTGCATATGGCATTTGGCTATATAGGCCCTACATTGCATAGCCTTTGGATAGCTGATACCATTCATGATTGGTGTATCATAGCCTTGGGATGGTTAATGGCATTCCTGCTTTGTATTACATAGCCTTGTTACAGCTGATGGAATTTATGGTCTTGCCAACATATTCTGCATACTCTGATATTGCATACTTGACACCTATCCTGCACACACTTACACCACCCACTAAGCTTTGGATAAGCTTATGCACGATTGATGTGTGCAGGTGACGCTATGAAGTAGCTGAGCAGGAGCAGAGCATGCCACAGAGCTTTTGGAGTTTTATTATAGCCATTATATCTTTCCCTTTATACGCCTTGTATTGCAAAAGTTTTTTTTATTCTTAGTGGATCTTGTGGTGAAGTTCTTGTGGCTATTATTTGTGGGTTATGAGCTTGGTTATGTTGATTTTGAAACAGACTTATGTTATAGAAATCCTCCTTGTAGGATCCTAGGATCAGAACCTGGTGTATGGGTGCCAAGAGCCAATAATGGGGTACTACGGAGGCTATTGGAGCCAAATTTGGTGATCAGGAATTTTGTGAGCCCAGTTCCCAAGTTTAGGGCATGACACATGTATCAGTGAGTCTATTAAGCCCTTGGAAGCTAAAGACCAAAGACACAATAGGAAATGAAGCATAAAGGACTGAAGAATAGGTAAATGAGGTGCCTTTATGACCTTAACCTTAGACTAAAAAAACCTTAGCCTCTAGATGATTCTAACCTTATAAGTAAACCTTAATTGATCATCACATAGTCTTAGGAGCCTTAATGGAACATCATAAGTTAGGCTAAAAGAGGTGCAAAGTTACTGTAAAAATACCAACCCAAAACAGCAGTTTTCAAGTGGATTTTGATCCCATTAACAAATCGTCGGTGGGTCTCAATCGAACCTTCAATTAATCAAAGGTTAGGCTTGATCGATAGAAGGTGCTCATAAATGTTTAACAACTAAATGCTTTTTTTAGGAATTTCTTGATGGGGAGTTTGAATGATCGAAGGCATCGCTCGATCGATTGAGAGAACTATTTTTACCCTTTTTTTAAACTATTAGAACTAGGTTCCTTTATATATGACATTCAATTCTTGAGCTTTTGTATGAGTTTTTAGTATAATAAAAGCCTAGAAGATTCCCCACTCATATCCCTCATCCTAAGTCTCTAAACACAAGAGATTTGATTCAACTTCTTGAGCTTTACCACTCTAATAAGGATTCCAACGTCCATGTAGAAGATGAACTTAATTTCTACCTTTCTAGAGATTAGACATTATGCATATAGTCAAATCCTTGTCTAAACTCTCTAGTTTACCCATCTAGGTAAATACCCTATGAAATCAACTATCGATTAATTGTAGGAGATTTCACCACTTCCCTTGCCTTGGTCACATCATTGGCATATCACAAAAAAGACGAACGGTCATAGGAGCTGAAGCATTGGTGTCATCGATTGGAGGAGCACAAGGGGAGTTTTTTAAAGTATGGGAGGGCATCAACCAAGGAACCTAAGCTCCACACTACAAGAAAGGATTAATATGATAAGTTAATTAAGTGTAAGAGCTTGTGACCTAAATTCGAATAGGTTCTTACGTAGGATGTAAACTCTAATGTATAAGTGAATTCATCGGACACAGGTGTGTACATGTTAGTGTCCATGTGACCCTCCAATGGGCATAAATGTAGGTCCTTGGATTAAGACCAAGGTTTTTTATTAGCTAATAGAAAACCAACTAAGTCTCTGGGAGAGCATCCGATAGGATTGTATGTTTTGTTCCTTGTGTAGGGCTGTAAAGGTTAGGGGTAAACCTATTAAAAACCTCTGATAGTGAATATTATTCACAACCCCAAGTATAAGGTCGCGATGTAGTAATAATCTTGGTAAGACCGAGGTTGAATCCACAGGGACTAATCTTGTGTGTAATCTAAGAGTAACTAAAATCAAAACTAGAAGAAGATCCAAAACTAAATCAGGAATATAAGGAAGTAATTGTGAGTTGTTTAATTAAAACTTGTAAATTCCAAGGTGGGTACTAGGGTGCCCAAGGATCCACTTACAACTATTAGGATGTTTTCTTATTGGATTCAACGTGCACAATTGGAATTGGAGTCCTATCTTATCCAATTAGAATATATATCAGTAAAATCATCTAAACTTTCATTGACCTAATTCTCAATGGATAAGAGCTGTGAGGATTGGAAGTAATTTCATCATCTAACCATGCCTAGGAGACAATGGCAAACAACAAAATATACCAATCTCACAACTGAACATAGAAGAATTTTGAAGGTTAGAAGAGATTCCATCACCCAACCATGCCCAAGGGACTATGGTGAACAACAAGATTTCTTAACTTTCAATCTTAAATCAGGAAAAGAAGATACTCAAAGCTATTACAAATTTATGTAATTTAAGTCACAACAAACCATTAAAAGCTAAAAATATTTCTTAAATATCAAATTAGAATCAAAGAAGTTCAACAAGAACAAGAATCAAATAAGAAAAACATCCAAATCATACTACAAGCTTCATCCCTTAGCCCTAACTAAGGAATTTAGCCAACTATAGACATGATTGAATCTAAAATCCTCAAAGAAAACATTAAAAACTAGGAAGAAAAGAAGAAGAAACTCTTGGATGACGGCTCCACCCCTTTACTCTGCTCTCCAAAACCTTAACTCTCCTAGAAAGACTTAGGAAACCCATATTTATAGGCTAATTTTCATGAAATTGTAAAATTGTATCAAATTTACGCAGTCCATGTAACTCTGCATAACGCCTTCAATGTCATCAAATAGCCTTCAATGATATAGGGGTTTGAATCTGTAAGTCATGCCTTTTCTCCTTTCGCACTACGTAAGTCTCTATGTCATCGAACCTTCCTTTGATGTCATTGAGCAAAGCTTCGAGTCATTAAACTGGTCCTCGAGGAATTTAAAAAGTGTCCAAAACAGTCCAGTGAGTTGTTTCATAATTCTTTAGAAAATTCGATGTCATCGAATAGACTTCGATGTCATCAAGTAACTCTTCAATGTCATCAAGGAAGTCTTCGAGTAATTGAAAACTACACTCAATATGTCTGTTGAGGCATAAAAAATATTCCATGTCCCGGGATATTTTGGTAATTTCCACGTCCGGGGTATTTCAATAATTTTCATGTCCAGGGGTGTTTTGGTAATTTTCATGTCCGGGGATATTTCGGCAATTTTCATGTCCGGGGGTATTTTGGTGAAATTCTATGTCCAGGAGTAGTTTAGGTATTTTGGTAAAATTCTATGTCCAGGGGAAGTTTAGGTATTTTGGTAAAATTCCATGTCCACGGGTAGTTTAGGTATTTCGGTAAAATTCCATGTCCAGGGGTAGTTTAGCTATTTTGGTAATATTCCATGTCCAAAGGGTAGTTTTGGTATTTTGGTAAAACTCTATGTCCAAGGGTAGTTTGGTAAAAAAGGGTGCACATGTGTCATTTTAAGGGAGAAAGGTTGTACACCACCATTTAAGAGGGAGCTTGGTGGTCACCATGGTTTACGAAAAGAAGTTCATATGTGAAGAGATAAGTGGTGGTGATCACCACTCTGTAAGAGTAGTGGGGCCTATAAATACCCCACTCCTACTCCATTTGAGAGGTTGGATCAGATTGGATGAGTTGGTGGGCTAAAGAAATAAGAGAAGCAAGGTAGAAGAGGGTCTTTGCGCCAGCCCGCGCAACTAAAGTTGCTTGCGCGTAGCCACGCAACTGAAGTTACTTGCACACGGACGTGCAACTGACCTTTGCGCCACTTTTTAAGAGAGTTTGGAGAAAACTCTTTGTGTAGGACTGCGCAACAGGAATGACAGTTTTCCCCATGGTTCATACACCCCAGAAATGCTGTCCGAGGGACGCTTTCCCTGCGTGGGACTGCACAACCGGCCGTACTGGCAGCCATGCATAAACAGAGAAAGATGTTGTTTTCTTTCAACTGTGTTGCTGGTGGGGCCTAATACAACATCCTTTTGAGAAATCCACATCGTCCACTATCTTTCCCTTGGAATTCTGACCATGAATAGTGAGCTTTGATCGTCTGTTGACGTGACCCACCTAGATAATCAAGTTACAAAAGCAGCCGAACGGCCTTCTTTTGATCATCATAACAGTCATTAGGAAGAACATAACTATGAAACTCAACATGGTTTTGATGGAATTTTATCCCTCTATCTGACAAACAGCTCAGATCCACCTTTAGTTGGTGATGGTGGCCCACTATGAAGGAGGCTCTATTTTAAACAGAGTCGACAAACGTCGACTCTGTGATGTTCGGTGGCCCGTTTACTGAGGTTTTCTGGAAAATCCACTCCGTTCATTGGTCTCAGGGTGAAAAACCATCAAGAATAGAGTGGTTTTGGAGGAAAATCAGCGTGGTCCACTAACCTATTCACTCCACCTCCATTTCATGTTCAACAGTCATGATTCTACAAAAGCCTGCATGGTTTCAGATTGCCAAAGGTTAAATCTACCTTCTGTACACAATGGACGGTATGGATCGGAGATTTGAATGTGGAGTGGGCCGCACTGGGAAAATTGCAAAGGGAATAGTGAAGACGCTGTGTGTTTTTCATATTTGATAAGAAGAAGTCGGTCAGCGCCTGCTCACCGACTTTAAGAATTTCCATGCACGGCCGGTGCTCATGCACACCATGTATATGCGACGTATATGTAGCTCCAGTATGCTACTTGTTAGAAATCTACTCCGTCCATTTACTTTATCAACTTATTTAATACGTTGGGACCAAATCTGAAGCGTATCCAGATTATAGGTGGGCCTCAAATCATGATTTCATGGGCTAATTTGTCAGTTCGGCCATTTCTACAAGGATTCAGGAGCTGAAATTTGACGTGTATGGTTAATTTGTGGTTCTAAGACTGCGCGTAAAGTTTCAAGTCAAACAGACGGTGGTAACCCCACGATCTTACATTCTAAGAGACTTTTCAGGCCCGTTTAGCATGATCGGCCTGATTTCCTCAGGGCCTGGCCACACTTCAACAAGATGTTGTGTATTTTAAGGAAGAATGACCGGGAGGATGCTCCATCTCATTGAAGACTGGTTGATCGATTCGTCAATTCCTCCTAAGTATCTAGGAGATGATCGAAATAGCGTCGAAATGCTACCGAAATTTCCATCAAGCTATCTTCTCTTTCTTCAGTACATTGCATTAATAATGTACTTTGTTTTCAGAATCAAGGGAATCAGAAGATGTAAATGAACTTAGATAAATGTGATTAATGTTCTCTCATTAAATTCTTTGTTATTATTGAATAAATCCCCCAAATAGAACGCATTTGTTTTCTTTTCGAAACAATGTCCAACAACCAACTTGATTTTCATATAAAAATTCAATGTCATCGAATGTTATCTTCGATGTCATCGAATAGTGGTCAATATCACAAATAATGAATTGAATTTCAGCACTCTGTTCTTTCGACTTCCTTCCTTCTCCACTTAGTTTTCTTGGATCTTGGGGTCTTGAAATCTTCAATCTTCATCTCCAAAGATCCAATCTTTACTCTGGCAATTCTTAAGCACTAAATCTATACTTTTAGCATTCTTTTCAATCCAAGCTCTTAAACTCACCTTACAACACAAATATGTATAAAATATACCATTTAGCCTTATTATGTTCATAAAACCAAGATATAAATGGGAAAAAATGCAATATTTGAGCCCCTACACACTCCCCAACCAGCATTTTGCTAGTCCCGAGTAAAAGTATGCGTAAAATAGTCTTCCATCTTCAAACTTCCAAACCTTTTTTTAAAAAAAAATCTTTTGTGCAATCAAGTATAAATGAGTAGAATCAAGATAAGAAAGTGAGATTTTGAAAACCTAGAGCCGGATCACATAAACAATCAATCAAATAGTTTCTTTTAAAATTATGAACTCACATATCAAGTTTTCTCAATTTGCTTGGTGAATATCAACTTACTTCCCATAAGAATACTATCGTTTCATAATGTTAGCCATGTTCATTATATCAAGGGTAGTTTAAAAATTCAAGTACTGATTCCGAACGTATCCCGTTCTCCTTCTTTTTCAGTTTTTTTTTTTTTATATCGATGGATACGCCTATTCATTCTTTTTTAGACATTACATCCTTTTCAAAGACCTTTTTCATTCTCCTCAAAGATGTTGTCATTCTTCAAATTGTGGCCTTTTTGTCAATCTCCTATTTTTTAATTGGTTTTTCATCTTTTAAAGTGGATAAAATTCTCCAGACTTAATTCTCAACAAATATCAATGATTCACATGCTACCCATTAGAAATCCTACCATATCCTAAGGAAGAAACTTGAATGTATTTTGTGATTTAGATTAACATGATCTACAAATTTCTTCTTAATCATTCAAGAACCTCAGGTGATAGTTTACTTAGGTGATTAAACTCCAACAATTCAAGATTCAATTTTCATCTTATTATCCTACTCAAGGCATTCTTAATTACACAAACTATCGCTTTCAAACAAAAAATTTCACACAATTTCTACTCAAAACTAAACAAAATACTCCCTCAACCTAAAATCTGTATAGTCCTCAATGTAAAAGAAATAAACATGTAATGCATATGAGGCAATGAAAAGAAAGGGAGTGGTGATGGAAAGATAGTACCTAGAGGAAGGAAATTTGAAGCCTTTCCATGAATCTTAGCATAAAATGGGTTAGCACAAAATAAAACTAAACAGAGTATAAACAAACTACCCTAGTCCTAAATCTTATGAAAGCAATAGACCTAACTATACCTCCATCAGACTAGGAGATCAATCCTGGTATACATGATTACTCAGAGACATGGACATGTCCTCTGAATCAAATTTTTCTACAAATGACTTTAACCAATGTCCATTTACTTTGAAAGCATTACCATTATTTGAATTCCTTATCTTGACGGCCCCATGAGGGTAGATGTTGTAACAACGAAAGATACGGTCCAACAAGATTGGAGTTTACCTGAAAAAAGATGTAATCGAGAGTTGTACAAAAGGACTTTTTGGCCAATCAAGAATGTTTTCTGAAGGATGTTTTGGTCATGAAACACCTTCATTCTGTCCTTATAAATTCTTGAATTCTCATATGCATCGTTTCAAATTTCTTCAAGTTCATTCAATTGTAGTTTGCGTAGCAAGCTAACATTGTTCAACTTGAAGTTCAGATTTTTTAATAACCCGATAGGCTCTATGTTTTAATTCTACAAGTGGCAAGATTTCCCATAACGAGTCTAACGGGAGACATTCTAATAGGAGTTTTAAATGTTGTACGGTAAGCCCATAAAGCATTAGTCAACCGGATTAACGAATCTTTACGATCCGAGTTAACCATCTTTTATAAAATATGTTTAATTTCCCTATTAGAAATCTTAGCTTACTCACTTGTTTGTGGCTGGTATGGAGTACTCACCTTATGAGAGATTCCATATTTCCTCATTAAGTTCTCAAATGGCCAATTACAAAAGTGTGAACTTTCATCACTAATGATGGCTCAAGGCATTTCGAACTGAGACAGGATATTTTCTTTTAAAAATTCAATGACCATCTGATCATCATTATTCCGGCACGAAATCGCTTCGACCCATTTAGTGACATAGTCTACTGCTAGAAAAATATATAAATTCTCAAATGATTGGGGGAATGGTCCCATGAAATCGATGCCCCAACAATCAAATACTTCAATGACCATAATGGGGTTTAAAGGAATCATATTTTGATAGGACAATGCTCACAAGCTTTGCAAAACTCATGAGTGACCTTGAACATAGTGGGCCAATAGAAGCCGTACTATAGAATTTTGGTCATAGTCTTTTTAACAGAAAAGTGACCACCACACACTTGAGAGTGATAGAAGGAGATGACACTTTGGTGTTCATTATTTGGCATACATCTCTTTAAGATTTATTCTGGGCAATATTTAAATAAATATGGATAATCCCAGGAGAATTTGGGTACCTCGGCGAAGAATTTTTTCTCATCTTACGCAATCCAATGTTTTGGCGTGATACCTATAGAAAAATAATTAGCAATATCAACAAACCAAGGTGAGTGTGAGACTTTAAATATTTATTCATCAAGGAACATGTCATTTATAAGTATCATTTCAAGAGAATCAGGAAGATCAAGTTGTGAAAGATGGTCAGCCACTACATTCTCTACTTCCTTTTTATCTTTTATTTATAAATCAAATTCCTAGAGTAGAAGGATTCATCTTATCAAGCGGGGCTTAAGATCATTTTTAGAAAGAAGATACTTAAGTGCCAAATGATCGACGTAGATAATGATCTTAGATCTGATCCAGTTCTCTACTCCCTTTTTATTTTTTATTTCTAAATCAAATTCCAAGAGTAGAAGGATCCATCTTATCAAGCGGGGCTTAACATCATTTTTAGAAAGAAAATACTTAAGTGCCACATGATCGGAGTAGATAATGATCTTATATCCGATCAAGTAGGACATAAATTTTTTCAAAGCGAATACCATGGCTAAGAGTTCCTTTTCCATAGTAGAGTAAATCACTTGAGCAGGATTTAAAGTTTTACTTGCATAATGAATAACGTAGGGCTTCCTGTATTTTCTCTAACCTAACACTGCCCCAATAGCATATTTGAACGCATCACACATGATCCCAAAAGGAATGTTCCAATTAGGTGGCTGCATGATAGGTGCGGTACATGTCTTTAAGCTTAGAGAAAGCTTCTTGACATTGCTCAGTCCATTCGTATGGTACATCATTTTGAAGTAGATTACATAAAGGACGAGAAAGGTTACTAAAGGCCTTTATGATTCTTCTGTAAAATCCAACGTGTCTTAAGAAGGATCGCACATCTCGTATGCTCTTGCGTGGAGGTAGGGTAGAGATAAGATCAATTTTAGCTTTATCTACCTTAATTCCCTTGGACAAGATGATATATCCGAGAATAATTCCCTTACGAACCATGAAATGGCACTTCTCCCAATTTAGTACCAAATTCTTTTCTTCGCATCTCTTTAGCACACATCTAAGATTCTCTAAACAATCGATGAAGGATAGACCAAAGACAGAGAAGTCGTCCATGAAGACCTCTAGATATTGTCCTACCATATCGAGAAAATACTCAACAAGCATCGCTAAAAATGTCAGGGGCATTACATAGTCCGAATAACATCCTTCGGTAAGCAAAGGTACCAAAGGGATATATGAATGTAGTCTTTTCCTGATCTTCAAAGGCTATCTCTATCTAATTATAGCCCAAATACCCGTCAAGGCAACAGTATTACGAGTGACTAACTAGCCTTTCCATGATTTGATCAATGAATGGTAAAGGAAAGTGGTTCTTCCTCGTGACGGTATTCAATTTTCTATAGTCAATGCATATTCTCCAACCAGTAGTGTAATGTTCCGACTTTTCACGTCCCGAGTACACGACTCGTTTTCCAAAAACCCTGGTGTTAACCTTAAAGGATGGTTAAAGTCAAGTATATATTTTTCTTTTACCTTTTATCAGAGTAAGCAGATGAGCATAGAATGGACAAGTAAGCATAAAGGGAATTTTCAATCATATTTAGAATATACAAGTGATTGCCCATAATGACTTATACAAACCAATGTCTTTAAAATTATCAAATACAAGAATTACATGATACAATACATGAGAAATAGTAAAATGCAAGTAAATTTGAGCCGCAAGACCCCTCGACTACCCAAGGTAGAAACCATCATGCAACTTTGACACTTAAACCCGGCTCCTCATCAGCCCGAACCTGAAAATCACTTAAGCCACCTATGCTACCTGTACAGTTATATTTATTTGATGGATGAGTGACCAACTCAGTGTGAACTCCCCTCAAGATTACACACCACTGCATTAGGTAAGTATAGTTGTAAATCAAAGCATATAAAACAATACACGATGCAGGTCTTATTAGATGCATAGATGCGTGAAGTATGCAATCACGCCCCAGGGATACTCATCCATGTGGACAGTGGGCTCATCACCCATACAATCATCAAACCTAGGTACATCATCCAGTCGAGATCATCGAACTTGGGTACATCATCCATTCAGAACAATACATACATCATGTATGATAGCAATATATGCTGGTCTGTGCTATATATGCATGATTAGCCAATCCATTATTAATCCAATTACAACCAATTAATTTAAATAAGCTCACGGTCACTACGAGGAGCGCATGACCCAATGTAGGCTGACAGCTCGGGCATAGGTCTCATTACCACCATCTCCGGTTCATGAGGCTACTACCTTAGGATGTTTAATGGAAATCCATCAACTAGTAGCCAATCATATTACAGTATATGGGGCTTACCATCGCATGGTTCTATCATATAAGACATCCAACCCATATAGGGGAAATATTAGAACAAAGCCACATAGGGCGATATCAAAGTAGGTCACATAGGGCGAGTATCAGAACCATGTGATAAAATACCATCCTTGAAAATCATTGGACACAACAACCCTGGATGGTAGGCCCACATTAATGATCCATCTAGACCACTACTCAATAGCCACCAAGTCGAAGGTCCATTATGATCACAACTAATCAAGTTACATTCAAGTATGAGTGTAACGCCCTGAAAATCGGGGGTTGAGCATAAGCTCCACTCCCGATTTTCAACGCATCACTTATGCAACATAAATAATGATGATTGAGTGTTGATCGTATGAGTCCATTAAACATGAGTGAGATTATACCAAAACATCATATCATACTCTAGAGACAGTTAAATTATGCAAGCGGAAGACTGTGTTAGATGTATAACATATATAAACTGTTGTAAGTCTCCAGAGTGTGAACATGTTACCAGGTTAAATATATACATGTATACTCCAAAAATGAACAAAAAGAGTATACATGAGTGCTCCAAAAGAGTAAAATGACAAGTGTCATGGCGTCTAATCAACCTCCCTATAATCCTGTCGATTGGAACACGGTCTACATAGACCCGCCTGATAGCAGCCTATAGGAGAAACCCTCCTCATCACATGAAAGTCCGACTCCGCTTCACAAGCAGCGTCATCATCTGAAACTAAAACAAGGACTGGTTGGTGTGTACAACACCGTCCCATAACATGGGAGTGAGTGATCAACTCAGTAGAATCATAGAGCAAAGGTTAACATGTTATCAATTCAGTTAAGTAGTAATGATAAAGCAAGCAAATCAAACATTCCTAAATACTGTGATTAATGCAAGGATGAGATGTAATAATGATGCATGCCCTCACCAACATACTCCTTCGTGCGACACCATCTTACATTCGCGACATGTTTTCGTCCCTCAAGTGCTCCACATCTTTCAGGCACATGCAATGCGATATGGGCATGATTACTGAGCTGTTATTAGTCCTTTTCATACAGCAGGATTGAGAAACTAAGGTACCTCCCTTATATCATTCCCAAATAAGGATCTTGTCTAGGGTCGTCACTCCTAGTTAATCTCATACGATGATGTGGTTCTAGGTCACTTCAAGGGATGCCAGGGCTGTTACACCCACACGTTGCACCACTCCCCCATCACCTTATCAATACAGGCCTAGTTTATACTCTGTTTACTATAGGAAGGCTCGTCGCCTCTCCGCAGATTCAGAGTATGCTCGAGGTCACTACAAAGGGCTGTCAGGGCTGTTGCACGCACTCGTTGCACTGCTCTCTCATCACCTTATCAGTGTAGGCCGACAGCTCGAATATAGTGTCCCATACCACCATAATCCTCACCAGTCTGGATTGCTCACTGGTCACTACGGGGAGGCTCATGGCCCCAGCGTAGGCCGACAGCTCAACCACAGTGTCCCATACCACCATGCCCGGCTCATGAGTCTGGATGGATTAAGGTACCACGATTATCAGGGTTTTCACTGGTAAGTTCAGTACCCTAGGTTCAAGCAGTTATGACCAATACAAGGTGAATATACAATGGTTACTTGACAAGTTCGACTAGTATGAACGCCCGTTGAGTTGTACGACACGAAGTGCATAAGCACTTCATGTGGCCTAACCACTGCCGACAAGCAACGCACGGCTCTGGTTCGTCAAACACGTCTTGCGTGGCGAATGGAGGCCAACCACGAGCTCAAATCTGTTACCGATTACTTGGGACCATAACATAGCCCCAAACACATTGCATATTAACCAGTAAACATGTACAGTAGCCAGAACAGAAATGACCAAATAATTCAAGCATATTTTCCAACATGTTATAAGATACAACATGAACAAGAATCCATACGCATGCATTTCAAAGTAAAGCGACTAAGTTAAATAACTTGCATGAAGGAAATCATAAACATCGCTAAGGTAGTTGCGAATCCTATCTCAACACCTAAGTAAAGCATTATTTACTACGTATATACTCATACAAGCATTTATACAAACACTTAGACTACACATATTAGCCTACACATCATATGTTGGCTAAAACCTGTATTAGGGCGAATCCTTTCACCAAACAGATACTGCATCCATAACTCGCATGCATATACGACAAATACTCATGGCAATCATATTTATAAAATTTATACATATACGGTATTTTCTACAAATACCTAAAATATATAAAATTTCATATACTTCGTATGTATTCGAAATGGAAAACGGACAACATGTTCTACATGTGAAATAGATTCCTCGTCAATAATTTATCATTAGTCGACATTGAAAGCTTTGAAAAATGACAACCTAAGCATCTAAAATCCGCACCTTATGTCGTATAAGTGTAACGAATTCAATAAAGACTCTAAGTCTTTGTCAACAACTGATTGGCAACCTACAGTATGATTTAGGTTAGCTACTTCACCACTTGCACTAATTGAAACCCTAGAACAGGTTAGGGTTAGGGTTTCTTACCTAGGAACGAAGCCGGAGTCATCGGAAAAGCGATTAGATCGTGATGGTTAAGCACGTAGGATAGCAGGGTAGGATAGCAGGAAGATCCTCCCACTTCTCTCACACTTTCTCTCTCTTTTCTCTCTTCTCTCTCCTAGGTTTTTCCAAATTCGTATGGGATGAGAGAGTGAGGATTTAAGGTCCTTATATATGCCCAAAACTCTCCAAATTAGACTTAGGGCCATGGTATAGTTAGGTTATGTCCAAATACGGACTGTTCCGTCTCAACGGAGTATTTCTGGAGGTCCTGTTACTAAATGTGATCAGACTTAAGCTCATAAATGCTGGATCTTGATCAAGTTAAGTTTTTAGTTCGATCGAATTTCTAGATCGACCGTGGCGGATCAGTTTCAGTTCAACGGTTACTAAAAGTCGATCAGAGCCACAAGTGCTATGACATGTATGGACCACCTATCCTAATTCGAGGGTGAATTTGGGTTGAAATCTGATGGTCAGAATGCTTAGAAACATCGCGCAAGCGACACGTTCCAGATTACTTAAAATTATATTTAATTTTCTAAAAATCTTCATTTTCTCACTCTTTTCACTCCAGACTCAAGGAAATGGTATTAGGACATCATTTGGGCTTGATTTTTGAGATGATAGTCAAGTCCAACTAGGCGGTCATAATTGTCTAAGTTCATCGCTATCAGACTTTTGACGTGCGGTCCAGGTCTGATACGAAGTTTCTGAATGCTCTTGAGAGCAACTGGGTTTAGAGTTGGATCATAGATTTTAGAGTAACATAGAGTTAATAATTCTATAGGTTTTGGGTCTTACATATTGTATTTAAAGTGGTTCAATTCAATTCTACTGAGTATTCAGTTTGGTATTTAACCAAATTTTACCCTAATTATGGCAGAATACGGTCCTAGGGCCATTCAATGCCCCATTTTGGGCACTTCTAGCTATCATATTATTTTAATTAATTTTTTAGTGGTTCACCATCAAGTTTACCCTATCTCCACCAAATTTCATGAGATTTATAGTTATAGAAAAATTCTAAAATTTTTCGAAGCAGCAGCTGTCCAACAAGTGATTTTCAGATAGTTGTCACAGTGACTTACTTTAAACTATATTAAATGTTTTATTATATTTTTCATATATTTTTATATAAACCTAGACTCATTTATCTTCAATATTATTTTTGAATCATCTAAATCAGAGTTATAACGAAAGAGATATGATTTTTCAAAGTTTGACAAAATGCGCAGAAAAAATGCAGAAAGCGGGCTGCCTATCCGTTGTACGGATGAGGCCTCGCCGGTCACTGACCTATTTGGAGAGGGATCGCCCCAGGGGTGAGGTCCTCCCCACCGGGGGATGCCGAAAACATATGGGACCCACCTCGGGTCCCCACGAATTGAGCCGTTTGGGCCCACGAGTCCGTCGAAGCGTTTATCGAGTCTCATTTGCAAACGGGAATTAGTTACGTGACGTACAATATATTATTTTGGGGTAGAAGAAGCTAATTCATCCAAATAACCTATCTAAATCATGAAATTCTAAATATTAAATAGTCAAAATCTCATTTTATGCACGTATTTATCATTTATAGTAAGTTTTAGTTTAAGTATAGTTCCTCACCTTTTAAACTTTAGGTTTGTGTCTAATATGAAAGTACTTGGAGAAATTTGAAGGAAATGGGTTGAAAAGCAATTTCTTTAGCTTCGGAATTGAGTTATGAAAAGTTACCAAGGTGTTATGGTTAACCCATTGCCTAAGGACGTCTAACTCTAAGTTGGTAAAAATTCGGGGTGTTACAATGAGTGTACATTCACATGTGAAAATTTTCCACTAATGTACCAGTTTAAGTTCCATAAGCAATCCACCAAAAAGAAATCCACCAGCTAACACATGTGACTATAAAGGGAGATATCAATTATGAATTTAAATAAAAGCTATAACTTAAGCTAATGAGAAGATGGAAAGCTCAAGGAGAAGAATTATCACCTGAAAGGGTTACCTAACTGTCCTCGGTTCATGTTCCCACACATGCCTTAAGGTTTTATTCACGCAACGATCACCTACGGTTATAGACAAAGATTAAAAGGGCTTGGAGTCATGTGAGTTGGGAGGTCTCAGGGTATTTGGGCAAGAATTTGTGGTGCCCAGGCCCCACTCGGTTTTGGTCCAATAAATGGTTCGAATTGGGCCTTGGTTATTTCCATAACTAAGGCTTAGACTAGGCCTGGAGTCACCTACAGCTAAAGCCTGAATTGGGCCCTATACACAGGTTGCACCATCTACCCAATCCATCTACTTTAAGAGATCCTTTTAAAGTATTACCTAAAATGAATTGTATCAAAAGACCACCTGGGCCTCATTGCAGATAGCAGTAAAGATAGTGATCTTCACTATTACCAATTCATAGGGCCACCATAATGTTTATTTTCTATTCAGCCTGCTCATAAGGTCTCAAGGATCTGGACTACGAAAAATAATTAATCATCATATTGATCCCAGAACTTATGAGACCTAAAAGGTTTCAATGCTTGAGGTTTAATCTCCTCTGCCTACTGCACGGTGGTCCCCCTGATGGATCTGTCTTATTTTGTCTCGAGCCTTAGGACGAGTTCACCAAATGGGGCGAACAGTTTGGATGTAACACCCGCATTAGAGGGACCCACAGAACATGCTGACGTCAACACATCAGCAATACAGTTGGTGTGATACGTACACCAGCTAGTCTGCTTCCATTCCACGTTGGGTGGGTCTCACGCCTTCTTTAATCATGGCCCGGCCCACCAAATGTTTATAGGGCACGGTCCACGTGCTGTTGCAGCCCACCAGATTTATATTTATTTTCTTTTATTTTTGTCAGGGTGTTGAAAACCCATCCAAAACCAGGGCTGTCCGAGCATTGTCCATCACTTGTCCAACTGCTGGACAGCGTGTATACTATACGTAACTCATGGCCATGCCCACACAGATGGGTAGTGTGGATCCAAACATACATTACGGTGGTCCACACACCGTCACCCAAATTAGCGCCCGCCCAAACATTTGGCAGCGTCGGTGCAACACATAGGTCACGGTGGACCTCACACATGCAGCAAGTGGGGCCCACGATTGGACAGAGTGAGTGTATAATAAATACATCTAGGTGGGGCACCATCTGCTGCTAAACAGGTGAACGGCTTGGATTAAAACACCACTCGTGGTGGGTACCCACAGTCTAGTCCTGCTAGATGGTGCAGGTAAGACCTATATATTTAAGGTGGGTCACGTGTGTGGCTGTATATATATATATATATATATATATATATATATATATATATATATATATATAGTATATTGTGTATATAAAACTATTATTTTATTATTTAAATAAATGTTTAAGACCTATTACCCATTTGGAGCGGCCCAAAGATGTGTGTGGTGCGGCCCACCTGTTTACATGGTGAGGCCCACCCTAAGTTAGACAGGGCCCACGTCCTTTGGTGATAGGCGACTTGCCATTTTCAAGACTGGAATTCAGCAGCACTTGGCCATTGAAGGCTGCGATATCCCAGCAGTTGCATGGTCGATTTTTCTGCTACTTCCCGGGCTGGGAAATGGCACTTGCACGGCCCATTTGTGAGGTTTGTTCCAGCCTGAATCGGAGCTCCAACGGAGGCCTTTTCTACCCTATTCCCAGCCTAGAAAATGGCCAGCATTTGGTGTGTTTTCTGGCCTGGTTTTTAGGCCTGTTACCTGTTAAAACCGAAACCCATGCAATCACTTTCGCTGCCTCATTTGCTGCCTAACATCAGGGCCCAGAATGTGGCCACCATATATGGAAAATGCAGGAAAAATGGAGAGAAAAGGACCTGGTCGTGCTTGGGCTGTGACATCCACCACACCCACTCTCCTTTCTCTTTCTTTTCTCTTCCTCGCCTTTCTCTCATTTTTTCTCTCTCTCACTCTTTATTCTTTCTGTTTCTGGTGTGGAATTTCCTGAAGCAACCGGGTCTTATTTATATGTAGTGAGAGGTGCCACCAATGGTTGAAAAAAAACCCACCATATGTAATGGTTATGATTTATGGATGGTCATGCATGGGGCCCATCCGTGTTTGGGGATGGATTAGTAGTGCCTTGAGCTCCCTAACGGCGTATTTTTCTTGCTAAATGGGGCCCACCTCATGATCGTGTTTGGATGGGTCATTTGGGAAGATGACCCACCCATCAATGGTGGATCACTACTTAGGGGGTTTTAGGAAAATCCGGACCGTTTGATCGGTCTGGATGGGTCCTATTAGCGGTGTGGGCCCATTATTTGGATCTCAGATGAGAACTTGCTCCATCTCATGAGATCTCCTTGCTTTCTCTTCTCTTTCTCATGAGATGAGAGAGTTCATCATCTCAACTCATATCTCCCTCTTAGGAGGGCTGGGATGGTGCCACGTGGCCCATCAGACGGTCACAAACGTGACAGCCTTTGCTATCCAAAAAAAGAAAAGTTCATTTTTCTTCCTTCAGCCATTTTTGGGCTGTGAGAGGACTCCTCTCAGCTGGCAAAGAGAAAAGCTGAAAACCTCTGGTCCATGTGATGTTTGCTTGCTCAACAAGCTACCTGATGGTCCCTCCCATTGAATCTCAACTCCACATGAAGGAAATGGACGGTTGGGGCTGATCTTTGTTGTTTCAATGTGTGGGTCAAGGACCCTATACCTTTTTGTTCAGCGGACCCATGTGAGTAAAATGGATGGTTTGGATCGTCCTGAAAGTGCTTGGTGAGGCTCAACTTGGGGTTCAAATTTCAACAGATTCAAATCTTTGAATGGCGGGAGAGATCCCAACCATTTTGCATTTTTGCTTGGCCAAAGGCCGTTTGACCTAGCAAATACATTCAGTGCACGTCCTTCACATATAGTCCAAGGTGCACACGCACCATATGTGAGGTCTTCTGTGATGTTTATGATAAATCTCCACCGTTCATTTGCCTAGGAGTCCCTATATAGGGGCCCTGACCCGGTTTGGGGTACATGTGAGGCCCAGGTGGGCCCCATGACTTGATTCGGATCTCGTTTATAGATTTTCCGCTGATTTGTTAGTCAGATCAGCCCGAAATTGAACATCAACAGTTAAAACAATCCAAGGGACTATTTAAGCTAGACCCAATGTTCAAGTTACAGATATATTGCCTGTTCTGATTTTATAACACTAAATATTATGTTATACTACATTTAATAATATTATTTATAATTATTGTTATTATTATAAATTAAATTTGTAGGGCCTACCTCTAGTTAGAATTATTCCTCCAGGTGAGTAAATTGCTTTGAGTTATGTACCTCATCCTTCGACTAATTTTAACTGTTATATGAGCCACACTAAGTGAACGTCCACTTATTACTTTCAATATCCTCATGATCCGAATAATTCAACGGTTGAATTTAGGCTGAAATGTACGTGAACGTTTGCTTAAGCTAGACTTGTATTAGATTACACGGTAACACTTAAGTACTGGAAAGTACGGGATGTTATAAGTAGTGACTCTAGTTGGCATGAGTTCATTGTTGGCATTGGCTACTATGGTGATTCCGGACATCTTGGGAACCACCTAAGTTGGACTCACCTATTGACTATCGGATATAAGATATATGATACCCACATCCAATAATTTAAGTACCTTGGCCTTAACCATTTCCTTCATGTTTGAATTTAATTTACGTTGTGGTTGCCGAGAGGTCTTCTCATTATCCTCAAGATGAATGCGGTAAGTATAAATCAAAGGGTCAATTCCCTTAAGGTCCGTAATCGACCATCTAAGGGCTCCTTTGTGCTCAATGAGAGTAGAAATAAGCATACTTTCTTGTTCTTGCTCACTGTGGGAAGAAATTATCACCAGGTATGTCTTATCTTAACCTACATAGACATATTTTAAATCAAAGGGCAAGATTTTAAGTCAAGCTTTAGTACTTTGAAGCTAGATGGTAAAGCCATTACATCGGTTTGGGGTAATTCTTCAAATTGTGGCCTCTATCAGTTAACTTCAAATATCGACATGGTATCCCGCATAGTTCCCATCTCCCTAATTGTATCATCATCTAAATCATGTGAGTGAGCCAGACACGTCTCTAGAGGGTCAAAGGATAAAGTTATAAGAGTTTTATCTTCCAAGAAAGAGTCAATCAATTTAATATCATGGGAATCGTCATCATTCTCTAACTGTTTGCCCATATTGAAAAAGATATTCAGCTCCAAATTCATATTTTCAAAAGATAAATTCATGGCTCCATTCTTGCAATTAATGATTGCATTTGATGTGGCAAGGAATGGGTGACCAAGAATGACCGAAATTTGAGTGCTCATGTCCATAATGGGTTAGGTATCTAGGATGATAAAATCTACTAAATAGTAGAATTTATCAACCTAGACCAACACATCCTCAATTATCCCTCTCGGTACATGAACCGAACGATTGAAAAGTTGTAATGTGGTTCAGGTGGGTTTCAATTCACCTAGACCCAGTTGTTCGTAAACCAAGTAAGGGATCATATTTACGCTTGCTCCTAAGTCAAGAAGTACGTGCTCAATCCATTAGTTTCCAATTATACAAGTGATGGTTGGGCTACCAGGATCTTTTTACTTTTGTGGTACTTCTTGTCTTAGGATAGCACTCACTTTTTCTGTTAGAAAAATCTTCTTTTTTATGTTTTGTCATCTTTTAGTAGTGCATAGATCCTTCAGAAATTTGGAATATAAAGGTATTTGTTTAATGACATCCAGTAGAGGGATGTTGACCTTCACTTGTTTCAGCACCTCTAGAATGTCCTAAGAGTTAGAGAGAGGTTTTGGTGCAATCAACCGTTGGGAGAATGAAGCAATCTGTTTGCTTTGGGGTTTTGGTTCTAACTCTTATAGAGTAGTGCTAGGTTTATCATTATTATCCTCTTCTGGGTCCTTAGGCTTTTCAGCCCTAACCAGAATAGTTTTTTCAATAGTCTTCCCACTCTTAAGAGTGGTGATAGATTTAGCTTGATCCATCTAATTTGAAGAGCTTGGGTCACTGACCTCATATTGCGGTTTTGGATTGGGGAGACGCTAGGCTGGAAGGGTACCTTTTCCCCAATTGATTTGTTTGCATCAAGCCCTTGTATAGCCTTTGTAAGGTTTTGAAAGGCTTGGAGCATACCCTGATTAAAAAGCCCTTGATTTTGGATGTGTTTTAAAACTGGATCCTCTCGAGGTTTCCCTTGATTTATGAATTGGTTAGGGAATCCTTGAGGAGTAACAGTTTGTTCATTCCTCCAACTGAAGTTTGGATGACTTCTACAACTAGGATTGTTTGTATTCGAAGTGCGTGCACCATAAGGTCTTTGGTATTATTCACGGTATTAGATTGCTCATTCAGTACTTCTTAAAAAGCAGGTATTGTTGGACAATTTTCAGTTGTGTGAATGTTGCAAGCACAAATACCGCAAACAGTTTCCTTAGCCTTTTCCTTCTTAAGTTCCATGACCTCGAGTTTTCTTATGAGATTAGTCACTTTAACATTTATATCATCATCCTCTTTCAAAAGATATATTCTGCACCTCTCCTTTGATTGAGTAGGTTTAGAAGTGGTGCTAGATTTTGGAGAGACGTCCCATGATTGTGTGTTTTCATCAAGCTTATCAAAATAATCTCACACGTCATTGACCTATTTGTTCATGAATTCCCCATTGCACATTATCTTGACCATTTAGTGCATGGAAGATGTCAACCCATTATAGAAAAAACTAGTTATGCGCCACGTTTCAAAACTGTGCTGTGAGCATGAACTGATGAGATCCTTGAATTGTTCCCAATACTGAAAGAATGTTTCATCTTCCTTTTGAGTGAAGTTCATGATCAATTTTCTAAGGGTGTTCGTTTTATGATATGGGAAGAATTTTTTTATGAACTCCCTTGTCGTGTCATTCCATTTACCAATAGATCGTGAATGCAGTGAATGCAACCACGTCTTAGATTTCTCTTTTAAAGACAAGGGAAAGAGTTTCAACCTAACTGTGTCCTCAAACATGTTAGGAAAATATAAGGTGGCTATGATCTCATCAAACTCTTTCAAGTATAAGTATAGACTTTCATATTCAAGTCCATGGCATTTTGGAAGGAGCTGGATCACTCCTGGCTTGATATCCATGTCCTGTATTTTCTAAAAAAACCATGCATGAAAGTGTGCTCACCCCCACCGGTTGTAAATAATCTCGTAAAGTACGAGGCAGGGATGCTTGATACACATTATTTTCATCTTGAATTTGCTCAACCAGAGGTTGAGGTTGAAATGCAGGTCGATTGGCTGGTTGATTTGCAGTGATCATTTCAATTAACTGTGAGGATCTTGAGTGGTGACTAATCCTGTGATGAATAGGTAAACCCTCGACTAACTCTCGTTTGCTCATAAGACGTCAAGTGTTATCATGGACCCACTTGGGCATGAAACACTCTCAGCCCTCAATTTCAAAATATAACCTTACAAAGAAAGAAACCTAAAGCAATAAGAAATCTAGAGATAGAAAGAGAGAATTAGAAAGAAGTTACCAAATTAGAAGTTTCTATATTAAGATTCTACAAAACAGAAAAACAAATTAGTTTTTAACAACAGATTAGGAAAGTTCCTAAAATAGGAAGATAAGTTAGTTTCTAAAAATAATTCAAAAAAACCCTAACCTAAAAATAGAAAGAAAACAAACCCTAATCTTGGCCTAATTCTAAAACTAATCAATCTCAAAAAAATGCAATCATTAGTCCCCGGCAACAGTGCCAAAACCTTGTTCATAACCACAAGTGTAGTGTCGTAATAATCTCAGTAAGACCGAGGTTGAATCCATAGGGACTAATCTTGTGTGTAATCTGAGAGTAACTAGAATAAAAACTAAAAGAAGATCTAAAACTAAATCAAGAATATAAGGAAGTAATTAAGAGTCGTTTAATTAAAACTTGTAAATTCAAAGGTGGGAACTAGGGTGCCCAGGGATCCACTTGCAGCTATTAGGATCTTTTCTTATTTGATTCAAGGTGCACAATTGGAATTGGAGTCCTATCCTATCCAATTAGAATATATATTAGTAAAATCAATCTGAACTTTCATTGACCTCTCAACGGATGAGAGTTATGAGGATTGGAAATGATTTCATCATCTAACCATGCTCAGGAGACAATGGTAAACAACAAAATACACCAATCCCACAACCAAACATAGAAGAATTGCGAAGGTTAAACGAGATTCCATCACCCAACCATGCTTAAGGGACTGTGGTGAACAACAGGATTTACTACCAATCTTAAATCAGGAAAAGAAGATACTCAAAGTTATTAAAAATTTATTGTAATTTTAGTCACAACAAACTATTAAAAACTAAAAGTATTCCTTAAATATCAAATTAGAAATAAAGAAGTTCAACAAGAACAAGAATCAATGAAGAAAAACATCCTAATCATACTACAAGCTTCACCCCTTAGCCCAAGCTAAGAGATTTGGCCAACCATAAACATGATTGAATCTAAAATCCTCAAAGAAAGCATTAAAAACTAGGAAGAAAGAAAGAAGAAACTCTTGGATGACAACTCCACCCCTTTGCTCTGCTCCTCAAAACCCTAGCTCTCCTAGAAAGACTTGGGAAACCTATATTTGTAGGCTAGTTTTCATAAAATCACAAAATCGTATCAAATTTACACAGTTCGTAGAACTCTGCGTAACGCCTTCGATGTCATCGAACACCCTTCGATAACATCGAGGGGGTTTGAATCTAGAAGTCGCGCCTTTTCTCCTTTCGTACTATGTAAGTCTCTGTGTCATCAAACCTTCCTTCGATGTCATCGAGCGAAGCTTCGAGTCATCGAACTGGTCCTCGAGGAATCGAAAAGGCATGCAAAAAAGTCCAGCGAGTTATTTCATAATTCTTCAGAAAATTTGATGTCATCGAGCAAGTCTGCGAGTAATCAAAAACTGCATCCAATATGTCCAGTGACCAATTTAATTTTTATGTAAAAAGTTGATGTCATTGAGCTGTGTTTGATGTCATCGAACAATGGTCGATGACACAGATAATGAATTGAATTTTAGCACTCGATTCTTTCGACTTCCTTCTCCACTTGGTTTTCGTGGATCTTAGGGTCATGAAATCTTCAATCCTGATCTCCAAAGATTCAATCTTTGCTCTAGCAATTCTTGAGCACTAAATCCATGCTTTTAACATTCTTTTCATCCAAGCTCTTATATTCACCTTACAACTCAAACATGTATAAAATATACTATTAAGCCTTATCATGTTCATAAAACGAAGATAGAAATAGGAGAAAATATGCAATATTTGAGCCCCAACAAATATCGATACACTCGAGGAGAGTGAGTCTGAGTAGGAAAACTGAACCACTATACATGCTTGTGTTTATGATTATCATTTGAGAACATTTCTATTTATGTTTGTGAACTTAATTTGCTAAATTATGTATGTACGATTAGATGTATGTTAGGGGTTGAATAGTTAGGACATCTCACACACAAAATCACTATCTTGTTTATAGACTAGTTGCATAATTAGCTTATCTTTTATAGACTATCTGAATGGGCCCACTTTGGTTTGGAAGCCTCAGTGTTTATTTGCCTTCTTAGTTACATTTGGTAAATTGGTTAAGTAGGCAATTGGTATTTTATTTGTAGAATTTTAAATTGGTCCTAATCACTCCCCAGCTTTAGGACTTAGACATAATTCTATAGTTTCGTCAAGCTTCCGCATGTGCCATGGTAGATTATCCCACCACGCAATTTCAAGTTATATTTTCCTTTTAAAAAACACAAAATGGGTGCATATACATGTATATAAATAAACACCTAATAAAAAATTCCATCTTTGCAGGTTGCATCACTCAAGCCAAGGGCGCTTCTTCACAGTGCCTAACAAGATAACAACCTCATCCTACTGCATAGGTGAGTCTCCCTCCCTTTACTCCAACTCTTCAACCATCCGATTAAAGTAATCTCTTTTCTCTGCAGGTATGGAACCACACTCGATAATAAAGAAAAAGATCATTATGGCAACTAAAATTACACATGAATTTGGACATTGAATAGTGACTCAATCTCAACAAAAGCTGATATCAATCATATCCATGAAATTACGAGACGAGTTAGATATATCTTTTAAAAATCATATATATATATATATATATGTATGTATGTAATGCCCTAAAAATTGGGGGTTGAGCAAAAATCAATTCCCGAGTTCCAATGCATCACTTATGCAACATAGATAATGATGTTTAAATGTTGTCCATATTAGTGCATTAAACATGAGTGGGATTATACTAAATCAGCCTATCATATTCCAGAGTTAATGTAAGTAAGCAAGCGGAAGACTGAGCTAAATATATAAAGTATATACATGTTTCATAACCTCAAGAGTATGAACGTGCTATCGGGCTGAATAAATACATAATTTGTTTCAAAATATACAAAATATCAAAATATAAATGTTTAACTAGTCTAATATCCCTATAATCTGGATGACGCAGCTCTAAGTCTACACAGACCCGCCTGAGAGCTGCACGTAGGAGAAATTCTCCTCATCGTCAATGAAATCTGGCTTTGTCACAAAAGCCTCATCGTAACCGGCATCTAAATCAGAGTCTGGTTGGTGTTTTAAAACACCGTCCCAAAGTGGGAGTGAATGATCAACTCAATGGTACTATAAAGAAAAGGTTAACATGTTACCAATTCAGTTAAGTAGTAATGATAAAGCAGTACAACAAACATAATCTAATTATTCTTGTTAATGTAAGGATGATATGCTGTAATGATGCATACCCTCACCTGCACTCCCTCAGCGACTTAATCTAACGATCGCGCATGGTAAACTCCCTAAAAGTGCGCTTCCTTTCCAAAGCACATGTAATGCAGTGCATGGTCGTGTTAGCCAAGTAATTTATTAGGCTTCATATAGCAGATTCGGGAAGCTAAGGCACCTCCCTGTTTATCAATTACCCAAACAAGGATCCATCCAGGGTCGTCAATCCTAGTTAATCACATATGATAGGAAGTTCTAGGGCATCACCCCTGATGAAAACAGTGGATAGGCAAGTTTAAGAGTTTACACTCGAGGTCGCTACAGGGAGGCTCGTCACCTCACCGTATGCCTAATTTATACTCGAGGTCACTACGAGAGGCTCGTCACCTGAACGTAGGCCGACAGATCGAATACTGTGTCTGATACACCACCCTATTCGGAAGATGAGTTTGGGTTACTCACTGGTCACTATGGGGAGGCTCATCACCCCAACGTAGGCCGACAACAAGACCACAGTGTCCCATACACCACCATGCCCAGCTCATGAGTCTTAGCGGATCTTGGTACTATGGTTAGAATGTCACGCCCCAAACCCGGGAATCAGATTCATAGGAATCTCGATCGCCAAATCCGATGCCGACAGACTCCGTAATACCTCATTCTCGGCTCCCAGCGCAACATACGCCAGATTTTGATCCTGAGATCTTATAAGGAGGATTTTTCAACGTACATTTGTCTTGTAATAAGCATAACCACAAGTTTTTCCAAATCATAAAGGCATCATCATCATCACATATCCACTAATATAATCACTTGAATACAATACAGAAAGGAAAATACATGTATCAAAATCAGAGCTCTTGAAAACTGCTGCATGCTCCAAGCTCAACGTTGTTGCAACCTAATGCCACCTGCACGCATCTATCGCGCATAAGCTTACAAAAGCTTTGAGGGTGGTGTAAGTGTGTGTAAGGTAAGTGCAGGTATACAATAAAGCTCATAAATCATACATCATCGGGATAAGCAGAAATACTGACATGATCATGAATCATATGATATCAGAGTGATGCAGAAATATACAGTAAGTCCATGAATACAATCAGTTATACCAAAGCTATGTGATGCAAGGCATGAATGCTATTGGCCATACCAAGGCCATCCAATGCAAAACTTAATAAGATAATAACAGATGCTGAGGATGCAATGCAATATGCAAATCTAGACGGGCCATAAATACCATCAATCTCATCTAGGCCATATAAGTGCAAAACATCGTAACCCGAAATACTAAGTACGGCGGATGCAATGTAATATGAGGTGCGAGTGAAATGACCATGCTGGAATGTGAAGTCGGGATGATAGTATAAAGTATCACAGGCTACGGGGTCCATCACAAGCGACTTTTATCCAAACCAGTCCCATACATAAATTTGGATAATCAGACTCAATGTGGTAAACTCCTGGTCTCAGGTTAGTCGCGCGCCCAACCGAAATCCTGGCCATACAAAGGTACACGTAACAAATAGTTACGCACCGCCAGCTCGAGTGGATAGTGAATGGATGAATGATGAGCATGCAACTCCTACTCAGTAGCCTGTCAGCCCAGTAGCCTGCCAACCACTGGTAGCTCACCTAGTGTGGTAGCTCACCCAAGCCTCAGCCCCGCCCACATTAACGTCCTCCCACGTGCGCCTGCCCACATGTGCAACAGTGACAGGGTGTCATACTATCATGTCAGTCCTCATATCAAGTCCACATATCAGTACGGTTTCTCTCTGGAAAATCACCGGGTTCTATTACACTCCACACCGATGCGGCCTCCCTAGCCGCATAGCCCAGCGAGTGGAAGAGACCTCACTATCCGCCTAGCCTATAGTCTGTCAATACCTACTCGGCTCATCGATTACGGACCCATTTACGAGCTAGTCATACTCAGCCTAGCTTATAGCCCCCTCACTAAGGGCGGATAAGGCCACACCCCCTTCTAACCGACCACGACACAGTGGGAGACATGACCTCATGGTATAGGCACCAGCGCTCATATTCTACTCAGTCTAGACGTTGGAGCATCTCCTGGTACCAAGGAGGTTTTGGGATTTTCACCCACAGTACTAGAACTAAGCATTTTCGGTGCCCCATCTGGCCATCCACGATGTGTCGGTGGAGGCCACGGTCCTGATGTCGCTAGGGCGTACAATGATCAAGTCACATATATGCGAGATGCATGAGTCACACTATTTAGTCATGCAGCAATCCTGCACGTATGGTGCGATAATGTGTGCACTTCGTCTTATAAGGAGTCCCGTAAATAGTCTGCCCAATGGCGTATGCTATGATCAAACATTCCTCATGTCAAGCATACATATGATGCGTATGGGCATGAATCATGGAGTTATACTAAACATGTTATAAGGTGATAAACTATTCTCACAACGAAGATGGGCCTAAACGGCCTACACACAATAAATATGGGCCTATCAATGGGCCCTAGGGAGAGTTATAATGCAGACATTTAACCAACATTATTCTTACAATGTGGACGTCAAACCAACATTGCTCCCAAGGTGTAACACCTCAGATTTTTTCCAACCTGGGGTTAGACATCCTTAGGCAATGGGTCAACTAAAACACCTGGGAAATCGCTCAGAACCCAATTCCATAGCCAAAGAAATCACTTAGGATTAATTCCTTTAGAAACTAAGCATAAGTTAGCTAGCGCAACGCTAGAGTAGCTGAAAAATAGTCCCTGATCACTTTAAATACGTTCTACAAGACCTAAAGCGAGTAGAACAAATGACGCTATAATACTCTAAAACCTCGGATCAAACTCTAAACCGGTTTGTTCTCAGGACCTCTTTGAAACTTTGTATTGGATCTAGACCGCACGTCGAAAGTTCGATACCTGCAATCTTAGACCATTATAACCGCCTAACTGGACTTGACAATCATTTCGAAAATCAAGTCCAACCGACATTCAGAGGCTATTTCATTGAGCCTGGAATGAAGAGAGTGAGAATAAGGTTAGATTTGGAATTTGAAATTCAAATCTGGCACACAACTTGGCGCGTCAATATTAAGTGTTCTGACCATCAAAATTCAGCCAAATTACACCCTCGGATCAGGAAAAATTTCTATTTCATATTACGAGACTTGTAGACCTGATCTAGGTGCGATGACCGCTGAACTGAAACTGGACTGCCACGTGCGATCTGGGAACTCTACCGGTCTGAAAACTTGATGTGTGTTAGATCCAGTATGCATGAGCTTAAGTCCGAGCGCATTTGGCCAGGGGACCTCCAGAAATGCTCTTTTGGACCGAAACAGCCCCGATTTGGTTAGGCATCAAGTGAACATTGTTCCCAAGCCTATTTTGGGCATGTTTCAGGTTATAAAAGGGGCTTAAACCCTCACTTCTCTCACCCATCTGAATTTGCTAGAAACCCTAGCTGGTGTGAGAGAAAAAGTGAGGGATTGTGAGAGAAGGTGGGAGAGATTTTTCTGTCACCTGCTGCTGCTGCTGCTGTACGTGCTTAAGCGACGTATTCCAATCACTTTTCCGGTGATTCCAACACTTTTCTAGGTAAGGAAAACCTTGTCCACTTGCTGATTTAGCATTTCGTTAAATCAAATAGTAAAGTAACTGATACAACTTGTGAAATAGGTTGCCTTTTCGCCATAGACGAAGCGTATATGCTCCGTTCGAAACGATACATATAAAAAGTGAAAGGTACGGATTTTAGACACTTTAATTGGCTGTTTTCAACGCTTTCAATGTCGTTTAATAGTAGATTATCAACGGCAACGCCGTTTGACATGTACAACATGCTGTCTGTTTCCTGTTTCGTAAGCAGACGAAAAATATGAGATTTAGGGCATTTTAGTCATTTGTAAGAAATACTGTTTTCATCCACATTTTGCTGATATGATTGACATGGCTTCTTGTCGCATTAGGATATTAGGAATGCGTGCATAATCAGTTTGGCGAAGAGATTCGCCTAAATGCGTACTTTGAGTCCACATACTATATGTAGACTTAAGTGTGTAGTCTAAGTGTTTGTATAAATGTTTGTATTAGTATGTATTGAATTGAATGGTGTTGTGAATTAGTTTGAGATTGAACTCTCAAATAATACGCTGATGTAAATGATTTCCTTCATGTTGGCTATATGTATGATTTCATTATATGTATGAAATGCATGTGTTAGATGATTTACTTAAGTTGTATGTTATAACATGTGTTAACATGATCATGTTGTTGTATTTCATTTCCATTACTCTGATATGATTGATGAAGTGGATTCACAAATGATTGGGGCTATACTTAGTCCAGGTAGTCGGTAACTGAATCAATTTGTGGTTGACTTATCTTTGCCACGAACGATGTGTCGATGAACGCGAGTCATGTTTTGGAGTTGGCGGCAGTGGTTAGGCCACACAAGGTATTTTATGCACTTCATGTCGTTCGACTTGAGATGCGCTCGTGCTAGTCGAGCCCGTCAAGTAACCCGACTAGCCATTGTATGTTCACCATGTATGTGTCATAACTGCTTAAACCTAGGGTACTGAACTTACCATTGAAAACCCTGTCAACCATGGTACCTTGATCCACAAAGACTCATAAGCCGGGCATGGTGGTATGAGACACCGTGGTCGATCTGTCGGCCTACGCTGGGGCCACAAACCTCCCCGTAGTGACCAGTGAGCACCTATGACTCGTGAACAGAGTATGGTGGTATGGGACACTATATTCTTGCTGTTGTCCTACATTGATAAGGTGATGGGGGAGCGGTGCAACGAGTGCGAGCAACAGCCTTGACAGCCCTTTGTAGTGACTTTGAGCGTATTTTGAGTCTACGGGAGGCGACGACCCTTCCGTAGCGACAAGAGTACAAGTAGGCCTGTATTGATAAGGTGATGGGGGAGCGGTGCAACGAGTGTGAGCAACAGCCCTAGCAACCCTTTCAGCGACCTACAAAATATATATCGTATGAGATTACTAGGAGTGACGACCCTAGACAGGATCTGTGTTGGGATTGATATAAGGGAAGTACCTTAGTTTCCCAATCCTGCTGTATGAATGGACTAATAATAACTCGGTAATCATATGACCATCACATTGCATGTGCCTAGAAGATGTGGAGCATTGAGCGGTACGCAAGCATGCCGCGGACGCAAATGGTGTCGTATGAGGGAGAATTTCGATGAGGGCATCCATCATATCATGTCATATTGCATAAACAACAGTATTAGGAATGTTTGATTTACTACTTTACTATTATCGCATGATTGATTTGAGAACATGCTAATCTTTGCTATATTATTCCACTGAGTTAGCTACTAACTCCCACGTTACGGGATGGTGTTTCCGGACACCCACCAGTCCCTATTTTGGTTGCAAATGATGGCGCTGCTTGAGAAGTGGAGCTGGACTTGATGATAATGATGAGGATCCCTCCTTTATGCGTGTTCTGATTGACGGGATTACAGGGAGGTTGATTAGATACCTTGACACTTGTCATTTTATATTTTTAGAGCACTCATGTATATTCTTTTTATTTACTTTTGAAGTATACATGTATGTATATAACCTGGTAACATGTTCAAACTCTGGAGACATACAACAGTTTATATATGTTATACATACTATTATAGTCTTCCGCTTGTAAATTTAACTGTCTCTGGAGTATGATATGCTATTCTGGCTTAATCTCACTCATGTTTAATACATTAACACAGACAACATTCAATCATACACATTTATGTTGCATAAGTGATGTTCTGGAACTCGGGAGTGGAGTTCTTACTCGACTCCCGATTTTCGGGATGTTACATAAGGCATGGCTTTCCATAAAGGTCAACACATACACCACGGTGGAATCACATTCAATGGGCCTTAGGTACATCCTATTGGGCCTCGACCCATGGGCCTCCAATACGTCAACGGGCCTCATAATTTAGGCCTCATATATATCAAGGTGGGCCCCAGCAACGGGCCACAAATACATCAAGGTGGGCCTAATCACTTGGGCCTCATATATATACCAAGGTGGGCCTCAAAAGATGGCCACAAATTAATCAAGATGGGCCTCTTACATAGGCTTTACATTCATATCAAGGTGGGCCTCAACAACATCCCTATACACATCAAGTTGGGCCTCAACAATGGCCTTAAATACATCACAATGGGCCTCAACCCATGGGCCCTAATACATCACAGTGGGTCTTAATCCCATGGGCCCTAATACACATCACAGTGGGTCTCAACAACGGGCCTCAAAATACACAACAGGCGGACCCTACACCTGGGCCTCAAGATACACAAGAGGTGGGCTTGCAAAATCCATATAGGTCCCCACCTGTAACACCCCAAATTTTTCCAACCTGGGATCAGACGTCCTTAGGCAATGGGTAAACTAAAACACCTTGGTAACCTCTCAGAACCCAATTCCAAAGCCAAAGAAATCGTGTAGGATTAATTCCTTTGGAAAATAAGTGTAAGTTAGCTAACGCAACGCTAGAGTAGCTGGGAAATAGTCCCTGATCACTTTAAATACGTTCTACAAGATCCAAAGCGAGTAAAACCAATGACGCTATAATACTCTAAAACCTCGGATCAAACTCTAAACCGGTTTGGTCTTAGGACCTCTTTGAAACTTTGTATTGGATCTAGACCGCGCGTCGAAAGTCCGATACCTACAATCTTAGACCATTATAACCGACTAGCTGGACTTGACAATCATTTCAAAAATCAAGTCCAACCGACATTCAGAGGCTATTTCATTGAGCCTGGAGTGAAGAGAGTGAGAATAGGGTAGATTTGGAATTTTGAAATTCAAATCTGGCACATGACTTGACGCGTTATTTTTAAGGGAAGTACCTGGCAGCCCTTACAGCCCTGATAGCCCTTACAACGACCTACAAAATATACATCGTATGAGATTACTAGGAGTGATGACCCTAGACAGGATCTGTGTTGGGATTGATATAAGGGAAGTACCTTAGTTTCCCAATCCTGCTATATGAAAAGGACTAATAATAACTCGGTAATCATATCACCATCACATTGCATGTGCCTGGAAGATGTGAAGCACTGTGGGAAGAAAGCATGCCGCGGGTGTAAGATGGTGCCGTATGAGGGAGATCGTCGGTGAGGGCATCCATCATGTCACATCATATTGCATTAACAACAGTATTAGGAATGTTTGATTTACTGCTTTACTATTATCGAATGATTGATTTGAGAACATGTTAATCTTTGCTCTATTATTCCATTGAGTTAGCTACTCACTCCCATGTTACGGGATGGTGTTTGCAACACCCACCAGACCCTGTCTTAGATGCAGGTGAGGCAGCGATTCAGGAGGCAGAGTCGGACTATGATGAGGAGCAGGACGAGTTCTCATATATGCAGTACCACGATGGCTTTACTTAGGTGGCCTGGATTGGAGGGACTTCTCAGTGGGACTCTTTTTGACATTTTGATTCTGTTTACTTACATGTATATGAGACTCAGATATGTATTCATACTTTGGAGACAGTCGAGATCTATTTTGTTTTCCATACAGTGATATGTATATCCTTTAGTCTTTCGCTTGCTTTTATCACTGAATCTGGAGTATGAATTGCAGTTTTGGTATACTTTTACTCATGTGAATGCTTTAACTCAGACAACATTGAATCATAATCATTTTTATTGCATAAGTGACGGTCTGGAACTCGGGAGTCGGGTTTATACACGACCCCCGATTTTTAGGGTGTTATACGACCAGATGGACAATTAGGATATACAATGCATATATCATGGTGGGCTCCATCGCTAACGACCAACAAGGGTGAAATACATATACCATATGACCCTATGGCCTGGTGTAAATACACAACACATAACTCAAGATGGTCCTCAAATGCACCGTCTATATGGACGACGTGTAGAATACATACATTAAAGGGGACCCATCGCAAGATGAAACACATACACTTGAAGTGGGTCCCACACATACATATTAGGCCTCTTACTGGGCCTCAAATACATCTCAATGGGTTAGGCCCTGCTCATTCTAAATGGGCTCATCTATGAACAACTTAGATAAAACACATACATCACATGGGGGTCACGTGAATGGGCGGTGTGAATACAAAATACATACATCTAGGTGGGCCGCATTAAAGGGGCCTCATGTACATTGCAATGGGCCATATCCCATGGGCCTTTGAATACATCATAATGGGCCTTGTAACATGGGCCTTATATCTCAAGGTGTGCCCCAACTATGGGCCATGAATGCATCAAATGGGCCTCCTTAAATGGGCCTTATAAATGCCAAGGTGGGCCTCAACAACCATCCACAACTACATCAAGTTGGGCCTCAACAATGGCCCCAAATAAATCAACATGGACCCTATACACGTACCAAGGTGGACCCACTTGAACCATAGATTTAACTCATTTTTTTCTGCTCAAGCCATGAAATGAGCTTTCCAAGTGGATGGATGGTTTGGATGCAGCACACGCATCATGGTAGGCCCCACTGTCATTGGATAGTGAATAAAATACATGCATTACAGTGGGCTCCACCGTCTGCTGGACGGTGTGAATGAGATAGAGGGTCCCATCGTCCACAGCCGTGGACGGTGTGGTAAGCACAGACATCAATGGTGGGTTCCACATGTGTGGCCCACCATAATGTTTTCCTGTCATCCAAACTGTTCATTCGGTCTTAGGTACCCGGATGAGGAGGGAAAACAAATTTCATATTGATTCAAAACTTCTGTGGCCCATAAAAGGGTTCCAAGGGCAACCACTCAATCCCACTGTTTCCTATCATGTGGGCCACCTGAGTCTTAGATTAGGCTAATTTTTTGAGGGCAGCCTATTGCCCTGAGGCCCCACAAAATGGATGGCATGGATATAGAAAACACACATCATGGTGGGGCCCACGACCAGCCCGTCCGTCCGTCCCCCCCCCCCCCCCCCCCAGCACAGGACACTGACACGTTCTTAGTAGTAGCAACTGCTCTTACTTCTTTCTTCTTTTTTTATAAAAAAATAAACATTTTTCTGAGGAATTCTTTAGGTGGGGCCCTTATCAGAGAAATCCGCCCCTCCCATTGCACCCTACAGCTCAAGAGCGACCTAATTAGCAAATGGAATGATCAAGGTGGGTTTCAGTGGTAATATCTATATTTCCTATGGTATGGCCCGCTTGATTAAAGGATTGGCCTCATTTTTCAGCTCAACGCCTAAAATGGTCTGAGAAATGAAATGGATGGTGTGGATTATATTCATATGCCATGGTGGAGCCTGTAGGAGTGGCCCACTTAAAAGTTTAAAATGAAAATTGATATTTTTATTTTTCCTGTACACCCACTGTCTGTTGACGTTCCAGAAATCACGTCCAGCGTCCCTGGACGCTGGATGGACGACGTGTACATACCATTCATCAAGATGGGTTCCACATAGGTGTGGCCCACTGGATTGTATCAATTTAATATTTATGTCTTCCCATTGCCATACAATAGGGCCCACATGGTTTGGATGGTGTAGCTTCAACACGTCCATCAAGTGGGTCCCACGAAGGCGGACATCATAGGGCTAATAACAAAGGAAAAGGGAGAGAGAAAGAGAGAGATCGAGTGATGGAGGGGCCCCACCATTATGGGCCCCTCAAAATCCACAACACACATCAATGGGCCCAAAAATAGGTGGACCATACATCAAAAATCTGGTGGGGAAATCCTATTTCCACCACTTAAATTAGAGCCTAAGTAGCCTTCATGCACTAGAAATTCAAATCAAACATCATGGTGGGGTCCATAGAGAATGGCCTCACCATGGATTCATGCATGCAAGCTAAGGTGGGCCATTGGCCACACCTAGAGGTCAAGATAGGATCCTCACCATTGATTGGTGGGTCCTAGTTGCCTCATGCTAGTCCATGCAAGAAAACACAAATCCAATCCTAAAAGAGCACCCACCACTTGATCTTCTTGGTCCGTTGGGAAGCCACTCTCCTAGAGCTCCACTTTGATGGTGGAAGATGAGAAATGATGGCTAGGATGGAAGATCTTGAGATGGAAAGGTGGGCGTCACACATGCACTTTTCTCTCCATGGGAAGGCTTGGACATGTGCATTTTTCTCTCTTGGTGTTGCTTTGAAAGTGTGTAGAGAAATAAGAGAGAGAGGTGAGATGTAAGGAGAGAGAGTAATGGATGTGAGTGATGGGTGAGGTGATGGTGTACTTTGACATGTATGGGTGTGTAAGAGAGAGAGAGAGAGGGAGAGAGTTGACTTTAGGTAAGGGTGATGTAAGAGGGGGATGGTTACTTGTACTTAACTTGAGATGATTGATTGATTGATGGAGTGATTGATTGATGAGACATATTATAGAGATTCTCTTGGGATTTGCAACGCATGGTGTTTTTCCTTAAACTGAATGCAGGTTTGCATCTCCCTGCCAGGGTATCGGATCGGTGCAAGAGTCGTGGCATTGGAACCATGGCGATGATGTGGTCGTAATGGTACAAGTCTCGGATAGAACCGACTCAGATATAAAGGATACGACTTAGGGTCGAGCGCAAACATCAATCATCGGTCGCAGGTTGCCGAAATTCGACCGGGATGATCGCGGGAGTTGACGAAATAATACGGACTAAGATACGGGTCTTATATAGAATGGGCTTTACATTGGTAAGCAGTACCCTAAATTCAAACAGTAACGTTCATACATGGTAAACATACAATAAGCCAATCGGGTTATTTGACAAGTTCGATTGGTATGAGCACATGCTGAATAAATCGATATGGAACGCATTCGCACTCCACGTGGTCTAACCACTATTAACAATCACCATACAGTTCGGATTCATCGAACGTATTTAATGTGGCAAAAGTAGTTTAGTCACTCAATCAGGAACCATTACCAATTGCGTGGACTGCGTAGTAGTCCCAATCATACTCAAATATAGTAGATAGTCACATATGTTAATCATAACAGCATTTAACAAATAATTCGAACATAATTCCCATTTGAGCATTTTATCAAACACATTAAACAAGTTATTATATATATGCATTCCCTCCATAAATCAAATATCAACAATTTACGTTTTATGCAGGAAACTATAAATATGGATAAGGTAGTTGAGACTCCCATCTCCACACCCTTGTTGGAAGCGATTTATCAAACCATTTCTCATTCAAACATTTTATCAAACACTTAGACTACATAATACTATATATATAAACTAAATTAGTTATAGCATATATTATGGCAGGTCCTTTCACAAAGGATCTGTTATACATACTACAAACATGTATTCTAGATTAATAGTCATGACAAGCATAAATCATAATTTCACCTTCATTTAAACATTTCAACAAACACATGAACTGCATTTTATATTCACATATTTCACACACATGTATAAGTTTATCGAATACATTGTAACTAAGATCATACGTGTAACGCCCTGAAATTCGGGAGTCGAGCATAACTCAGTTCCCGAGTTCCAAAACATCACTTATGCAACATAAACAATGATGGATGTATGTTGTCTGTGTTAGTGCATAAAACATGAAATAGATCAAGCCAGATCAGCAGACATAATTCAGGGATATTGAGGAAATGCAAGTGGAAGACTTAAATACATAAATAATTCAAAAATAATCCCCAAAAGATGCATGCTCTGCCCAGGGCAATATATACAACTATGTCTCAAAATACATGTATCTAACTATACAAAATCATCATATACATATCCTAGAATTCCTGCTAGTTATGATAAGGCTTACATGAACCCTCTTGAGAACTGCATAAATGAGAACGCCTCCTCATCCTCTTCAAAATCTGGCTCTGCCTCGCAAGCATCGCCGTCACCTACAACTAAGTCAGAGTCTGGTTGGTGTTTAAGCACCATCCTAGAACGTGGGAGTGAGTGATCAACTCAGTGGTACTATATAGTAAAGGTTAACGTGTTATCCATTCAATCAAGCAGTAATGATAAAACAGTACAATCAAACATGTCCTAGATACTCTTGTTAATGCAAGAATGATATGAGAGAATGATGCATGCCCTCACCACAAACTCCTTCATGCGACACCATCTAACGATCGCGACATGAATCACTTTCACTATGCTCTCACACCAACGCCAATGGCACATGTAGTGCATTTTCATGAGTATGATTATTAAGTTCTTATTAGTCCTTTTCATACAGCAGGATTAGGAAGCTAATACACCTCTCTTATATCAATTTCTAAATATTGATCCATTATAGGGTCGTCAGTCCTAGGAAATCTCATACGATGTTACGATTCTAGGTCACTGCAAGGGCTGTCAGGGCTGTTGCACAAAATCCTTACACCACTCCCCCATCACCAAATCAATACAGGCTAGTTATATCCTCAATACTGCAGCAAGACTCGTCACCCTTATGCAGTGTCAAGATATACTCGAGGTCACTACAGAGGGCTCGTCACCAATCAATGTAGGCTGACAGCAAGAATATAGTGTCCCATACCACCATAATTTGCTCACGAGAGTAGGGTGTTCACTGGTCACTATGGGGAGGCTCATCGCCCTAGTGCAGGCCGACAGCTCGGCCACGGTGTCCCATACCACCATGTCTAGCTCATGAGTCTTAGGGGATTATAGTACTAAGGTTAACGGGAGTTTCACAGGTAAGTTCAGTGCCTTAGATTCAAACAGTAGTGACCAAACATGGTGAACAAATATCGGTCAATTGGGTTAGTTAATAAGCTCAACTAGGCTAAGCGCACGTTGAGTTGAAACGACATGGAATGCATAAGAACTCCGTATGGCCTAACCACTGTCGAACATCTCAAGCATGACTCAGATTCGTTAAACTCGTCTTGTGTGGCGAAAACGACCTCAACCACCATTTGGAGTACGATTACCAATTACCTAGACTGTGGCACAGCCCCATTCACGTACAAGCTCAAATACAGGCATATGATTCATATCCTACCTTCATATGAACATTCACGAAATATAACTTAAATGTAAATACAGTACATGGAGGAAATCATACACACATTTAACATGATTCATCTTGGTTAATCAATCCATGGAGGAAATCATACACACAGTTAAGGTGATTGAGATTCATATCTCAACAACCTAAAATGTCACTCTTTACTAACTACTAACTCATTCAAGCATTTATCAAAATACTTAGACTACCCTATTCAACATATATCACATATGTCGATTCCATTACATATTAGGGCAAGTCCTTCCGCCTTGGAGTTGCCGCATACATATCATACATATATCTACGATAAATAATCATGGCAATCAAAACAACAATTTCTATACATATACGGTTATTCTAACATATATATGAAATACGCTATTTATAACATAAAGTATTCATATACGTAAATCGAAACGAATAACGCATTTGGTATGTGTAATGGCAATCACAACATGAATAAATCATTATTGAACATTGAAAGCCTTGAAAACCATAACCTAAATGTATATAGTCCGCACCTTAAACCAGAAAATACGTATTAGATGTGATTCAGACGATATATCTTCGTCAATGGCGGGTATGCTACCTATGGCATGAAACAGGTTAACTAAAACTTCACTACAGCTATTCAAAGCTTCAAAACAGGTTAGGGTTGGCTTAACTTATCCAAGAATGAAATCAGAATCTCCGGAAGAATGATTCAGATATGCAGGTTCGATGAGTAGATGAACTGGGAAAAATCCTACGGAGAATCAACAGGTCCTCTCTCACTTTCTCTCTCTTTTCTCTCTCTTAAGTGGTTAGGGTTTAGGAAATTCGTATGGAATTTGGGAATGAGGGTTTTAAGCCTTTTTATAAGTCTAAAGTCGACGAAAATAGTCTTAAAGCCAAGGTATACTTAGGTTATAACCAAATCGGGCTCTTTCTAATCCAACGGAGCACTTCTAGAGGTCCTCTTATCAAATGCGGTCGGACTTAAGCTCACTATTATTGGATCTTTAGTAAGTTAAGTTTTCAGTCTGATTGGGTTTCTAGATTTTCCATGACGGACCAGCTTCAATTCAACGGTTATCGAAATTCGATCAGGGTTACAAGTACTTTGACATGTAAGGGCCACCTTTCCTGATCCAAGGGTGAATTTGGATCGAAATCCAATGGTCAGAACACATAGAAATATCGCGCAAGCGAAATGATCCAGATTACTTAAAATCATAATTAATTTTTAATAAATCTTCATTTTCTCACTCTCTTCACTTCGGACTCAAGGAAATGGTCTCAGGACATCGTTTGGGCTTGATTTTCAAGATGATAGTCAAGTCCAACTAGGCGATCGTAATGGTCTAAGTTCATTGCCATCAGACTTTCGACATGCGGTCTAGGTCCAATACACAATTATAAAGCATTTTCGGGAGCAACTGGGTTTAGAGTTGGATCCTAAATTTCAGAGTAATGTAGTGTCAACGATTCTATAGGTTTTGGATCTTATAGATGGTATTGAAAGCTATTGGTGCTAATTCTACATGTAATCTAATGTAGCACTAGCTAAAACACATTAAATTTCTAAGGGATTAAGGCCTAAATGATTTCTCCTAAAGGAGACACTCGTTCTAAGTACGGATTTTTCTAAGTCGTTACAATCTACCCCCCTAAAGAAAAATTTTTGTCCTCGAACTTCGTACCTTCTCATACTCCTCGAGGATCTGAGGGTAATTCTTCCTGACCTCAGCTTCAGTCTCTCAAGTAGCTTCTTCTTCACTGTGATGTGTCCACAGTACCTTCACAAGTGGAATAACCTTGCTACGCAATACCTGCTCTTTCCTATCTAAAATATGCGTCGGTCGTAACTCATAAGTGGCATCCTCACTCAACTGCACCTGCTCCTATCTGATAATGTGCGAGGGGTCGGGAACATATTTCTTCAACATGGACACATGAAAAACATTATGCACGCCTACGAGTGGTGTGGGCAAAGCAAGTAGCCCCCACTTGATCAAGTATCTGGAATGGGCTAATAAATCTCGGCTTGAGCTTTCCCTTCTTACCAAACTTAAGAACTCCTCGCATAGGGAAAACCTTAAGGAACACATGGTCCCCAACATCAAACTCAAGCAGTCACCTCTTGTATCGGCGTAGCTCTTTTGCCTGCTCTGTGCTAAGAGTAGTCAATGCCGAATAATGTCGATCTTTTCCAAAGTCACCTGAATCAACTCTGGGCCAATCAAAGTCTTCTCACCCACTTCTTCCCAACAATGTGGCGCTCTACACGGACGACCATACAGTGCCTCATAGGGAGCCATACCAATACTAGCCTGAAAGCTGTTGTTATACGCGAACTCTGCGTAAGGAAGACAATCATCCCAACTGTCCTTGAAGTCCAACACGCAAGCTCACAGTATATCCTCCAAAATCTGATTCACACACTTCGTCTGTCCGTCTGTCTGTGGATGGAACATGGTACTGAGCTTCAACTTCACACCCATCGCTTCCTGGATACGAGTCCAGAAGATAGAAGTGAATCGGGTGTCTCTATCTAACACAATCTCCAAGGGAACTCCATGCAGGTGTACAATCTCCCTGATATACAATCTAGCCAACTCGTCTGCAGAATTTGTGACTCTGATCGGTAGGAAATGAGCTGACTTTGTCAACCGATCAACGATCACCCAAATAGAGTCATGTCCCTTCCTCATCTTTGGTAATTCAGAAATAAAGTCCCACTTCCATTCAGCTATGTGCATAGGCTGAAGCAATCCTGGAGGTCGGTGATGCTCTGCCTTAACTTGCTGACACGTGAGACAACGGGATACAAACTCAGTAATGTGGACCTTCATATTGCCCTACCAATATGATCGTTTCATATTCTGATACATCTTCGTACTACCTGGATGCATCGCGAGCCTTGAACAGTGGGTTGACTCAAGAATCTCTTGCCTTAAGTCAGGTATGTCTAGAACGCATAGGCGGCCTCGATATCGCAGGCCCCCATCCATACCAATAGTCCACTTAGAGTCCCCGTCAGTTCCAACCCGCTCCTTCATCTTCACCAGAAGCTCATCGCTTGCCTGAGGCTCGATAATATGGCCATCTACGAGCAGTTGTACACGAATATGTGTTGACGACTTTATAGGCTCTTCCACTGTGAGTTTCTGCTCAAAGTCTCGTAAGAATTCCACCATATCCCATTCTGCAATCATAAGCGAAGCCGTAAATTCTATAGTATTCTTGCTGCTCAACGCATCTTCCACAAGGTTCGCCTTGCCGGGATGGTAGGAAACCTCGAACTTAAAGTCTTTTAAGGTCTCCATCCATCAGTGTTGCCTCATATTCAAATCTCGTTGTGAGAATATATATTTAAGGCACTTGTGGTCGCAAAAGAGCTCGAACTCCTCTCCGTAGAGGTAATATCTCCAGAGCTTTAATGCGAAGATGACAGCTGCCAACTCTAGGTCATGCGTAGGGTAATTCTCCTCGTGCTTCCTTAATTGTCTCGAGGCATACGCAATCACCCTGTCCTCCTGCATAAGGACACAACCCAAACTAACGCGAGACGCGTCAGTATATATCGTATATTTAGCCCCTTGCTCTGGCAATACTAGCATAGGGGCGGACGTCAACTTGTCCTTGAGCTCCTGAAAAGTTGCTTCAGCCTTCTTATTCTAGGCAAACTTCAAGTCCTTCCGTGTCAACTGAGATAACGGTCTGATAATCTTAGAAAAATCTCGAATGAATCGTCGATAGTAACCTGCCAGACCCAGAAAACTCCTCACCTTAGTAACTGAACTGGGCTGCTTCCAATCCTGAACCGCACTACCTTTGTGAGTCAACCACAATAAATTCCTTGGACACCACATGTCCTAGGAACTTAACTTCTTCCTTCCAAAAGTCGCATTTCTTATACTGTATGAACAACTAGTTTTCCCTGAGAGTATTCAATACCGTTCTCAGGTGCTCCTCATACTCTTCCCGACTCGGGGAGTATATCAAAATGTCATCGATAAAGACAATGACAAACCGGAATAGAAGTGGGCGAAACACTCTGTTCATTAGATCCATGAACACGGCCGGAGCATTTGTGAATCCAAAAGACATTACAAGGAACTCATAATGACTAAAACTGGTCCTGAATGCAGTCTTCTACACGTCCTCATCCTTGACGCGCAACTGATGATACCCAGACTATAAATCTATCTTCGAAAAATAACGTGCCCCCTTCAACTGATCAAACAGATCATCAATCTTGGGCAAAGGATACTTGTTCTTCACTGTCACCTGATTCAGCCTGCGATAATCAATACACAACCGCAGGGAACTGTCTTTCTTCTTCACAAATAAGACAGGCACTCCCCAAGGTGACACACTCGATCGAATAAAGCCTGCTTCAAGCAAACCATCAATCTGTCTCCTCAACTCCTCCATCTCACATGGAGGCATACGATATGTCGGTAGGGAAATAGGTGTCGCACCGAGCACAAGATCAATAGTGAAGTCAATCTCGCGCCGAGGAGGAAGCTCAGGAATCTTCTCAAACACATCAGAGAAATCACGAACTACTGGCATATCTTCTAGCATCGAAACATCAGAACTCTCTAACATGGAAGAATAGGTGCTAACACGACAGGACCAACTGACCTGAATTGGAAAAGAGAAGACCGTGTCCTCATGTCCGTAGGCTGTCACAACTCTAGCCTCGTAATCAATCTCCGCTCTCATCTTCGCGAGCCAGTCCATCCCAAAAATAACATTATAATGACACAATAGGCTGACAATCAGCTCGACGACCACTGTCCTGCTACCCAAATCTATCGAGAAAGACTCACAGGTCTGAGTAATATCTGACATAGTCCCTGCAGCTGTCGTGAGTCTCACTCCCTTCGCAGGAGCCGTAACCAAACCTAGCCGCTTGACTGCAGCACAAGAAATGATCGAAATAGTGGACCTAGTGTCCACCAATAGGAAGATAGGCATACCTAAGATGTGAGCAGGAACCTCAAATGACGTCGGTGCTGAATCTGCCTCAGGCACCTCAGCTGTGAGCGCATGAACCCGAGCCTGCTGTGGGCGATGTGGTGGAGGAACCATGGGCCGTTGTGGTGGCCTGAAATGAGGTGCTGGAGGTATGAAGGAAGGATGAGCTGGTGCTGATCGAATAGGTAGTGTTGAAATGGCCTGAGGCATTGGACGACTGATCCTTCCACGGGGCGAGAACCCACTGTCTCACATCTTGAAAAAGTAAGAAATCTCAGTGTGGCCAGGTCTCTTGTAATAGCTGCACCACACATCAGGACGCCTCAAATGGGCAGGAGATGCAGAAGAACCCTGCGGTGAATCAAACCAAGGCCTCTTACCGAGGAAAGGCCTACTCATGAAATCTGGTCACGGCTTAGGAACCATAGGTGCTCGCGTGCGGGACAACCTCTCCCTGTCCTGCTCTGCTCGCAAGGTTATGCTCACCAGCTCTCACACAGCACACTTCGATCTAATCTCGGGCCGTAAACCCTCAGAAAAATGCCTCATCCTCAATGGTTGATCACCCAGAGTCAAAGGAGCACACCTTCCTAGCTCCGTAAACCGATTCTCATAATTTATCACCGACATGCCTCCCTGACGAAGGTGAATGAACTCACTCTCCTTCTCGTGCCGGTAAGTGATCGAAAAGTACTTCTCGTGGAAGCGAGCCATGAATGCCGCCCACGTCCACTCAAATCCCTCCGCAATTGTGCGGAGAATGTTGTCCCACTATAAGCTAGCCTCCTTCTCAAACATGAAGGTAGCAAGCTTAACCTGCTCCACCTCAGAACAGTGCAACGGCCTAAGCATCTTAGAGATGTGGTCGATCCAATACTCAGCCTCCTTGGGTCTGTGAGTACCCAAAAATGTAGGAGGCCTCAAGCGTTGAAACCGCTCGAATGTACCGCTCGCACTAGTGTGCCCAACAGGGTGTAGAGGCGAGGTAGGTGAAGTCACCGCCATCGACTGAGTAAAGATACCAGCCATGGAGGATAAGAACTGTTGTTGCTGCTGCTGCTACTGCATCAACAACATCATCTGCTCTAGCCTATCAGGAGGCGGAGCGGACTGTGATGTAGAAGACTTCGATGCAGACGTACGGTTCTGCTCAGGAACCGCAGGTGTGACAGGAGGCACCACAGAAGTTGTCATAGGAGGTGGCCCAGCAGCAGGGCCAGAAGCCGGCTGAGAACTCAGCATGGGATCTGAACAAGATGGGCCTAAATGGGGGTCTATATGAGTATCGTACAGGGCAAGGGCCCCGTCAAGTGAATCTCTCAGAAAAAGATGGGCCGAAGATCTTGAACCCTTAGGTGGCATACCCTACACATAACAGAGGATAGCAACCAATGAGATTAGGCATTCACACAGTCCATCCATAGCATTAACTTCACAAGCCACAGAAACGACATATATTTCATTAACAAAATTGTCATAATACATGATTTGCAGCATTACATGAATTGCGACAGAGAAAGCATGTGAGAAAAATAACTAAGTTGCAAACACTAAACTTCAAACACCAAACAACTACCAACTACCAAACAAACACTAAACCACACATCAAAATAAGAAAACATCGACTACACAAAGTTTATTCATCAAAATCTGGTGATGGAGAAGGGGCACCCTTATCCTTCAAGCAACACAAGATGGTCTTCAGCGTGCGGGTTACTTTCTTGAGCTTATGCTTTACGAGGCCCTGCAAATCCACAATATCCTGTCAAAGAGTAGCCTGACCCTCCTCGAGTCAAACTATATGGGCATCCTTATCAGCCTGAGCAGGATTAGACTCCTGAGTGGCAAGAGGAGGACTCTTATCAGTATCCTGAGCCTCCTCTTCTTCTTCGTCCTGCACTTCTTCCTCTATCTCTACCCCACCTTCTTCTTCACTTTCTTCCTCTTCGCTATCATACTCATCCTCGCTTTCATCAAGTTAGGCCTCACGTTGTCGAGGCCCCATCTTCATCTGGTTAAGAGTAGTCTCATTAATATAATGGACCGGCGCTGGCAACTCCGCCCCAAGTCTGTAGGCAAACTCGAGAGCAATCTTGCATATGGTCAGCCGAAGGGAAGCGACTCAGTCGTTCTTCTTAATCGCGCGATAAGGATGATCTGTCGCAGGATAAACATAGGCATGCACACCTTCACTCCCTGCACCACTTGATATAGAAAATCCACCATTAGACGCGAACATTCACTGTGATTGATCCACCTGGGATAAAAATTGAACGTGCAGATGTGGTGAAGCATACAGAAATTGCCCGACATATGGGTCGCTAAGAGGCTCTTGTTATGTTGTCACTCAACCAAACGACCATAGAGAAACCTGGTGCGGCGATCCCTCTCACGAACACTATTCAGATTCCTTACACTTGGATGTACCTTGCCAAGTGGCACGTTCTGGAGTCGAGCTATCAACCCAACATTGATTGTGGCTTCCCAATCTCTGCAGAAGGGGATCTTGAATTGCAAGGGCTCCAGCGTAGGGTCCCGAATATGAGCATAGAAGGCGCGAACAGTACTCACATTTGCACAAGACTCGGCCTCAAATAGCAGACCCCACCTGGCTTCTTCCAAACGCTCGAACAATAAGTACTCGCCAAAGAGTCGCCCATCCACATGCACTTCAAAAAGAACCCTACGATCCTCGTAGACGCCATGAGCCAACTCTGCCAACAATGATCTTCTAAATGGAGTATGGGGATCTAAATCCCGCTTCGTCTGCACTTCTCTCCCAACATTTGAACTCGCGGTAGCTCCTCTAGCCTGCCTCAAACGAGCGGGATGACTAGGCTCAGCCTCATCCACAGGGGCACGCTTCTTGCCTATTAGCGAAAGGATGGAGGACATGGAAAATAGAGTCGCGACAAGCTCCAAGAAAGTCATGGAAAGGGAGGAAAATGAAGAAAGGGCTGAGATTTCTAGGTCCACACGAATTTGGGTCAGAAATAGGAGTGTAATGGGTCAAAGAAAGGGAAAATAGAAGGAAGAAAAGATCAAAATAAAAGGGGTTGGGGGCTGACACAATTTTAGAGCTTAAATGAGAGCTTTGGGAGCTTAAATCAAAGAATAAGGAAGGAGTAGGTGATAGGTATGGCTGAGCACGATGGAAGAACGTGAGGCTTGAAGGAAAATGGAAGAAAGCAGATTGGAAGGGCGATTTGAGAGAAGTATGGACTGTTTTAAGAAAAAAGGAAAGCTTGGGAGTACGATTTGTGAAGGAAGTGACGGATTAGGGATGAAATATGGGTCGAACCCTGTATCATAGGGTCCCACTAAGCCCCAAAAGCCATCAGCCCAAAAGCCTGGTCCCATCTGGGCCAGCCGGTCGGCGAGGCCCTCGCCGGCCACTGGATATTTCGACGAGGGCTCGCCCATTGGGTGAGGGCCTCACCACCCCCTGGGTCTAAAAAAGCTAGGGTCCCACCCTGGAACCCCCTAAAACTAATTCGTTTGGCCCTCTCTTCTGATTTGAGTCGTTTCGGGTCATTTCAAAACTAATATGATCTCTATTCACTTGTATCGATTTCTAACGGCTGGAATGGGGTGAAATGCGGTCTATACCCATCAATTGACGGTCTATACTTGATTTGGGGTCGACATGTGTGATCAGGAGTGTGCACGGACTCGATCTCGGTGATCATTTTTAGTAAACTTTTGCCAAAAGACAAACTAGGAGTCCTAATTCTGTTTCTAGATTGTTCTTGCACCCTCCTGCGCTGTAGTGGAGTCAACATGCATTGTGTGACCCTAACCCAGGTCCAGGTATCCAGATCATGCTCTGATACCAACTTGTAATGCCCTGAAATTTGGGGGTTGAGCATAACTCAGCTCTCGAGTTCCAAAACATCACTTATGCAACATAAACAATGATGGATGTATGTTGTCTGTATTAGTGCATAAAACATGAAATAGATCAAGCCAGATCAGCAGACATAATTTAAGGATATTGAAAAAATGCAAGCAGAAGACTTAAATACATATATAATTTTAAAAAATACCTAAAAGATGCGTGCTCTGCCCAGGAAAATATATACAACTATGTCTCAAAATACATGTATCTAACTATGAAAAATCATGATATACATATCCTAGAATTCCCACTGGTCAGGACAAGGCTCACATGAACCCACATGAGAACTACATAAATGAGAACGCCTCCTCGTCCTCGTCAAAATCTGGCTCCGCCTCGCAAGCATCGCCGTCACCTGCAGCTAAGTCAAAGTCTGGTTGGTGTTTAAGCACCATCCCAGAACGTGGTAGTGAGTGATCAACTCAATGATACTATATAGTAAAGGTTAACATGTTATTAATTCAATCAAGTAGTAATGATAAAATAGTACAATCAAATGTCCTAGATACTCTCGTTAATACAAGAATGATATGAGAGAATAATGTATGCCCTCACCACAAACTCCCTCATGCGACACCATCTAACGATCGCAGCATGAATCACTACCACTGTGCTCTCACACCAACGCCAATGACACATGCAGTACGATGTCATGAGTATGATTGTCAAGTTCTTATTAGTCCTTTTCATACAGCAGGATTGGGAAGATAAGACACCTCCCTTATTCGATTTCCAAACATTGATCCATTCTAGGGTCGTCAGTCCTAGGAAATCTCATACGATGTTACGGTTCTAGGTCACTACAAGGGCTGTCAGGGCTGTTGCACAGAATCGTTGCACCACTCCCCCATCACCAAATCAATATAGGCCTAGTTATATCCTCAATATTGTAGTAAGACTCGTCGCCCTTATGCAGTGTTAGGATATACTCGAGGTCACTACAGAGGGCTCGTCACTAATCAATGTAGGCCGACAGCAAGAATATAGTGTCCCATACCACCATAATCTTCTCATGGGAGTAGGGTGCTCACTGGTCACTACGGGGTGGCTCGTTGCCCCAGCGCAGGCCGACATCTCGGCCACAGTATCCCATACCACCATGTCCAGCTCATGAGTCTTAGGGGATTATGGTACCAAGGTTAACGGGAGTTTCACTGGTAAGTTCAGTGCCTTAGATTAAAACAGTAGCGACCAAATATGGTGAACAAATATCGGTCAATCGAGTTAATTGATAAGCTCAACTAGGCTAAGCGTACGTTGAGTTGAACGACATGGAATGCATAAGCACTCCGTGTGGCCTAACCACTGTTAAACATCCCAAGTACGACTCAGATTCGTTAAACTCATCTTTTATGGTGAAAACGACCTCAACCACCATTTGAAGAATGATTACCGATTACCTGAACTGTGGTATAGCCTCATTCACGTACAAGCTCAAATACAGGCATATGATTCATATCCTACCTTCATATGAACATTCATGAAATATAACTTAAATGTAAATACAGTACATGGAGAAAATCATACACACATTTAACATGATTCATCTAGGTTAATCAATCCATGGAGGAAATCATACACACAGTTAAGGTGATTGAGATTCATATCTCAACAACCTAAAACGTCACTCTTTACTAACTACTAACTCATTCAAGCATTTATCCAAATACTTAGACTACCCTATTCAACATACATCATATATGTCGATTCCATTACATATTAGGGAAAGTCCTTCCCTTTTCTCCTCTTTTCTCTCTTCTCTCACTTAGGGTTTGAGAAATTCGAATGATATGAGAGAGGGGTAGTTTAAGTTGTTAAATAGGCTCAAAAGTTATGTTAATGACCCCAGGGCCATGGTATACTTAAGTTATAACCAATGGGTGCCTATTTTTGACAAACAGGGCCCTTAGGAAGGTCCATTTCTCACCTAAGTCATGGAGTAAGCTCCCTGATAATGGGTCTACTCCAGGACTATGTTTATGGTGTGATCTAACAAACTAATCAGCCGTAAAGGACCTGCATCAGATCAACGGTCATCGTTACTCGATCAAGGCCACAAGTATACCAATATGTGCAGAGAAATTTCCCTGATCCATGGGTGTAGTTGGGTCAGAAATTGACAGTCTGAGGTCCTCAATTTCGTTTGCAAGTGAATGATCCAATTCACTTAAGTTTGAGTTCATTTTCTAAAGATATTCGTGTTTCTCACACACTACTCTCTAGGCTCAAGTTGTGTGTTTCTAGATACTATTTGGGCTTGATTCTCGTGATGGTTTTCAAGCCTAATAAGGCGATCATAACCTTATAGTTTCACGGTAATTGGACTTTTGACGCACGGTCTAGGTCCGATACAGAGTTTTAATATGCTCCCAAGAGCAATTGGGTTTTAGAATTTTTCTAAGGTTTTTAAGTAATGTTGAGCTAGTGATTTTAATGGTTTTGGGTCTTGCAGATCGTATAGATAGTGGTTCAAACAAATCCACCAATTAATTTAGTGTAGTACTAATAAATTTTTGTCTAATTTCCACAGTATACAGTCTTTAAGGATTTCTGCCTAAGGTGGTACTCGGGTCTTTGTACTGATGCCTTCCCACGAGATCAGGTGTCATGCCTCGAACTCGGAAATCAGGCTCACAAAATTTTTGATCACCGAATCCAGTTTTGACAGCCTCCGTAGTACCCCATTCTCAGTTCCCAGCGTGCATACGTCAAATTCTGATCTTGGGATCCTACAATGAGGATTTTCCAGCGTACATTTATCTTGTAAGAAGTATGTCACGCCCCAAACTCAAAAACTGGGCTCACAAAATTTTTGATCACCGAATCTGACATCGACAGCCTCTGTAGAATCCCATTCTCGGTTCCCAATGGCCATTCGCCAGGTTCCGATCCTGAGATGCTAGGAGGAGGATTTTCAACATCAGTTTGATTCGTGATAAGCATAACCAAAGGCATAACCCATAAACAATAACTAAAAACTCCATTACATTTCCATTATGATAAAAAACTTTACAAGTACAATGAGAATAAAGGGAAATACAATGATGATAGACCAAAAGCTCCAAAATGATCTGCAAAGCGCTCCTGCCTCTGGGCCCCAACGTCACCTGCACGCAATGGTCGTGCATAAGCTTATGAAAAGCTTAGAGGGTGGTGAAAGTGTGTACGTAAAGTAGTAATATGATCATGCAATATCAAAGTAACGCGGAATATGCTGATGGATCCATGAATACTATTGGCCGTACTAAGGCCATGCGGTGCAAAGCATGAATAATGTCGGCCATACCAATGTCATGCGATGTGAAATGCAACTCAAGCATACAATCCTCATCTAAGTCCATATATCAATACAGCTCAAATTTGGGATAACACAGAGGTCTAATACACTCTAAACCAGATCGCCGCCCCATCGCGTGCAATAAGGTAAGTGAAAGACACCTCACTATTTGCCTACCAATATCGGGCTCAGCTTGTCGATAGCAGACCCATTCCTCAAGCTAGTCAAACTTAGCCTAGCTTTGCCCCTACTCTAGGGCGAGTAAGGCCGCACCCCCTTCCAACAGACCATGACACAGTGGGAAGCGCGATCGTCTGGTAATCGGTACTCGGTGCTCATGTACCCACTCAGTGTAGATGTTGGAGCAACCATCTAGTACCATAAGGGTTTAGGGACTATCACCCAGGGATATCTATAACACCCTATGTAGAATAAGATTTTTGGTATCCAATCCTGCCAACCACGACACACTTGTGGAGGCTAAGGCCCTAATGTCGCTAGGGCATACAGTAACCATGTCACACAATGCGAAATGCATGAATCACACTATCCAGTCATGCAGTAATCCTGCGCGTATCGTGCGCTCATGTAGGGCAACACCACCTATCCTGGAGCCCCTAAACAATCTGCCCCAAGGCATATGCTACGACCAGTCACTTCTCATATCAAGCATACATATGATGCATATGATCATGAATCAGGAACTATACCAAACATGTTATACAGTGATGGATGTTGTTCATAACGTAGATGGGCCTAGATGGCCTACAAGTATGGGCCTAACAATGGGCCCTAGGGAGAATTATAATGCGGACATTTAACCAACATTATTCTTACAATGTGGACATCAAACCAACATTGCTCCCAAGGCATAGCCATCATAAACATCATTACATAAACCATATTGGGATTACACATTGCAATGGACCTTAGGTACATCCCATTGGGCCTTAAATATGTCACATGGGCCAAATCACATGGGCCTTATATTCATCAAGTGGGCCACATCAATGGACCACACCAATGAGCCTATGTACATTACAATGGGCCATAACCCATGGGCCTTAGAATGCATCAAAATGGGCCTCATAACAGGGTCTTATATATATCAAAGTGGGCCTCAACCACGGGCCACAAATACATCGAATGGGCCTCATTACATGGACCTTACATCCACATCAAAGTGAGCCCCAATGGACTACCACAGATAAATCAAGATGGGCCTCATACACATACCAAGGTGGGGTCCACTTGAACTATAGATCTATCTTATTTTTTTATCTCAAGCCTATTAGACAAGCTTGCCAAATGGTTGGACCGTTTGGATGCAACCCATGCATCAAGGGTGGGGTCCACCGTACTATGGATCTAGCTCGTTCTTTAGCTCATGCCATAAATGAGCTTTCAAGATGGTTGGACGGATTGGATGCAACTCATGCATCATGGTGGGTCACAAATGGATGGCATGGATGGGACAGGTGGGACCCATGAAGTTGCTGCCGTGTATAGTAGTTGGTGGTAGGGTCCACTCACCTGTATATGTATAAAAATGATATATATACACTATAGTTACTACAACTGTAGCTTAATGCATTAAAGGCATGCATATATAAACAATATATAATATATTATATGCTTAAGCTGCTACTGTGCAGCATGCTCATTAAAAGGGAGCAGAGGTGGGTCCCACGTAGGGCCCACCACCATGTAGGTATTATATATATATAATATAATATACAATATATATAACATATAGTATATAAAATATAATATATATATTATATCTCAAGCACGTCCAGGCCCTTGGACGGCTGGACAGCCACATACATCAAGGAGGGCCCCACACGTGGGGTGGGTCCCACCGTCCAAAAATGGTGGACGGCTTGGATAGATACATACATGATGGTGTGGCCCATAAAAGGGATGGACGGCGTAGGTGGGTCCCATGGACCCCACCGTACACCACACAGCCCGCCACCCCCACTAGGGAAATCGATGCCAAGACCTTAGGTGTTGAAACGAGGCATCTTTCTCTCTACCTACCACATGATCTGGGGCCCACCGTTGAAACTAGGTATCTCCCACCCGGTCTGCCAGTGAGCTATGGGGCTGGGCGTGGGATGCATGCCAGGGAGGGCCCCACATGGACGTGACCCACCATCAGGGGGTGGTGGACGGTTGGGTAATACACATACTCCATGGTGTGGCCCATCAAAAAGGGTGGACGACGTGGATGGATCTCATGGGCCCCATGGTTAGCTCCCACACCCATGTCAGTACACACTCCATGTTAGCCACCTCACACCTCATGTCAGTACACACCCCATGTTAACCACCTCACAGAGATCGGTACCAAGGCCTTAAGTTTTAAAACAAGGTATCTTTCACTCGGTCTGCCAGTGAGCTATGGGGCTAGGTGGGCCCACGTGGATCACACTTCACTGGCGGCCACTCCCACTATTAGCCACCTCAAGGTGGGCCCCCCTAATGGACGGTTGGGATGACATATAAACATCATGGTGTGTCCCATATAGGTGGGGTCCACTGGTAGATGGCATGGATGGTATACACACATTAGGTGGGCCATAATCATAGAAAGAGAAGGGAAAAAGAGAGAAAGAGAGATAGGAGACAACGAAGGTGATAGAGGGGCCCCGCCACTATGGGCCCCTCTTTGATACAAAATATACATCAAGGTGGGTCCCACTAAATATGGGCCCTTAATCAAACAAACGAATGAAAGAAAAAAAATCAAAGATCATCCACCGGCTTCTTCTTGCTTCCTTGGCTCCCTTAGCTCCTTAGCTTCGATTCTAACAGAGGAGATGAGGTTTGGATGGTTGAGATGGGAGATCTTGGGATGGAAAGGTGGGTCACACTTGGAGCTTGGAAGAGAGGGAAGGGCTTGGACGTATGAAGCTCTCTTGCTTGGGAATGAGTTTGAAAATGAGAGAGAGACTTGTAAAGGGAGAGAGAGAAAGAGAGTGATGGGTGATGGATGTGGTGAGTGATGGGTGTAAGAGACTTTTTAACTTTTGTGGCCATTTGTGTAAGAAAGGCATGGGCTTTGTAAGAACTTTTTAACTTTTATGGTTGCTTGGGGATGTGTGTGAGGTGACATGTACTTGACTTGTTGAGATTGATTGATTGATTGATTGATGTGACAAGTCATAGAGATTATCTTAGAATTTGCACGCACGACGTTTTCCTCGCACCGAACGCTAGCCCACATCTCCTAACCAGGGTATCGCCTCGGCGCGCAAGTCACGGCATCGGAACTGCGACGATGGCGCGGTCACTATGGTAAAGGTCTTGGGTTGAGTCAACTCGGGTTGATGCCGTGTGAATCAGGGTCGCACGCAAATATCGGTTAAGGGTGGGGTCCACTTGAACTTTAGATCTGACTTATTCTTTACTCATGCCATCAAATGCGCTTTCAAAGGGCTGGATGGCTTGGATTCATCACATGCATCATGGTGGGGTCTACTGGCAAGCTTGCTAAATAGTTGGACGGTTAGAATGCAACATATGCATCATGGTGGGGCTACTATTGTCAGATGGATGGACTGTTTGGATGGAACACATCCATTAAGGTGGGGCCCATGAACTCTTCAGATAGATAGACGGTTTGGATACAACCCCCATGTCAAAGGCGGGATCCACTGACCGTTCAGCACCCTATGGCTGGATGGCATGTATAAAACACATACACTATGTGGGTTCCACCGTCCACAGCCGTGGACGGTGTGGTGTATAACACATACATTCATGTGGGTCCAACCGTCCACTGACTATGGACGGTATGAATAAAACACATGCATCATTGTGGGTCCCATGTGGGGCCCACTATAATGTTTGTTTTCCATCCAACCGGTTGATAAGGTCGCACGGAACTCGAATGAAGAGGAAAAATAAATTTCACATGATCCAAAACTTCTGGGAACCCAAAAATGGGTTTCAATGGCAGCTGTTCAATCACCACTATTTCCTGTGATGTGGGCCACTTAGACACCACATGGGGCTGATTTTTGGGGTGGGGCCCACCGCCCTAAGGGGCTATTAAATGCACGGTGTGGATTTTTTGGCACACATCACGGTGGGGCCCACATATGGGACCGTGGTCCTTGGCCAGTCTGTCCACAGTGCAGCAGTGCCTGCTGCTGCTCTGGACGTCAGTGGCAGCAGGTTGCTGCTGTCTATATTTTTTAAAAAAAAAAATAATTTTTGAAAACCTATTTTTTTGAGGTTTCTTGTGTGTGCGGCCCGCATCAACAAGATCCACCCCAACCATTGGATTTGATGGTCCGAGACAGACCAAACTAGCCCAATATGCAGCATGTTATGGCTCAAGGTGGGTCCTAGTGGATTTTTAACGGTAAAAATTGATATTTTTTATTTTATGGCCCGCCAGAAAATCTGATAGAGCTCATTTTCTGGCTCAACACTTAAAATAATCTAAAAAATAGAATGAACGACATGGATTACTTTCATGCATCGAGGTGGGGCCTACACAAATGACCCACCTAAATAGCTTGTGGAACCAAGCTATATTTGTGTTTTCAACAACGTCCAGCGTCCAGGGACGCTGGACAATTTGGCATTCCAAATATGGGAGGTGGGCCCGGCTCAGGTGGGCCACCAAATGATGAATGATGTGGACACAACACATATAAAGTGTGCCTCACGTACAAATAGCTTGGATTAAATACATGCCTTATGGTGGGATCCAACCGAGTGGGCCACACAACCACATCATCATCACTAAAAAAAATATAAAAGGAGAGGGAGAGAGAAAAAGAATGGGAGTGGGACATGCGTGATGGAGGGACCCCGACACTATGGGTCCTCCCTTGCAATCATTCCTACAATAAGTGGGTCCCAATTCATGTGGGCTCATTAAATCAGAATCCAACGGTGGAGATCTCTTCTCCACTAGAATAGATGGTCTAGATGACCCTATGTATGTAAGGAAAATAAATATCATGATGGGGTCCATGGAGAATGGCCCCATCATGGAATGATCATGAGCACTAAGGTGGGCCATCGGTGACACCTAGGGTCCATAGTGAGATCCATACCATCAATCGGTAGGCCTCACTTGGCCCTTCATCAAAGAATGGAAATCTAGGCCTAATAGAGCACTCACCGTTTGATCTTCTTGGTCCGTTGGAATGCCAGTCTCCTTATGCTTCACTTTGATGGTGGAAGATGAGAAGTGAATGGCTAAGATGAAGGATTTGGGGTGGAAAGTCGGCCACACATGCACTCTTTTCTCTCATGAAAAACCATGGACGTGAGCCTCTTCTCTTGCTTGGGTAAATGTGATGAGAAAGAGAGCGAGAGAGAGAGAGAGAGAGAGAGAGAGAGAGAGAGAGAGAGAGAGAGAGAGAGAGAGAGAGAGGTGGTTGTAAGGAGAAGTGATGGGAGATGAGTGATGGATGTGAGTGATGGGTGAGGTGATGTATTGGTTGACTTTGGCTTTGCTTGACTTGTGGAGAAAGAAAGCATGGGTGCTTTGTACTTGACATGAGAAGTGATTGATGGGATGGATGGGACATGTTGTAGAGATTCTCTTAGGATTACAAATGCACGGCGTTTCTTCGAAATAAACGCCAGCCCACGTCTTCCGGCTTGGGTATCGGATCGGTCCGTGAGTCGCGGCGTTGAAACCGCGGCGATGATGCGATCGCAATGATACAAGTCTCGGGTTAAGCCGACTTAAATCTATGGGATACGACTTCGGATCATGCGCAAACGTTGATTACAGGTCACGAATTACCAGAATTCGACGAGAAGGATCGCTAGAATTGACGGAACAGTTAAGGCTAGGATACGGGTCTTACAAATACTTTATCAGATTATAATGCATTTCTTGGAAAAGATTGAATTCATTCGTTCTCATTCATTCCATCATCACTACACTAATTCATGATTTTTTATTTTTTAGAATTAAGACAGTTGAATTGGTTTTGTTTGACAATAAACCTTTCTTACCCATGTCTAATATAGCCAAGGCTTATTTTTTATGGAGATGAAATTGGGCTGATACAATTTTTAAAGTGAGATAAGAATGGTAAACGAAATGATATTGAATGTTAGACTTAACCTTGATAATATCATTTAGGATATTTCTACCATGATTTGATTAAGCGAAGATTGTCGAAGACTATAATTCCCTTTCATGGGACTACAAGGTGTATGATTAAAGACGGTATTAAAATGAAGGATTTGAAACTAGATCCAAAGAAATTGGATGATTTGTTATTGATACAGGTGCTATTGAGGCCTTCAGTAGGTAGGCTTGAATCGACTTGCACTTTCATTATAATGTCTTGGGAGTGTCAAGCAAAACTGGAAGACCTTACTTTTATTTAAATTTTGTGCATGTAATATTAGAGTCCCCAACTGGGTATGTGTTGAGGTATAAAAAATATTCCATTGCAGTGGTCAGAGAATTCCATGTCCAGGGGTATTTTGGGTATTTTGGTAAAATTTCAGCTTCAGGGGTATTTTGGGTATTTCGGTAAAAATCCAGCTCCAGGGGTATTTTGGGTATTTTGGTAAAATTCTAGCTTCATGGGTAGTTTAGGTATTTTGGTAAAATTTCAGCTCTAGGGATTGTTTAGGTATTTTGGTAAAATTCAAGCTCTAGGGGTAGTTTACGTATTTTGGTAAAATTCTATGTCCAGAGGTATTTTGGGTATTTTAGTAAAAGGCATTGAAAAGGATAGTTTGGTAAAAAAAAGTGCACATATATCATTTTAAGGGAAAGAGGTTGTACACCACAATTTAAGAGGGAGCTTGGTGGACACCATGGGTTAAGAAAAGAAGAAGTCCAAATGTGAAGGGATAAGTGGTGGGGCCTATAAATACCCCCACCCCTGCTTCATTTGGAGGGGATCGGATTGGATCAGTCTGTGGGAAGAAGAAGTGAGGAGAGAGAGATGGTGTTTGCACGGACCGCGCAAGGAACTTCATTGCTGCGCTGGCTGCATAAGGAAAAAAAAGTGGCTGCGCCATACCGCAAGGAAAAAAGTGGCTGCTCTATACACGCAAGGAAGACGTTGTTGCGTGGTCTTCCTGCTGTGCAACCCACGCAATAGATGTAGGATAATTCCCGTAAGACCATGCATCACGTTACGCCGTCCAAGGGAAGAATTCCGCTGCGCCAACCGCGCAACAGATCGGAATCTCAACCAAATGTAAATAGAGGAAGAAAGCATTTTCTTCTTTTAATTGTGCTATTGGTGGGGCCCAGTACGACCATTTTTTGAGAGATCCACATCATCCACTGGATCCCTCTTGAGATTTCGACCGTGAATAGTGAGCTTTGATCGTCTGTTGACGCGGCCCACCTAGATAATGAAGCCATGAAAGAATCCAAACGGTCTTCTTTTGATCATTGTAGCGATCATGAGGAAGAACATGATCATGAAAGCTTAACATGGTTTTGATGGATTTTTATCCCTCTACCTAATAGACGGCTCAGATTCACATGTTAGTGTATGATGGTGGCCCATAACAGAAAGACAGAAGCTCTATTTTAAATAGAGTCGACGTACGTCGACTCTGTGAAGTTCGGTGGCCCATTTACTGAAGTTGTTTGGAAAATCCACTTCATTCATTGGTCTCAAGGCAAAAAAACATCAGGAATAGAGTGTTTTTTCTTCTTTTTTTTTTTCTTTTGATTTGAAAGCATCAAAACTGTAGCTCTTTACTTATTTTGTATGCCTTTATCTGCCCCTTGAATAATTGTGTTGTGAATCTTCTGAGTCATTCTTCTTGCTTGTTCTTCTTTTCTTCTTTGTTTTATTTCCTTTAATACTTTAACTATGGCAATTTAATTGCCTCTACAGCTAGCAATTGATTCCTCATAATCAGTACATCGCCTTCTTCAGCTATATGTTTCATGTAGTCCTTGAATTGTCTGAACCCTTTCTTTAATTTCTTGTTTGTAAAATTGTCGATGTTCTCTTTAGTGGAAGATTCAATCCTTTACTTTTTGAAAATCCTTCTTTTTACCTTCTTTCTTCGGCAGTATCTGTTGTTGTTCCCCTAAGACCCTTGAAATAGCTGATTCATATGAGAGTGGAGCAGCTTTACTTTGACCCTTACTCTTCTAATCTAGAAGGTTGTGACGATGCCCCCAGGGCTCTCTATTGACTGATGAATTCTTTAATTCATTAATTGATCCGTTTACTTGTTGGTGAGCAACGCTTGACCTAGTTGAACTAACTTTTCATCTGAAGGCTTTGTACATTCTTTGTGCACTAACACACTATCATCCGTCCTTCATTGTCTCACAACATTACTGATGAAGCAGAAACTGCTTTCGACGCTACCTGGCATTGTCTTCTTTTCTTTTAATCATAATTGATATGATCTTCCCTAATACTTTCTGACATTGTTTTTTTTTTTTTTTAATACTTTCGACATTACCTCGCTTCTTCTTCATTAAGTGATCTAACCAGCTATAGCAAGACGCACTCTACCAATTTTAGTGACATCACACACAAAATTTTATACAGAAGCTTTCACTATTTTGTAGGACTGGAATGCTCATGGGCAAGAGGAAGGACCTCAACTTCCCCGCCATGGAAGTGCTTCTGTATGATACTCATTAGTTGGTTAGCATGTAAGCACAGCCTTGCATAAAAATCAGCTGAATTTAAATTGGCTCTAGAACTCTGAATACTTTCTTTTAAGCATCTAAAATTGTCGAATTGGTTTTCTTCTTCAGCATGCTCCCGAGCAAAAGATAATTCCCCATCTACTACCCTTAAGCTATATCATCCAACTCTCTTTTAATAGCATTGTGCCAATACAATATTTCATCAATTGGATGTGTTATAACTGAATCAAAAGCTGACTCTGGATGTTTCTTTTTCTAGTCTTGGAAGATTCACAAGTGCTCCACCCTCTCTCTATTTGATCTTTTAACTAGCCATGTGTGGGATCCACATAGCACTTTTGAGGAATTTTATTTTTATTTTAATTTTTTCTGTGGGACTATCTTGCACAAGCATTTCAGCAGATCTTAGGGCTCCTCAAGTGAAATAGAAAAAGGCCATGGAAGAAACTCTGCCATCATATTCATAGGGATGCTGCAAAAGGACTACTAGATCAAAATAACCTATTCTTCTTCCTTAGACATGTGCTGACTAACTGTTGTTTAAATCACTCCCATACAAGAAGCTAGCTCTCTTTGGAAACTATCATCGTTCTGAAATTATTTGTCTTTGATCGAAACTAATTCAATCTTTTCTGACATTTTTTGGTGGGAGCCTATTGGATGTGAAGTGAACAAGTCTAGAGAAAGATCACTGCAGTATATCTGTCATTCAGAACATAATTTTAATTTATTTATTTAAATAACATCATACTTTATTTTTAGAGATGAAGGGGAGGATGTTCCCATTGAGAGTCGCCATTTTGGCATCTTTTCAGATGCCAAAAGTGATAAATGTTCTCTAAATATTTTCCAAGTTACTATCGAATAATAAGTCCCCAGCAAAGTCGCCATTTTGTTTCGACAAAGAAACAGTATGCTTTATGTGTTAATTTTGTTGTATTATCTTTGTGGCTTGAATAATCTTCATTTTGAGCGACCACCACTATTGGAGTTGTACTTTGACTATTACCCTTATATTTGTGGATTTTTTTTTAATCTCCACCTTGCTTTAGATATGTAAAGTTGAATTACGTTGCTCTGATTATTTGTGTGGAATGACTGTGAATTTGAATGAGGTCACAAGTACATTTCCATTTAGTTCACACCTAAGAACTAGGGATCGGGGTCTTTATACTCTGGTGCCAATTTTTGGGGCATGACACAACCAAATGTTTTAACCACAACAAATGTATCCTGATACTCATGAATAAGGCTTAAAAAGTCATAGAGTGCAGGTAGTTTGGTCGACAAGGACTCATCTGATAAAGTGAGATTTTGATACTAAAGAATGAGGAAGTTAATGAAAGTGCCCTGGTTTGTCAATTAGCGTGAGTGTTGAGTCAGCTAGACAGAGAAGCTCCATAAGAAGATCAATCAATCGTCTGCCTCAACCGGATGTGTGTCCAAACTCACCACAGGTAAAACTAAGCCTCACATCCCATGTCCCAAAACACCAGGTACTTAAAACCCTTAAAATTGATTAGAATATCATAGGGTTTTTGGGTTAGAAAACTTTTTAAAATTTTTAAAAAATCTCTAAGTTTTCTACCTCCGTCGATTTATTGGTAGACTAATCGATATAATTGAGAAGTACAATCGATGTCCTCGATGCTCAATCGATACTATCAAAATGAGGGCAAAAGATGTCCAACAACCACATATTCTTCTAGACGGAATTATCGATGTATCGATACCCCTATCGATATTATCAAAATTTAAAACTCAAGTCTATCGAAGTTGACTCGATAAAATTGACAGTTGAGAGTTTGTGTCACTGTTTTTCTAAACAAAATCATAAAGAGCTTCGATATATCGATGTACTCCTCGATATCCTCGGAATTCAAAAACGATGATATCGGAAGGTCGTTAATGATAACGGTCTTGGACATAGTTTTTTAGCAACATTTTTCAGGTGATTTTTATCTTGAATCGAGGGTCACTCGATAGAATCAATATTCAAATATCAATGATATCGAGGCCGGGTCGAGTGCATCGAGAAAGGACATAAAATTTCTAGCAAAGCTTAACTGGAAAATCCTTTGGATTTATTGATGCATCGACATGACTATCAATATCATCGACATTCAAATTCCGTTGATATCGAGTGTACCTCGATCATATCCTTGACCTGAAATATTTCAAAGACAATGTCTCTCTCAGTTTCAAATGTCGAGGAATCGATCCTCGTGTCGATGAAATCAGAGTTCGAAATCCGATGACAACGACGCAGGTTCGATCTCCTCGACGAGCTGGCAAAAGGTTTCAAAAGTGTATGACATTTGAGTTTGTGTCATCGAGTGGCCAGTCGATACAATCGAGAGTATACGCTCAATGATATTAAACTGTATCATAAATGTGACCATTTTATATCCGTTAGAACTTTTTGCCTATATATAGAGAACATGTCTTTAGTTGCTGGTAGAGAAAGAAGAGAATGCTTTTGAGAGTTTAACCTTAGATCATATACCCAAAGCCCTTTCTCTCATGGAAGTTCATCCTCTAGTCCACCCTCATCATTGTCATTCAATAGAGTGGATTGGGGAATGAACTTCTGCATTTAAGGATCCTCCAGCTACCATCTTAATGGTAAATCATTAAGCTAGGATGCCTTGAATGCATATACGATTGGAATCAATCTATTTCCCTTATATGAAAACTTTTAATAGAGTAGGATTCCATTATAACCTTGACCCAACCCATCACCATGCATTGGTACATCTTCTGAATTACGGTTCAAGGAAGAAGAAGACTCTTCATCAACAAAGGAGGAGATCTCCAACAACGATCTAAAAGGGACTCATCTGCTTATCTATAAGTTATCAGAGTCTAGAGGACCCTTGTGATCATTCCTTTGTAGGATTGAGTCTACAGTGTTTCTCACCCCTTGCAAGTCCTCTAGGAGGCCTCCAGTGGGAGTGTATGTGGTGGGTGCATTATGAAAGTGCCCTTGCCAGTGCCCTGGTTTGTCAATTAGCATATGTTGAGTCAGTCGGACTGCAGAGCATCATAAGAAGATCAATTCAAGCGTCTGTCTCAAACAGATGTGTGGAAGCTTACCATAGATAAATCTAAGCCTCATATCCCATGTCCCAAAACACTAGGTGATTAAAACCCTTAAAAATAAGTTAGATCATATTAGGGTTTTTGGGTAAGGAAACTTTTTCAAAAATAAAAAAATCTCTAAGATTTCTAGCCCTGTCGATTGTATCGATATACAACTCGATATAATCGACCTGCGTTGTCGATGTCCTCGGAAGACCAATCGATAAAATCGAATGAGGACCTAATGTGTCTAACAACTAAATACATACATGGACAGAATTATCGATGTATCGACACACATATCGATATCATCGATATTTGAATCTCGAGCCCATCGAATGCAACTCGATAATATCAACAGGCAGTTCCGGCACCCCTGTTTTTACTAAGAAAAATCATATATGCTTTGATATATTGGAGCCCTCCTTGATACCATTAGAGTTCAAATCTCGATGATATCAAAAGGCTCTCGATATTATCGATCATGGGCGCGAAGTTCTCCAGCAACATTTTTTTAAGGTGGTTTTCAATTCTGATCGGGGGTCACTCGATAGAATCGATATTCTAAATATCGATGATATCGTGGCTGGATCGATTGCATCAAAAAAGGACAAAACTTGTCCAGTAAGCTCACTGATAAAATCTTTGAATTTATTGATGCATCGACATGACTGCCAATATCATTGACATTCAAATTCTGATGATATCGAGTATCCCCCGATCATATCTGTTATCTTGAAAATTTTAAACAAGTGTCTCTCATTTTTCAAATGTCAAGGACTCGATCCTTGTATCGATAAAATCAAAGTTTAAAATCTTATGGCATTGAAACGAGTCTCGATTCCCTCGATCAGTTGGCAGAAGGTTTTTTCAAAAGCGTATGACATAGAGTTTGTGTCATCAAGCGGACCATCGATATAATTGAGAGTATACGCTCGATGATATCGAACCCGCTTGATGATATCGAACTCTATCATAAATGTGACTGTTTTATATCCGTTGGAACCTTTTTTCCTATTTAAAGAGAACTTATCTTTAGTTGCTGTGAGAGAAAGTAGAGAGTGCTTTTGTGTGTTTAACCTTAGATCATATACCCAAAGCCCTTTCTCTCAAGGGAGTTCATCCTCCAATCCAACCTCATCATTGATATTCAATAGAGTGGATTGGGAAATAAACTTTTGCATTCAAGGATCCTCTAGCTACTACCTTAATAGCACATCCTTAAGCTGGGATGCCTTAAATGTATAGATGATTGGAATCACTCTACCTTCCTAATTGGAAAACATTTAAAGAGTAGTATTCCATCATAACCTTGACCCAACCCGTTACATTATATTGGTACATCATTTGTTGCGGATCAAGGGAGCAGAAGACTCTTCATCAACAAGGAGGAGATCTTCGTCAAGTGCTGGATGGGACTCATCAACTTATCTGTAAGTATATAGAGTCCAGAGGACCCTTTGATCATTCCTTTGTAGGATTGGGTCAAAGGTGTTTCTCACCCTTGAAATCCTCAAGGAGGCATCCGGAGAGAGTGTACATGATAGGTGCGTTGTGTGGACCCTTGCTCTATGGAGAGCATAAACATCTGGTTAAGGGTGAACCAGTAAAACCTTCGATTTGAGGTGAACCGGGTAAAACCTTGTGTTTGAGGTGAATCGAGTGAAACCTCCGTTAGGGTCTTAGGGAAGATCCTTGGCCAGTGTGCCTAAAAGTGGGTGTGATGTGTTGACCCTTGCTCGTGAGAGCATAAACAGTTAGCCTCAGTGTAGGTTGTAAAAGTTGAAGGTGAACCTAATTTAAAACCTTAGGTTAGAGGTGAACCATGGGAAACCTTCTTAGTGAAATCTGGTACACTCAAGGGTTGAGTGCGGTTACCGGGAGTGGAGTAAACAAATAGTCAAACCACTAAAAAAATGACTATGTTTGTGATTGCTATCTTTCTGTGTGTGTGATTTATTTATATTCTTCCAACTCTATCTATTTGATTACACCTCACACACTTACACAAGTCAATTCCATCTTGAACTAAGCTATATATTATTGTCTCTTAAATAGTTTGTGATTGGATCCTCTACCAGGCTTAGAATCTAATAGAGTTACATTTGAGTAATCCTGATAATTGCCTATTTGTAAGGATTAGTGTAATAGGATTTTTAAATACATTGTAAAAACCTTAAAAAGTCCTATTCACCTCCCATTAGGACGTATTGGCATATTCCTACTAGAACTAAAGCGGTCTTCACCGTTATTTCACGTTGTATTAACCCTTACTCTATGGAGAGCAAAAACAGTTAGGGTCTTGTGAAAGATCCTTCGCTGGTGTATCTAAAAGTGGGTGCTTTGTGTTGACCCTTGCTTGTGAGAGCATAAATATGAGAGGTTTCTTGTGTGGATCCTTGGCCAGTGTACCTAAAATCAGGTGCTATGTATTGACCCTTGCTCGTGGGAGCATAAACTATCAGTCTAGGTGTAGGTTATAAGGGTTACAGGTGAACGTGATTTAAAACCTTGGGTTTGGGGTGAACCGTGTGAAACTTCCTTAGTCAAATCCGGCACACTTAAGGGTTGAGTGCGTCTACCAGGAGTGGAGTAGACAAGTAGTCGAACCACTATAAAAATGATTATGTTTGTGATTGATATTTGTCTTTGATTACTTGTATGATTCCTTTAAATGCTTTCATATTTGATCACACCTTACACACAGTCACATCCATCATAAACTCTGAATTGCATCATATTTATCATTAAATCAGTTTTGTGATTGGATCCTCTAATTGGCTTGGAAGCCATTAAAGTTATCTTAAAGAACTCCTGATTCATGCATATCTATTTAGGACAAGTTTGATAGGATTTTAAATAAATCATAAAATTTTTATAAAAGTCCTATTCACCCCCCCTTTAGGACATATTGGCATACTCCTACTTCAACTAAAGCAGTCTTTATTACAATTTCAATTAGTATTAGAGAGGGTCTCTCTTTAAGGGCTTCACCACCTAGAGAGTGATATTGACTAAAGTTGGGAATATAGCCAAAGGAGAGGGCTTATCGATCACTAGACCTCCAGTATTTGATGGATCAAATTATGCATACTAGAAGGCTAGAATGTACTACTTTCTGAGATGTTTGGATCATGATGTTTGAGATATAGTTGAAAGAGGATATGTACCACCACTTGACCAAATAGTACTTGAAAATGGCACAACTATCTCCAAACCAAAATCTAAAGAAAAATGGACAACATTCGATAAGGGAAACCAAATTGCTGAGGTTAAAGCTATGAATGCTATCTATTGTGTTGTCTCAAGATATTTTCAATCAAATCAGTATGTGTAGATCAGCTAAAGAAGCATGAGATTTGTTTAAAACAACTCATAAAGGTACAAGCACTATGAAGAGATCTAAACTGCAACTCCTGACTTCACAGTTCGAAAGTCTCAGAATGGAAGAGCATGAGACCTTCATGGAGTTTTTCACAAAACTAAATATCATTTGCAACTCCATGGGTAGATTAGGTAAGAAAATTTTGGTTCCAAAAATCTGTAGGAAAATACTAAGATCTTTACCGGAACGGTTCAACCCTAAAGTAATAACCATTGAAGAATGTAGAACCATTGATGAAATGAAAGTAGAAGAAATTATAGGTTCTCTACAAACATTTGAACTACACTTCAAACAAACCCCAAAATCTAAAAATATTATCCTCAAAACTTCAAAGAAAACAACAAATGAGGACATTGAAAGTAAAAGAGAAGATGAAGATGAGGAAGTAGCTTTGTTGGCTCAATAGTTCAAAAAGTTCTTTCAGAAAAATCATGGCCGTCCACTTAAAGGAAGAAGGGTGGATAACAGACAGTTTGCATGTAAATTTGGTAAAAAGACCAAAGAACCACAATGCTATGCCTGTCAGAAGTTTGGACACCTGTCCACTGAATGCCTAAATAGGAAAACTAAGGGTAATGCAATGGCTGCCACGTGGGATGATACGGAAGAGTCAAACTCAGAATCCAATGACTCAAAGAGAGATGGAGATCAGAAATCTTTAAAAATCCTTATGGTCTCCATTGCACCAATCATTCCCATTGAAACTGAGAATGAGGAAGAACCACAAGCCACTAAATCATTTTCATTTGATAATGAAAAAACTGAAAAGGAAGAAGAAGAACAAAACAAACTACAAGATGCTTACAATCAACTTTATATCCATAGCATCAACATTGTTAGAAGACTTGGAATATCTGAAAATAAAAAGGAACTGTTGCAAAAAGATTTGGATAAAATTCTAAAAATTAATACACATTTAATCAATGATTTACAGCAATATCATTTAAATAATGATAGACTCGAGAGAATTAACACCTTCCTTAAATCTGAGACTGAAAAACTAAACAAACAGTTTGAGCAATTAAAAGACAAAAACCTGCTCCTTCAAAATGAAAATCATACACTCTTGTTTGATTTAGAAGAATCTAAAAAAATCACTAAGCTAAACTATAAGTTTTCTCAGAGTGGTGAAAAGCTAGAAAAATTGTTAGGGATGGGAAGACAAGGAAAAGACAAGAGTGGCCTAGGGTATGATAAAACTAAAATAAAGACTGGAAATGCAACACCGACAATTGAAAATTTTGCTACTTCACGTAGTAATAGAAGAACTACTCCAGTTTGTCATTTATGTGGTGATTTGGGTCATTATAAGTTTGAATGCCTGACACCTAGGAGGACTCAACATAACTCTGGTGAAGATCATATTGGAAAATTCAAACCAACCAGAGAAATACAAAATGTCAAGAGTCTACGTAGGAATATGGATAAAAGACATTCACATTCACCACCACCTAAAATGACTAACAAAGAGCAATTGAATAGAATTAAACAAGAAAAGAAAATCTACCACAGTCAAAACTTCTGTCACAAAATGGATAGCGAAAGAAAAGAAAAGTTGTCTAATAAATCACTTTATTCATATGCCCTAAAATATTAAGCATGGAAAGACAAGTCCAGGTCATGCATCCAGATCTGGATATTTGTTGAAATGATGAAATTTTGCTAAGCTTTTAATGATACATCTGAGGTTCCTCACCTCATTCTTTTTGTATATAAACATTCTAATGTTTATAATTTCGAGTTGTACAATGATTGTACTGTATACTGTTGATTCAAAGATATACTATACTATACATGAAAGTCTGTCGATCTGTGGAAAAATGAAAAGAAAAAAACTACTCACCTTCGATATATCTGTCGATAATTTATGAGCATTTTCGATCAAATCGATTAACAGTCAATATCATTGACATCTCTCCAGAATTTGAAAAGTCGCATGATTGAGATTGTTATCGAAGCCATTGTCAATAGCATCGAATGAGGACTATCGATATAATCGAAACTAAGTTCGATGATATCGAAGGATGCAGCCCGATGAAAGGCGGTCGAGCGGAAGAAAAATTCATTTTTTTTGAAAAGGCATTTCGCTTTTTCTCCTTAGCCGGAAGTACATCAGTGGGTCCCAGAAGCTACTCAAAACTAGTATTACCTTTCCATTCCTTCTTTTCAAGATTCCATCTTACATTTGGCTTGGGTATTATTAGGTTTTCAAGAGGAAATTTTGCCGAGTTTTCCTCAAATGTTTCAAATCTCTGTCTGTATGGGTAAGGACAAAGAAAAGGTGTCTGGTCCTAGAGAGTCCTCTAGAGCTTCTCGACAAAAAAACCCTTGCTTCAAAAGAGAAAGTAAGAGCTCCTGAACGGGGGACCCCCACTCGTCAGAGGACACAACAAACTTCATGTGGTGGGTCCCAATCCGAAATACCAGTCCCTCATCTGGCTAGAATAAATCCGGTTCTGGCTAAATATACTAGTAGGAAGCTTAATCATGAAAGAAAGGTTGATAGGGACTATTTAATACCATACAATCTGGAATCCCTTTCTACTGCAATCGATTGGTTGCCTGTTATTGACTTCAGTGGGCCATTTCATCTTGATTGAACACGCAACTTTCTCGCCTTTTGTCATTCACTAGTGTCTAATCCTCCTTCCATCATGGTCTCTGTTGATGGTGACGATGTAATAATCACTCCTGCTATGATTACAAACATCCTAGGGCTGACGATGTCACCTGATGGTCTCCTTGAAATGGACCTCGAAAATGTTGAAATTCGTCCCATGGTTACTAAATACCTCTGTTATGGTAGAGACATTCATTGGTACTAAGGAAATACATTAAAATCTAAGTTCATGGAACTGCGATTTTGGGTCTTGCACAGTATCTTCACCTCAAACATCTATCCTAGAAGTACCAACCGTTCCGATCTCATAGGGTTCATGACCATAATAGTTTATTTAATAGCCACAGGGACAAAAATCTGTCTCCCGACTCTGATTATATATCAGTTAGTCTATGCCATTCATACATCTTGCGATCTACACCTGCCTTATCCCTAGATTATACACATTGTGTGCAACGCCATCGGTTTTCTAACTACCAGTGATTCGAAACTTCTCCTCCAAGTCTTCAATAAGAACAACATTCGAAGGATGGACTTGAAGTTCCATAAATATCTCGAGGATCCAGAGGAAGGCATTCATGAAGGAGCAGGAGGTGAAGGTGATGCTCCCGCTGAAGGGACTGAGATGGCTGGCAATGAACCTTCTGCGCCCCATCAAGCTCCGTCCACATCAGAGCACAGACATGTGAAAAGGTTTAAGCTTCATTGTAGGGCCCGTATCCTAGACTGTGTCGTTCTGTAGGCTCTTGCGATCCTCCCATTTGAATTCCGGTGACCTACGATCTGTTATCGACATTTGCTCGCGATCCTGAGACATGTCCTGTATATTAGAGTTAGCTCGACCCAAGACTTATACCAGTGCGACCATGCTGTCACCGCGGTTCCAATGTCGGGTCTTGCAAGCCGATGCGATACCCTGGCCAAGCGATGCGGGCCTGCTTTCAGCTCGAGGAAAATGCCGCACGTTGCAAATTCTGAAAAAATCCATCACATCAATCACCTCATTTGTCAAAAGTACACCCATTACTCTACCTATTTCCAAGTAGAAAAAGTAATCCCAAAAGTCAACTTTCCTATCACCTCACCATCCTGTCTCCCATCACTTCTCTTACACCTCTCTCTCTCATTTTTCAAATTCCTCTCTCCAAGCAACCCACGTCCATGGCTTCCATACAGGAGCTTTGTGTGGTCCACTCTCTACCACCCAATCCAACTCTACAAAATCAATCTCCACCATTCAAATGCATCCCTTGGAGCTCTAAGATACGTTGATGGAATAAGAAATCCAAGAAGAAAAAAGGTGGGTGCTTCTCTCTCTCTTTCATTTTTGTGTGATGTGTGGCCCACTCGGATGAACCTCATCTTGATGTATGCCTTATCCAAACCGTCCAAGCCATGGACCATACCCTTTGGTGATGGGGAAAACAAAAGTATTAGGTGATCCAAAGAGGTGGGCCACATCCATGTGGGACCCACCATGATGCTTACATTATATCCATGCCGTCCAGCGTCCAGTGACACTGGATGTGAGGGAAGGCTAACATGGATTACGTGTACTGGCACGGGTGTGTACGGACAAGCTAAAAAAATAAAAATTTGAGCTTTTAGGGTGGGCTGCTCATGCAGGCCCCACCCTAATGTACAGATCAAATCCACGCCACCCATTTCATTTCTCAACTCATTTTAGGCGTTGAGCCAAAAAATGAAGTCAATCCAATCATCTTGCGGGCCATAGAATAGAAGACAGTGGCTTTACCGTTGAAATTCACTCTAATATTTCTACACTCCCAAAACACATCGAATATTAGACTTGAGGGGTCTGTCATGAGTTGTAGAGTACAATGGCTAGGCTGGATTTCCCTGATGAGTGTCTCATCTAGGAAATTTTTCAGAAAAATATAATTTTAAAAAAAAAGAAAAACAACAACAGCAGCAACAAGCTGCTACCACTGACAGCCAAGGACGTAAGCAGCGTCCTACTGCGTAGGCACTGGAGGTAGGGGTCCCAATCGTGGGCCCCACCATGATGCTTGTGTACATCAACACTGTGCATTTTGATGGGCCCCTTAGTGTAACATCCCGAAAATCGGGGGGTCGAGTAAAAACCCAACTCCCGAGTTCCATAATGTTATTTATGCAACATAGATATGTATGATTGAATGTTGTCTACATTAATATATTAAACATGAGTGGGATTACGCCAGAACAACATATCATACTCCAGAGACAGTTACATTAACAAGCGGAAGACTGTGATAGTATGTATAACATATATAAACTGTTGTATGTCTCCAGAGTGTGAACATGTTACCAGGTTATATACGTACTTGTATGCTCCAAAAGTAAATAAAAAGAATATACATGAGTGCTCTAAAAATATAAAATGACAAGTGTCAAGGCATTTAATCAACCTCCCTGTAATCCCATCAATCAAAACACGCATATAGGAGGAATCCTCCTCATCATCATCAAATCGAGCTCTGCCTCGCAGGCCGCGCCATCATCTGCAATCACAATAGGGACTGGTGGGTGTCCAGAAACACCATCCCGTAACATGGGAGTGAGTGATCAACTCAGTGGGATAAGAGAGCAGAGATTAGCATGTTATCAAATCAATCATGTGATAATAGTAAAGCAGTAAATCAAACAATCCTAATACTGTTGTTAATGCAATATGACATGACATGATGGATGCCCTCACCGACGTTCTCCCTCATATGGCACCATCTAATGCCCGCGGCATGCGTGCATCCCGCTCAGTGCTCCACATCTTCCAGGCACATGCAATGTAATGGTGATATGATTGCCAAGTTGTTATTAGTCCATTTAAACAGCAGGATTGGGAAACTAAGGTACTTCTCTTATATCAATCCCAACACAAATCCTATCTAGGGTCGTCACTCCTAGTAATCTCATACGATGTATATTTTATAGGTCGCTGCAAGGGCTACCAGGGCTGTTGCTCGCACTCGTTGCACCACTCTCCCATCACCTTATCAATACAGGCCTACTATACTCTCACTGCTACGGAGGGGTCGTCGCCTCCCGTAGACTCAAAATATGCTCGCAGTCACTACAAAGGACTCGTCGCCTGATCAGTGTAGGCCGACAGCAAGAATATAGTGTCCCATACCACCATAATCTGCTCACGAGACATAGGTGCTCACTGGTCACTACGAGGAGGTGGCCGACAGCTCGACCACGGTGTCCCATACCACCATGCCCGGCTCATGAGTCTTCGTGGATCAAGGTACCATGGTTAACAGGGTTTACAATGGTAAGTTCAGTACCCTAGGTTCAAGCAGTTATGACTCATACAGGGTGAACATACAACGGCCAGTCGGGTTACTTGACGGGCTCGACTAGCATGATCGCATCTCAAGTCGAACGACATGAAGTGCGTAAAACACTTCGTGTGGCCTAACCATTGCCGCCAACTCCAGAACACGGGTCGCATTCTTCGACGCGTCGTTCGTGACAAAGATAGGCCAACCACGAAATTTCTCGGTTACCGACTGCCCGGACTAAGTAAAGTCCCAAACAATTATGGAATCACATCAGCAATCATATTAGAGTATTGGAAATGAAATACAACCATGTGAGCATGTTAACACATGTTATAACATACAACTTAAGCAAATCTTCAAGCACATGCATCCATACATGTAATGAAATCATGCATTTAGCTAACATGTAGGAAATCATTTACATCAGCATATTAATTGAGAAAATAATCTCAAACTAATTCATAACACCATTTAATTCAATACATACTAATACAAGCATTTATACAAACACTTACTCTACACACTTAAGTCTACATATAGTATGTGGACCCGAAGTGCGCATTTAGGAGAATCTCTTCACCAAACTAATTATGCATGTATTCCTAACATTCTAATGCGACAATAAACCATGTCAATCACATCAGCAAAATATGAATGAAAACAGTACTTCCTACAAATGACTAAAATGCCCTAAATCTCATATTCTTCGCCGGTTTACGAAACAGGAAACGGACAGCATGTTGTACATGTTAAACGGTGTTGCTGTCGATAATCTACTATTAAACGACATTGAAAGCGTTGGAAACAGTCAATCAAAGCGTCTAAAATCCGCACCTTTTCCCTTATAGGTGAAGTGATTCGAACGTAGCGTATACGCTTCGTCTACGGCGAACAGAGAACCTAATACACAAGTTCTATCAGCTAACATGCTATGAATCCTAGTGAACCTCAAATCAGCAACTTCTAGGATATTTTCTTACCTGAAAATGCAGAGAAATCACCGGCCAGGTGATCGGAGCGTGTTGCTAAAGCACGTGCAACAGGTAAGGCAACGGCAGGAAAATCCTCTCCTACTCTCTCTCACAAACTCTCACCTTTTCTCTCTCCCAATCTAGGGTTTTTCTCAAATTCGGATGGGAGAGAGGAGTGAGGGTTTTAACCCCTTTTATAAGTCCAAATGTGCCCGAAATAGGCTCGGGAACAAAGTTCACTTGATGTATATCCAATTCGGGGCTGTTTCGGTCCAAAAGACCATTTCTGGTGGTCCCCTGGCCAAACGCGGTCGGACTTAAGCTCATGCATACTAGATCTAGCACACATCAAGTTTTCAGTCTGGCAGGGTTCGTAGATCTCCCGTGGCGGTCCAGTTTCAGTTCAACGGTCACCGCACGTAGATCAGGTCTACAAGTCTCATGATATGAAATAGAAATTTTTCCTGATCCGAGGGTGTAATTTGGCTGAATTCTGACGGTCAGAACGCTCAATACTGATGCGTCAAGTTGTGTGCCAGATTTAAATTTTAAATTCCAATTTTAACCCTATTCTCACTCTCTTCACTCCAGGCTCAATGAAATAGCCCGTGAATGTCGGTTGGACTTGATTTTCAAAATGATTGTCAAGTCCAGTAAGGCGATTCTAACGATCTAAGATAGTAGGTATCGGACTTTCGACACGCGGTCTAGATCCAATACAAAGTTTTAAAGTGGTCCAGAGAACAAACCTGCTTAGAGTTTGATCCGAGGTTTTAGAGTATTATAGAGTCATTGGTTCTACTCGATTTGGGTCTTGTAGAACGTATTTAAAGTGATCAGGGACTATTTCCCAGCTACTCCAGCGTAGCGCTAGCTAACTTATGCTTAGTTTCTAAAGGAATTAATCCTAAGTGGTTTCTTTGGCTATGGAATTGGGTTCTGAGCGATTTCCCAGGTGTTTTAGTCGACCCATTACCTAAGGACGTCTAATCCCAGGTTGGTAAAAATTCAGGGTGTTACAATCTACCCCCCTTAAAACACAATTTCATCTCCGAAATTGGCGAAGGGTAAGGAGTATCTAGCAAGACTTCAGTTTTGACATTCTAAGAAAGGGTCAATCCTATTTAATGACCTAATCGTACGTATATCCTAACTCAAATATTTCGATCCTGGGCCAGTGGGGAAGAGGCCAACCACGCTTCTGCTGCGCCACTCTGATCGAACGGTTGCATTAGCTGAGCTAATTGGATTGGACTCGATACGTTCTACCCCCCTTAAAACTTGGTTCTACTTAAAGTTCAAGAATCTTTGCATCGATCCGTATATCAGAACGAGGCGCAACTTAGGGGCTATCCTTGACATAAAATGGAAACAACCTTTCTCTACATGGTTTTCCTTTGCTAATGATGCGTTCTAGGGCATTGGTATCTATGGTGATAGAGATGAGCCTAATCTTTGTTATGGTTAAGTTCAGGGGAAGGTATGAGTTGGTGGTAAGATATCGAATTCTCTACTGGCTTTTAGTCCTCGCAATTTCCCAAAGGCAATGTGATCACGTTTGGTTGTAGGTGGTTGGGCCATCCCAGAAGAAAGGTTGTGTAGTAGGTCTGAGCCGGATCCATAGACTTTCTGTCTAGCTAGGACAGAAGATTTATTGTATCAATTCTTAATCCGAGTCGATGCCGATCTTCTGCTTGATCAGAACATTGGATTTATTGGTAACCACTAGGATTAAGAAGTCGATTCAAACCGCGAATACATCGCTTACATGAAGTTCCTTTATTCCGCGTTCCCGAATGCAATAAGCCCTTGGGGAAGGCAATTCTGAGGGGTGTGTTGGTTTATTCTGAGTTTGACCTGAGGGATTTATAAGTCTTCCCTAAGAGTGAATAGTTCTTTCCTATGAGCAACAACAGAAGTCTATAAGTCATAAGGGGATCTATCGAAGGAATAAGGTTCTACTTCAACCAAATCTAACCTTCAATTCCTTAGCATATACAGGCTTTACACTACTTAAGGTAACCAGTAGTTATAATCCAAAGCCTAAGATTATACGCTAAATGGTTCCATACCATTATTAATACAGGGAATTGCTCTATCGCTTAGGGTCAAGATTATCTAGATAGAATTAGATTTCCTATATAGTCAGATCCTTCAAATCTAGGAGTGCTAACACTAGGTCCAAAATGCCAAGGGCCTATGTGGCCAGTAGCATTTAGTTATATTAAATGAAACGGCATTCGTAGTCCCATGGCGGGATTGGAAGTGGCATGCTTGGTAGGAGGGTGGGGTGGGATAAAAATTAAATTGTAGGCTGAACCCTGGGAGTTACAATACTCCCAATCTAGGAACAATACCTTACAACAAACGAACGACATGCACTCCATTCAACAAAATTCGGCTATATTAAGCCTAAACCACTAACACAAACACATTTTCTACCTAACAACAACAAAATACAGAAATTTCAAAATGGTAATCAAACAAGCGAAGAACGTAGAGAAATGGGATGGGTAAGCAGGTTTCCATGAGTCTGAGGATCAATAAAAGGGACTTGAGAGAGAGGACGATGGAAAGGGAGGAAAAGGCTAAAACAGCCTTAACAATAGCCATGGAAAGCAGAGGAAATGCGGAGAAATGATTGTCCAAATGGACAAAATGAAATCTAGGCCCTGTAGAGGGATGCATCAAGCTCCTAAAGGCTAGATTTTTAAAAAGAAAAGATAAGGAAAAAGGGAAATGGAGCTCACTCGACTTTCAGCTCATTTTGGGGGTTGTAAGAGCTCCAAACGACGAGATTTGTAAGAGGGAAGGCTGCAAACTTCAATGGAGTGATGGAGTGTGGTCATTTTCAACCAAGAATGGGTTTGAGAGTGATTTAGAATCACGATTTTGGGTTAGGACAGCAAGAAAATGAAAATGGGGCTAAGGAAGGGGGCTGTTGTGAAGGAAGTACTCCTTTTTGGGGTTTTCTATGGACGGAACCTACATGGGAGGGGTACACTACCCAAAATAGGGCGTGCGTCCAAAAATCACATCAAGTGGGCCCCACCGGATGGCGATGCATCGCCGACCGTTCCTCTGATCGGTCGGTGGGACCACATGGGTCTGGTCCCCCATGGTCCAGGGACCCCAAAAAACTATGGGCCCCACCTCAGTTCATTGTATATGACCTATAGAGGTCCAAATATGCATTCGGGGCTTTTCGGGGCCAATCTGCAAACCCGAATACAATTCCCTATTATGCAGCATATGATTTTGGGGTATAAGGAGCTAATACATTCATCTAGCCCATTAGTTGCTAAAGATCGCAAACTTAGAATGGCCTAATGGCCAGTTTTCATGAAATTTTATTATTCACTATAAAATTTTATCAAAGTATGATTTTATGTCATTTTCACACTAGGATCAATGCCTAAAATTAAAAGAATATGAAATAATCGAAGAATGGAGTGGTGAGAGGAAGAATTTTGAAGAATTTAGGTGAAACGGGGTTTTTAAGCCCTGACGATTGAATGTAAGGGTTGTGGTTGTCCCACAGCCCAAGGATTCACATTTACGGGTTTAGAATCATTCAAAGAATGTCTCAACCCAACTACCTACAACCTAGGAGCTACTCAGGTCACTTCACGCGGCCCTAGATGCGTTACGGACTCGATCACGCGATCAATACGAATAGTCTTCGCCTATTGGCGAATTTACGATCCTATAAGTGTTTCTAGACACTTCTCGCACCCACCTAAGTCAAAAGAAGAGACAGCGTACGTCGCGTGACCATAACCCAGGCCCGGTTTAATCCAAATCATGCTCTGATACCATCTATAACATCCCAAAAATCGGGGGGTCGAGTAAAAACCCAACTCCCGAGTTCTAAAATATTATTTATGCAACATAGATATGTATGATTGAATGTTGTCTACATTAATATATTAAACACGAGTGGGATTACGCCAGAACAGTATATCATACTCTAGAGACAGTTATATTAATAAGCGGAAGACTGTGATAGTATGTATAACATATATAAACTGTTGTATGTCTCCAGAGTGTGAACATGTTACTAGGTTATATATGTACATGTATGCTCCAAAAGTAAATAAAAAGAATATACATGAGTGCTCTAAAAATATAAAATGACAAGTGTCAAGGCATCTAATCAACCTCCCTGTAATCCCATCAATCAAAACACACATATAGGAGGAATCCTCCTCCTCATCATCAAATCCAGCTCCGCCTCGCAGGCCGTGCCATCATCTGCAATCACAATAGAGACTGGTGGGTGTCCGAAAACACCATCCCGTAATGTGGGAGTGAGTGATCAACTCAGTGGGATAAGAGAGCAGAGATTAGCATGTTATCAAATCAATCATGTGATAATAGTAAAGCAGTAAATCAAACAATCCTAATACTGTTGTTAATGCAATATGACATGACATGATGGATGCCCTCAACGACGTTCACCCTCATACGGCACCATCTAACGCCCGCGGCATGCGTGCATCCCGCTCAGTGCTCCACATCTTCCAGGCACATGCAATGTAATGGTGAAATGATTGCCAAGTTGTTATTAGTCCATTTAAACAGCAGGATTGAAAAACTAAGGTACTTCCCTTATATCAATCCCAACACAGATCCTGTCTAGGGTCGTCACTCCTAGTAATCTCATATGATGTATATTTTGTAGGTCGCTGTAAGGGCTGCCAGGGCTGTTGCTCGCACTCGTTGCACCACTCCCCCATCACCTTATCAATACAGGCCTACTGTACTGTCACTGCTACGAAAGGGTCGTCGCCTCCCGTAGACTCAGAATATGCTCGCGGTCACTACAAAGGACTCGTCGCTTGATCAGTGTAGGCCGACAGCAAGAATATAATGTCCCATACCACCATAATCTGCTCACGAGACATAGGTGCTCACTGGTCACTACGAGGAGGTTTGTGGCCCCAGCGTAGGCCGACAGCTCCACCACGGTGTCCCATACCACCATGCCTGGCTCATGAGTCTTCGTGGATCAAGGTAACATGGTTAACAGGGTTTACAATGGTAAGTTCAGTACCCTAGGTTCAAGCAGTTATGACTCATACAGGGTGAACATACAACGGCCAGTCGGGTTACTTGAGGGGCTCGACTAGCACGATCGCATCTCAAGTCGAACGACATGAAGTGCGTAAAACACTTCGTGTGGCCTAACCACTGCCGCCAACTCCAGAACACGGCTCGCGTTCATCGACGCGTCGTTCGTGGCAAAGATAGGCCAACCACGAAATTTCTCGGTTACCGACTGCCTGGACTAAGTATAGTCCCAAACAATTATGGAATCACATCAGCAATCATATTAGAGTATTGAAAATGAAATACAACCATGTGAGCATGTTAACACATGTTATAACATACAACTTAAGCAAATCTTCAAGCACATGCATTCCATACATGTAATGAAATCATGCATTTAGCTAACATGTAGGAAATCATTTACATCAGCATATTAATTGAGAAAACAATCTCAAACTAATTCATAACACCATTTAATTCAATACATACTAATACAAGCATTTATACAAACACTTACACTACACACTTAAGTCTACATATAGTATGTCGACCCGAAGTGCGTATTTAGGCGAATCTCTTCGCCAAACTAATTATGCATGTATTCCTAACATTCTAATGCAACAATAAACTATGTCAATCACATCAGCAAAATATGAATGAAAACGGTACTTCCTACAAATGACTAAAATGCCCTAAATCTCATATTCTTCGCCGGTTTACGAAACAGGAAATGGACACCATGTTGTACATGTCAAACGGCATTACCGTCGATAATCTACTATTAAACGACATTGAAAGCGTTGGAAACAGTCAATCAAAGCGTCTAAAATCCGCACCTTTTTCCTTATAGGTGAAGTGATTCGAACGTAGCGTATACGCTTCGTCTACGGCGAACAGAGAACCTAATACACAAGTTCTATCAGCTAACATGCTATGAATCCTAGTGAACCTCAAATCAGCAACTTCTAGGATATTTTCTTACCTGAAAATGCAGAGAAATCACCGGCCAGGTGATCGGAGCGTGTTGCTAAAGCACGTGCAACAGGTAAGGCAACGGCAGGAAAATCCTCTCCTACTCTCTCTCACAAACTCTCACCTTTTCTCTCTCCTAATCTAAGGTTTTTCTCAAATTTGGATGGGAGAGAGGAGTGAGGGTTTCAACCCCTTTTATAAGTCCAAATGTGCCCGAAATAGGCTCGGGAACAAAGTTCACTTGATGTATATCCAATTTGGGGCTGTTTCGGTCCAAAAGACCATTTCTGGTGGTTCCCTGGCCAAACGCGGTCGGACTTAAGCTCATGCATACTGGATCTAACACACATCAAGTTTTCAGTCCGGCAGGGTTCGTAGATCGCCCGTGGCAGTCCAGTTTCAGTTCAGCGGTCACCGCACGTAGATCAGGTCTACAAGTCTCATGATATGAAATAGAAATTTTTCCTGATCCGAGGGTGTAATTTGGCTGAATTCTGACGGTCAGAACGTTCAATACTGATGCGTCAAGTCGTGTGCCAGATTTGAATTTCAAATTCCAATTTTAACCCTATTCTCACTCTCTTCACTCTAGGCTCAATGAAATAGCCCGTGAATGTCGGTTGGACTTGATTTTTGAAATGATTGTCAAGTCCAGCAAGGCTGTTCTAACGGTCTAAGATAATAGGTATCGAACTTTCGACGCGCGGTCTAGATCCAATACAAAGTTTCAATGTGGTCCAGAGAACAAACCTGCTAAGAGTTTGATCCAAGGTTTTAGAGTATTATAGAGTCATTGGTTCTACTCGATTTGGGTCTTGTAGAACGTATTTAAAGTGATCAGGGACTATTTCCCAGGTACTCCAGCGTAGCACTAGCTAACTTATGCTTAGTTTCTAAAGGAATTAATCCTAAGTGGTTTCTTTGGCTATGGAATTGGGTTCTGAGCGATTTCCCAAGTGTTTTAGTCGACCCATTGCCTAAGGACGTCTAATCCTAGGTTGGCAAAAATCCAGGGTGTTACAGTTAGGGCAATGGTCCACCCTCAAAATCAACCCTATTTGGAACTCAGGTGGTCCATGTTATAAGAAACAGTGGAGATTGGACGTTTGCCATTGGAAGCCGGTTGGGTTACAGATGTTTTGGATCATTATAAAATTTATTTTTCCTCTGTCCAGGTCTGTGGGACCCATCCACGCCGTCCGGCCATTAGTGTGGGCCACACCATGATGCGTGTGACCCACCCCTAGTGTGGGGCTACACTGATGTACGTGTTGTCCAGGCCATCCAAGGCCTGGACGTTATCAATATATTATATATATTTATTTATTTATATATTATATACTTAGAGGTGGGCCACACGTGTGTTCCCACCATGACCTCGTGTGTTAGATCAGCACCGTTTAGAGTAAACATGAGTCCCTGAACGGTGGCTTTCCTTATGGCATGTTATATTATAGTATATTATATTATATTATATTATATTTTATAATATATACTACAGCAGGCCACTACGTGGACTGCTCCATGATGTATATATCTGCACCATCCAATTTTTGGACAGTGCAGCAAGCATGACTAGCACGCCATTCATCCAGATTACGTGGGGCCCCTGTGATGTATGGGTCTTACCCACACGGTCCATCTATTCATCTAGCAAGCTGTGAGCCACGTGGGTTGACCCCACCCCTGATGGATTTTCACACTCATGTCGTCCGTCTGTTTGGATGAGTATGAGTTTCATTTCATGTCGTCTAACTATTTTCCACCTCAACCGTCCATCAACTGGCGTGCCACGCCAGGTACGGCTCCACCATGATGCATGTGTTGTATTCCTACCATCCATCCATTTAGCGACCCCGTCTCACAGCTTGAGACTAAGGCGGATCCAATTTTAAATGGACCACATTGCAGAGAACGGCGGGATGAACGCCCACCATTGAAAACCCTTTGGGATTACAGGGGTCTGGACCAATATAATGTTTATTTTTCCTCTATATCCATGTCTTTGTGACCTTATGCATAGACTGGATGGAAAATAAATACCATAATGGGCCCATTAGAATTTAACAATGGAAATCATTATCACCACTGCTATTTGCAGTATGGCCAGATGATCTGTTGATCTGATTCATTGGTAGGATAATGCACTGAAATGATCTCTATAGTTGGATAAATGGTGCCGCCTAAGTAATTTAGCTCACTTATTGTATTTGAGAAGTCCAAAGTGATGTATTAGGGCCCGTGGGTTGAGGCTCATTGTGATATATTTTCGGCCCATTTGGTAAGGCCCATTGTGATGTGTTAGGGCCCATGGGTTGAGGCCCATTGTGATGTATTAGGGCCCATGGGTTGAGGCCCATTATGATGTACTTGAAGCTCATGGGTAGAGGCCCATTGTGATATATTTGAGGCCCACCTTGATGTATTTTGTGGCTCGTTGTTGAGGCCCACCTTGATGTACATGAGGCCCGTGGTTGAGGCCCACCTTGATGTGTATGAGGCCCGTTGTTGAGGCCCACCTTATGTGTATAAGGTCGTTGTTGAGGCCCACCATGATGTACTTTGTGGCTCATTCGAGAGGCCCATTTTGATATACTTATGGTCCATCATGATGTATCTTTGACCCAGGAGCAGGGCCTGCAGGGCCCACCTGTTGTGTATTTGAGGCCTATTGTGATGTATTCAAGGCCCATGGTTGAGGCCCAGTGCGATGTGTGTATGGCCCATTAAGTTGTGTATGAATCCCTTGTATGGGGTACTCTTTGGGAGCAATGATGGTTAGATGTCCACATTGATGTGCAATGATGATTAGATGTCCTCATTGTGACCTTCCCGTAGGCTTTGTTTGGCCTATTCGCACCATTATCTAAGTGGGTTAACCCAAATAAGTGCGCTCCATTCACCATAAACAGATGGCTCCGTGCCATCAGATTTGATATAACCACGGCTGTGGGCCAATCTTTATATTATGGTTGATCAGCTGTCCATCTATGAACCCCGCCTTGTTTATAAGCAGATTGTCGGTGCCGATTGTCGAGGCCAATTATTGAGGCTGATTCCGATAGCCGAGGCCCATTATCATGTATTCGAGGCCTATGGGACGTGGACCATTGTGATATATTTCTGGCCCATGTGATGAGGCCCGACTTGATATATATTAGGCCCATTTGAGCAGCCCATTGTGATGTATATTAGACCGATGAGATGCGACCCACTTATTGTGTATGTGGCCCATGGGCGAGGTCCACTGTGATGTGTATTAAGCTCTTGAGCGAGGCCCATGGTGTTGTATATTTGGTCGTGAGGCCATGAGTCCACTATATGTTAGGCTCTATGTGGGCCATTCCTTGGAGGTGATGTTGGTTAAAGTCCACATTATCGAGGCCGATTGTTGATGCTAGTTGATGATACTGATTATGAGTATATGACAGCATAACATCATGATACATGCTCATACGCATCATCCGCATGTTTGTTATGAGATGTGGTTGATCATTGCATATGTCGTTGAGCATGATGTTATGAGACTCCCTGATAGGAGGTCATCTCACATGAGCGCACGGTATACGTAGGATTGATGCATGAATGAATTATATGACTCATGCATCTTACATTATGATTACTTTATGCCCTAGTGACATTAAGGCCGTAGCCTCCACAGACATATTGTGGATGGCCAGATGGAATACTGAAAATGTTTGATTCGAGCATCGGGCTGTCATAGATGGCCCTAGGTGAAAATCTCTAAAACCCCCTTGGTACCAGAGGACACCCCAACGTCGAGACTGAGTGAATATACATGAGCGCCCCAGTGCCGAATACCACGAGGCAGCATCTCCCACTGTGTCATGGTCGATTGGGAGGGGGTGTTGCCTTACCCGCCTAAGTGTAGAGGGCATTGCTAGGCTAAGTCTGACTAGCTTGAGGAATGGGTCCGCTATATACGTGCCGAATAGGCATTGGCATACTATTGGTCAAGCGGATAGTGAGGTTTCTTATGCTCACTTGGACTGTGCAGTTGGGAGAGCGGAAGTGCCATTTGGAGTGTACTAAACCCCGATGATGATCCCAGAGATGAACCATACTGATACGTGGACTTATTGAGTAGGATTCATATACTCATTCATTCACTATCTACTCGGGCTAGTGGTGCGTAACTATTTGTTATATGAACCTTCGCAACGTCTAGGATTTCGGTTGGGGCACGCAACTAACCTGAGATCAGGAGTTTACCACATTGAGTCTGACTATCCAAATTTATGTATGGGACTGGTTTGGATAGAAGTCCCTATGGACCCCATTGCCTGCAATATTATGTACTATCATCCCAACTTCACACTCCAGCATGGTCATTCCATTCGCACTGCATGTTGCATTACATTCGGGGCATATGGTACGGCTGACGCTGTTTATGTTACTCCTCAGGAATATATATTACATTGCACCCTCTGCATCTGATATTTGGCTCTCTATGATTCCTCATTTTCATAGTTGATTTCTATTGTGTATTCTAATATTATATGACTCATGCACTTGCCAGTATTTCTACTTTGTCATCGTGTGATTTATGACTTTGTCAGTATTTTTATTTACTCTGATAATTTCTGATCTTATTAGTATTTTTTTTACTCTGATAATTCATGATCTTGTGAGTATTTCTGCTTATTCATACATCGTACTATTGATGGATTACTAGTATTTTCGGTATTGTATGATTATGACATTGTATTGAATACTTAACACTTACCTTGTGCGCACACTTACACCACCCTCTAAGCTTTCTATAAGCTTATGCACGATAGATGTGTGTAGGTGATGTTAGGATGCAGCAATGTTGAGCTTGGAGCGTACTGTGGTCTTTTGGAGCTTAACTTTCTATTTATGTATTTTTCCTTTCAGTATTGTACTCAAATGATTATATTAGTAGATTTGTGATGATAATGTTACCTTTGTGAATTGGGTAATCTTGTGGTCATGATTATTACGAGTTAAATGTACATTAAAAAAAAAAATCCTCCGTATAGGATCCCAGGATCGAAATCTGGCATATGAATGCTAGGAGCCTAGAATGGGATACTACGGAGGCTATCGGCATCGGATTCAGCGATCACAAATCTGTACAATCTGACAGTTTTTTTTTTTTTTTTTTTTTTTTTTTTTTGTATATGCCCATGGATGGGATAAATACTGATGGTTGGTTTTGGGTGCCCATTAATGGGCTTGTTTTTTTAATAACTGTTATACTCCTATCAATCTTAGGAACTATATATGTTTTTAGATATTTTAATATGGCTGGCTATGAATCACAAATATTTTATCCTTTGCTTATATTTTACCAACCCCTATTTTATCTAATCATCGCTTAAATGGTGTGGAATGCATGTGATGTTTTGATCATTATTCTATCTTCTTATATCACTACTCTATTTAGTCTACTATGCATACATAGTTTCTGAAAATGATGTCTGATTAATCACCTATTTTGATCATTATACATCTATATTTTATATATGTATGCTCCCTGGATGTTGGTTCTCTCAAATACTTCAAACTTCAGTCAATATCAACTGTTATACCTTTGTCAATGACTGACAAAAAGCGGGAGAACAAATCAAAAACCCCGATAGAAAAATTGTGTATATCTGTCTATGAATGGTGATACAGGTGTTAGGGGGAGAATGCTATTCGGGGGAGATTGAAAGTGCCGTGGTTTGTCAATTAGCATGAGTGTTGAATCAGCTAGATAGAGAAGCTCCATAGGAAGATCAATCAACCATCTGCCTCAACCAGATGTGTGCCCAAACTTTCCACAGGTAAAACTAAACCTCACATCCCATGTCCCAAAACACTAGGTACTTAAAATCCTTAAAATTGACTATAATATCATAGGGTTTTTAGGTTAGAATTTTTTTTTTAATTTTCAGAAAATCTCTAAGTTTTATACCTCTGTCGATTTATCGATAGACTTATCGATATAATCGAGAAGTGTTGTCGATGTCTTTGATGCTCAATCGATACTATCGAAATGAGGACAAAAGATGTCCGGCAACCACATATTCTTCTGGACGGAATTATCTATGTATCGATACCCCTATCGATATCATTGAAATTTGAAACTCGAGTCTATCGAAGTTGACTCAATAAAATTGATAGTAGAGAGTTTATGTCCCTGTTTTTCTAAAGAAAATCATAAAGACCTTCGATATATAGATGTACTCCTCGATATCCTTGGAATTCAAAAACCGATGATATCAGAAGGCCGTCGATGATATTGGTCTTGGACATAGTTTTCTAGTACCATTTTTTAGGTGGTTTTTATCTTGGATCGAGGGTCACTCAATAGAATCGATATTCAAATATCGATGATATCGAGGCCGGGTCGAGTGAATCGAGAAAGGACATAAACTGTCTAGTAATCTTAACTAGAAAATCCTTTAGATCTATCGATGCATCGACACGACTATCGATATCATCGACATTTAAATTTCGATGATATCGAGTGTACCTCGATCATATCCTTGACCAGAAATATTTCAAAGACATTATCTCTCTCAGTTTTAAATGTCAAGGAATCAATCCTTATGTCGATGAAATCGGAGTTTAAAATCCGATGATATCGACACAAGTTCGATCTCCTCAACCAGCTGCCAAAAGGTTTTAAAAGCGTATGACATTTGAGTTTGTGTCATCGAGTGGCCAGTCAATATAATTGAGAGTATACGCTCGATGATAACGACCTTGCTCGATAATATCGAACTCTATCATAAATGTGACTGTATTATATCCATTGGAACTTTTTACCTATATATAGAGAATCTGTCTTTAGTTGCTGGTAGAGAAAGAAGAGAGTGCTTTTGAGTGTTTAACCTTAGATCATATACCAAAAGTCATTTATCTCATGGAAGTTCATCCTCCAATCCACCCTCATCATTGACATTCAATAAAGTGGATTGGGGAATGAACTTCTACATTCAAGGATCCTCCAGCTACCTTCTTAATGGTAAATCATTAAGTTGGGATTCCTTGAATGCATAGATGATTGGAATCACTCTATTTCCCTTATACGAAAACTTTTAATAGAGTAGGATTCCATTACAACCTTGACCCAACCTGTCGCCATGCATTGGTACATCTTCTGAGTTGCATTTCAAGGAAGCAGAAGACTCTTCATTAATAAAGGAGGAGATCTTCAACAACGAACTAAAAGGGACTTATCCACTTATCTGTAAGTTATCAGAGTCCGGCAGACCCATATGATCATTCCTTTATAGGATTGGGCCTAAGGTGTTTCTCACCCCTTACAAGTCCTCTAAGAGGCCTCCGGTGGGAGTGTTGTAACATCACAAAAATCGGGAGTCGGGTAGAAACCCAACTCCCAAGTTCCAGAACGTCACTTATGCAACATCGATAATGATAAATGCATGTTTTCTGTAGAATGACATTAAATAAGATTGAGACTAAGCTAAAACAGCATATCATACTCCAGAGACAGTTAAATTAGCAAGCGAAAGACTGATAAATACATAAAATATATAATTGATTGTTAGTCTCTAGAGTGTGAATATGTTACCAGGTTAATTAAATACATGTATACTCTAAAAATGGAAAGAATAGAATATACATGAGTGCTCCAAAAATATAAAATAACAAGTGTCAAAGCATCTAATCAACCTCCCTGTAATCCCGTCTATCAGAACACAGAGGAGAAGTCCTCATCATCATACAAGTACGGCTCCGCTTCACAAGCAGCGCCATCATCTGCAAATACAACCGGGTCTGGTGGGTGTCTGAAAACACCGTCCCGTAACATGGGAGTGAGTGATCAACTCAGTGGAATAATAGAGCAAAGATTAGCATGTTATCAAACCAATCACGTGTTAATAGTAAAGTAAACAATCAAAGATTCCTAGATACTATTATTAATGTATGTATGAAATGACATGATGCATGCCCTCAACGACATTCTCCATCATGCGGCACCATCTGCGTCTGCGGCATGCTTTCTTCCCGCAATGCTCCACATCTTCCAGGCACATACAATGCGATATGGATAATGATTACCAAGTTATTATTAATCCTTTTCATACAGCAGGATTGGGAAACTAGGGTACCTTCCTTATATCAATCCCAACACAGATCCTGTCTAGGGTCGTCACTCTTAGTAATCTCATACGATGTTATATTTATAGGTCGCTGCAAGGGCTGTCAGGGCTGTTGCACGCACTCGTTGCTCCTCTCCCCCATCACCTTATCAATACAGGCCTATTTATATCCTTAAGACTGCATCAGGACTCATTGCCCCCATGCGGTGTCAGGATAAACTCAAGGTGACTACAAATGGCTTGTCACCAATCAGTATAGGCCGACAGTAAGAATATAGTGTCCCATACCACCATAATCTTCTCAGAGTAGGGTGTTCACTGGTCACTACGGGGAGGTTTGTAGCCCCAGCGTAGGCCGACAGCTCGACCACGGTGTCCCATACCACCATGCCCGGCTCATGAGTCTTTATGGATCAAGGTACCATGGTTGACAGGGTTTTCAATGGTAAGTTTAGTACCCTAGGTTCAAGCAGTTATGACTCATATAGGGTGAACATACAATGGCCAGTCGGGTTACTTGACAGGCTCGACTAGCATGAGTGTATCTCAAACTGAGAGACTTGAAGTGCATAAAACACTTCGTGTGACCTAACCACTGCCGCCAACTCAAAACACGACTCACGTTCATTGAAGCGTCTTTTGCGGTACATAGAAACCAACCACGAATTCAATTTGTTACCGACCGCCTGGACTAACGTATAGCCCCAAGCATTTGTAAACAACATCAAGAATCATATGAGAGTCATAGAAATGAATATAAACAATACAAGCATGTTGACACATGTTATAACATACCACGTAAGCAAATCAACCAACACTTGCATTCCACATATATCATGAAAGCAATTCATATAGCCAACATGGTGGAAATCATATACATGATCATATTAATTGAGAATTCATTTTCAAAGCTAAGTTACAACAACATTAGCTCAATACATACTAATACAATCATTTATACAAACAACCAGACTACACAACTCCAACGTACGTTACGTATGTTGATTCCAACATATAATATGACAAATCCTTATCTCAAGGAGATGTCTAATACACAACAGTCATGTTCTTACATTCAATATATATGGCAGGCATAAATCATATTGGTTTAGCCATTTCAACAAACACTTAGTCTACACACATCAGTCCACATAGCATATGTCGGCCAATATGTGCGTTAGGGCGAATCTCTTTGCCAAACAAATTATACACGCATTTCTAATATTATAATATGATAAATAGCCATGGCAATCATTTCAGCAAAATACGAACTTATACCGTATTTTCTATAAATGCCTAAAATACCCTAAATCTCATATTTACCGTACGTTTACGAAATGGAAAACAGACAGCATGTTGTACATGTCAAAAGGCGTTGCTGTCGATAATCTACTATTAAACAACATTGAAAGCTTTGAAATCAGTCAATCTAAGCATCTAAAATCCTCACCTTTTGCCTCAGACGTGTATCGTTTCGAATAGAACGTATACGCTTCGTCACCGGCGTAAATGTGACCTAATGCATAAGATACATAAGCTATGTCGATATTTGAATCGAAAGAATCCCAAAACAGCAAGTAGTTAGGGTTTTTCTTACCTAGGAGTACGTTGGAATCGCTGGGGAAGTGATTGGAGTGTGGTGCTTTGGCACGTGTAAAAGCTGCAGCAAGTGGCAGGAATTCTCTCCCACTACTCTCTCACAATCTCTCACTTTCTCTCTCTTTCAATCTAGGGTTTCTAGAAAATTCAGATGGGAGAGGTATGTGAGGGTTTAAGGCCCTTATATAGCCTAAATTCTAACCTAAATGGACTTGTGAACAAAGTATACTTAATTTATAACCAAATCGGGGCTGTTCCGATCCAAAAGAGCATTTCGGGAGATCCCCTTGCCGAACGCAGTCGGACTTAAGCTCATGGTCGTTGGATGTTGTCCACACCCAGTTTTCAGTTCGGCGGAGTTCATAGATCGCACGTGGCGGTCCAGTTTCAGTTCAGCGGTCATCGTACCTAAATCAAGTCTACAAGTCTCATGATATGAAAGAGAAATTTTTCCTGATCCGATGGTGTAATTTGGCTGAATTCTGACGGTCAGAACGCTTAATAATAACGCGTCAAGTCACGTGCTAGATTTGGATTAAAATTTCTAAATCTAACCCATTTCTCACTCTCTTCACTCCATGCTCAATAAAGTAGCCTCTGAACGTCGGTTGGGTTTGATTTTTGAAATGATTGTCAATTCCAGCTAAGCGGTCATAACGGTCTAAGATTGTAGGTATTGGACTTCTAACGCGCGGTCTAGATCCAATATAAAGTTTCAGAAGGTTCTCGAGAGCAAACGGGTTTAGAGTTTGATCCTAGGTTTCAGGGTATTATAGCGTCATTGATTTTACAAGTTTTGGGTCTTGCAGAACGTATTTAAAGTGTTCAGGGACAATTTCACAGCTACTTTAGCATAGCGCTAGCTAACTTACGCTTAATTTATAAAGAATTTGGTTCTAAATGATTTCTTTGGCTCTGGAATTGATTCCTAAGAGTGATGTGGTTGACCCATTGCCCAAAGACGTCTAATCCCAGGTTGGCAAAAATCTGGGGTGTTACAAGTGTACGTGGTGGGTGCGCTGTGTTGACCCTTGCTTTGTGGAGAGCATAAACAGTTAGGGTCTTATGGAAGATCCTTGGTCAGTATACCTAAAATTGGATGCTTTGTGTTGACCCCTGCTCACGAGAGTAAAAACAGGAGAGGTTCCTTGCGTGGATCCTTGGCCAGTGTTCTTAAAATCGGGTGCTATGTGTTGACCCTTGCTCGTGGGAACATAAACTGCCAGCCTAGGTGTAGGTTGTAAAGGTTAAAGGTGAACCTAATTTAAAACCTTGGGTTTGAGGTGAACCGTGTGAAACTTCCTTAGTCAAATCCGGCACACTCAAGGGTTGAGTGCATTCTGTCGGGAGTGCAGTAGACAAGTAGTTAAACCACTATAAAAATGACTGTGTTTGTGATTGATATTTGTCTTTGATTACCTGTGTGATTTCTTTAAATTCTTTCATATTTGATCACACCTCACACACAATCACATCCATCATAAACTCTGAATTGCATCATGTTTATCATTAAATTTGTTTTGTGATTGGATCCTCTAATTGGCTTGGAAGCCATTAGAGTTATCTTGAAGAAATCCTGATTCATGCATATCCATTCAGGACAAGTTTGATAGGATTTTAAATATATCATAAAATTTTTATAAAAGTCCTATTCACCCCCCTCTAAGACATATTGACATATTCCTACTTCAACTATAACGGCCTTTACCGTAATTTCAGTTAAAGTCTCTCAATCAATCCTGATGCAATGATGTCAGTAATACCAAAATGAATAAAAATTTACAATTCTTCTTGCAGTTGTTGAATTTCTGATGAAGGTGCAAGAGACTCGGCCATAAGGATATCACATGAGAATGTTTAATCGAAGGAAGACAAGATGTCTTCTATTGGAAGTGGCTTTTCAAAAGAAGAACACAATGTATGAGAATTATCGATGGGACCTAAGGGGCAAAACATCTAACATAGGAACTTCTATACCTCGGCTAAGAGAAGCTTCAATTGGATGGGGTGTTTCATCTTCAAGTAATTCTATTTCATCCAAAAGAACAATCCTATGTTCATCGACCGTTCCTTAGAATCCTGCAGTCCTCTCAGTTGAATTTCGACAACCTGCGACGCCTAGATAGCATTTACGCGTGACCCTGAGTCACACCTTGTCAACCCGAATTGGCTGCACTCGAAACCTGTACCCTTACGACCGGGTCGTCACCACAGTTCTAACATCGCGTCTCACACGTCGATGCGTACCCAGGCCAAGAGTTGTGGGTCCACGTTTATTTTGAGAAAAATACCGCATGTTGCGAATTCCAAGAGGATCTCTATAAACCATCACATCAATCAATCAATCACAAGTCAAGTACACATCCTATCACAAGTACAAGTAACCCATACCCTACTCATCTCTCTCCCATTCCCAAAGTCTACTCTCTCTCTCTCCACCCATCCCTTCCTTACACCCATCACCCATCACTCCATCATCTTTTCATCCCATCACTTCTCATTCTCTCTCTTCACTCCCAAGCAACTAAGAGACTAATCATCCAAGCCTCCTAAGGAGAAGCTAGGTGTGGCCCACTTCCCTACCCCAAAAACTCTCATCTCCACCATCTAACCTTCATCATCCGCCCTTAAAGAGCTAACTTAGGAGCTAAGGAGTCCAAAGAACTAAAGAAGGAGTGATATAAGTGGGTGTTTGTAAGATTAGATTTCAGTTTTTGTGATAGACCAAGTGGGGCCTACCATTTGATGGTATAGATCCCATTCGGGACCCATCTTGATGTATGTATTAGAGGGGCCCATAGTGGTGAGGCCCCTCCATTGCACTGTTTCTCTCTCTCTCTCTCTCTTGTGATCGTGTGTGGCCCACCTAATCCAGACCATCCACTAAGCAGGGGTCACCCTATTGATCATCCAGTAGCAGCAATGCTGTCCTTTTAGGCAGACCTTAATGAAGGGATAATACAAATATCACCTTTATACAAGCTACTGGTGGGCCACGATGTGGACCCACCTGATTCATGTATTTTATCCAGGCTGTCCATGGCCTACCATAATGTATGTGGGTATCCACACCGGGCCACCTTAATGTATGTATTTTACCTAGCCGTTCATCTATCTGGACGCTGGATGCTAGAGTTCTCAAATATATATATATATATATATATATATATATATATATATATATATATATATATATATATATATATATATATATATAAATATATATAAAATATGTGGTGGGTCTGTTATGAGAAACGGATTGGCTAGTCTACCACGTTCTAGCTGTATAACTTTTGTACCATCAGCAGGTCAGTGGGACCCACCTAACCATGATGTATGTGTTGTATCTACACCGTCCACTTGGTTGGACAGTGGGACCCAAACGTGTGGAGTCCAGCACTATTCAGAAGGGACAGTGGACCCCACCGTGATTATGTGCTTCATCCAAACCCTCCATCCAATTGGCAAGCTCATCTTAAGGCTTGAGATAAAAAATGAGGCAGATCAGTATACTAGGTGGACCACACTGCAGAAAATGTGGAGGATTGAAAGGCTACCATTGAAAGCCTTTTGGAACCACGACAGTTTTGTATTATTATGATATTTATTTTTCCCTCTTAATTCAGGTCTTTGTGACTTTGTGAAAAGATTGTATGGAAAATAAACGTCATGGTGACCCCGAGAAATTTTAGCAATGAAAATTATTATCTCCACTATTATTTATGGTATGGTCCAAATGATCTTCCAATCATTATCTCCGTCGCTATTTGGAGTGTGGTCCAGATTATCTGTCAATATGATTTATTTTTTTAGGAAACGCTCCAAAATTATCTTTAAAATAGATGAATGGTGTAGATGGTGCGGCCCATTGATGTGGCCCACTTGATGTACATGAGGCCCATTGGTGTGACCCATTAATGTGGCCTACTTAATGTATTTGAGGCCCATTGGTGCGGCCCATTGATGTGACCCACTTAATATATATGAGGCCCATTGGTGTGGCCCATTGATGCGGCCCACTTGATGTATATTTGGCCCATTAGTGCAGCCCGTTGATGCGGCCCACTTGATGTATATGAGGCCCATTAGTGCGCCCACTTGATGTATATGAGGCCCATTATGATGTATTCAAGGCCCATGAGACGTGGCCCAATATGATATATGTGAGGCCCTTGTATAAGGCCCATGGTTATGCATTTGTGACCCTTAAGGGAGGCCCATTATGATGTATATTAAGCCCTTACGTAAGGCCCATTATGTTGTATATGAGGCCTTAGCGTGAGGCCCATTATATTGTGTATGAGGCCTTTGTGTACGGCCCAATGAGATGTGTATTGGGCCCTTACGTGAGGCCATGTGCCCACTATATGTTAGGCTCTATGTGAGCCACTCCTTGGGAGTAATGTTGGTTAAATGTCCACATTAATGGGCAATAATGTTTAAATGTCTACATTGTGACCTTCTCTTAGGCCTTGTTAGGCCCATTCTCATCATTCTCTAAGTGGGTTAACCCAAATCATTGGGCCCCATTGATATTGCATGGTCCATCATCACTGTAGACGGATGAATTCATGCTACCAGATTTGGCATATTCATGGTTAAGGGCTAATCTTTATATTATGGTCGAGATCAACTGTTCGTTTATGGACACCGCCTTACGTATAAGCCGATTATTGATGTCAATTATCGATACCGGTTATTAATACTGATTATAAGTACGTATTAGTATAACATCCTGATAAATACCCATACGCATCATCTACATGCTTGTGATGAGACGTGGTTGAACATTGCATATGCCTTCTGACAAGTTATTTATGGGACTCCCTGATAGGCGGTGTTGTCCCTCATGAGTGCAGACATGCATAGGATTGATGTATGATTGGATTGTATGATTCATACATCTTGCATTGTGTGATGTGGTTACTGTATGCCTTAGTGATATCAGGGTCGTAGCCTCCACAGGCAAATCGTGGATGGCGGGATTAGACACCGAAAATACTTTTATTAATATCGAGGCACCATAGATGTCCCTATGTGAAAATCCCTAAACCCGATGTACTAGAGGATAACTCCAATGTTGAGAATGAGTAGATACATGAGCGCATGAGGGCTGAATATTAGGAGGCCGTGTCTCCCCCTATGTCGTAGTCGGTTGGAAGGGGGTGTAGCCTTACCCACTTGAGGGTAGGAGGCATTGCTAGGCTGAGTATGACCATCTCATAAATGGGTCTGCTATCGATGTGCTAGATAGGTATTGGCAGGCTATTGTCTAGGCAGATAGTGTGGTTTCTTACGCTCACTTGGACCGCACGCTTAGGAAAGGGGCAGTATCATTTAGAGTGTACTAAATCCCGGTGATTATCCAAAGTGAAAACTGTATTGATATATGATGCTCTAGTGATGAACTACATTGATATGTGGATTCGAATGAGGATTGGTATGCTTGAGTTGCATCTTGGGTCACATGGCCTTGGTATGACCGACATCATGGCCTCGATATGGCCAATAGCATTCATGGCTTGCATCGCATAGCCTTGGTATGGCTGATAGCTTTCATGCCTTACATCCCATAGCCTTGGTATAACTGTTAGTATTCATGGGCTTATCAACACGATTCTGCATTATTCTGATATTGCATTCTTATTGCACATACACTCTGACCACCCTCTAAGCTTTCTATAAGCTTATGCACGATTGATGCGTGTACGTGATGCTAGGATGCCACAACAGTATTAAGATTGGAGCATGCAGTAAACTTCTGGAGCTTTAAAATTTGTCATTGTATTTCCCTTTATGCACATTGTACCTTAAAGTTTTTTTATCCTAGTGAATTTTGCGATGGTGTTCTTGTGGTTATTGTTCATAGGTTATGCTATGGTTATGCTTATGATGGAACAAATTCATGTTATAAATCCTCCTTTTAGGATCCCAGGATCAAAACCTGGCGTATGAGTGTCGAGAGCCAAGAATGGGGTACTACGGAGGCTGTGGTCCCATATTCGGTGATCAAAAATTTTATGAGCCCAGTTTTCGAGTTTGGGGTATGACAGAAGTTGATATCAGAGCATAACTTAGGAATAACTTAGGACAACATCACATATCTACTATGAGTTCAGGATAATTAGCTCCCGAGTGCGTAACCTTCTGATTTAGTTCCCTAACATATGTGCCTTCGAGAGTTCTCAAGATTGATAGGTGCCTTTGTTCTTTCCTATAGGACATGCCTCCCAGGAGAGCAACCCGAGCGACTCCCGCTCCACCGCCTGCGACTCCAGCTCTATCACCTACGACTCTCACTCCACCACCAGAGATCCCTGCTCCCCAACCTGAGGATGCCGCCCCTCCACCAGAGACCGGTGTCAATCCAACTGTACCTGTGAGTGCCTCCCAGTTACAGTAGATGTTATAGGTTGTGACGGCCTACCTTCAGGGGCAGGGCAGGCACCCCATTATTTTGTCAGCCCAGGCTGAGCAGGAGTGCCTGAGTGCCCTTCTACGAGAATTTCGACAGCTTGATCCCTCGCGTTTCTAGGGCAACCTAGATCCGACGGTAACCGAGAGATAGCACTCCGAGGTGGAGAAGATTTTTTATACGATGACATGTATGACCTAGCAGTGGGTCCGATTATATATATTTATTCTCTAGAGTGACGTTGAGCTCTAGTGGACCTCTGTTACCAGTGTTGCAGGGCCTAATTTTATCTGGACATGGGAGGATTTCATAGACCGATTCAACTAGCAGTACTTCCTTGACCACATTAGTCTACAACGAGCATTAGAGTTCGAGACCTTGGTGCAGGAAAACATGTTTCTGGCATAGTATGCGGCTTGTTTCATGGCGCTATCGAGGTTCATGCCATATTTGGTTGATGATGAGTAACGGAAGTCCCACCGTTCCGAGAACGGCTTGCATTACGGTTTTTGAGGTCGTGCTGTTGGGCATGAGCTCCTGACTTTCCAGGTGTTAGTACGGAGGGCTTAGATTTATAAGACTGAGTAGGCCGACATGTAGAGTGATCGATATCAGAGGAGAGACTGGAAGAGGCAGGCCCCCTCTGGTAGCTCCCATCAGCATCAGCGGCCACATAAGCACAGGAACCACCCATCTGCCAGAGCTCCAACGACACCTCCAATGCCACCCCAGAGGCTGTTTATGGGTACTTATTTTGGATGTGGTGGGATAGGACACTGTATGCATGAGTGCCCCCACCCTTAGCAGCAGCAGCAGTCGAAAGGGCCACAACAGACTCCACCGCAGCAGCAACCGCAACCACCTCAGCCGTCGAGGCCCTAGCAGTAACAGAGATAGTAGTATAGGCCAACCTAGCGGTAGCAGCAGCAACAACACCCTCAGAGGGGACAGACACCTCCCCAGCCAGCTCAGGCTAGGTTCTATGCTGCTCAGTAGGACCCGTAGTCCTCTGGAGGAGTCGTTAAGGGTATACTTCCAATCTTTGCATACATCGCTTAAGTTTTGTTTGATTCTGGTGCTTCATATACTTTTATGTTCGAGGGATTCTTCCATTCGACTGGATTGCTGACAAAGTTTACTCGCGAGGGGTTGATCGTATCGACGCCCTTGGAGAAGATCACAGTGGCAGGCTACTTCTGCTCATCTTGCCCTATTCTAGTTAGTGATATCTTTTTGCCTGTTGATCTGTTTATGTTGTCGATGTCCATGTTTCATGTCAACCTGGGCATAGATTAGCTTGCTAAGTATCACGCCATCTTGGACTAGTATGTGAGGATAATAACATTCTGTATACCTGGCATGCCGCAGTTCCAATTCGTAGCAGTGCCTAAAGGAGAGTAGCTTTCTTGTCTGATGTCATATGCTATACACGAGACTATTACCAAGTGTATTGATCAGTTGCCAGTTGTTTACGATTTCCCTAATGTCTTCTAGGAGATTTTGGGGTTGCCGCCGCTCTGACATATGGAGTTTCAGATTGATCTTACGCCTGGTATGACGACCATCTCAAAGGCCCTGTATCGTATGACATCAATGGAGTTGAGGGAGCTACGGTGGTAGTTAGACGAGTTGTGAGAGTTAGGCTTCATCCATGCGAGCAGTTTACCGTAGGGAACGCTGGAACTCTTTGTCAGGAAGAAGGATGGCTCGTTGAGGCTCTGTGTGGATTACTGCGGGCTCAACCGGGTCACGATCAAGAATAAGTATCCACTTTCGAGGATTGACGATTTATTTGATCAGTTGCAGGGTGCACAGTTCTTTTCGAAGATTGACCTACATTCTGGTTATCATCAGATTCGGGTCCGAGAGGAGGACATCCTGAAGGCAGCATTTAGGACGCGTTATGGTTATTTTGAGTTTCAGGTCATGTCCTTCGAATTGACCAATGCGCCCACGATCTTCATGCAGTTGATGAACAAGGTCTTTCGTCCATATCTCGATCAGTTTTTTATGGTATTCATTGATGACACTCTGATATATTCAAGGACCCATCGGAGCATGTGCAGCATTTGGAGATTATGTTGTAGACCCTTCATGCCCATCAGCTGTATGCGAAGCTAGAGAAGTGCGAGTTCTGGTAGGACGAGGTGAAGTTCCTTAGTCACGTGGTGACGAGGGAATGTGTCGTTGTGGACCCCTAGAAGATTGATGTAGTGTGTTAGTGATGCCATCCCATGAACGCGTCTGAAATTCATAGTTTTCTTAGCTTTGCGGGATATTATCGATGATTTATCGAGGGATTCTCCTGTATTGCAACACCGCTCACCAAGTTGACCTGAAAGGGTACATATTTTGTGTAGAGTGACGCCTATGAGTGAACATTTGTGGAGCTAAAGGACTGCCTCATGTCTGCTCCTATCCTCACTCTTCCCTCTAGGAGTATGGATTCGTTGTATTTACTGATGCCTCGCATATTGGTTTGGGTGTTATCTAGATACAACAGGGGAGGCCAGTGGCTTATGCGTCTCGCCAGCTCAAGGTCTATGATCTGAACTACCCCACACATGATTTAGAGCCGGCAGCAGATGTCTTCGCACTGAAGATGTGGAGGCACTATCTCTATAGGGTTAGGTTCAAGCTCTTCTTCGACCACAAGAGCTTCAATTACTTATTCTCTCGGTCCGAGCTAAACATGAGGTAGAGGTGTTGGATGGAGATCCTAAAGGATTATGATTTTCATCTCCAGTACCACCAAGGAAAGGCGAACATGGTGGCGGTGCTCTTAGCTGTCAACCACAAGGCCTGGTGGCACACATGATGATTTAGGAGTGAAAGATGCTTGATGATGTATTAGCGTTTGACTTTGAGATTGGCTTGCAGTCTTCCATTGTGTTGTTATCGAGTCTGTTGATTCAACCCCAGCTTGTCACAAGGGTGATCGAGGCTCAACATGAAGATGAGTTGTTAAAGGGTTACCGAGCAGAGGCAGCGACTGAGAGTCAGTTAGATTGACAAATTGGTTCTGATGATGGACTTTACTTCAGAGGTTGATTATGTGTCCTAAATATTCTTGAGTTACACAGAGATCTTATGACCAAGGCACATCGATCGCGATTTTCTATCCACCCTATCTCGACGAAGATGTATCAAGATATAAGGTGAAAGTATTTTTGGGCAGGGACAAAGTGCCAGATTGCCAATTTTGTGACCGAGCGTGACACATGCCAGTATGTCAAGGCTGATCATCAGAGACCCCCTAGTCCTTTGCAGCCATTGAGTGTCCCGACGAAGAAATGGGAGCATGTGTCGATAGATTTCATTATGGACTTGCCGAGGACTTAGCGCAGTCATAACGCCATCTGGGTTGTCGTGGATCGCCTGACGAAGTTGACACATTTTCTTACAATTCATGCGACCTGGTCTTTAGACTGACTTATGAGGTTATTCATCGAGGAGATTGTGAGGCTATACGACGTTCCAATCTCAATTATTTTTTACTGAGACCCGAGGTTCATGTCTCAGTTTTGGGGGAGCTTTCAGAGAGCAATGGGGTTTGTTTTGTAGCTCAGCACAGCGTATCATCCGCAGACCGATGGGCAAACCGAGAGGGTTTACTAAATCCTTAAGGATATGCTTTGGGACTGCATGATTGACTTCGGGGGTATCTGCGATGAGCATCTACAATTGACTGAGTTTGTATACAACAACAGCTATCAAGCGACTATTAACATGGTTCCTTTTGAGGCACTATATGACAGACTGTGCAGATCTCTGAGTTGTTGGACCGAGGTTGGAAAACGGCGTCTCTTAAGTCCCGAGCTTGTATAGGAGATGTCAGATGCTATCGATATCATCAGGCAGAAGATGGGTACAACTCGGAGCCGGCAGAAGAGTTTTGCTGATCGCCGACGTCATCCCTTAGAGTTCACTATTGGGGACAGAGTGTATCTCAAGGTCTCACCCATGAAGGGCGTAGTGCAATTTGGAACAAAGGGCAAGTCTGCCCCAAGATTTATAGAACCTTTCGATATCACTGGGTGCGTTGGCGCCGTGGCCTATCGGCTTGCCTTGTCATCTCAATTATCTGGCATCCACAACATTTTCCATATCTTTAGGTTAAGGAAGTATGGGTCAGACATCGTTCCTGTTATTGATTGGCAGCCACTGGAGGTTCGTGAGGACGCTTCTTACATTGAGCTGCCAGTACGTATTTGTTATCGGAAGGAGCAGGTCCTCTAGACCAAGGTCATCTCCTTAGTGAAGGTATAGTGGGGTCACCATTCTGTTGATTAGGAGTCTTGGGAAAGTGAGGCCGAGATTCAAGAGCGCTATCTCCATATCTTTGATGATTGATTATATGTTGTATCTTATATGATGTCTTCGATTATATATGATATGAGTTATGTCTAGTTGTGATGATTGTGTAAATTTTAAAGATGAAATTTTTATTAGGATGAGAGAGCTGTAAAGCCTGTATCACGGTCTGTACTATTCCTTAGGATGTCGTGGTCCTCTCGGTTGAATTTTGATAACCAGCGATGCGTAGATAGCATTTGCGCGTGACCCTGAGTTGCACTCTGTCAACCCAAATTGGCTCGACTAGAAACTTACACCCTAGCGACCATGCCATCGTTGAGGTTCCAACGTCGTGTCTCATGCACCGATCTGATACCCAGGCCAAGAGTTGTGGGCCCACGTTTATTTAAAGGAAAACGCCACGTATTGTGAATTTGTAAGAATCTCTGCAACCCATCGCATCAATCAATCAATCACAAGTCAAGTACACATCCTATCACAAGTATAAGTAACCCACACCTACCCATCTCTCTTCGATTCCCATAGTTAACTCTCTCTCTCCACCCATCCCTTCCTTACACCCATCACCCATCACGCCATCACCTTTTCATCTCATCACTTCTCATTCTCTCTCTTCACTCCCAAGCAACCAAGAGACCAATTGTCCAAGCCTCCTAAGGAGAAGCTAGGTGTGGCCCACTTCCCTACCCCAAAAACTCTCATCTTCACCATCCAACCTTCATCATCCACCCTTAAAGAGCTAACTTAGGAGCCATGGAGTCCAAAGAGCTAAAGGAGTGATATAGGTGGGTGTTTGTAAGATTAGATTTCAGATTTTGTGATGGACCAAGTGGGGTCTACCGATTGATGGTATGGATCTCATTGGGAGCCATCTTGATGTATGTATTAGAGGGGGCCATAGTGGCGGGGCCCCTACATCACACTGTTTCTTTCTCTCTCTCTGTCTCTCTCTATCTCTCTTTTTTGTGATCATGTGTGGCCCACCTGATCCAGACCATCCATTAAGAAGGGGTCACCCTGCTAACCGTCCAGTGGCAGCAATGTTGCCCGTTTGGACAGACTTCGATGAAGGGATAATACAAATATCAGCTTTGTACAAGCTGCTGGGGTCACACCCCAAACCCAGAAATTGGGCTCATAAAATTCCTGATTGCCGAATCCGGTGCCAATAGCCTCTGTAATACCCCATTCTCTGCTCCGAGCGCCCATAAGCTAGATTTCGATCCTGAGATCCTACAAGGAAGATTTTCTAATGTACATTTGTCTCATAAGAAGCATAACTACAAGTTTACCCAAATCATAAAGGCAACATCATCCTCACATATCCACTAATATAAACATTTGAATACAATACTGAAAGGGAAAATACATATGTCAACATCAAAGCTCTAAGTGTTCGTTGCAAGCTCCAAGGTCAACACTATTGTGACTTAATGTAAGACCCGTATCCTAGCCTATATTGTTTCGTAGGCTTCCTCGGTCCTCTCGGTCGAATTTCGACAACCCACGACGCGTAGATATCAGTTGCACGTGATCTTGAGTTCTATCCCATATTCAAGAGTTGACTTGACTTGAAACTTGTACCCTAGCGACTGTGACGTCGTCGCGGTTCAGACGACGCATATTACGCGCCGAGGCGATACCCAGGCCAGGAGATGTGGGCCCGCGTTCAGTTCAAGAAAAATGTTGCACGTTGTGAATACTGAGGGAATCTCTACAACACATGACATCAATCAATCAATCAATGTTATGTACACGACCTTACCTAGCCCATCCCTCTCGCATTACCCAAGTCAACTCTCTCTTACACAACCCATACCCATCCCATTCATTTCTTTGCACAAGTCAACAAGCACCATGCCCTCTCATCACTTCACTCCATCCCACCACTCCTCTCTCTCTCATTTTCTCACTCCATTCCATGCTACCAAAGAGAGGAATCGTCCAAGCTCCATAAGAGAGCTTTATGTGGCTCACTTCCTACCTCCCATCTTCACCATCCAAAGTCCATCTAAACCGTTGGAATCATTTCCTTGGAGCTTTATATCACATTTGCGGAAGAAGGAAGAAGAGTTCTTGAGGTGGGTGATTTTTTTTTTGTGTAATTTTGATGATTATAGGGCCCATTTGTATGTGGAACCCATTTTGATGTATATGTTGTAATCTAGAGGGGCCCATAGTGGCGAGGTCCCTCCACTACTTTGATCTCCCTCTCTCTCCTTCTCTCTCTCTCTCTTTTGAAGTGTGCGGCCAACCCTCATGCACTCCACTATGAAGTAGGTATTATATCCATGCCATCCATATGGGGCCCACCTTACTAGACCGTCCAGCGGCAGGCTCACTGGCCTATCAGTCTGGACAGGTCTAGTGTAACATCCCAAAAATTGAGGGTCGAGCAGAAACCCAACTCCCGAGTTCCAGAACGTCACTTATGCAATATAGATAATGATAAATGCATGTTGTCTGTATAATGGCATTAAACAAGATTGAGACTATGCCAAAACAGCATATCATATTCCAAAGATAGTTAAATTAACAAGCGGAAGACTGTGATAGATACATAAAATATATAATTAATTGTAAGTCTCCAGAGTGTGAACATGTTACCAGGTTAATTAAATACATGTATACTCCAAAAATGGAAAGAAAAGAATATACATGAGTGCTCCAAAAAATATAAAATGACAAGTGTCAAGGCGTCTAATCAACCTCCCTGTAAACCCGTTGATCAAAACATGGAGGAGAAGTCCTCCTCAGCATCATACAAGTCCAGCTCCGCTCCACAAGCAGCGCCATCATCTGAAACTAAAATAGGGACTGGTGGGTGTCCAGAACACCATCCTGTAACATGGGAGTGAGTAATCAACTCAGTGGAATCATAGAGCAAAATTAACATGTTATCAAATCAATCACGCGATAATAGTAAAGCAAACAATCAAACATTCCTAAATACTGTTGTTAATGCATGCATGAAATGACATGATGGATGCCCTCATCGACATTCTCCCTCATACGATACCATCTTACGCCCGCGGCATGCTTTCTTCCAACAGTGCTCCACATCTTCCAGGCATTTGCAGTGTGATGTGGATATGATTATCGGGTTGTTATTAGTGCATTCATACAGCAGTATTGGAAAACTAAGGTACCTTCCTTGTATCAATCCCAACACAGATCTTGTATAGGGTCGTCACTCTTAGTAATCTCATACGATGTTATATTTGTAGATCGCTGCAAGGGCTGCCAGGGCTGTTGTTCGCACTCATTGCTCCACTCCCCCATCACCTTATCAATACAGGCCTAGTTTATATCCTTAAGACTGCATCAGGACTCGTCGTCCCCTTGCGGTGTCAGAATAAGCTTAAGGTCACTACAAAGGGCTGTCAAGGCTATTGCTCGCACTCGTTGCACCGCTTCCCCATCACCTTATCAATGTAGGCCAACAGCAAGAATATAGTGTCCCATACCACCATAATCTGCTCAGAGTAGGGTGCTCACTGGTCACTACGGGGAGGTTTGTGGCCCCAGCGTAGGCCGACAGGTTGACCATGATGTCCCATACCACCATGCCCGGCTCATGAGTCTTTATGGATCAAGGTACCATGGTTAACAGGGTTTTCAATGGTAAGTTCAGTACTCTAGGTTCAAGCAGTTATGACTCATACAAGGTTAACATATAAAGGCCAGTCGGGTTACTTGACGGGCTCGACTAGTACTAGCGCATCTCAAGCTGAGCGACATGAAGTGCATAAAACACTTCGTGTGGCCTAACCACTGCCGCCAACCCAAAACACGACTCATGTTAATCGACGCGTCCTTCGTGGAAAATTGAAGCCAACCACGAATTCAATTGGTTACCGACTGCCTGGACTAGATCATAGCCTCAAGCATTTGTACACAACATCAGTGATCATATGAGGGGTGACAGAAATGAATATAAATAATACAAGCATGTTGACACATGTTATAACATACGACGTAAGCAAATCAACCAACACATGCATTCCATATATATAATGAAATCAATTCATGTAGCCAACATGGTGGAAATCATATACATCAGCATATTAATTGAGAATTCAATCTCAAAACTAATTCACAACACCATTTACTCAATACATACTAATACAAACAGTTATACAAACACTTAGTCTACACACTTTAGTCTACATAGCGTATGTCGACTCAAAGTGCGCATTAGGGTGAATTTCTTCGCAAAACCAATCATACACGCATTCCTAATATCATAACGCGACAAATAGCCATGGCAATCATTTCAGCAAAATATGGACGTAAACAGTATTTCTTACAAATACCTAAAATACCCTAAATCTCATATTTCCCGTACGCAGTCGAAACAGAAAACGGACAGCATGTTCTACATGTCAAACGGCGTTCTCTTCAATAATCTACTATAAAACGACATTGAAAGCTTTGAAATCAGTCAATCAAAGCGTCTAAAATCCTCACCTTTCTCCTTAGACGTGTATCGATTCGAACAGAATTTCTACGCTTTGTCAACGGCGCTAAGGCGACCTAATGCACAAGTTACATAAGCTACACCGCTACTTGCATTAAAGGATTCCCTAAAACAGCCATAGGTTAGGGTTTTCTTACCTAGAAGTGCGTTGGAATCACCGAAAAAGTGATTTGAAGGCGATAGATAAACACGTGTAGAAGCTGGTTCAAGTGGCAGGGAGATTCTCTCACAACTCTCCACAATCTCTCCCTTTCTCTCTCTTCTTTTTCTAAGGTTTGTTGCAAATTCGGATGGGAGAGATATGAGAGGGTTTAAAGCCCTTATATAGGCTAAAAACTCACCTAAATAGACTTAGGACAAAGGTATACTTGGTTTATAACCAAATCGGGACTTTTCTAATCCAAAAGAGTGTTTCGGGAGGTCCCATGGCCGAACGCGGTCGGACTTAAGCTCATGCGTATCGGATCCTGTTCACCCGAAGTTTTTAGACCGGTAGAGTTCCCAGATCGCACGTGGCGGTCCAGTTTCAGTTCAGCGGTCACGGAGAATCGATCGAGGATTCCAAGTACACCGACCTGAATGAGAAATGTTTCCTGATCCGAGGGTGTATTTGGGTCAGATTCCGACGCTCTGAATGCTTATACTGAACCCACAAGCGAATGGTGCCAGATTTATTTAATTCACATTTGAATTTTTATGAATTTCATTCTTTCTTACACTCCTCGCTCCAGGCTCAGTACAATAGCCTCAGAACATCGGTTGGGCTTGATTTTCGAAACGATTGTCAAGTCCAGCTAAGCGGTCCTAATGGTCTGAGATTACGGATATCAGACTTTCGACGCGCGGTCTAGATCCAATACATGATTTCAAAGGGTTCCTGGGAACAAACCGGTTTAGAGTTTGATCCTGGATTTCAGGGTATTATATCGTCATTGGTTCTACAAGTTTTGGGTCTTGCAGAACGTATTTAAAGCGATCAGGGACAATTTCACCGCTAATCTAATGTAGCGCTAGTTAACTTACACTTATTTTCTAAAGGAATTAATCCTAAGTAACTTCTTTGACTTTGGAATTGGGTTCTGAGAGGTTACCAAGGTGTTATGGTTGACCCATTGCCTAAGGACGTCTAACCCTAGGTTGGCAAAAATCTGGGGTGTTACATCTAGATGAAGAGAAACCATAAATATCAGCTTGTTGTGAAGCTGGTGGGTCACACCCACCTGATGTATTTGTTTTAACCACTCGTGTGGGACCCACATGTTGTATGGGTTATACCCACACCATTCGTACATGGGACGTGGATCCACTGATGAACGAGTGGCTTGACACCGTCCATCCAGGCTCCTAGGCCACGGGCTGGGAGATGTAGCAAATCCAAATCTCAGGTGGAGCTCACGGTTCACACGTAAGGCCACCTAATATAGGTGTTTTATCCACCGTCCACACATGTGGACCCACCTGGCATATATGTTTCATCCAAGCTGTCTAACGTGGCCCCACTTTGATATACGTGTTTGATCTGCACCGTTCAGATGTACTGGACGGTGGTACCCACCTTGAACTGTGTGTTATATCACACCATCCACTGTTTGGATGGTGGAGATCTACCTTGGTGTATATATTTTATATCCACTCTGTCTAGTCGTGGGTCCCACTTGCTGCTGAGTGAGATCCAACCGTCCATCAGTAGCTGTACCCGCTGAAGATGTTAGCTCTGTGGCCCCATCTCCAAGTGCGTGGCATGATCCACACCGTCTATCCATTTTGGCAGGGGCTGGACCCACCCCACACATGCTGCACATGTGAGGGTGGGGCCCACGATGATGTATGTATCCTATCTCCACACCGTCCATCTAGACGATTCATGTGATGTGTGATTTATCCACACCATCCAGCCTTCTAGACGGTGTGAGATGTATATATAATATAATATATAATATTATAATAAGTATAATGGTGGTGCACACCTTGATATGTAATCATCCACACCGTCCAATACATGACATGTGATGGAAGCTAATTGGCTAGTGTCCCTCACTCCACACCGTCCACTCTCCTGGACAGTGTGACCCACCTAGTTTAATATATATATATATATATATATATATATATATATATATATATATATATATATATATATATATATAATATTATGTGGTGGGACCCACCTTACTACATGCATTGTATCTGCACCATCTTGGTGCTGGATCATCATGATGTAAGTGTTGTATCCTCACTGTCCATGTGGACGGTGGGGCCTATCATGATGTATTTATTTCATCCACACCGTCTAGATTGTGTTGGACGGTGCTGGACAATGTTTGGACAGTGCTGATTTACATGGACTATGTTTGGACAATGTTATTTTACATAGATAACATTTGGCTGTGCTGATTATCATTGGTGAGCCATGTGCCCCATAGAATGATAGTGTACAGTGATGCACACGATACACCTACAATCATTGAAATGATTTTTGGTGTGGTCCAAGTCCACTTGAGGCCCATTAGTGCGGACCATCTATGAGGCCCATCATGATGTATATTTGAGGCCCATGTGATAGGGCCCACCTGCTTGAATCTATGGCCCATGGGCAAGGCCCATTGTGTTGTATTCGAGGCCTATGGCAAGGCCCATTGTGATGTATTCGAGGCCTATGGGCAAGGCCCATTTTGATGTATTCGTGGCCTATGGGCAAGGACCATTGTGATATGTATTAGGCCCATGACGCGTGGTCCATTTGATGTATTCGAGGCCCAAATACGTGGCCCATTTGATGCATATGAGACCCATGTGTAGGGCCCACATGTTATGTATTTGAGGGAGGCCCATTAGCAGGGCCCACCCGTTGTGTATAAGAGGCCCACTTGATGTTTATGAGGGCCATTGGTGCAGCCCACCTAATGTTTATGAGGGCCATTGGTGCGACCCTTTGGTGCGGTCCCCCTAATGTTTATGAGGGCCATTGGTGCAGCCCACTTGATGTATATGAGGGCCATTGGTGCGGCCCTTTGATGTGGCCCACTTGATATTTATGAGGGCCATTGGTGCGGCCCATTTATGCAACCCACTTGATGTATATGCGGCCCTTGGGTGAGGCCCTATGTAATGTTTATATGGCCCTTGAGTGAGGCCCATTGTGATATATATGTTAGGCCCTTGTGTGAGACCATGGGCCCAAATACACTTGGCCCTATGCGGACAACTCCTTGGGAGCAATGTTGGTTAAATATCCACATTTATGGGTAATAATGGTTAAACGTCCACATTGAGACCTTCCCTTAGACTTTGTTAGGCCCACTCTCACCGATTCCAATTATGATTGTGGAAGACGATTCCAATCGTCGAGGCTGATTCTGATTGTCAAGGTCGATTCTAATTATCGAGGCTGATTCCAATTATTAAGGCTAATTTCGATTGTTGAGGTCGATTATCAAGGCCAATTTTGATTATCGAGGAAAATTTTGATTGTCGAGGCAGATTCTGATTATCGAGGCTGATTCTGATTATCAAGGCTGATTATCAAGGTCCATTCCGATTGTCGAGGCTGATTTTGATTCTCAAGACCGATTCTGATTGTTGAGGCCGATTATTGAGGCTGATTCTGATTGTCGAGGCCGATTATCAATTCTGACTATCGAGGCCGATTGTATAGACTGATTATCGAGGTCGATTATGAGTTGTCGCAGCCGATATCGATTATCAAGGCTGATTCCGACTGTCGAGGCCGATTATATAGACCAATTTTTGAGACCAATTCTGATTGTTAAGGCTCATTATCGAGGCCGATTATGAGTTGTCGAGGCTGATTTCGATTGTCGAGGCCGATTTTGACTATCAAGACTGACCACCAAGGCCGATTCTGATTGCCGAGGCCGATTGACGAGACCCAATGTGATGTATATGCGGCTCGTATTTAAGGCCCATTGTGATGTGTATTTATCTCGTGTTGAAGGCCCATTATGTTGTATATTAGGCCTATGTGATGAGGCCCATTGTGATGCATTTGAGGACCAAGCGATGGAGTCCATTGTGATGTATATTAGGCCCATCGGAGAGGCCCATTGTGATGTGTATTAAGCCCTTGAGTGGGGCCCATGGTGTTATATATTAGGCCCTTTGTGAGGTCATGGGTCCACTATATGTTAGGCTCTATGTGAGTCACTCCTTGGGGGCAATGTTGGTTAAATGTCCACATTGTCAAGGTCGATTGTCGATGTCGATTATCGAAGCCGGTTATTGATACCGATTATGAGTATGTGACAACATATCATCATGATACATACCCATACGTATCATCTGCATGTTTGTTATGAGATGTGATTGACCATTTGTAGATACTAAAAATCAGCACCCACGGAGATTTTAGATTTATAAGGGATGGTTTAGGGGGGTGATAGACTGATTATAGATGTCGGAGTCGCTATTAGCCAAAATTTTTAAAATCCCGTGGTCAGCTAGAACCACAAAATATGTAAGGTGAGGGAAATCCCAAGACTTCCCTACCTTAAATTAACTCCTGGTCAGCAATCCGGGATTCTGAGTAAGGGACCTCGGTTACAGAGAGGGAAGGTGTTAGGCACCCTCTTTGCCCGTACAAATGTATGATCACTACTTTGTGTGGTAAAAAAATCTCAAGGGATGGATTATGTGGTCGGGATAGGACTAGGCACATGTGCGAATTTTTGATGTGACAAGATCCGAGATTTCGACAAGCCACAGAGCATACATCCAACGGCGTGTTTAGAAGGTGGATGTGATGATGCTTATGCAAAGATTAAAAAATGGACTAGATCACTAGGAATTTTTAATGTAATAGGATCCGATGTAGGACAAGTCACAGAGCATACATTCACTAGGGATCTAGAGAAGCAGGGGGGTTAAGAGGAGAGTAGATGTCATGATGAATGCCTGTATGTAAATGGATCCTTGGATTGATTACTGAGTGGGATAGGATATGGGTTGAACCATGATCAACTGGGCTAGGTTGGGATGGCTAGGAGGGCAAGAAAGGCAAGAAGTGGGCTAAGAAGATAGCTAAAAAATCTAGATTTGAAGGATTTGGAGCACCTCCTCTCCCTCACTCTCTTCCTGCCTCTCTCCCTTTCACTCTCCTTTTCACTTAAGTTCTTAAGTGAAGAGTGGATCTTCTTGGTGTGTGGAATGTGAAGAGGAGAGGGCTATTTATAACCTTCTCCAATGGCATTGCTGTAATTTTTGGGTTTGAGGGGGGTAAAAGGTGAGGTGGTAAGCTTTGGTTGGTTGTGGAGAGAAGAATGCCACATGGCACTCTCTCATTAGTCATGGGGGACGGTAAAAAGGTAAATAGTGAAAAATGGGAGGTTAATTTCTGAGAAAATTTGACTTTTGGGCGCTGGAACAGCTGTCCACACGCGGGCCACAAGGGGTGGCACTCGAAGTACCGCAGGCAGCAGTCAGATTGTAGCCCGGGCCTGGTTCGGGCTAGGGTTCACACATGCGGGCTTTGTTTGTTATGTGGGTTCACCTGAAAGTCTCCTTTTAGAATTTTTGGCTCAGAAAAGTGAGTTCTGGCTTGGGTAAAGGGGATCCTGGTCAAGATATTGGGTTTAAGCGGGGCTGCATGCGTGCTGAACGGTTTAGATCATGATTTTGGGTTGTGGACTGGGGACTTTAGGTTAGGGTTTGGTTCAGGCTGGGATTGGGTTTTGGTTTATGTAAGCCCCGTATCCTAAACCATACCGTTCCATAGACTTTCGCGGTCTTCTCGGTCGAATTTCAACAACCTTCGACCCTTAACCGATATTTGTGCGACCTTGATTCACACGCCGTCAACCCAAGTCGACTCAACCCAAGACCTTTACCATAGCGACCGTACTGTCACCGCGGTTCCGATACCGTGACTCGTGCTTCGAGGCGATACCCTGGTCAGGAGATGTAGGCCAGCGTTCGGTGCGAGGAAAACACCGCGCATTGTAAAACCCAAGAGAATCTCTACAACTTGTCACATCAATCCATCAATCTCAACATGTCAAGTACACATCACCTTTCACCCTTTCCCAAATAATTCCCAAAAGTTAAAAGTTCTTACACAAGCCATACCTTTCTTACACCAAAAGCCATAAAAGTTAAAAAAGTATCTTACACACCCATCACCACCACATCCATCACTCCATCACCCATCACTCTCTCTCTCCCTTTACAACACTCTCTCCTTCATTTTTCAAAGCACTCTCCCAAGCAAGAGTAGCCTCACACGTCCAAACCCCTCCCTCTCTTCCAAGCTCCAAGTCTGGCCCACCTTTCCATCCCAAGATCTCCCATCTCAACCATCCAAACCTCATCTCCTCTATTGAAATCGAAGCTAAGGAGCTAAGGAACCCAAGGGAGCAAGAAGATCAAATGGTGGGTGTTTTGTTAGAGTAGTTTTCATATTTTTAAGATGGGCCTAGTGAGGCCAACCGATCAATGGTTTGGATCTCACTTGGGACCCTAAGATGTGGTCGATGGCCCACTAGGATCATCATGATCATTCCATGATAGGGCCATTCTCCATGAACCCCATCATGATGTTTATTTCTTTACATTAAAAAGGTTATCTAGACCATCCATATTGGTGGAGAAAGGATCTCCACCGTTGATTTTTGATTTTGGTGGACCCATGTGTAAAGGGATCCATTTGATGTATGATTTCTTACAAGAGAGGGCTCATAGTGGAGGAGCCCTCCATCACACGTGTGTCCCACTCTCTTTCTCTCTCTCTCCCTCTCTTTTTCATTTTTTTAATGGGATGATGATGTACTTGTGTGGCCCGCTCGGATGGACCCCACCAAGAAGTATATATACTTTATCCAAGCTATCTTCAAGTGGGGATATTGTACCCACACCATCCATGAGTTGGGTGGCTCACGAGTACAGCCATACACAACTGTCCAGCGTCCCTGGATGACACTGGACGATTGAATGGAAACACATATATTAGCTTGTTCCTAAGCTTGTGGGGTGACCCACTCACATAGGCCCCACCTTGATGTATGTATTCAATCCACGCCGTCCACCTCATTCCCTGGAACATTTTAGGCATTGAGCCGAAAAATGAGGTCTATCCGATCTTCAGACGGGCCATAACTTGTAAAATAGTGGTTTCTATGTTGAAAGTCACCCTGACATTTTTATACACCGTAAAAACACCGGATATTGGACTCGTTTGGATGGTCTTGAGCCATAGAATGCAATGGATGGGTTGGATTTACTTGATGTGGGCCCTACCTGTGAAAAACCACAGGAATTGAGATTTTTTTAAAAAAAATAAAAGTACATGCATAAGGGGCAACGCTTGTTGCCCCTGACAACAGCAGCAACACGCTGCAACGTGTATGGGCGGACGGGCCAGGGCCACGGTCCTACATGTGAGCCCCACCATGATGTATTTACACCATCCAATCCGCTCATGAGGTGGGCCACTCCCTGAAGTGGACCCCTCCCAAATTTCAGCCTCATCCAAGGCTTTGGTGACCCACATCACAGGAAACAGTGTGGATGAACATCTGCCATTGAAACCCAGTTTTGGGTCCACAGAAGTTTTGAATCAATATGAAATTTATTTTTCCTCCTCATCCAGATGTCTGTGACCTGATGGAGGGTCTAGATGCAAGCAAACATTACATTGGGCCCCACGTGGGAACCCACAATGATGTACATATTTTATTCACACTGTCCACGCCAGTGGATGGTGGAACCCACCATGATATATGGGTTTCATTCACACCGTCCGCCTGGACGGTGGAGCCCCCGATGCATGTGTTTTATTCACACTGTCCAATGACAGTGGGGCCCACCGTGATGCATGTGTTGCATCCAGTTCATCCACCCATTTTGAAAGCTCATAGAGTCAGATCCTTAGCTCATGTGGACCCCACCGTGATGCATGTGTTGCATCTAAACAGTCTATCGATTTTAAAAGCTCATCTTATTGCATGAGCTAAGGTAATGTGTCAGATGCAAAGTTCAAGTGGACCCCACCATTTTAAGTAGTGGTCAATGGCGTCCACCATTCAAAAAATTTCTAAGGGCCCAAAAATACTTTCCCGTTAAGTTAATATTGTTTTCACTTCATCTATCGATATGTAATTTATGAAAAGGTTAGATGGGAAACATATTTCATGTTGGGCCTTAGGAATTTAATGGTGGAAATCATTACCAACACTTATGTTTGGGAGTAGGCCCATTTGATATATATATATAAGGCCCATGGGTTAAGGCCCATTGTGATGAATTAGGGCCCATGGGTTGAGCCCCATTGTGATGTATGAAGGCCTGTTATTGAGGCCCACCTGGTATGTGTATGAGGCTCATCTTAATTTATTTGGGGTCGTTGTTGAGGCTTACCTTGATATGAATGTAAGGCTCATGTGATTAGGCCCATTTTTTATATATTCTAAGGCCCAACGGGTTATGGCCAATTGCAATGCACATAAGGCCCATTGGTGCGGCCCATTGATGTGGCCCACTTGATAAATATAAGGCCCATATGATATGGCCCATTTGATGTATTTAAGGCCCAATGGGATGTACCTAAGGTCCATTGCAATGTGTGATCCCAATATAGTTTATGTAATGATGTTTACGACGAGCTATGCCTTGGGAGAAATGTTGGTTTGACGTCCACATTGCGAGTATAATGTTGTTTCAATGTTCGTATTACGACTCTCCCTAGGGCCCATTGATAGGTCCATAATTTTTGTGAGTAGGCTGTCTAGGCCATCTGCATTGTAAGGAGAGTGCATTACTTTATAACATGTTTAGTATAGTTCTATGATTCCTGATCATACACATCATATGTGTGCTTGATATGAGAAGTGACTAATCATAACATATGCTTTCAGATAGATTGTTTATGGGCTCCCAGTTAGGCGGTGTTGCCCTACATGAGCACACGATACATGCAGGATTGCTGCATGATTGGATAGTGTGATTCATGCATTTCGCATTGTGTGACATGGTTACTCTATGCCCTAGCGACATCAGGGTTGTAGCCTTCACAAACGTATCGTGGTTGACAGGATTGGATACTGAAAATTTTATTCTACATGGGGTGCTATAGATATCCCTGGGTGACAGTCCCTAAACCCTTATGGTACCAATAGGTTGCCTCAAAGTTTAGACAGAGTGGGTACAGGAGTGTCGAGTGCCGATTACCAGACGGTCGCACTCTCCACTGTGTCGTGGTCAGTTGGAAGGGGTGCGGCCTTACCCGTCCGAGAGTAAGGGAAAAGCTAGGCTGAGTTTGACTAGCTCGAGGAATGGGTTCGCTATCGACCAGTTGAGCCTGATATTGACAGATGGATATTGTGGTCTCTTCCACTTACCTTATTGCACGTGACGGGGTGGCGATCTGGTTTAGAGTGTACTAGACCCCGGTGATATCCCAGAGTTGAGCTGTATTGATATGTGGACTTAGATGAGGATTGTATGCTTGAGTTTCATTTTGCATCACATGGCCTTGGTATGGCCGACATCATTCATGCTTTGCACCGCATGGCCTTGGTATGGCTAATGGTATTCTTATCTTTCATCAGCATGTTTCACATTACTTTGATACTGTATACCTGTATTACCACTGGTGCACATACTTTCACCACCCTCTAAGCTTTCTATAAGCTTATGCACGACCGTTGCGTGCAGGTGACGTTGGATCGCAACAGCGCTGAGGCTTGCGTATGTGGCAGATTATTTTGGAGCTTTTGGTCTACCGTCATTGTAATTCCCTTTATGCTCATTGTACTTGTAAAGTTTTTTATCATAGTGGAAATATAATGGAGTTTTTGGTTGTTGTTTGTGGGTTATGCCTTTGATTATGCTTATTACGAATCAAAATATCATTGAAAATCCTCCTCGTAGCATTCCAAGATCGAAACCTGACGAATGGGCATTGGGAGTAGAAAATGGGGTTCTACGGAGGCTATTGGTGCTAAATTCAGCGATCGGGAATTTTGTGAGCCCAGTTTTCGAGTTGGGGGCGTGACAGTTTAAGGTATGATCATGGTTCCCAAACAGTTTTAGCCTTCTTAAGATTTAGCTTGGGTGGGGTGTCTACAGATGCGAGCAACCGATGGTCAAAGCGAGTGGACACCCCACCCCTTTGGTCAGAAAAGGGATAGTGACTCGAATCTGTTGCCTACCATTGTATCATTGTCAGTTAACTATTTGGAAAAGAGATAACTTGAACATATCACGAGGATTGAGAAAAATGTTGTGATTTTCCCCTGCGCATTCGTCGCGGCTTTATGGATCACCAATCACAACCCTTTCACGTCCGATTATTAATAGCATTGGAGGGTAAGTTTGAAAAGTAAGAGCCTCTGTGCATTTGACACTGCTTTACAAGGATTCCCGTACTGTTTGGTCTATTGTTCCTTTACTGCATAATCACCCTAAGAGTATTCGGTCTGTTTGATTGTCAAAGTGGTTAGCTGCCCTGTGCGTTGGTGGGGCCTTATGGGGAACTCACTACGCCAACTTGGACTCAATCAAATTTTTCGAACGTCCTGGACTAGGTATGTGCGAGTAATCTTTTTCCATGCAGACTGCTGATTGTGATACTTCGGTTACAATAGATAGTCATCACTTCAAGTTTAATGGTTCTTTCCAGAGATGGATCCATTCATTTACTAGCATTTATACGACTGTCCAGATATAGAGATCGAGCCAATCATACATGTATCATGTACGGATTCGATCGTCCTTCGAGGAAACCGAAAGAGATCAAATCTTATTTAGCTGTGTGCACTGGCCGCAACTAGAGAATATGGAAGATTCCTCAGTGTATTGCGCGCCGCGTGCATTAAAAAACTTTGTTTGAAAACTATTCCCTTTGGAGCTAGCCTCCTTGGGGATTTTATTTGAAAATATATTTTTTAGATTTTTTTGAAAGATCCGTCCGAACTCGTAGGAGGGTGTTGTCGTCTGGTTTTCATTGTAAAATAGCCAGATGGCCTCCACTAACAAATTAATGGGGTTTGATGATTACGAAGTTTTCTTTTTGAGGCTACACTCCCTGGAGATTTGTTCTGTTTTTGGCAATTTGGTAACTTGGGGGTTTAATACTTTCTGAAAATTTTGGAAAGTTTCTAGGATTTTTCAAGTTTTTTTTTAGGAATTTTTGGGATTTTCTAGATTTTTTGGGAATTTTTTGGAATTTCTAAGTTTTTTTTTTGGGGAACTTTTGGGATTTTCCAAGTTTTTTGAGAATTTTTGGGATTTTCCAAGTTTTTGGGGATTTTTTCAAAGATTTTTTTTGGGTGCAGTTTTGGGTAGATCTTGAAAACTTGATGGCTATTCTGGTAGTGTTTAAAAACTTAGAGGTAATTTGGTAACAAAAACTTAGGGTTGTTTTTGGTAAGTTTAGAAACTTGGAGGCTATTTTGGTAACAAAAACGGGGCTGTTTGGTAATTTTGAAAATGTGGGGGGCTATTCTGGTAATTTTAAAATACACATTTTTGGATATTAACCACCGGTCAGAGGATGGAACCAGTCACTCACTTTGGTCCTTGGGGGATAGCTCGTTGCCCCAAACTATTTTTTAGTCGGGCGGTAGTTGGACTGCAACGGGTGACAATCCGGCTACTGCCGGTCCATTGTTTAGACCACTAGTCCGAGGGATGCGCTGGTCCGTCCGGTGTAGCCTTCCCCGTTATTTGAATCTGATGCTTGGGACGTCCAGGGACTCCATTTGTGGTTCCTGGAGCTATCTTGGAGAGATCTTAGTGGTCGATTTTGCATTTTTTTCTCTTCTATTTCAAGTAATCTTTGGTCATTGAACTCTTTCTGGATCTCTGTTGGGCCATCTTCTTAGGAAAATTTGTGGATTGTATCTTCCTTGGGGTTTGAAGACGACCATGATCAGGACATGTTGGGCCACATTAATTGGATCTGATCCTTTGGATCTCGCTAGATTGATTTTCTTTGGGCCATATGGTTGGCTAGACTGCTGTAATTTTTATTTTTTATTTTTATGTTGGAGTGGGGTGTGATTAGAAAAGGGGCCCCACCCTTTATTCATTTTGATTTTTTATGTTTTGTTGTTTTTGTGTTTTTATTTTTTAAAATTGTTGGTGACGATCTGGACCGTTGGATGGATGATCTAGGGCCCACTTGGGTGCGTTGGTGGCATGGATTGTGATAGTTGGCCATTTTTGGTGAATAATGGACAGGTGGGATTTTCGAAGTGGGCCCCACATCATGCTCCTGACATGTCTAGATACATGGATTGGATATGTGGTGGTTGGTGATTTTTTGAAAATGGTCCCTGGAAAGGAGTTTTTGGGAGATGGGCCTTGAGGTGGGCCTTTGAAAATGGGCCTCATGAAGCAGGCTTTTGAAATGGGCCTTGAAATGGACTTTTTGGAATTGGCCTTGGACTTTTGAAAAATGGGCCTTGGGCTTTTAACAATGGGCTTTGGGTTGTTGGAATGGGCTACTTGTGTATTTTGCATGTGCAGCATGCCCCCACGTGGTAAAAATGAGGCCAGCTCCTCAAATTAGTCGGTCGATCCATGTTATGTACCGAGAGAGAGCCGGCATTTGTCTGACATATCCCGGGGAGGTGGTGCACCTGCGGTATTGAGAGGACGTGGTGTCAAGACACACTGGCCTGACTGGTTCCAAGATCCACAGCTGTTGTTCTTCGAGGTCTTGGAGTGTACCCCATTTGCTCAACTGTTCCGGGTCCGTCTGAGTCGGACAAATGCTCTCTTGTCTACCTTGGCTGAGCAGTGACACCCTGAGACTCATACTTTTCAGCTGCCTTTTAGAGAGTGGGGTAGTACCCCATACGACATATACATGTAGCTGGGCCTCTGATATGACGAGGGATCTGTCCCCTTCCAGGATGATCTCCCGGTGCCCACTGAGGATGATTGGCTTATTGGGATGATGTCAGATGTAGCTGATTTTACCGGTCCCCATTTTAAACTTCTTTGGCTATCGTCAAATTTTGCCAGACGCATCCCCAAGACCGAAGCGGTGGCTATGGTGAAGGCTAGTACCCTGATTTTGTACACTATGGGTGCGATAATTTTCTGCCACGGGAATGAGCTAGTGAGTTCTCGTCTGTTGTCGCTCGTGGCAGACATTACCTTCCCCACACCGTACAACTGGAATGCGGCCCTCTTAGCCCATTTGTATGAGGAGCTGGACAAGGCCAGCCATTGCATCAGCCGATCCTTGACTGGCTTTTACTCGGTCATCAAGGTATTTTTCTTGGTCTCCATCTCTGCAGTATTCTCCTTGGGGATGATCTGGTTTGTCCTTCTCTGACCTTGATTCACGCTTCTGCTTTTTTGACCACTTTCCCCATTTGGCCCCTACCTTGATCGATCATTCGCCTCTATTTCTTCGCATGATGCTGTGGTACAAGGATAACCGCAGCCGCACGCACCTATTTTTTGATCTTGCCTGGAGGTCGAATGTCGACGCTCTTGTTCCGAGAGATGTGAGTGATCTGTCAATTTCTCGTATTGCCCATGTGTTGCTTTTCTGCTTAGCCCTTGACTTTCTCTTTTTGTAGTTCTTATCTAGGCCGTATCTTCGGTCGAACGTGGCACTTACTCCTGGGGCCCAAGAAGCTTTCTAAACTTCTCGTTGACGTCATATTCTTGAGGATCCTCGTGTGACGAAATGGTACCTGGGAGAGAGGCTTTTCTGGCAGTTGACTGGTAGTCCCATGGTGCCACTTAGTCCACCGTCTGGTCCTTCTGATTGGAGATCGGTGCCTGAGAGGAAGCTAACTGCTGCACTGGAGGGTTATGATGCTAACGCCTTTGTTGACCCATCTAGAGAGTACAGTTCCTGGTGTGAGCAGTATGGTATCGGCCCGATCTTGCAACCTGGCTAGCTCCTGGTGGCGGCGAGTGTTTTACTAGAGGAGGGATCTTGGGGCCTCACTTTCATCGCCAGGATACTGACACTTATCTTCCTGATGATGATTAGTTCATTATATCTTGTAGCCTTGTATCCTCGGATGTATAATCTTTCATGTTTATATGAGATTTTAGTTAGCCAATATTGTTCTCCTTTAATTATTGCTTTTGATCACCTTTGCGATCTCGTTCAGGTGCATGGATGTTTGTCCCAGAGTCCTTGCCTTCCGAGGTGGACACTGCCCAAAATTTGCCCAAAGCGGGCCGCAGGCAGTAGTTAGATTACCGCCCACTGACCTTTTTCCATCTGTTCTGTCTTGTCAGTGCTGCAGTGATGCAAAAATGTCAGTTCTGAGGGCGGTGATTGGATTACCGCGAGCGATAATCAGACTGCCACCTCCGTTCATCTTTTCTTCCAGCGAGCATCTCCTCTTCCTCTTCATTCTTTTTGGCCTTTTCTTGTCCGTTCCTGTCCATCAACACCCATCAATCATTCCCTTTGGCCCCCCCCCCCCCCTTTCCTTCCTCTTTTTTCATATTCTCCTTGTCTCCTTCTTTCTCTTATCTTTCTGTTCTTTTGTCTTTATTATGGCTGCAAACATTGGAGAGGTTAATGGGTCCATGAATGAGGGGGATTTGGGTGGTGGGTCATCCATTTATGGTGGTGAGATCCCATTTATGGATGAGTTAATGGAGGTCGGTGGGGGAGTAATGGACTCCTTTGCGGAGATCAATGCCATTTATGGCATTACTCCCACCACCATTAATGGAGGATGTGAAGTTGGGTTGGATAGGATGGGAGGTGTTGATGGGTTTGATGGATTCATTCTAGATGGGCTGCCAGGATTTATGGATGTGAGAACAGATGGTTTGGGTGGTGTGGATAGTGTGGTAGTGGTGGAAGATGGCTTGATTAATGGGCCGATGTCCATGAGTGGTATAGATGGTGGTATGGAGATGGCGGATGGTGCGGATGGGATGGGTAAGATTTCTATAGATGGCGGTCCCTTTCTTGGTGGCTCGAGCAGTTTGGATTTGGCGAGTGATGATTTTCTTGTAGACGGCTTGGCTCAAATTTTTGGCACGGATATCGAGATAGCGTTGGGACAGGCAGTGGCAGTTGGGGCTTAGGATGTTAGTCCTATCAGCCATTGGGAGATTTTGGGTGTTGCGGCTCCTGGGGCTCTTATGTTTCAGACAGCTCCTGATGTGGTGGTCGTGGGCAGCTCCAGCCCGCTTGTTGCAGCTTTTCAGGACACCCTGCGTGATACGATGGGTGATGCTGGTTTCTTTCAGCATTGTGAGATAGACCTAGTGGATGAGGGGATGCCCATTTTTAATGATTTGCCTGTTGACCTGAGGATTCAGATTATGGAGGGTGTGCTCGTCCAGACCTGTCGATTATAGCCCCGTGATATTTACTCAGACCGTCTGCACCTTTGGATAGAGAGTTTGACCGAGTTCGAGATCTTTGAGATGAGTTCTTTAGGCTTCCGGGAGGTTCTTCACTTTCACCGAGTTTGCCTAGATTGGCGACTCTTGAGTGCGGCATTGTATGATTGGGTTCCTTCCTTGAACCTATTTTCCTTCAACGACCTGGAGCCGGGCCCTTCATTGGAGGAGTTTTCACGTCTATCTAGCCTTCCTCTCACCCGGGAGCCCTAGATTCCCTCATCTGAGCCAGTTCGTTCTTCAGATCTAGCCTCTTGGTTTGGGTTTCACACTGCTCTGCCTACTGTGGAGGGTCGAGTTGATGAGCTCTCTCTTATGGTCTTATATGATTGTTGTGCGACCTCTCGAGGTGGCCCTAGATCAGATCGCTAGCTCTAGTGTTTGAATGCATTGATCTTTTGTGTCTTAGTTGAGCTGCTCTTCTTGGGTTGGCAGTAGTCTTCACTGGTAGCCTTGTTGGATGTCTTCCGTCGGGTCCTCCATCACAGGAGCGTTATCTCTATGGTACTAGCGGAGCTCTTTTTAGGGCTGACCGAGTGCTCCCTCAAGCATACTCGTATCGTTCGGGGCTGCTACTTATTTCTTCAGGTACTTCCCACCTTTCACTTTCCTTTGCTTGGTGTGGTCATCTACTTGCGACTTGGGCTTGACTTGTATTTTCTTGCAGGTTTGGTTGTGGGAAAATTTTCTCATGACTCCTCAGCTTTTGTGGCCAGATTCCCGTTGTGGAGACGTGCTGTGTTTACTGCTTGACGGCCTTCTGCTCGGTGCTGAGGCTACGGAGTCACTTTATCGATGTATGATCACTAGCTTCGAGGGTGGGAGGTTAGTTAGGTGGCTACTTGGCTTTGCAGCTCACCGTTGATCTGCAGTGCTGCTCACAGTCCTCTTTTGTTGTTCGGCCTACAAGGGTATTGTTCCTATCATCTCGTGCGGTTCCTTCAATAGTTCATCTTTTAGCGGGACATTCCAGAGTTTGCCTTCTGTGGGTTTGGGCATGCCCCTCTTCCTTCTGATCCGACTGCTCTCTATAGGCGGGTCCGGATTTTGTGGCAGGGGTCCTTGGATGCGACGATGCTGGAGCTCGAGTCTTGGGCTCCTCCCCTGGCGATAGTTCCGTACCAGCGATGGATGGCGGAGCAGTCACTTTACCGTCAGGTCCCAGGCTGACACTTGGTGGATGAGGCTGCTGATTAGGATATGGTAGGCGATACAACTTCCACCTCCTCTTGCGTTGTTGATTCATTTGAGGCATTTAAGGAGCGCCCCTTATTAATCCATCTTTTTTTTTGGCCACACATGGCCACCTGATCTCTGAGATTGTTGTCCTCCGCCACACATGTGAGGACATGGCCCGCTGGCTGACAGTGGGGCGACGGTATGATAAGAGTATGCTTGCTACACACCGCTTGGAGAGGGATGAGGCCTTCTACCTGTGCATGGAGATAGAGAGTCTCAGGTAGAGGTTGTCGATGTATGAGAGATAGGAGCTTACCTACGGTTCCTGATGTTCACCAACTGCTTTGTTGTGTATGCCTGAAACCTTTGTTTTTATGGTGTTTTTAGCTTTTTGTAAAAAAAAGGAAGATAATATACTTGTAAGAAAATTTTACAGGAAAGAAAATTTTGTTTGTGCCAAATGTCAATGTTTGCTTGTGTTTGGATTTGTGCTTTAGATGATTGGGATCAGAATCTTGGGCTCAGCCCATGTTGTATGCTGTATTCTAGGCTGTATTCTTAAGTTCTTGGTTCCCTGAAAGGGTGTCCAGTGATCGCATTCCGTGGATTCAAGCAAAGTCTGATAGAGAACTGATCCACAGTTGATCTTTCCTTTGTATCTCACTATGATGTTTACTGTCCTGGCCTCTCTTATACCTGCACTTTTATTTTTTTCTATTTCTTGCTATTTTTACTCGTAGTGCCTTTTCAGGTTTTCACTACATCCAGTTCTCCCCTTCATTTTTTTCCCGTAGCGTCCTTTCAAATTTTCACTACGTCTCGAGTTTTTGATTTTGCCTGCCCCTTGGCAGCTTTACTGTTTTTACCCTTGGCGCCCTTTCAGGTTTTCACCAAGTTCACTACATGCCCATTGTTTTTACTCGAGCTGCCCTTTCGGGTTTTCAACTAGCCCCTTTTTGCTTAGGCATGCCCCCCCTTTTTTTGTGGGTTTTTTTTTTTGTAGTGTCGGGAGTGATGGAGGTGACGGAGAGACTTCCTTCGTAGTCGGCCAATTGGTTACCTGCCAATCCTTGTCTTTAGGTACAATCATAAGCTGCATTTGGCGAGGCTTATAGAGGTTTTGGGGGATGAATTTTTTTCTTTCTTTTTTTGGGGGTTCTTTTGAGACTTTCTTTTCCTTTTTTTCTCTCTTTTTTTTTAGCTTTTGCTTTCTTTTTCGCTTCCTTTCTTTCTTCACTTTTTGGGTTTCTTCTTTTGCTTTCTCTTTCTTTTATGGAGGACAATTGGTGCTTTTGATGAGAGAGGAGGCGGGTATATTTTTTTTGACTTTTTTTTTTGGGGGTTGGGGGGGGGGGGGGGGAGGGGGGGGGAAGTGGTGGATGCAGCTTTACGATTGTAATCATTGACAAAGATTGGCATGGTTATCCATGGTAGATTTTCACGTTGTCGGCGTTAATGGGCTTAAAAAGATCCTCTCCCTTTAGATTAGTGAGTCGATGAGCGCCCCCTGGGAGTACTTCTCGGATGATCAGTGGTCCTTCTCATGAGGGTTTGAACTTTCCTCTAGGGTCTGGTAAGTGCGGTGGTAGGATGCGCCTCATGACCATGTCGCCGACTTTGAAACTTCACTTGCGGACCCTTTTGTTGTAGGCTTGAGCGATCCTTCTCTGATAACTTTAGGAGTGGCTTAGGGCTTGCATGAGCTTTTCATCTGCTAGATGCAGTTGGTCGTATCTTTCTTGTACCCACTCTCCTCCTTGACTTCACTTTCTAATAGTATTCGGAGTGATGGGATTTCGATCTCGACTGGTAACACTGCTTCCATTCCGTATACTAGCTCATACGGAGTTGTGCCTGTAGCAGACCATATAGACGTCCGATAGGCCCAGAGAGCACAGGGCAACATTTCTGACCAATCACGGTATGTCTTCACCATCTTCTCTAATATGCGGATGATAATTTTGTTGGCAGATTTGAACCCACCATTCATTTGAGGGCGGTAGGGGCTTGATCGATGGCGTTGGATTTTGAACTTGTTAAGGAAATTGCCCATCCTTTTATTGACGAATGGAGTTCCATTATCAGTGATAATGGCCTGTGGGACCCCATAACGGCTGATGATGTTGTTCTTCATAAACTTGACCACATGAGATGCTACAATGGTGGTGTACGACGTTGCTTCAATCCATTTGGTGAAGTAGTCTACCGCCACCAGGATGTATTCATGCCCATTTGAAGCTCTAGGGCTGATCTTACTGATGATGTGTAGCCCCCATACAGAGAAAGGCCATAGTGATGTCAGGTTATAAAGTTCAGAAGCAGGGGCATGAATTTGGTTTGCATGCTCCTGACACTTGAAGCATTTCCTGACGTGCTTGCAGCAATCTGTCTCCATCGTAAGCCAATAATAGCTAAGTCGTATGATCTTCTTTGCTATCATGTGTCCATTCATGTGTGAGCCGCATAGTCCTTCGTGGATTTCTGACATGACGTGCGTTACTTCCGTTTCATCCACGCAGCGAATGACTTAATTGAAGGATCGCTTGTAAAGGATGTAGCCAGTGATCACTAACTGTGCCGCCAGCCGCTGTATGGTGCTATAATCTGTTAGTGTTGCTCCTTCCAGGTACTTTCGGTGTTTAAGATACTCCTTAATGTCTATGTACCACGGCCGATCATTCAAGGTAGGTTCAGCTTCGTCGATCTGTAGGCATAATGCGGGTTCCTCCTAAAGTTCAACGGTGAGTTCTCATTCAGCAACTCCTCTTGGGATCTCCAGCATTAAGGCGAGGGCAGCTAAAGCGTCCGCAAGCTGATTCTTGACTCAGGGCATGTAAGAGAATGTGATCTCTTCAAACTCTTCGATTAAATTCTCTAGATAGACGTGGTATGGGATCAGCTTTTCATCCTTGGTCTTCCAGTCTCCATTCGTCTGATTGATGATGAGTTGCGAGTCTCCGTAAACCTGTAACCTCTTTACATTGAGTATTATAGCCTCTCTTAGACTGGCGATACATGCTTCATACTCAGCTACGTTGTTGGTGCACTGGAACGCTAGTCTCCTGGATATGGGAACTGGGACATCTTTAGGAGAGTAGAGTATGGCGCCTACTCCACTTCCTTTCGAGTTTGCAGCTCCATCAAAGAAAAGCATCCATTCTCCTGCCTTCCTTTCCTCTCCTTTCTTAATCAGGAGGATGTTTTCATCAGGAAAGGACTTTAGTGGTTGATAATCAAGCAGAGAATGTGCCGCTAGATGATCGGCCAGTGCTTGTCCCTTTATTGCCTTCTGAGTGACATAAGTGATATCGAACTCAAAGAGCAATAATTGTCATTTTGTGATTCTGCCTGTCAATGCTGGCTTCTTAAGCAAGTATGGATCCATGCAAGCGAGCAGAAGGACCGGATGGGCGATCATATACTGTCGTAGCAGTTGCGTGGCCCAAACTAGGGTGAGGCATGTCTTTTCTAAGCTAGAGCATTTAGCTTCATAGCTCGTGAATCGCTTGCTTAGATAGTAGATCGCTTGCTCCTTTCTTCCTGTATCATCGTGTTGGCCAAGAATGCATTCGATTGCTTCTGTTGCAACAGAGATGTATAGGAGCAATGGCCTACCTAGAGTAGGTGGCGTGAACACTGGAGGATCTAGCAGGTACTTTTGATCTTGTCAAAGGCTGCTTGACAATCGTCATTCCATTCCTTTGGCGAGTTCTTCCATAGGATCTTGAATATGGGCTCGCAGACCGGAGTGAGTTGTATGATGAATAGGTTGATATACTGGATCCTTTCGAGGAAGCCTCGAATTTCCTTCTCAGTTTTGGGCGGTGGCATTGCGATGATTACCTTAGTCTTGGTCTCATCCACCTAAATACCTTCGTCACTGACAATGAAGCCTAGTAGTTTGCCTCCGGTCGCAACAAAGACACACTTTTGCAGATTGAGTCGAAGCTTGAACTTCTTCAACCTGTTGAAGAGCTTTTTCAAGTCTTTAAAGTGTCCTTTAATCATGTGAGACTTGACAATTATGTCATCCACATAGACTTCCATTTCCTCGTTTATCATGTCGTGGAATAAGGAAATCATGGCTCGCTGATATGTATCTCCGACATTCTTCAACGCGAAGGGTATAACCCGATAGCAGAAATTTCCCCATGGTGTGATGAAGGAGGTCTTCTCACGATCTTCGATGGCCATCTTGATTTGATTGTAGCCTAAAAAGCCATCCATGAAGGAGAAGATCTTGTGTCCAGTAGTGTTATCTACCAGTGTGTCGATGTGAGGTAGACGGAAGTCGTCTTTAGGGTTTGCTTTGTTGAGGTTCCTAAAGTCGATGCACATTCTGACTTTCCCATCTTTCTTTGGAATTGGTACGATATTTGTGAGTCATTTTGGGTAGTTGGAGACTACTAAGAACCCTGCATTGTATTGCTTGATGACTTCATCATGGACTTTTAGGGCCCATTCTGGCTTCATTCTTCGTAGCTTTTGCTTAATCGCCTTTATGTCTGACTTTGTTGGCAAGTGGTGCATACCAAATCCTCATCGAGCCCTAGCATGTCTTCGCACAAGAAAGAAAAGTTGCACAACCTTGGCTTCAGAAACTCTATCATCCTCTGCTTGTGTTCTGGGGAGAGTGACTCTCCGATGCGCACTTCTCTAGGGAGTTCCGCTGACCCTAAGTTCACAACTTCGAAGTCTTCTACCACAACATTGGCCATGGTTTTGAATTTTTTGAGAGAGTCCTCGAATTCAAAAGCTGCATCATCATTTCCCTCATCTGGGGAGTCCTCGAATTCGAAAGATGCATCATCATTTCCCTCATCTGGGGCTTCATCCAAATCCATGAGTTCAAGTCCAACTTTAGATCGAAATCATACGAGTCGACCTAGAACCCTTGTTATGTGTGTGAGATATTTGGCACAGTGGTTTTTGAAAGATTTTCTATTTTTTTGGTATTTTAAAAATTTTATGATATTTTGTGGTTTTGAGAAATATTTGATTTTTTTATATTTTTGGGAATATGTGATGTTTTTGTATTTAGAAAATTTTTTAATTTTTTTAAGTCACCTTGGGGTCCTGAACAAGACGGTGTTGCGAACCAAGATTGGTCTTGTCCTAGTCCGGGATACCAACTGCTATTTACATTGGCATTTTTTTTACGTCGGCATCCATGGAGGATTCATCGACCGATTCGATTGTTAGGGGGATAGCTGTCCATGGCGATTCTTTTCCCTTCCAATCCTGTTGTCCTAACTTGTGTGTTCTTGTAGGTCATCTTTTTTTATGACCATAATGTCTGCTGGGCTAGGCTCAGAGTCAGAATCTGATTTGATCTCTTCACCTAAGAGTTGAAGTTCTTTTGGTTCCTCTGGTTCCTCTTGTGATGGGACCTTGACGTCTGTCCAGTCAAGGGCAGGCCACTTTCCCTTGTCAATCCAGTGGATGGGCTACTTTTGCCCCTTGTGTCACTGAGCTGGTGGCGGGGACGTGTCCCCTTAACTATGAGTGAAAATGGGTGTTTCCCTGTTATTACATATATCCCCTTCAAGGGACACTCTTGGTTCTAGGTCCTTCATGGGAGGATCATTTTCCATGCCCCTTACCTCATGCGATGGGTTCGAGGGTTCTGCCCCTTGTGTCAGATGTGTTTTTGATGCCTTGAGAATCTTGTCCCATCTTATGGGTGTCCAGACAGACTCCGGGTTGGAATGTGTAGAGAATTTGATTTGCTGAAGTTGGTCCTCAAGGGGAATCACTATGTCTCCACAAACTATTCTAGCCTTGATGAACTTGATGGGTGTGCACTTGAAAGGTTGACCCTTCTTTGGCCTTTCAGCCAGATCCTCTGATGTTGGTCGATATCTCAGTCCCTGTCTCTGCGCATTAGCACGTGCTGGCTTTACTACTATACTTTTCTCATGGAACTTGGTACGGTAATCCAGGATTAATCATTTGGCATGAGGGAAGACATACTTAGCAGCAAGGGGGAGAGGATTTGCAATTGAATTTATAACTTCGAACTCGAAGCTGTGATATGATACATCACCCTTCACGTGCTGGATGTCGATCACAAGGATGTCAGTTTCTGGGATATTAACCATTACTGGCAAAATAGTTTCTGGTTCGGCCAATACTAAGATGATTCGATTTCCTAAAGGGAATTTAACCCTTTGATGGAGGGTTGAAGGAATGGCTCCAACAACATGTAGCCATGGCCGCCCCAATAGTAGGTTAAAAGAGGCAGGGATGTCAATGACTTGGAATGTGTCAAGGGTCAAGTTTAGTCCGATTTGTAGCTCAATGTCAATTTTTACCTCAGCCTGCCTTCAAAAATTATCGAAAACTCTAACGCTCATGGTGTTGGGTCTGTGTAATGCCCTGAAAATCGGGGGTCGAGCATAAACTCTACTCCCGAGTTCCAGAACATCACTTATGCAACATTTTTAATGATGGATGAATGTCGGCTGTATTAATGCATAAAACATGAAGTGGATTAAGCCAAAACAGTAAACATAATTCAGGGACAGTCTTAAAACACGAGTAGAAGACTAAAATACATATATATATATATATATATATATATATTAACATAAGTCCCCAAGCTATGTATGCTCTGTTAGGTCATAATTACAAGTCGTGTCTCAAAATAACTATATCGAAAGTGATAAATCACTACCAACATAGCCCTGAATCTCCGTCAATCAGAGTATTGTTCACATGAACCCGCTTGAGATCTGCATATAGGAGAAACCCTTCCTCATCGGTATAAAAGACCGGCTCTGCCTCGCAAGCATCGCCACCATCTGAAACTAAAACAGGGTCTGGTTGGTGTTGCAAACACCGTCCTGTAACGTGGGAGTGAGTGATCAACTCAGTGGTAACTATACAGCAGAAGTTAACATGTTATCAATTCAATCAAGCAGTAATGATATAGCAGTACAATCAAACATGTCCTAGATACTCTTGTTAATGCAAAAATGATATGAGGGAATGATGCATACCCTCACCATAAACTCCCTCATGTGACATCATCTAACGATCGCAGCATTAATCACTACCACTGTACTCTCACACCAACGCCAATGGCACATGCAGTGCAATGTCATGAGTATGATTACCAAGTTTATTAGTCCCTTTCATACAACAGGATTGGGAAGCTAAGACACCTCCCTTATATCAATTCCCAAACATTGATCCATTCTAGGGTCGTCAGTCCTAGAAAATCTCATACGATGTTACGGTTCTAGGTCGCTACAAGGGCTGCCAGGGCTGTTGCACGAAATCATTACACCACTCCCCTATCACCAAATCAATCAGGCCTAGTTTGTACGCTTGTTGCTACAGAAGGGTCGTCACTTGTCACTACAAGGACTGTCAGGGCTAATGCACGAAATCGTTACACCACTCCCCCATCACCAAATTAGTGTAGGCCGACAGCTCGAATACAGTGTCCCATACCACCCTATTCGGCTCACGAGTCTGAGTTTCTCACTGATCACTATGGGGAGGCTCGTGGCCCCAGCGTAAGCCGACAGCTCGGCCACGGTATCCCATACCACCATGTCAGGCTCATGAGTCTTAGGGGATCACAGTACCAAGGTTAACGAGAGTTTCACTGGTAAGTTCAGTGCCTTAGATTCAAACAGTAGCGATCAAACATGGTGAACAAACATCTGTCAATTGGGTTAGTTAATAAGCTCAACTAGGCCAAGCGCACGTTGAGTTGAACGACATGGAATGCATAAGCACTCCATGTGGCCTAACCACTACCGAACATCCCAAGTATAACTCAGATTCATTGAACACATCCTACATGGCAAAACAAACTCAACTACCACTTGAAGAACAGTTATCGATTACCTGGACTATACAATAGCCCCAATCACATTCAGTTATGACTTGTAGTCCAATGATATAGGCAAAGTAGTAAATGGATCATATTTAAAATTATACAATCAAAGTTCCGATATTGTCCGCTTTAGGGCTGTCAGGGCTGTTGCATAGAATCGTTACACCACTCCCCCATCACCCTTCACGGCATTGTTTCTGCATGTTATGTAATACAACCTAAACATGAATCCACACATATGCAATATAAAATACATGGAGGAAAGCATACACATCATTGATGTAGTTGAGAATCATATCTCAACCGCATACAGGTACATCTTACTAACTACTAACTCATTTAGACACTTTTACATACACTTAGTCTACACCTTACATCACATCATACATATTATGTATTCATTAGCATACGTATTAGGGCAAGTCCTTTCGTAAAAGGGTAGTCTCCCATACAACAATCATATATCCATGACAGATTGTCATGGCAAGCACGAATGCAAAGTCTATACTCATTTAGTCATTTTCACATACACTTAGGCTACACATACTAAATACATTTCATATGTTGATATATCATGCATTTGGACTAAACCTTTAGCCTAGGAGTTGTTACACATACATCTAACATACATAGATGACAGTTAATCATGGAAAACTCAAATTAATATTTCATACGTATACAGTATTTTCTATAAATACGAGGAATACAGTATATTCAACATAGTTAACGAATAACTAAAAAACGAAACGGACAACACTTTATACATGTAAAATAGCATCCACGTCAGTAATATATCATTAACCGACATTGAAAGTCTTGAAAACCATAACCTAAACGTATATAGTCCACACCTTAAACCAGAAAATGCGTAACGGATATGATTTAGACGACAAGTCTTCATCAACAGCGGATAGGCAACCTAAGGCATGAATATAGGTTAGCTACAATAACACTTAACTATTCTAAGCTCCAAAATAGGTTAAGGTTAGGATTTCTTACCCAAGAATGGAATCAGAAACGCCGTAATAGCGATACAGATTGGTGGATTAGGCACATAGTAAAGTTGAGAAGAATCCTAGGAAGAATCACCAACTTCTCTCTCACTTTCTCTCTTTTCTCTCTGAAAATTCATATGGGATTTGGGAATGAAGGTTTAAGGCCTTTTTATAAGCCCAAAAGTGACGGAAATAGCCCTAGGGACACGGTATATTTAGGTTATAACCAAATTGGCTCTGTTCCGATCCAACAGAGTACTTCTGGAGGTCCTGTTACTAAATACGGTCGGACTTAAGCTCTCTAATATTGGATCTAAGTCAAGCTAAGTTTTCAATCCGGTCAGGTTTCCAGATCGACCGTGGTGGACCAGTTTCAGTTCAACAGTTATGGGAACTCGATCAAAGCTATAAGTACTATGACATGTATAGGCCAACTGTCTTGATCCGAGGGTGAATTTGGGTCGAAATCTAACGGTCAAAATGCTTAGAAATAATGCGCAAGCGAAACGATCCAGATTACTTAAAATTTTATTTAATTTTCTAAAAATCTTCACTTTCTCACTCTCTTCACTCCGAACTTAAGGAAACAGTCCTAGGACATCGTATGGCCTTGATTTTCGAGGTGATAGTCAAGTCTAACTAGGCGGTCATAGTTGTCTAAGTTCATCGCTATCGGACTTTCGACGTGCGGTCTAGGTCCAATACGAAGTTACAAAGTATTCCCGGGAACAACTGGGTTTAGAGTTGGATCCTCGATTTCAGGGTAATATAGCGTCAACAATTGTATAGGTTTTGGGTCTTACAGATCATATTTAAAGTGGTTGGTACTAATTTTGCAGGAAATCTAGTGTAGAGCTAGTTAATACACGTTAAATTTCTAAAGAATTTCATTCTAAATGATTTCTTTGTCTTTGGAATTGAGTTTTGAGAAGTTGCCAAGGTGTTATGGTTGACCCATTGCCTAAGGACGTCTAACTCCAAGTTGGCCAAAATCTGGAGTGTTACAATCTACCGCCCTTAAAAAATAATTTCGTCTCCAAAATTGGCTAAGGGTAATGAGTCCCTAGAAAGACTTCAGTATTGACATTCTAAGGAAGGTTCAAATCCTATTTAATGACCTAACCTTACGTATAACCTAAATCAATTTCTTCGATCCTGGACCAGTGGGGAAGGGGCCAACCACGCTTCCGCTACGCTACTCTAATCCAACAGTTGTATTAGCTGACCTAATGAGATTGGGCTCATAATGTTCCACCCCCCCCCCCCCCCCCCCCCCCCCCCTTAAAAACTTATTTCTACTCAAGGCTCAAGAATCTATGTCTCGATTGGTATATCAAAATAAGGTGTAATTTAGGACCTATCCTTGTATGTAATGGAAAACAACCTCTCAATACATTGGTCTTCCTTTATTAATGATGCGTTCTATAGCATTGGTATCTATAATTATAGAAAGGAGCTTAAAAAAATGGGTGTTGTGGTTGATTCTAAGGATGTGTGTGAGCTTACGGCAAGATGTCTAATCTCTATTGGCTTGGCTAGATATCCTTAACACTTCCCAAAGGCAAAGCAATAACTTTTGGTTGTAGGTGGTTGGGTCAACATGGAAGAAAAGTTGTGTAGTAAGTCTGAGCCAGATATATAGACTTTCTGCTTAGCTAAGATAGAAAATTTGTTGTATCAATTCTAAATCCTAGTTAATCCTGATCTTCTACTTGATCAGAACATTGAGTTCATTGGTCACTACTAGGATTGAGAATTCGATTCAAACCACGAATACTTCGCTTATATACAATTCCTTTAGTCCGCTTTCCTGATTGTAAGAAGTCCTTGGGAAGGAAATTCTAAGGGGCGTGCTGGTTTATCCTAGCGTTCATCTGAGGGATATATATAAGTTTTCCCTGAACGCAACTAGTTCTGAGTCAAGCAAGTTTCCTAAGAGTCACTAAAGGAGCCTTTGAGTATTATGGGGATTTATTGAAGGACTGAAGTCCTACTCTAACCAAATCAAACCTATTATTCCTAAGTATAGTCAGTCTTTACACTACTTAATAGAACTAGTAGCCTAGTCTATAACTCACCAGCTGTAATCCAAAGTCTAAGCTTATACGCTAGATGGTTTCATATCATTTCTATTACAAGGAATTGTTCTATCGCTTAGGGTCAAGATTGTCTAATTGGAATTGGATTTCCTATCAGATCTTTCAAAATCTAGCAGTACTATCTCTAGGTCCTAGCACTAGATGGTCACTGTTTATGGACTAAGTTACTATGTTAGGTCTCACCCGTCGGTAGGAGCAGAGAGATCGAGAAGATGGCTATAACTAACTCAAAAAGAGCCATGGAAAATGAGGGACATAAGAAGAATGGGATGGGAAATTTGGGTCTCCACGGATTTGGGTCTGAAATAGGAATGTAATGGGTCAAAGAAAGGGAAAATAGAAGAAAGAAAAGATCAAGTAAGAGGGATTGGGGGCTGACACGATTTTGGAGCTTAAATGAGAGATTTAGAAGCTTAAATTAAAGAAAATAGAAGGATTAGGTGATGGGTATGGCTGAGCATGGTGGAGGGATGAAGGCTTTAACGAAAAATGAAAGAGAAAGTGATTGAAATGCTGATTTGAAAGTGAACGTGACGGTTTTGAAGAAAAGGGAATGCATGGGAGGGAGGTTTGTGAAGGAAGTAGTAGATTGGGGATGAAATAGGGGTTAAAACCTACACCATTGGGTCCCACTAGGCCCCACGTGCCATCGGCCCCAAGGCCCGGCCTGGACGAGCCCGACTGTCGGTGAGGCCTCGCCGAATCGGCGAGGTCCTCGCGGGCCACTAGACAATTCGGCAAGGCCTTGCCCCATGGGCGAGGACCTCCCCACCCCCAGGGTCTAAAAATGTTAGGGTCCCACCCTGGAACCCCCTGGAAGTTGATCATTTGGTCCCCTCTTCCGATTTGAGCCATTTCGGGTCATTTCGGAACTAATCTGATCTCTAGTCACCTTTATCAATTTTTAACGGCTGGATTGGGATGAAATATAGCCTATACCCGTCAATTGACGGTCTAGAAGTGATTTGGGGTCTTTATGTGTGATCAGGAGTGTGCACAGACTCGATCTCGGTGATCATTTTCAGTAAACTTTCGCCAACAAATAAAACTGGGGGTCCTAAACATGTTTCTAAATTTTTTTCTCGCACCCTCCTACATTAAATTGCCATTAGCGTGCTATGTGTGGCCATAACCTAGGTACAGTTTAATCCAAATCATGCTCTGATACCATCTTGTAACGCACTGAAAATCGGGGGTCGAGCATAAACTCCACTCCCGATTTCCAGAACATCACTTATGCAACATTTTCAATGATGGATGAATGTCGGCGATATTAATGCATAAACATGAAGTGGATTAAGCCAAAATAGAAAACATTATTCAGGGACAGTCTAAACACACGAGTGGAAGACTGAAATACATACATACATATATATATATATGTATATATATATATATATATATATATATATATATATATATATCAACATAAGTCCCCAAGCTATGTATGCTCCGCTAGGTCATAATTACAAGTCGTGTCTCAAAATACCTATATCGAAAGTGATAAATCACTACCAACATAGCCCTGAATCTCTGTCAATCAGAGCATTGTTCACATGAACCCGCCTGAGATCTGCATATAGGAGAAACCCTTCCTCATCGGCATAAAAGACTGGCTCTGCCTCGCAAGCATCATCACCATCTGAAACTAAAACAGGGACTTGTTGGTGTTGCAAACACCGTCCCGTAACATAGGAGTGAGTGATTAACTCAGTGGTAACTATACAGCAGAGGTTAACATGTTATTAATTCAATCAAGCAGTAATGATATAACAGTACAATCAAACATGTCCTAGATACTCTTGTTAATGCAAAAATTATATGAGGGAATGATGCATGCCCTCACCACAAACTCCCTCATGCGACATCATCTAACGATCGCGGCATGAATCACTACCACTGTGCTCTCACACCAACGCCAATGGCACATGCAGTGCAATTTCATGAGTATGATTACCCAGTTCTTATTTGTCCCTTTCATACAACAGGTTTAGGAAGCTAAGACACCTCCCTTACATCAATTCCCAAACAGGTTTGACTTTCAACATAGTTAACAAATAACTGAAAAATGAAACAGACAGCACTTTATACATGTAAAATAGCATCCACGTCAATAATATATCATTAACCGAAATTAAAAGTCTTGAAAACCATAACCTAAACGTATATAGTCAACACCTTAAACCAGAAAATGCATAACGGATATGATTTAGACGACAAGTCTTCGTCAACGGTGGATAGGCAACCAAAGGTATGAATATAGGTTATCTACAATAACACTTAACTATTCTAAGCTCCAAAATAGGTTAGGGTTAGGATTTCTTACCCAAGAATGGAATCAGAAATGCCGTAATAGCGATACGGATTGGTGGATTAGGAACGTAGTAAAGCTGGGAAGAATCCCAGGAAGAATCACCAACTTCTCTCTCACTTTCTCTCTCTTTTCTCTCTGAAAATTCGTATGGGATTTGGGAATGAAGGTTTAAGGCCTTTTTATAAGCCCAAAAATGATGAAAATAGCCCTAGGGCCACAATATACCTAGGTTATAACCAAATCGAGTCTGTTCTGATCCAATGGAGTACTTCTAAAGGTCCTATTACTAAATGCGGTCAGACTTAAGCTCTCTAATATTTGATCTAAGTCAAACTAAGTTTTTAGTCCGGTCGGGTTTCCAAATTGACCGCGGCGGACCAGTTTTAGTTTAACGGTTACGAAAACTCGATCAGAGTTACAAGTACTATGACATGTGTGGCCAACTGTCCTGATCTGAGGGTGAATTTGGGTCGAAATCTAACGGTCAGAATGCTTAGAAATAACGCGCAAGCGAAACGATCCAGATTACTTAAAATTATATTTAATTTTCTAAAAATCTTAGCTTTCTCACTCTCTTCACTCCGGACTCAAGAAAACATTCCCAGGACATGGTATGACCTTGATTTTTGAGGTGATAGTCAAGTCCAACTAGGCGGTCATAGTTGTCTAAGTTCATCGCTATTGGACTTTCGACGGGCGGTCTAGGTCCAATACGAAGTTACAAAGTATTTCTGACAACAACTCGGTTTAGAGTTGGATCCTTGATTTTAGGGTAATATAGCGTCAACAATTCTATAGGTTTTGGGTCTTACAGATCGCATTTAAAGTGGTTAGTGCTAATTTTACAGGAAATCTAGTGTAACGTTAGTTAATACATGTTAAATTTCTAAAGAATTTGGTTCAAAATGATTTCTTTGGCTTTGGAATTGAGTTTTGAGAAGTTATCAAGGTGTTATGGTTGACCCATTGCCAAGGACATCTAACTCCAGGTTGGTAAAAATCTAGGGTGTTACAGTCTGAAAGAGGATGATTTTATCCTTAACCGTTCGGCAGTCCTTAGAGGGCAAACATTAAGGATAGATCCATTATTAATTAGCACAAGTGGGACTTTGAAATTCTTGTGACGGGCCACTATGTTCAGTGAGTGCTCGTGTTTGCGACCTTTAGGTGGTAATTCATTATCAGAGAAAGTGATGGCTTGTGGCGTGAGGAGTTGTCCAATCATACTTGCCACCATTTTGGGGGGTATATCAGGGGAGATATGGGCATCATTCAGGGTCTTCGCAAAGATTTCTCGATGTGATCTTGATGTGTATAGGAGCTCCCAGATGGATATTTGTGCAGGAATGGTTTTAAGTTGGGCTGATATGTCATAAGCAGTGTCAGTTTTACAGGTGGTTCCTGACTGGCTTCCTCGGGTTTCTTTTGGGTTCTGGTTATCTCTCCTGAAATACCTCCCATTGTTACCCACTTCGGCGCATTCGAGGCAATGCCACGGGACTGCTTTCAAGTTATCGGATGGAACCATCCTTCCTTTCAAGTATATTAATGGTTCCTAAGGTTGAGGGTTTGTGGTTGAAACAATTTATGGTAGATTTGGTGGTTTTTCTGGAAGTATCACCGAGCTTTAGTGAGATTTGACACTGGGGTTCTCTTCCTCCATTTGATGTGTGAGGCGGGTCCTCTGGCCACGTGCCATCTGGTGAGGCATTAGGAATTTTGGACCTTAAACCAGGGGTGCCCTTTGCAAAGTTAGAGAGGCTAGATTAGGGAGACCTTTTGGGAGAACGACAGGTTCAGAATTCCACCTTTTTGGATGTATTGGTACGGAGTGTGCCCCTTAGGAGACAAGATGCTACGAATGTGACCTGTTAAGTGCGGCTTCGAGGGTTACGAGTGGCTAAACTACTGGTGCTGCTTCCAAAAATATGAGGGGTTGTGTTACTGGTGCTGCTTCAAGGACTAGATTTGGCTCCGGTGATGGCGTGTGTTGGTAACCCCATGTCCGATTTACTATATCGATCATGATTGCTTGTATGGAATGATGCGGAGAGGGGTACATGCATTGCCCTTCTTCAATGTGATTGACGGTAGAGGTGCCTGATGCACTAGGCCCTGCTTGGTGTGATGACAGGGGATTTTGGAGGATGTTGACCTGAGCTGCATCGTTAGTCTGTGGAGCGATCGTAATTTTTTAGCTTTCGATCAAATCTTGGACCGCATGTTTCAAAGCGAAGCAACGGTCCGTCAGATGGCCAGGAGCCTGATGATATGCGCAATATTGATTCTCATTGTATCTGGTGGTAAGGGGTTAGGGGGAAGTAGAGGTTGAAGTGGTGTCAGGAGTTTCTTTTGTATTAACATTGTCAGAACCTGACTGTATGCTTGTGCTAAAGGGGTGAACTTCCTTCCTAACATTACCTATTTGTATGGACCTAGTGCGTTCCCCCGAGGTTATTGTTGTTGTTGTTGAGACGGTTGTCCCTGATATCCCTATTGGGCTTATTGTGGTTGGTACTGCCTATTTGACTGTGGCTGGTATTACCTGTCTTACCGTGGCTCCTGTTGCGGAGTGTACTGATTTCCTTGGGTGTTAGTGACAATATTATTAACTTCTGTGGTGCGCTGTACTAGAGCAGTGCTGTTTCCATTCCCATATCCTATTGGTTTTCCCTTGACTTTATTTATTTTGACTGAGGAGGCCTGGTGTGGCCATGGGGAAATGGTTCCGGCTCTGATCCCAACTTCCACTTGTTCACCAGCTCGGATGAGTTGGGAGAAGTTCACATACAGATACGAGATTAGATATCCTAAAATGCTGGGATTTGCGGAGTGTACAGTCATCGATATCTGCTCCTCATCGTTGATGGGGTTTCTCATTCAAGCAGCCATGGCTCGCCATCATCCTACATATGCTGACAATGATTCGTCAATTTTTTACCTAAGGGCGGCCAAGTCAGATCTTCTTGGAGCCATGTTCAGATTGTATGAGAATCTGTCGATGAATGCCTAGGAGAGCTTTTCCCAGGTTCTGATTTGATGGTTGTCCAATGAGGTGTACCAATCTAGAGCATCACCTTTAAGGGACTTCTGGAAGAGTTGTATCAAGGCTCTATCATCCCCTGCTATCGCATTGAGTTCCCCACAAAATTCTTTTAGATGTGTTGTGAGGCACTCGCTACCGTCATATTTTTTGAATTTTGGTACCTCAAAGTTTGGAGGTACCTGGGCATCTGGGAAGGGATAAAGTTCTCTGAACTTGGTGGATGGGTGATCCACTCCTTACTGTCCCTGGAGCTGATTTTGCACCATCTGTAATTGTTCTCGTAGTTCCTTGATTTTTGACTTGCCTTGCTACAGGTATCTTGCCCCTTGCTGTAGGGCCTATGCTACTTCTTCTTCATATGGATCAAGAACGGGGTGTTGTTGGAAAGAAGACGGACTCCCGGTGGTGGGAGGTAGCTGGAATTGAACACAGCTCCCTTTTAGAGGAGGGTGTGATGTTCGGAAATGGCTCCCGCATGGGGTATCTGCTAATTTCAAAATGTTACTCATGTTAGGGGGATTTAGTTGGACTTGAAACTGGCCCCCTTTATGGGCATTCGCCAGTTTTGTCGGTGGTTCCCATTAGGGGGAACCTGTGTTGTAACCTGATGGTTGTGATGTGTCGAGTGGAGATGTACTGGAGGGTTGCTCCTATTTACTACTTGTTGTTAATCTTGTGCCGACTCTTCTGGGAGAGAGAGCACAGGATTTACGTGAGGAATGAGGGAGAAGGCATATGGAGTCTGAGGAAGTGAACTGTTTTGTACACTAGGCTAGGTTGCCTGTATGTTTAGTGTGGTATTTTACACTAGGCGGTGTAGCAACTCTTGTACTGCTCGTAGGCAGATCCATTTCTTACATGGTGGTATTGGCTTGAGGGTCTACCAGAGCCGCCGATGATGGTAGTGCAGGTGCTGATGTTTCGGGAGCTAGCGGAGCTGCCGGCTCTTCTTCAAGGGTAGCTTGAGAGGTCATGGCTATACGGGATCGGGTTGTCATGACTCAGACCTAAGCTTAAACAGGTGTAAGCCAAGGACTTTTTTTTTATATTTTTGTATGAATGCAGATGATGATTTCCCTCAAGATTAGAGTACCACACACTTTCGAGTTAGGTCTCGGCTAGTGCAAGTTAGACATTTCCAAGTGGAGTCGCCATTCTGTAGACACTAAAAATTGGCGTCGATGCTGATTTTAGATTTGTAAAGGGTGGTTTAGGGGGGTGATAGGCTGATTATGGATGTTGGAGTCACCACTAGTAAAAAAATTTTGAAATCCTGTGGTCAACTAGAACCATGAAATACGTAAGGTGAGGAAAATTCGAAGACTTCCCTACCTTAAATTGACTCCTAGTCGGCGATCCGGGATTTTGGGTAAGGGACCTCGGTTATAGAGAGGGAAGGTGTTAGTCACACTCTCTGCCCGTACAAACGTACGGTCTCTACTTTGTGTGGCAAAACAATCTCAAGGGATGGATGATGTGGTCGAGATAGGACTAGGCACACGCGCAGATTTTTGATGTGACAAGATCTGAGATTTCGACAAGCCACAGAGCATACGTCCAATAGCATGTCTAGAAGGAAGATGTGATGATGCTTATGCAAAGATTAAAAAATGGACTAGATTGCTAGGAGTTTCTGATGTGACAGGATCTAATGTACGATAAGTCACAGAGCATACATTCACTATGGATCTAGAAAAGCAAGGGAGTTGAGAAAAGAGTAGATGTCATGATGAATGCCTGTATGTAAATGGATCCTTGGCTTGATTGCTGAGTGGGTTAGGATATATGTTGAACCATGATCAACTGAGCTAGGTTGGGATGGCTAGGAGGACAAGAAACGCAATGAGTGGGCTAAGAAGATAGCTGAAAAATTTAGATTTGAAGGCTTTGGAGCACCTTCTCTCCCTCACTCTCTTCCTCCCTCTCTCCCTTTCACTCTCCTTTTCACTTAAGTTCTTAAGTAAAGAGTGAATCTTCTTGGTATGTGGAATGGGAAGTGGAGGGCTATCTATAACCTTCTCCAATGACATTGCTGTAATTTCTAGGTTTGAGAGGGGTAAAAGGTGAGGTGGCAAGCTTTAGTTGGTCATGGAGAGAGGAATGCCACATAGCACACTCTCGTTAGTTGTGAGGGGCGGTAAAAAGGTAAATAGTGAAAAATGGGAGGTTAATTTCAGAGGAAAGTTGACTTTTGGGCACTGGAACAACTGTCCACATGCGGGCCATGAGGGCCGACACTCGAAGTACAGCAGGCAGTAGTCAAACTACCGCCCGGGACTGGTTTGGGTCGGGGCTCACACGTGTGGGCTTTGTGCTTTATGCGGGTTCACCTGAAAGTCTCCTTTTAGAATTTTCAGCTCAGAAAAGTGGGTTTTGGCTAGGGTAAAGGAGATCCTGATCAGGATATAGGGTATAAGAGGGGCTGCATGCGTGCTGAATGGTTTGGATCGTGATTTTGGGTTGTGACTGGGGACTTTGGGTTAGGGTTTGGTTCAGGCTAGGATTGGGTTTTGGTTTAAGGTATGATCATGGTTCCCAAACAGTTTTCGCCTTCTCAAGATTTAGCTTGGGTGAGGTGTCTACACCATTGCATATACCATATTACAGGTGATTTATAAAACTCTCTGATAGGCGGAGTTATCCCATATGAGCGCACGGTATGCGCAAGATTGATGCATGATTGGACTTCATGACTCATGTATCTTGCAATGTGTGATAATGATGTTGCCTTTGTGATTTGGGTAAACTTATGGTTATGCTTAATACGAGATAAAAGTATATTGAAAAATCCTCCTTGTAGGATCTTAGGATCGGAATCTGGCGTATGGGTGTCAAGAGTCGAGAATGGGGTGCTACGGAGGCGGTCGACACTGTATTCCACAATCAGGAATTTTGTGAGCTCGGTTTCTGAGTTTGGGGTGTGACAGAAGTTGGTATCAGAGCATAACTTGGGAATACCTGAGGATCAGAGCATAACTTGGGAATACCTGAGGATAACATCACATATTTACTGATAGCTATCCTTCACTCTATGACTATTGAGAACTTGGAATGATTAGATCCCCGAGTTTGAATAATTTAGAGATTTTCTAATATGTCTCCCCACCGTTGAGATTGTGAGGCTGCTTAGGGTTCCAGTTTCGATCCTTTCTGATCCAGGATCCGAGGTTCAGTAGAGTCATCGTAGTACTGATGAGGCATCTTAGGAGCGTGAGGCTAAGATTCATGGGCGTTATCCCCATCTCTTGTGTAAGACCCGTATCTTAGACCGTACCGTTCCGTAGACTTTCGCGGTCTTCTCGGTCGAATTCCTGCAACCTTCAACCTTTAAACGATATTTGTGCATGACCCTGATTTCCACGCCGTCAACCCGAGTAGACTCAACCCAAAACCTTTACCATAGCGACCGCACTGTCACCGCGGTTCCGATGCCTCGACTCGCCTGCTGAGGCGATACCCTGGTCAGGAGATTTGGGCTACCATTCAGTGCGAGGAAAATCGCCGCGCGTTGCAAAACCCAAGGAAATCTCTATGACTTGTCACATCAATCCATCAATCTCAACATGTCAAGTACATGTCAAGTACACATCACCTTTCACCTTTCCTAAACAATCCACAAAAGTCAAAAAGTTCTTACAAAAGCCCATACCTTTCTTACACATTTGCCACAAAAGTCAAAAAAATCTCTTACACCTATCACCACCACATCCATCACTCCATCACCCATCACTCCTCTCCCTTTACAAGTCTCTCTCTCTCTCTCTCTTTTCCAAGCTCATTTCTAAGCAAGAAAAACCTCCATACGTATGAGCCTCTCCAAGTCTTCCAAGCTCCAAGTGTGGCCTACCTTTCCATCCCAAGATCTCCCATCTCAACCATCCAAACCTCATCTCCTCTGTTGAAATCGAAGCTAAGGAGCTAAGGAACCCAAGGGAGAAAGAAGATCAAGTGGTGGGTGCTTTGTTAAAGTAGTTTTCATATTTTTAAGATGGGCCAAGTGAAGCCAACCGATCAATGGTTTAGATCTCACTTGGGACCCTAAGATGTGGCCGTTGGCCCATTAGGATCATCATGATCATTCCATGATGGGACCATTCTCCATGGACCCCATCATGATGTTTATTTCTTTGCATTAAAAAGGTCATCTAAACCGTCCTTATTGGTGGAGAAAGGATCTCCACCGTTGATTTTCAATTTCGGTGGACCCATGTGTCAAGGGATCCATTTGATGTATGATTTCTTTCAAGGAAGGGCTCATAGTGGCGGAACCCTCCATCACACGCGTGTCCCACTTTCTTCCTCTCGCTCCCTCTCCTTTTCAATTTTTTATGAGATGATGATGTGTATGTGTGACCCACTTGAATGGACCCCACCATGAGGCATGTATTCTATCCAAACCATCTACAAGTATGGCCCACCTTATATGTATTGTACCTTCACCATCTATCATTTGGTGACCCACTAAGATGGGCCCACCTCAATGGAGGAGCCACGTCCAAACCGTCCAGTGTCCAGGGACGCTGGACGTCAAAGAAAAACACTAATATTAGCTTGGTTCACTCCCTTTTTGGGGTGGTCCACTTGTGTAGGCCCCACTTTGATGAATGTTTTTAATTCATTCTGTCTATTCTATTCTCCCAATCATTTTAAACATTGGGCCATAGAATGAAAATGATTCAACTTTCTGGTGGGGCCACACCTTTAAAAACAGTGATTTTCACCTTTCAAATTTGTTTAAAATTTCCTACGCACCAAGATATGCCCAATATTGGACTTGATGGACTTGTCATAGTCTGTAGAGACCAATGGCTGGGGTGGATCTACATCATGCGGGCCGCACACCTGAAAAACCATAAGAAAACATATTTTTTTAAAAAATAAAAAATATAAGAGGCAGCACCTGCTGCCACGTCTTAGACGGATGACAGCAGTGTCCCACGGCTCCAGCAGTGGGCCCCACCATGATGTATGTTTGTCATCCGACCCATTCATATGATGGGCCACCCCCTGAGGTGGGCCCCCTCCAAAAATGAGCCCCATCCAACGCTCAAGTGGCCCACACTGCAGGAAACAGTGGGATTGAACCTCTACCATTGGAACCCTTTTATGGGCCACAGAAGTTTTGGATCAAGATGAAATTTGTGTTTTTCCCTTCACTTGAGTTCGTGTGACCTTGTCCACAGGTTAGACGGCAAATAAACATTTCAGTGGGCCCCGTGTGGGGCTAGTCTGATGTGTGTGCGGTCCAGGCCGTCCAAGGCCTGGACGATCTTAAGATTATATATATATATATATATATATATATATATATATATATATATATATATATATATATATATATATATATATATATATATATCATATAATATATGATATATTGTATTACATTATATATAGTATATATATTGTAGCATTGTCCAGGCCGTTCAGGGCCTAGACATGGTTATAATATATTATATTATATATAATATACATATATATATATATATATATATATATATATATATATATATATATATATATATATATATATATATATATATATATTATACATTATATTATGTACAATACACTGGAGGGTAGGCCTTCATATGGACCTCACCATGATACATGTGTTGCATCCTGTCCATCCACCCATTTTGGAAGCTCGTTCTATGGCATGAGCCAAAGAATGAGTCAGATCGTTAGCTCATGTGGACCCCACCGTGATGCATGGGTTGAATCCAAACTGTCTATCCATTTTAAAAGCTCATTTCTTGGCATAAGCCATAAAATGAGCCAGATCCATTATCCAAGTGGACCCCATCATGGCATGTTATGAGGCCACCTTAATGCAATCTATGGTAGTCTATTGGGGCCCACTTTGATGTGGATGAAAGGCCTATGTTATGAGGCCATTCGATGTACTTATGGCCCATGGTTGAGGCCCACTTTGATATATATGTAGGGCCCATGTGTCAAGGCCCATTAGATGTATTAGGGGCCCATGGGTTAAGACCCATTGAGATGTGTTAGAGCCTATGGGTTAAGGTCCATTTGATATACATATGGGGCCCAATGGGTGTGACCCATTTAATACACATAAGACCCGTGAGATTAGGCCCGTTTGGTGTATTCTAAGGCCCATGGGTTATGACCCATTGCAATGCACATAAGGCCCATTGGTGCGGCCCATTGATGTGGCCCACTTGATGAACATAAGGCCCATATGATATGGCCCATTTGATGTATTTAAAGCCCAATGAGATGTATCTAAGGTCTATTGTAATGTGTGATCCCAACACAGATTATGTAATGGTGTTTATGATGATCGTGCCTTAGGAGCAATGTTGGTTTGACGTCCACATTGTAAGTATAATGTTGGTTAAATGTTCGCATTACGACTCTTCCTAGGGCCCATTAATAGACCCGTACTTGTTGCGTGTAGGCCATCTAGGCCCATCTGCATTGTAAGGATAGTTCATTACTTTATTACATATTTAGTATAGTTACATGACTCATGATCATACGCATCATATGTATGCTTGATATGAGAAGTGACTGATCATAGCATATGCCTTCGGGTAGGTTGTTTATGGGATTTCGATTAGGCGGCGTTGCCCTACATGAGCACACGTTACGCAAAGGATTGCTGCATGACTGGATAGTGTGATTCATGCATTCGCATTGTGTGATATGGTACTGTACACCCTAGCAACATCAAGGTCGTAGCCTCCAAGGCATATCGTGGATGGCAGGATTGGATACCAAAAATCTTGTTCTATATGAGGTGTTGTAGATATCCCTGGATGAAAGTCCCTAAACCCTTATGATACCAAGAGGTTGCTCCAACGTCTAGACTGAGTGGGTACAGGAGTGTCGAGTGCCGATTACCAGATGGTCGCGCTTTCCACTATGCCGTGGTCGGTTGGAAAGGGGTGCGGCCTTACCCGCCCGAGAGTAGGGGGTAAAGCTAGGCTGAGTTTGACTAGCTCGAGGAATGGGTCCACTATCGACGAGCCGAGGCCGATATTGGTAGGTGGATAGTGAGGTCTCTTCTACTTACCTTATTGCGCGCGATGGGGCGGTGATCTGGTTTAGAGTGTACTAAACCCCGGTGATATCCCAGCTTTGAGTTGTATTAATATATGGACTTAGATGAGGATTCGCATGCTTGAGTTACACTTTGCATCGCATGACCTTGGTATGGCCAACATCATTCATGTTTTGCACCACATGGCCTTGGTATGGCTAATGGTATTCATGGATCCATCTGCATATTCCGTATTACTCTGATATTGCATGATCATATTACCACCCTGCGCACACACTTTCACCACCCTTTAAGTTTTATATAAGCTTATGTACGACTGTTGCATGCAGGTAACGTTGGATCGCAGCAGCGCTGAGGCTTGATCACGTGGCAGATTATTTTGGAGCTTTTGGTCTATCATCATTGTATTTTCCCTTTATGCTCATTGTACTTGTAAAGTTTTTTATCATAGTAGAAATGTAATGGAGTTTCTGGTTGTTGTTTGTGGGTTATGCCTCTGATTATACTTATTACGAATCAAACTGTCATTGAAAATGCTCCTCGTAGCATCCCAGGATCGGAACCTGGCGAATGGGCGTTAAGAGTCGAGAATGGGGTTCTACGGAGGCTGTCGGTACCAGAATCGGTGATCAAAAATTTTGTGAGCCCGGTTTCTGAGTTTGGGGCGTGACATCTTGGATGTTTGATGATGTTGGTATGTTATGTTCTGATTATAACTATACGATAGGATTTCCCCCCCTTGTGAAATCTGTATTGGTTGTGTCGTGTTTTAAATTTTGAGGACAAAATTTTTATTAGGAGGGGAGAGCTGTAAGACCTGTATCCTAGCATGTACTGTTTCATAAGCTTCCTCGATACTCCTAGTCAAATTTCGACGACCTGCAATGCGTAGACAGTAGTTATGTGTGCTCTTGAGTTGTATCCCGTATTCCAGAGTCGACTCGACCCAAAACTTGTACCCTAACGACAATGTCGTTACAGCGGTTCCGATGCCGCGTATTACCCGCCGAGACGATACCCAAGTCAGGAGATGTGGGTCCGCGTTCAGTTCGAGGAAAATATTGTGTGTTGTGAATACTAAGGGAATCTCTATAACACATCACATCAATCAATTAATCATTGTCAAGTACACAGCCTTACCTAGCTCATCCCTCTCACATTCCCCAAGTCAACTCTCTTACACAACCCATACCCATCCTATTCATTTCTTACCACAAGTCAACAAGCACCATGCCTTCTCATCCCATCACTCCATCTCACCACTCCTCTCTCTCTCTCTCTCATTTTCTCACTCCATTCCATGCTACCAAAGAGAGGAATCGTCCAAGCTCCATGAGAGAGCTTTCTGTGGCCCACTTCCTACCTCCCATCTCCACCATCCAAAGTCCATTTAAACCACTGGAATCGTTTCCTTGGAGCTCTAGATCACATTGGCGGAAGAAAGAAGAAGAGATCTTGAGGTGGGTGATTTTTTTTTGTGTAATTTTGATGATTATAGGGCTCACTTGTATGTGGAAGCCATTTTAATGTATATGTTGTAATCTAAAGAGGCCCATAGTGGCAGGGTCCCTTCGTTACTCTGATCTCCCTGTCACGCCCCAAACTTGGAAACCGGGCTCAAAAAATTCTCAATTGCCGAATCCGGTATCGATGACCTCTGTACTACCCCATTCTTGGCTCCTAGCGTCCATACGCTAAATTCTGATCCTGGGATCCTACAAGGAGGATTTTACAATATACATTTAACTTATAATAAGCATAACCACAAGTTTACCCAAGTCATAAAGGTAACATCATCATCACATATTCACTAATATAAACAGTTGAATATAGTGCTGAAAGGAAAATACATATGCCAAAAATCAAAGCTCCATAAGTTTGTTGCACGCTTCGAGCTTAATGCTGCTGCAACTTGACGCCACCTGCACACATCTATCGTGCATAAGCTTATAGAAAGCTTAGTGAGTGGTGAAAGTGTGTGCACAAGGTAAGTGTCAAGTAAAAAATATCAGAGTAATCAGAGTAAGCAGAAGTACTGACAAGTTCATGATTCATACAATATCAGGGTACACAATGCAAATGAGGAGTCAAAGCGAGCCAAATATTAGATGTTGATGATACAATGTTATAAATCATACAATATCGAAATAAGTGAAAATATACTGATAAGTCTATGAGTGCCATCAGTCGTACTAAGGCTATGCGATGCAAGGCATGAGTACTAAGGGTCATATCAATGCAGAAACATGGCAACCCAAAATGCCAAGTACTGTGGATGCGATGTAATATACGGTGCGAATAAAATTACTAAGCTGGAGTGAAGTCGGGATGATAGTACATAGTATCGCTCGCTATGGGGTCCATGACAAGGGATTTTTATCGAAATCAGTCCCATACCTAAATTTGGATAGTTAGACTTAATGTGGTGAACTCTTGATCTCAGGTTAGTCGCGCGCCCAACCAAAATCTTAGCCATGCAAAGGTACACAACAATTAGTTACGCACTACCAGCCCGAGTAGATAGTGAATGAAACGAATGCATGAGTATAGAACTCCTACTCAATAAGTCCATATATCAGTATGGTTCCTCTTTGGAATCATCACCGAGGTCTAGTACACTCCACTCCACTTGCCGCCCCATCAAGCGCACAACTGGGTAAGTGAAAGAGACCTCACTATCCTCCTGGCCAGTAGTCTGTCAATACCTACCCAGCTCGTTGATAGCGGACCCATTCCTCGAGCTAGTTAAACTCAGCCTAGTTATGCCTACTCCCTCGGGCAGGTAAGGCCACACCCCCTCCCAACTGACCACGACACAATGAGAAACACGGCCTCATGGTATTTGGCACTAGAGCACTCATGTACATCCACTTGGTCTCGATATTGGGGCATCCTCTGGTACCAAGAGGGTTTTAGAGATTTTCACCTAGGGCCATCTATGGTAACCCGATGCTCAAACCAAACATTTCCAGTGTCCCATCTGGCCATCTGCGATATGCTTGTGGAGGCTACGACCCTGATGTCATTAGGGCGTACAGTAATCACAACCCACAATACAAGATGCATGAGTCATACAATCCAGTCATGCATCAATCCTGCGTATACCGTGAGCTCATGTGAGATAACATCCGTCTATCAGGGAGTCTCATAACAACCTGCCCAATGACATATAGAATGGTTAACCACATCTTATAACAAACATGCAGATGATGTGTATGGGAATCTATCATGATGCAACGCGATCACATACTCATAATCAGTATAAAAAACCGGTATCGACAATCAACCTTGACAATGTGGACATTTAACCAACATTGCCCCCAAGGAATGGCTCATATAGAGCCTAGCATACGGTGGACTCATGGCCTCATACCAAGGCCAAATATACACCACCATGGGTCTCACTCAAGAGCTTAATACACATCATGATGGGCCTCACTAATGGGCCGCATATACATCAACAGGGTTGCATCTCACGGGTCTAATATACATCGCAATAGGCCACTCCCACGAGCTTAATATACATCAAGTCGGGCTTCATCATATGGGCCGAAAATATATCACAATGGGCCACGTCCCATGGCCCTCGAATACATCACAATGGGTCTCGGCAATCGAAATCATCCTCAACAATCGAAATCGACACTCAGAATCGGCACGATACTCACCCTTGATAATCGGAATTGGCCTATACCGTCGGCCTTGACAATCGAAATCTGTAAATTAGTCAAGTCAATCAGAATCGACAATAGGCCACGACAATCGAAATCGACAAATCGGTCATGACAATCGAAATCAATTGATAATTAGAATCGACAAATCAATCATGTCAATCAGAAATGGGCAATCGGTCACGATAATCAGCCTCAATCGTTAATCCACAATCGGCCATAACAATCAGAATCGATCAATAATCGAAATTAACAAATCGATCATGTCCATCAAAATCCAAAATCAATCACGATAATTAGCCTCAATTGTTAATCGGCAATCGTCCATGACAATGGCATCGGTCAATAATTGAAATCGGCAAATCAGTCACGTCAATCGGCACCGATAATCAACATCGATAATCAGCATCGATAATCATGGTCGATAATCGACGTCGGCCATGGTTATATCAAATCCAATAGCATAGAGCCATCTGTCTACGGTGAATGGGGCTCACTTATTTGGGTTAACTCACTAAGGGAATGATGAAAATGGCCTAACAAGGCCTAAGAGAAGGTCACAATGTGGGCTTCTAACCATCATTGCCCATCAATGTGGACATCTAACCAACATCGCTCCCAAGGAGTGGCCTACATAAGGAATTCATACACAATGTAGTGGCCACACATACATTATATTGGGCCTCGCTCATAGGCCTCACATACATCGCATCGGGTCTCGAATACATCAGGTGAGCCTCACACCTAGGCCTCAAATATATCACAATGGGCCTCTTATGTCAAGCGGGCCACACCAACGGGCTTCAGGTATATCAAATAGGCCACATCGATGAGCCTCATTTATATCAAATTGGGCGTAACTTCATGTATATTTGAGATCCGACCAATTCATAAATTAACACAGAGATAAATGAAGTGAAAACCAAATATTAGTTTAGGTGGGTACTACTGTGGTCCCTAAAAGTTTGAACGGTGGATGTCACAGTACCCTATTATTATTGCAAATGGTGGGGTCCACTTGAACTTTAGATCTAACCCATTCTTTTAATCATGTCTGAAAATGATCTCACAAATGGTTGGATGATATGTATACAACACATGCATCATGGTGGGTCCCAAAAATAGATGGCGTGGATGGAATAGGGGGGACCCACAGAGCTTACTGTCATGTAAACAGTGGGGTCCACTTACTGTCGTGTGTACAGCAGCAGGTCATGCAGACCCTACTGACTTTAAGAAGGCACCTGGATAGCTGCTGAATGTGCAACACTTACTGCTTTAAAGAAGCAAAGGTGGGTCCCACATAGGGCCCACCATCATGTATAATATATATATATATATAATATCTAACGTCTAGGCCATCCAGGGCCTGGACAGTAACATACATCAAGGTGTTGCCCCCACATGTGGGGTGGGTCCCACCATCCAAAGACGGTGGACAGTTTGGATAAAACACATACACCGCAGTGTGGACCATCAAAATGGATGAGCGACGTGGGTGAGTCCCATAGACCCCACTAACCTCAGCATTAAAACAGGGTATCTTTCACCCAGTCTACCTCCTGAGCTATGGATATGGGTCCCACCGCTAGCTCACACTTCCCTGGCAGCCACCTGCACCTGACATCAATGTCAAGACCTCAGCGTTAAAATGAGATATCTTTCACTCCGTATATCATGTGAACTATAGATCTTGGTCCCACTATCTAGACGGTCTGGATCTCATGTGGGACCCAGAGAACTGCTGATGTGAAAAGGCAGTGGGTCCCACCACCTGACAGATAGATGGCATGGATCTAAAACACCAAGGTGGGCCTTACATGGCACCCAACTCCGCTAGTTGTTGACTAGCGTTACACCTTCCAATCTGTTAAAAAGGGTGGGTCCCACATAGGGACCACATGTCCATATATATATATATATATATATATATATATATATATATATATATATATATAATATTATATCATGTAATATAATATAATATAATAGTATAGTATAATATATGCATACCTTATATATACCTATATTTTAATATTATATATTAGCAGGTGGCTGAAGCATCCTTCAACGTTCAGTGTCCAGATGGATAGCTGGACAAAATATATACATCATGTGGCTTGTCGTCCCAACTCTACTGGACGGACAGCTGGATTAAAGGCACACATCTGGTGGGCCCCACCCTCACACGTGTAGGGTGGGTCCCACACTAACGGATGGACGGCTTATAAAAAATATATATCATGGTAGGGCCCAACAGCAGCCACCTTGCTGCTGTAAGATGGGTGGATGGTGTGGCTGATATTATGCATTAAGGTGGGCCACAAGCCATCACACACAAAAGACAGAGAGAGAGAATGAGAGATTAAGAGATCGGTGATGGTGGAGGGGCCCTGCCACTATAGACCCCTCATTGATATAAAGTATACATCATGGTTGGTCCCACAACAAGTGGGCCCTCAAATTGAATTTAACGGTGGATCACTCACCAATTGCTAATCTTCTTTCTCCCTTAGCTTCCTTGGCTTCTTAGCTTTGATCCTAACGGAAGATGATAGAGAACGAAGGGTTGAGATGGGAGATGAGAGGGTAGGAACTGGGCCACACTAAAGCTCCTCCATGAGAGCTTTGGGAGAGCTTGGACATGTGGCGCTCTCTTGCTTGGGAAAGTTGTTTGAGAATGAGAGAGAGAGAGAGAGAGAGAGAGAGAGAGAGAGGGTTGCAAAGAGAGAGAGAGTGATGGATGTGATGAGTGATGGGTGTGTAAGAAACTTTTTACTTTAGGGATAGATTGTGTAAGAAAGGTATGGGGTATGTAAGGCTTTGTTGACTTATGGGGTTGCTTGGGGATGGGTGTGAGGTGATGTGTACTTAACATGTACATGACCCTTGATGGGATTAATTGATTGATGGATGTGACATTGGGTAGAGATTCTCTTAGGTTTTGCAACACGCGGCGTTTTCCTCAAACTGAACGCGGGCTAACATCTCCTGGCCTGGGTATCGCCTCAGCACGTGAGTCGAGGCATCGAAACCGTGGCAATGGTGTGGTCGAAATGGTACAAATATCAGATTAAGACGACTCAAATCTATAGGATAGGACTTAGAGTTGTGCGCAAATGTTGATTGTAGGTAGCAGGCTACTGGAATTCGACAGGAAGAATCGTGGGAGTTGACGGAACAGTACGGACTAAGATACAGGCCTTACAACTCTCCCCACCTAATAAAAATTTTATCCTCAAAATTTAAACCACAACATAACCAATACAAAGCTTACTATGGGAGGGAAACCACACCACTATATATATATATATATATATATATATATATATATATATATATATATATATATATATATATATAATTAGAATACAACATACCAACATAATCAAACGTCTAAGAGATGAGGATAACGCCCATAAATCTCAAGCTCTAACTCCCAAGACGCCTCGTTCATAAACAATCTAGGAAGATGGTGTAGGGGCCAAGTCACACGAATCGTCGATGACTCTTCTTGATGTCTAAGGATCTTGCTGCTGCTGCTGCAGCTGATGGGGTCCCAGCGGCAGATACTGTTGTCACTACTGCTACTGCTAAGGACAGGGACACTCGCTCCTACGATGCCCTATCCTACCGCACCCAAAGCAAGCACTAGAGAACGGTCTGGGTGGCAGGGGCTACTGAGGGTGGGGGTACTCCCAGAAGTGGTGCCCTTCCTCATCACATCTGAAGCATACACTTGAGGACTGACATTTAGGTGGTGCGAATGCTCAAAAGGATGGACGGTTCTTATGCCTCTATGGGCGTCGACATCACTGTAATGGGAGCTACCGGAGGGGGCCTTCCTCTTCCGGTCTCCTCGCTGAAGAATGGTGCTCATTGCTTGCAACATTTGTTGTAGTAGGTACGCACTTACAAACACGGTCGGTGTTACGCTAGACTGGGATGAGGGTGCAGAAGTCTTAGGTGGGGGAATCAAAATCTCAGACGAGGAAACGGAAGTCGCTCGGGTCACTCTCTTTGGTGTCATGTCCTACAGGAAGGAACAAGGGCGTATCATCCTTGGGCACTCACCAATGCACACATGATAGGGAGCTATATCAGGAAGTTTCTAAGTTATACAAACTCAGGGGTTCTATCCATTCTAAGTTCTCCACAATCACATAGTGTAGTATAGCTATCAGCAGATATGTGATTTTATCCTCTAGTATTCCCAAGTTATACTCTAATACCAACTTTTGTCATGCCTCAAACTCAGAAACTAAGCTCACAAAATTCCTGATCGTTGAATCTGGTGCAACAGCCTCCATAGTACCCCATTCTCGGCTCTTAGCATCCATACGCTAGATTTTGATCCTGGGATCCTACAAGGAGGATTTTATAATGTACATTTAACTCATAATAAGCATAACCACAAGTTTAACCACGTCAGCAACATCATCATCACATATCCACTAATATAAAAAGTTGAATACAGTGCTGAAAGGGAAATACATATGATAAGGGTCAAATATTGCATATCAGACCCCAATTATTAGCTGCTTTTATGTACATTATAATGCTTAATGGAATATTTTAATCGTGTTTTTGTTACAAGGTGTAATGAGGAGCGTCAATTGAAAAAGAGTACTAAAAGTGTGGATTTTGTGCTCCAAAGTCACCAAAGTAAGGAACGGATTCCAGGGGACCAAGATCGACGGATTTATACATCAGAGATCTGAGGAAATCAAGCTGCTCACGTTAAAGAGGCCCGAAATTGGTCTAGAATGCAAGATCACAGGGTTCTTGCCATCCGATTGACTTGAAACTTTACATCTGGCCTGAGGATCATAAATTAACCGTACATGTAAAATTTTAGCCATTAGATATCTCGAAAAGTGGCCCAACGAACAAATCATCCCCTTAATTCCTTAAGTAGGGCCCACCTGCTATCTGGATATACCTAAAATTTTGTCTCAAGTGTTAAAAAGATATAATAAAAGGGATGGATGGAGTGGATTTCTCATATCCATCACCATGGACCCCACCGGAGTTAAGAGTGCACAACACACTAGTGTATTCGATGTGCACTAGATCGCACCATGCGGTCAAAGTCGGTGTTGACCAACGTCTTACGCAAAATAGAAATTTCTGGTTTCTTTGAAACAGCGTCCGCATACGTGGATGCTCGGTTGTTGTTGTGGGCCCCACCCCTTGTCCATATGGACAATCCAAAGCATCTATCAGAATTCTACGGTCCACATTACCATCTCCTAGGTGGCGGTATTTCAAATGATAACAGATATCGGTTTTTAACTATTCAAACATCTAACGGACGATGGAGCAGAAATCAGGTGGGTCGCATCAATAGACCATAAAAAAATTATTCATTCTTGACCAAAATTTTATCCTGAATCTAATGGACGGCTTGGATTCATCAAAATAATAATGAAGTGGGCCCCACCAACATCACGGTGGAAGAGATCTGCATCCCTATTTCTGCGGCCGACCGCTGCTCGCTTTTTACGGAAGTTGCACGATCATAGCAAGGATTGGATGGAAGATCTGATCCGTCCATCATGTAGAGCATTCAAAAACATCCTAAGAGACATTTATCTTACGAACAACAGGCAAGGAAATCGGGAGTTTGAAGGCCCCGAATTTGGCTGTGTAAAGGAGTTGTGCAAATTTTTCTGCAAAAAGGGGTTTTACACCAACCGACTTCAGCCTCCACCACCTTTATACTGTCTATAAAAGAAAGAAGACATGGAGAAGGCAGCAAGGGGGAAGCTAAAACTAGAGCTTTAGGAGAGAGAGGAAAGAGAAGAAAGAGGAGAGAGAGAGAGACAGAGAGAGGAAGGAAGAAGAGAGAGAAGAAAGATGTTTTCTTTTTATAAATTTTATTTCTCCTTCTTTTTAGTTGATTCTATGGATTGCTAATTTCTTAGCTACGACTAAGATGAAGCCCCTAATTTGAATGACTCTTGTTTATTGTTGAATTCATCTTGATTTGATTGATTTGTTTATTTCTCTAGTGTGCTTAACTGAAATTTTTGTACTTCTCCATTCTATGAGCTTAACCAAAGTCTAGATGTGGATGTTATTTGTATCTGACTATGAACAAGTTTCCTATAGATAAAGAAATAGGAATCTACATCTCTTCATGCCTTACCATAGATGGAAAGATGTGATCTGTATGCTTTAAGGGATTATACATTCTGTGTACCCGACCAAAGACATAGAGTGTGCTTTATTTATTTATATCAATTTGAATTAGGGTGAATCAACAGATAAAACAAGAATTAGGATAATTAGGGGTGGATTCAAAAGTCCTAGTATTCTCCTTAATTGAATTTTCCTTATTGTCCTTAGTTACTTTTCATAGATTTTTTTTAGTTTACTTAATAGTTAACAAAACTATTTGTTAGATTAGTTAAGAAGAATCGTAAATTTTAAATTGTGAGAACCAGTCCTCGTGGGAACAATCTCTTAATATGTACCGTATCTACATCTGATTCGTATACTTGCGAGTTTAAAAATCAGTTAAATCAGATTGGTTTAAATAAAACATTAAGTTTTTGGCGCCGCTGCCGGGGACTATTTCGGTCCAATTGGATTTAAGATTCTCTCTTATCAAAATTCATAGCCTTAGGATTTTACTAACTTTAGGTTAAAGTTTTTTTTTTAAGAAACTAACCTATTTCCTGTTTTGTAGGGTCCTGACTTGAACTTCTAATTTGGTAATCCCTTTCTAAATTCTCTACTGTTTCTAATTTCTATTTTTAGAATTAGGGTTTATTTTTTTTAGGAATTTTCTAATTCTAGAATTTCTTTTTTTAGAAATTTTCTATTTTCTAATTTTAGATTCAGATTCTTCTTTCAAGTAACTTTCTATTTTCTAATTTTAGAAAATTTTCCCTTTTTTAGAAACTAACCGTTGCTTAGGATTTTTCTAGCATTATTTTAGGAAAATTAATTTATTTTTATTTTTATTTTTTATAGGAATTGAAGAAGGAAGCTATTAAATAAGATTGTCTTCAAAAGGAGAAGCTTCCAAATCTTCAGACATCCATCATCTCCTTTTTTGGGTTCTTTCTTCCAATTCTTGTTTACATAGCTTTCTCTTGTTTTTAGAAATTCATAATTTTTAGTTATAGTTTTATTTCTTTTAGGTTGCATCTTAGTTTTGTTTATTTTTCTTTCTTACATTACAATAATATAGGAGGTAGATCTCTGAACATAGAATTAACATCTTTTGATCCTAAAATAGAAAGAACCTTTCGTAGAAGATTCAAAAACATCCTATTTGAAATGGCAGACGAGAATGGAATTAAAGCACTTAGAGATTATTCAGCTCCTGTCCAATTTAATGCGCCTTCAGGCATAGTGTTGCCATCCACCATGGCAGCACACTTTGAACTTAAACCATGGGTCATACAGTTGTTACCGTCCTTTTATGGTTTAGACAAGGAGGATCCATATCATCATGTGAAAGAATTCTTAGACATTTGCTCTACCTTTAGGTTTCAAAACTTTTTAGATGATTCGATCCGTTTACGCCTTTTTCCTTTTTCTTTGAAGGATAAGGCAAAAACATGGTTAAATTCTTTAAGAGTTGGATCTATCACTACATGGGATCAACTGTCTAAGAAGTTCTTAAAAAAGTTCTTCCCTGTCCACAAAACTAATCCTCTTCGTAGAGAAATTATCAATTTCACACAAAAAGAGGGCGAACACTTTCATGAATGTTGGTAAAGATGAAAGAACTTACTTCTTAAATGTCCAAACCATGGTTTTGAAAAGTGGCAACAGTTCAATACCTTTATGACGGTTTGACACCCCACAACCATCGCATGGTTGATGTCACTAGTGGAGGATCATTCATGACCAAAAGTGATGTCAAAGCGTGGAATTTCTTCGAAACCTTGTGTGAAAACTCCCAGCAATGGGACTATTCAAATAGAGGTAAAAGAAGTCCTCAACCACAGAAGAAAGTTATTATATATGAGATAGGAGTCACGCCAGATCTTTATGCGAAGATTGATAACCTGATGAAGAAAGTTGATGCTCTAATGTTGAATAATGGACTTCCACAAGCAACTCAAATCGAGTTATGTGTCATATATTCTAGTCCTGGCCATCCTACGCAGTTGTGTCTATCTAGTGTAGCATTCCCAGAATTTCTCTCTTAACAAGTGCATGCTATGAACAATTTCTGAAAAACTGGGAATGATCCTTACTCAGACACCTACAATCCAGGGTGGGCTAGGCATCCAAATTTTTCTTGGGCAAAAGGACCACAACAAGGAGGACCGTCTGAAAATCCTCCTATGCAACCTTACTTCCAAGTTAGTAGTCAAAAACCTTAGCAGTTTTCGCAGTATCAACAAGTACCTCCACAATCTAGGAAACCATCTCTCGAGGATACACTTAATCTTTTTATGCAGAGCTCACTTCAATTTCAAAAAGACACCCAACAAATTTTACTAGCTGACCAGCAAAGCTTACATGCAAATGCGTAATCCATTACCAAGCTGGAAGTGCAGTTGGATCAACTTGCTGCCACATTGAGTGAGAGAGAGAGAAGGACAAGTTCCTGAGCTAACTTGTGACAAATCCAAAAGGACAGTATGAGATTGGCTCGGATTCAAACCAAGAACAATATCATGAGTAAGCCAAATCAATCATTACCCTTAGGTCCGGTAAACAGATTAAGAACAGAGTAGAGATGCCTAGAGAAGAATTAAATTCCAAATTAGAAGATCAAAATGAAGCGGAGAGACATACTAGTGCATCCAAAGTCCAAAAGCACTCTGACCCTCCAGAAACCACTCCTGTGCCATTCTATGTGCATAAAGCACCTTTTCCTCAACGTATGGCACCAGTTAAGAAAGGAAATAACTTTAATGAGATATTGGACATGTTTAAGCAAGTACAAATTAACATTCCATTGCTTGATGCTATCAAGCAAGTCCCTACTTACCCCAAGTTTCTTAAAGATTTATGCACTCAAAAGCATAAGATGAATGTTCATAAGAAGGTCTTCCTGGCAGAGCAACTTAGTTCCATGATTCAAAATAACACCCCTCCTAAATTTAGGAATCCAGGAGCTCCTACCATTTCTTGCGTCGTAGGAGATCATAAGGTTGAGAAGGCATTGCTCGATTTAGGGGCGAGTATTAATTTGTTGACATATTCTATGTATGAGCAGCTAGGACTTAATGAGCTGAAACCAACTAAAATAACACTACAACTAGCTGATAGATCTATCAAGGTGCCCTGTGATGTTATTAAGGATGTGCTAATCTAGGTTGATAAGTTTATTTTTTAATGGATTTCATCGTTCTAGATACTTAGCCTGTTCAGAATCCTACTAGTCAAATTTCGATTATTCTGGGACGTCCATTCTTAGCCACATCCAATACTATTATAAATTACAGGAATGGAGTTATGAAGTTATCTTTTGGTAACATGAAGATTAAACTCAATGTTTTCAATGCTGGACAACAACTAGCAAACTCAGATGATATATTTGAAGTGGACATGATTGAGAGTCTAATGCATGAATCCTTCCTTCAATCTTTCGAAGACGCACTTGAGACTTGCTTAGGACATTTTGGCATGAATTTTGACATAGAGAGTTCCATCCAAGAAGTCAATGCATTACTCAATTCTACTCCTATAATGAAGACTTCGAAATGGAAAGCTAAAGTGGAACCTCTTCTACCCTCTAAGTCTAAATAGCGGACATGAAAGGAGTAAGCCCCACTATGTGTATGCATCATACCGTTCTTAAAGAAAGTGCAGAAACATCGCGTGAAATAAAAAGGAGGCTTAACCCTAACATAAAAGAGAATGTTCAAGCGGAGGTGCTTAGATTGTTAGACGTGAAAGAAGTCATTCGAGCACTGGTGCTTAAATTATTGGATGTTTACACTATTTCAAATAGCACGGTTCAAGTTGTTCCTGAAAAGTCTGGGATTGGTTAATCGAGATGTTACTTGTCTGGCTAAAGACATTAAACTTAGCGCTCTTGGGAGGCAACCCAGCTTTTTCTTTTGATTTCTTTTTCCCAGTTAGTTAATTCAATGTTTGTAGGTAACATTGCTACAAACCCTCACGAGACTACAACTCGTCCACTAGGGGCAACCTAGGGGTTTAAAGGCTTATTACATATGCTAAATGCAATCGAGAGCACCTACGAAAGTGGTATAGGTAGGATCTTCTTTTTATGATTTTAGTTTTATTATTTTGCTTTTGTTGATTTCTCTCTTGTGCTGACTCACTTTTACGATGATATCTTTGGAAAATCTCTTGATTCTTTCGTCCAGGTACTATCTTTCTATCACTCCTCTTTTACTTTCGTTGTCCCACGTGCATTGCATGCTTAGTTCTTTTACATTGAGAACAGTGTAGATTTTAGGCTGGGAGTGGGAGATTAAGTAACCTAATCAGTATTTTCTTAGTCTTGAGCAGCAAAAATTGTGAAAAATTTTAAATTTTTTCTGAAATTTCTTGTGATTTTGATGTGATTTTGAAGGATAGTTGTGAATTTAGAAATACAAGATATAGAATGTTGGTAATTCATGACTCTTGGATTCAACCATTTGTTACATTTTCACAATTAAGTCTGAGTTGCTAACCCATGATTAGAAGCTTTAAACATTGATTGAGTCATGATTTCATATATCACATCTCGCTTACACATTAAGGTTCCAGTTCGATATTGAATGATTAACTTGGTAATCACTAAGCAAGAAAGGAACCAGCTTGAAAAGCATGAGAGGAACCAGCTTGAGGGAAAAAAATAATTTAACATCAGTTTAAAAGAAGAATTGAAAGGGTAAGTCGAATAATCTTCACCATAGGTTTGCTCCCTATAGGTGTAGATTCGATCCCCTATGGTTGACATTTGAAAAAAAAAGAAGTTAGGTGACAAGTTTTCACCATAGGTTTGCTCCCTATGGGTGAGGATTTGATTCCCCTCCTTGGCATTACTGTTCATAAAGAAAATCAAAGGCTAGTAGAATGAAAAGTTAAGGCACGTGTTGGTTTTAGGTTGTCATGAATTCTGTTGTTAATTACCAATGATAATATGAAATTGACAATTAGATCTCTTAAAGATTGTAAGCCGAGATTACACTATACACCCATGGAACTCAATGTTTACAATTGTTTTAATTAATGGATTAATATTTTGAACTTGATTGTGTAGTTTACCATGAACTTGATTCCATGAGAAAATTCTACTTACCATTCATGAATCTTAGAATTTTCACATCTCAACTATCTATTCACAAGTCACTCGGGTTTGTAGGAATTTTCTTTTATTTCTAAAATTATTTTTCGCAAGTTTTGCTCGGGACTAGCAAAATGTTGGTTGGGGGTTGTGATAAGGGTCGAATATTGCATATCAGACCCCAATTATTGCCCGATTTTAAGTATGTAATAATGCTTAATGGAATATTTTAATCGTGTTTTTGTTACAAGGTGTAATGAGGAGCGTTGATTGAAAAAGAGTACTAAAAGCTTGGATTTGACGCTCCAAAGTCACCAAAGGAATGAATTCCAGGGGACCAAGATCAACGGATTTATACATTAGGGATATAAGGAAATCAAGCCGCTCACATTAAAGAGGCCCGAAATTAGTCCAGAATGCAAGATTACAGGGATCCCGCCATCCGATTGACTCGAAACTTTACATTTGGCCTGAGGATCATAAATTAACCGTGCACGTAAAATTTCAGCATTTGGATATATCAGAAAGTGGCCCAACGGATAGATCAGCCCCTTAATTCCTTAAATAAGGCCCACCTGTTATCTGGATATACCTAAAATTTTGTCCCAACTGTTAAAAAGATATAATAAAAGGTATGGATAGAGTGGATTTCTCATATCCATAACCATGGACCCCACCGGAGTTGAGAGTGCAAAATGCACTAGTGTACTCGATGTGCACTAGATCGCACCATGCGGTTAAAGTCGGTGTTGCCCAATGTCTTACGTAAAATGAAAATTTCTGTTTTCTTTGAACAGCGTCCGCGTAAGTGGAAGCTCGATTGTTGTTGTGGGCCCCACCCTTTGTCCATATGGACAATCCAAACCATCTATCAGAATTCTAGGGTCCACATTACCATCTCCTAGGTGGCGGTCTTTCAAATGATAACAGATATCAGTTTTTAACTGTTCAAACATCTAACGGATGACGGAGTAGAAATCAGGTGGACCGCATCAACAGACCATAAAAAAATATTCATTCTTGACCAAAATTTCATCCTGAATCCAATGGACGGCTTGGATTCATCAAAATAACAATGAAGTGGACCCCACCAACGTCACAGTGGAAGAGATCCCCATCCTTGTTTCCACGGCCGACCGCTGCCCGCTTTTTGCGGAAGTTGCACGATCATGGCAAGGATTGGATGGAAGATCTGATCCATCCATCATGTAGAGCATTCAAAAACATCCTAGGAGACGTTTATCTTATGGACAACAGGCAAGGAAATCAGGAGTTTGGAGGCCTCGAATTTGGCTGCATAAAGGAGTTGTGCGAATTTTTCTACGAAAAGGGGTTTTACACCGACTGACTTCAGCCTCCACCACCCTTGCACTGTCTATAAAAGAGAGAAGAGGTGAAGGAGGCAGCAAGGGGGAAGTCAGAGCTAGAGCTTGAGGAGAGAGAGGAAAGAAGAAAGAGGAGAGAGAGAGAGAGAGAGGAAGGAAGAAGAGAGAGTAGGGAGATGTTTTCTTTTTATAAATTTTATTTCTCCTTCTTTCTAGTTGATTCTATGGATTACTAATTTCTTAGCTAGGGCTGAGATGAAGCCCCTAATTTAAATGAATCTTGTTTATTGTTGAATTCATCTTGATTTGATCGATTTGTTTCTTTCTCTAGTGTGTTTAACTGAAATTTCTGTACTTCTCCATTCTATGAGCTTAACCAAAGTCTAGATGTGGATGTTGTTTGCAATCTTATTCTAGGTGCTTGTGTCTGACCATGAACAGGTTTCCTATAGAGAAAGAAATAGGAATCTACATCTCTCCATGCCTGACCATGGATGGAAAGATGTGATTTGTATGCTTTAAGGGATTATACATTCTGTGTGCCCGACCAAGGACATAGAGTGTGCTTTATTTATTTATATCAATCTGAATTAGGGTGAATTAACAGGTAAAATAAGGATTAGGATAATTAGGGGTGGATTTAAAAGTCCTAGTATTCTCCTTGATTGAATTTTCCTCATTGTCCTCAGTTACTTTTCATAGATTTTTGTTAGTTTACTTAATAGTACCATATCTACATCTGATTCATATACTTATGAGTTTAAAAATCATTTAAATCAGATTGGTTTAAATAAAACATCAACATATGCCAAAAATCAAAGCTCCATAAGTGTGCTGCACGCTCCAAGCTCAATGCTGCTATAACCTGACGCGTCTGATTCGACAAGAAAATAATTGCATTTCGATTCGGGGGATTTATTCAATGATAACAAAGAAATTGATGAGAGAACATTCATCACATTTATCTAAGTTCATTTACATCCTCTGATTCCCTTGATTCTGAAAATAAAGTACAATTAATACAATGTACTGAATGAAAGAGAAGATAGCTCGATGAAAATTTTAACATCATTCCGACGCTATTTCGGTCATCTCCTAGATACTTAGGAGGTATTGATGAATCGATCAACCAGTCTTCAAAGAGATTAGAAATTTCAGCAGCCTTTCGGTGCCTGTTTTGATCATCCCCTAGGACTCACGAGGAGTGTCAATTCGATCGACTAATCTTCAATGAAATAGAGATTTCAGTAGCATAACAGCGCCTGTTTTGACCATCTCCTAGGACTTAGGAGGAATGTCGATCTGATCAACCAATCTTTCTCCTTTGAACCTATGAAATAGAAGAGAACCTGGAGAAAGGAAGCCTAGCCCATGGATTTCGGCAGCATGACGACTCCTTGGCTCTATAGACTGCAGAGCAGTCGGTTTGCACGGACCCGCGTAAAGGAGATGCTTTGCGCGGTCCGACGCAAAGCCCTTGGGCCATCGCCCTCACCTTCGATGCTTCTCCTCGCTCCACTTGTTCTTTAAAATCTTTGATCCCCCCTAATCAAGGAAGGAAAGGGGTATTTGTAGAGCCTCGTACGTGTGAAAATCTTAATCTTAACGATGTGGGATAGATCTTTTAGTGCTTTAATCATTCTGCAAAGGATAACTCCTGCAGCCGATTCCGAGGTCCCATGCAAAGGATATTGATTGCGCGGTCCCACGCAAATGATATTGATTGTGCGGATCCGCGCAAAGGATATAGCTTGCGCGGTCTTGCGCAAACCCTTTAAAACCTTCATTTTCTTCTTCTTTTCAAGTATTCTTTCCATTTCCTTATCTCTTCTTGCTTCAATCCTTCGTCATTTTTTTATGCCTCAATAGATGCCCCCCGATCCTTCTTTGATTGATTCCTGAAATCAAACGGAGGATCGATCTTCCTTCGCCTAAAGAACTTGACTAGACTGCAATTGAAGGATAACCGAGTGATGATGCTTGCATAACAGACTAGTTGATCATACTTGTATTACAAACTGGATGGTCATGCTTGCCCAGAAGTTTGAACGATTATGTTCAAATGGAAGACTGGAATGCTCGTGCTTGAACAGAAGACTCGAATGATTGCATTCAATTGAAAAACTTGAAGGATGGCACTTGAACGAAAGACTTGAATGATCATGATCGAACGAAAGGCTCGAATGATTGCACTCGATCAGAAGACTGGAATGCCCCCAGCCAGTAGTGTCAAGCAGATGTTTCACTGGAGAGGATAAAATTCTCTTTTAATTGAAGCGTGCTTCTGCAACAGCTGTGATGACTTCATCTTTGAGTGGTTTAATCAGAGAACTTTTTTTTAATACCGTTGCTGCTACAATGGTCTCTTTGATCAACTCCAGCGATTCTTTTCTTCACTTCTGTGTTTAGCGACGATCTCTTTGATCAATTCTAGCAATTCTTTCCCCTTGATCAACTCCAGCGATTCTTTTCTTCTTATCTGTATCTGGAATTGTTCTTTAATGCTGCTCCTGCCGTAACAACTTTTTCGATTGTTTCCTTTACTCACGATCTGCATAACTCAAGCTTTTGAATAATGGTTTCTCCTGCCAAATTTATCAGAATTAGTATCTTAATTCATTATAATTTTCAATATAGCTTTATGAAGCATTGATAAAAATATATTGAGAGTTTCTTCTCTTCTTAGGCCGATTATGGTATTCGCAATATAATTTAATCAATCTTTACACTTTTCATCGTGCTTCGCATTTGTATTCTTTATATTACACTCTTAAAGATTTTGTCTTTAGCTCCAAAGGCTCAATCGCTAAGTCTTTTTATTGAGTCTTCTCTAGTTTGTGCTCCTTAGCATTTCTTCATAGACTTTTTCTTAGATCTTTACTGATTTGATGATGATGATTCTGTTTATTCTTTGTCTCCATCTAATCTGATACTTGGACTCTTGCAATACCATTATCCATAATACTTGGCATATGAATTCCTTAGCTGTGTATAAGAAATTGTCAGAAAGACCAAGGCATAGATTATTTTGAAGACATTAAATCATGCCCCCTTTCTAGATCAGCTTTGCATGAAGATTTCTCCAGAAGATAATATTTTTGATGTGAGGCTTGCTGATACCCTTGAAGGATAGATAATCTTTGCTGCTCCTTTAACAAATCTAAAGAATATATCCGGATCTTCATATTGTTCGGAAGAGAATGATAATTTCTTTGCTAGTTTATTCTCTGCCCCCTTTTGAGAATCTTGTGCAATAATATGCCTCTGTTCATTAAGAAGACGAGAGATGAAAAGACCTCACAGCTCTGGTCAATATATTAATTGACCTTGGAGACTTGAGCTTTTAATTAGATAATCGCCAATATCTTGAAGGCATTTACTTTTGATGTAATTTGAACCTGATTCAAGAGAAATGCATTTTTTCATTTTTGTCTAATCAATGTTTAAAATTTTCATCAGGAAATTGCTTGTTTAAGCATATCTATATTGAAATATGTATTTGCAGCATTTTGAATGCTAAACTTTAATTTAATGCTTTTGAGCACTGGTGCCAGTGTACTTTGACCGACCATACTTTGACTGGACAACTTGACTTGACTGAACTGGATGACTAAACTTAACTCGACCAGATGACTGAATTGGACTTGATACTGGGCTCAAAGAGCAAGATAGTTTACCGCCGATTTCGGGCAATATAGTTTACCGCCGATTTCGGGCAATATAGTTTACCATCGATTTCGGGCTTTGGGGACTTTTAGCACTTTGGCTTTTGGTCATTTGAAGACTTTTAGCTCTTTTGGCTTTTGGTCATTTGACTCCATCAGCTGCCGGCATGGGTATGCGTATGATGGCCTTCACGGGCTTTTTAGGGCCACTGCCTTCTCGCCGCTGCCCGAATGGTAATCTTGATAGGTCTCACACGCAGCTGGCCATCGGCTGAATGGTGAATCCATAGCTGATATTTCGCCAGCTGCTGATATATTCTGAGAATCAATATTTGACACTTCACCGTTGCCGATGTACATTCTGAAAATCAATAATTGATATTTCGTCGTCGCCGATATATTCTGAGAATATTCACGTTGTGTCACGCCCCAAAATCGGAAACCGGGCTCACAAAATTCCCGATCACCGAATCCGACGCCGACAGCCTCCGTAGAACCCCATTCTCGGCTCCTAGCTCCCACTCGCCAGGTTCCGATCCTGGGATGCTACGAGGAGGATTTTAAATATCAGTTTGATTCGTAATAAGCATAACCAAAGGCATAACTCACAAATAACAACCAAGAACTCCATTACATTTCCACTATGATAAAAAAACTTTACAAGTACAATGAGCATAAAGGGAAATACAATGGTAAAGAACAAAAACTCCAAAATGCTCTGCAACGTGCTCCTGCCTCAGTGCTGCTGCGAACCAATGTCACCTGCACGCAACGGTCGTGCATAAGCTTACAGAAAGCTTAGAGGGTGGTGAAAGTGTGTGCGCAAGGTAGTAATATGAACATGCAATGTCAGAGTAAAGCGGAATATGCAGATGGATCTATAATATCATGAGCCGTACCAAGGCTTATGCGATGCAAGACATGAATGGTATCGGCCATCCCAAGGCCATGCGATGTGCAATGCAACTCAAGCATACAGATCCTCATCAATGTCCACACATCAATACAGCTCAAAATATGAAATATCACCGGGGTCTAGTATACTCTAAGCCAGATTGCCACCACATCGCGCGTAATAAGGTAAGTGGAAGAGACCTCACTATCCGTCTGCCAATATCAGGCGCGACTCGTCGATAGTGGACCTATTCCTCGAGCTGGTCAAACTCAGCCTAGCATTGCCCCCTACACTCGGGCGGGTAAGGCCGCACCCCCTTCCAACCGACCACGACACAGTGGAGAGCGTAACCGTCTGGTAATCGGCACTCAACGCTCATCTACCCACTCGGTCTATACGTTGGAGCAACCTCTTGGTACCATAAGGGTTTAGGGACTTTCACCCAGGGATATCTATAGTACCCTATGTAGAACAAGATTTTCGGTATCCAATCCTGCCAACCACGATCTGTCTGTGGAGCTACGGCCCCGATGTCACAAGGCCGTACAATAACCATGTCACACAAATGCGGAATGCATGAATCACGCTATCCAGTCATGCAACCAATCCTGTGCATATCGTGCGCTCATGTAGGGCAACACCGCCTAACAGGGAGCCCATAAATAACCTGCCCGAAGGCAAATGCTATGATCAGACAATTCTCACGTCAAGCATACGTACGATGCGTATGATCATGAGTTATGAAACTGTACTAAACATGATATAATAAAATGAACTATCTTGCAATGCAAATGGACTTGGACGGCCTATGCACGATATATACGGCCCGGTAATGGGCCATAAGGAGAGTCGTAATGTGGACATCCAACCAACATTACACTCGCAATGTGGACGTCAAACCAACATTGCTCCCAAGGCACGATCATTGTAAACATCAGTACTTAGTCTGTAATGGATTTAACCATTGCAATGGACCGTAGGTTGTCCCCATTAGACCTTACGTATATATCAAATGGGCCATATCCTATGGGCCTTTTATTCATCAGATGGGCCACATAAATGGGCCACACCAATGGGTCTTATGTGTATTGCAAAGGGTCAAAACCCGTGGGCCTTGGGTTGCATCTAATGAGCTTAGTCTCATGAGTCTAATGTATGACCAATGGGTCACACCATTTGAGTCCCACATGCACATCAAATGGACATCAGCCCATAGGCATTATATGTGTTCAATGGCCTAAACCCCTAGGCCTTACGGTACATCAAATGGGCCTAAAACCGTAGGCCTTGCATAAATCAGATGGGCCTAAACCCATAGGCCTTATACAATTTAAATGGGCCTTACCCATAGGCCTTTTACAAGTCAAATGGGCTTAACCCATAGGCTCTTTTATAAATTAAATGGGTCTGGACCCAAGGGCCTTGGAATATATCAAATGGCCCAATCCCATGGGCCGTACATCCACATCAAAGTGGGCCCCAATAAATGTCACAACTATATTAATATGAGCCTCAATTCATGCTAAGACGGGGTCCACCTGGACCGTGGATCTGGCTCATACTTTGACTCATTCCATAGAATGATCTGCCTAAAATGGATGGGCAGATTGGATACAGCATCTGCATCACGGGTGGAGCCCACATGAAGGCCCACCATTGTGAATGTTATGAAAATATGTAGTATATAAACAATATTTTATATATATACAATTTAGTATAAATATGTATGTATATGTATGTATACACACACATACACATGCACACCCATATTACACACACACACAGCACGCACACACTCTTCACACACGCTGTGGCGTGCATAAAACACATGCATCAAGAGGGCTCCACCGTCCAGCGGACGGTGGAAGCATTACAGCAGCAAAGAGGGCGCCACCTTCCACTGGACGGTGGTCTTAGGACACATCATTGTGGGTCCCATGTGAGGCCCACCCCGTAACATTTATCTGGCATCCAACCCATTGGTAAGGTCAAGCAGACCTGGTTAAAGGAAACATAAAAATTTCAGCTTAGTTCAAAACTTTTGTGGGCCCCAAGAAGATTTCAATGGCAGAAATCCCGTTCCACTGTTTCCTGTGGTGTGGGCCACCCGAGTTCTGGATCGAGCCGAAATTTGGAGGGGGCCCACCTGAGGAAGGGACCCCTCAAATGAACGGCATGGATTAAACATATGCATCATGGTGGGGCCCACGGCAGTAGCCGTGGGTGACCGTTGGGAGGCCGTCCGTCCACATGCAGCCCTGCTGCTGCGTCAGTGGCAGCAGGCGCTGCCTCTTTTCTTCTTATTTTTCTTTTTTTAAAAAAAAAAAAACTTACATGTGGGGCCCACACATTGATAATCCACTCCGCCCAATAAATTCTAGGGCCCAAACATGCCGTAAAAATCCAAGGGTTGACATTTAATTGGCGTGTAGAAACGACCGAGTGGGCCCTAAAAGCCTTAGAAGGGTAAAAGCATCATTTTCTCTGGTATGGCCCGCCTGATCATCGGATTGAACCCATTCTTTGGCTCAACGCCTAAAATGTTATGGGAAAGAGGGTGGATGGCTTGGATTACACTCATACATCAAGGTGGGGCCTACACAAGGGGGACCACCCCAAAACTTCTCATTTTCACTTTCTTTTTTTTTTGGTTACAGGGACGTCCAGTGTCCCAGACGCTGGACGGTGTGGCTGTCTAAAAAAAAAGGTGGTGGGCCCTGATGAAGTGGGCCACCACTGATGGGTGACGTGGGTACAATGAATAAGGTGGGCCCCACCTGAATAAAATTTTGCACAAAATAAATATCGAGGTGTGATCCATTCAAGTGGGCCACACAATCCTCTTGCATAAAAATAAAATAAAATAAAATAAAGTAAAAGAAATAAAAGAGAGAGAGAGAAATGGAGAGTGGGACACGGCTTGTGATGGAGGGACCCCATCATTATGGGCCCTCCCTTACATGAAATCACACATCAAGTGGGTCATTTTGTACATGTGACCATCGAAACTGAAGATCAACGGTGGGGATCCTTTCCCCACCAATATGGATGGTCTAGATGACCTTTTTAATGAAAATAAACATCATGATGGGGTCCATGGAGATTGGCCCCATCATGAAATGATCATGATGATCCAAGTGGTCCATCGGCCACATTTTAGGGTCCCAAGTGAGATCCACACCATTGATCGGTGGGCCTCACTTGGTCCACCATAAAAATAAGGAAAACTACCCTATAGAGGCACCTACCGTCCGATCTTCTCGCTCCTAGGAGTTCCTTGGCACCTTGGCTTCAACTTCAATGGTTAAGATGAAGAATGAAGGGTTGAGATGGGAGATTTTGGGATAGGAAGGTGGGCCACTTGGAGCTTAGGAGCTCTTGTAAAATTCCATACGTATGGAGCTCCTTTGCTTGGAGTTTTGCAATTGAGAAAGAGAGAAAGAGAGAGAGTGATGTAAGGGAGAGAGAGAGTGATGGATGAGTGATGGTTGTGTAAGAAAATCTTGACTTTTGAGGCTTTTGTGTAAGAGAGGTATGAGAGATGAAGACTTTTGTGGATTTTTGTGTAAGAGAGGTATGGGTGATGAAGACTTTTGTGGTTGCTTGGAAAAATGGAATAAAGTGATGTGTACTTGACATGTGATGGATTGATGGGATTGATGTGATTGATGTGACACATCGTAGAGATTCTCTTGGGTTTCGCAACGTGCGGCATTTTTTCGCACCGAACGTTGGCCCATATCTCTTGACCAGGGTATCGCCTTGGCGCGCGGGTCGCGGTATCGAAACCGCAACAACGGCGCGGTCGCTATGGTATTGGTCTCGGGCTGAGTCAACTCGGGTTGTCGGCACATGAATTAGGGTCGCGCGTCGATATCGTTTAAGGGTCGAAGGTTGCCGAAATTCGACCGGTAAGACCGCGGAAGTGTATGAAAAGGTACAGACCAAGATACGGGTCTTACAGCTCTCCCCTCCTTATAAAAATTTCATCCTCAAAATTTACACAAGTATCGCAACTAAGCATAACTCGCAAAAAATAAGAAACATTACGTCATCATATAGAATTCAAGGACAGCGTACAAAATACATCACATGATCAACCATCAAAGAGATGAGGATAACGCTCTCGAATCTCAGCCTCACGCTCCCAAGAAGCCTCCTCTATAGAATGGTGACCCCACTGCACCTTCACCAACGGAATGACCTTGATTCTGAGAACTTGCTCCTTCCGATCAAGGATACGAACTGGCTGCTCAATGTAAGAAGCGTCCTCACGAACCTCCAGCGGTTGCCAATCAATGACGGGAACTATGTCTGACCCACACTTCCTCAACATAGAGACGTGGAAAACGTCGTGGATGCCAGACAACTGTGATGGCAAGGCAAGCCGATAGGCCACGGCGCGAACGCTCCCAGTGATCTCAAAAGGTCCTATGAATCTCGGGGCAAGCTTGCCATTCGCACCAAATCGAACTACGCCCTTCATGGACGAGACATTGAGATACACATAGTCCCCTACATCAAACTCTAAGGGACGACGCCGACGATCAGCAAAACTCTTCTGTCGGCTCTGAGCTGTGCGCATCCTCTACCTGATGATATCTATAGCCTCTGAAGTCTCCTGCATAAGCTCGGGACCTAGGAGACGATGCTCTCCAACCTCGGTCCAACAGCTCGGTGACCTGCATGGTCTGCCATATAATGCCTCAAAAGAAGCCATATCGATGGTCGCCTGATAGCTGTTATTGTACGCGAACTCAGCCAATCACAGATGCTCATCCCAGTAACCCTCGAAGTCAATCGCGCAGGCCCGAAGCATATCCTCAAGTATCTGATTGACCCTCTCGGTCTGGCCATCGGTTTGCAGATGATACGCGGTGCTGAGCTGCAAATCAGTCCCCATCGCACGCTGGAAGCTCCCCCAAAACTGAGACGTGAACCTCGAGGTCTCAGTCTGAAACGATCGAGACTGGAACGCCATGCAGTCTCACAATCTTCTCGATGAATAGTCTCGCAAGCCGGTCCATAGACCAAGTCGCACGCATCGCAAGGAAATGTGCCGACTTCGTCAGACGATCCACAACAACCCAAATGGCGTCATGACCATGCTGAGTCCTCGACAAATCCATAATGAAATTAGTCGACACGTGCTCCCACTTCCACATCAGGACGCTCAACGGCTGCAACAGACCAGGAGGTCTCTGATGATTGGCCTTGACACGCTGGCACGTGTCGCACTCGGCCACAAAACTGGCAATCTGGCGCTTCATCCCTGCCCAAAAATACTGTCGCCTCATGTCACGGTACATCTTCATCGAGCCCGGGTGGATAGAAAACCGCGATCGATGTGCCTCGGTCATAAGATCTCTGCGCAACTCTGGAATATCCGGGACACATAATCGGCCTCTGAAGCGAAGTCCACCGTCTGTACCGATCTGCCAATCAGCCTGACCCTCAGATGCCGCCTCAGCCATATAACTCTGCAACGACTCATCAGCCTGCTGAGCCTCGCTCACCCTAGCGACAAGAGAGGGTTGAATCGACAGGCTCGATAACTGTACGATGAAAGACTACAGGCCGAACTCAAATTCATACGCAGCAATATCCTCAAGCATCCGCCACTCCTGAATCATCATGTGCGCCACTAAGCCTCGTGGCTGATGGTTGAGGGCATCTGCCACCACGTTCACCTTGCCCGGGTGGTACTGAGGTCGAAATCATAGTCTTTCAGGAGGTCCATCCAGCGCCTCTATCTCATATTCAACTTAGACTGCGAGAAGAGGTACTTCAAGCTCTTGTGATCAGAGAAGAGCTCGAACCTAACCCCGTAAAGATAGTGCTTCCACACCTTCACTGCGAAGACAACTGCAGCCAGCTCCAGATTATGTGTAGGATAGTTCAGCTCATGGACCTTAAGCTGACGAGACGTAAAGGCCACTGGTCTCCCGTGCTGCATCAGGACAGCACCCAAACCGATATGTGAGGCATCAGTGAATACAATAAAGCCATCACTCCCAGAGGGAAGAGTGAGGACAGGAGCGGACGTCAGACGGTCTTTCAACTCCATAAATGCTCGCTCGCATGCGTCACTCCAAATAAACTCTGTGCCCTTCCGAGTCAACCTGGTCAGCGGGGCTGCAATACGAGAAAAACCCTTGATGAAACGTCGGTAATAGACTGTCAAACCAAGAAAACTACGGATCTCTGTTGCAGTCGTGGGCTGGCCCCACTGACGCACTGCCTCGACCTTCGAGGGGTCCACTGCGGCACCCTCCCTCGTCACCACGTGACCGAGGAACTTCACCTCCTGCCAGAACTCGCACTTCTCCAGCTTCGCATACAGCTGGTGTGCGCGGAGGGTCTGTAGAGTAATCTCCAAGTGCTGCTCATGCTCCTCACGGGTCCTTGAGTAGATCAGAATGTTGTCGATGAAGACTACAACAAACTGATCTAGATATGGGCAAAAAACCTCGTTCATCAGTTGCATGAAGACCGCGGGTGCATTGGTCAGTCCGAAGGACGACCTGAAACTCAAAATGACCGTAACGCGTCCTGAATGCCGTCTTCGGAATGTCCTCATCTCGGACCCGAATCTGATGATAACTGGAACGCAGGTCAATCTTCGAAAAGAACTGTGCATCCTGCAGCTGGTCGAATAAATCATCAATCCTATGGAGCGGGTACTTGTTCTTGATCGTGACTTTATTGAGCTCGCGGTAGTCAACGTAGAGCCTCAACGAGCCATCCTTCTTCTTCACGAAGAGTACCGGTGCTCCCCACGGAGAACTGCTCGGATGGATAAATCCCAACTCTCGCAACTCGTCCAACTGCTTCTGCAGTTCCCATAACTCTAACGGTGCCATACGATACGGGGCCTTCGAAATAGGCGCGGTACCGGGTAAGAGATCGATCTAAAACTCGGTGAGTCGACGAGGTGGTAATCCAGGAATCTCCTGAAACACATCGGGAAAATCGCATACTATGGGCAAATGGTCGATGCAGGCGACAACAGGCTCCTCTATGGCGCAAGACATCAAACAAGACAACCGCTCTCCTCTGGCCTCTGCAACGAACTGAAACTGTGGCACGCTGGGTATACAGAATGTGATGGTCCTCGCGGCGCAGTCCAATATAGTATAGTACTCGGCAAGCCAATCCATGCCCAGGATAACGTTGAACTCAGACATCGACAAAATGAACAAATCAGCAGGCAGAAAGGTATCCCCAACTAGAAAGGGGCAAGACGAACAAAATCGTCCTAACGCTGCAGTCCTCCCCAAGGGAGTCGATACTGATAGGCCCTCATCAGCAGACTCCAATGGTAAGCCAACCGATCGACAGAAGCTCTCGGCCATAAAAGAATGCGATGCACCGGAATCAAACAGCACTCGTGTAATGCATGCAGAAACTGGAAGTATACCCTCAACAACTCCTCTAGAAGACTGAGGGTCCTGCTGAGCTACATAAAACCTAGCCTGAGCCGGCTGGGGAGGTGCCTGTCCCCTCTGAGCGTGCTGCTGCTGCTGAGGTCGCTGAGGCGGTCGAAACTGCTATCTCTGCTGCTGCGGCCTCTAAGGCTAGTGATGATACTGATGCTGCTGCTGCTGCTGAGGTGGCCTCGGTGGTGGAGGCTGCTGTCGCTGCTGTTGTGGGCTTCTCTGCTACTGCGGTGGAGGTCTCTGCTGCTGTGGACCTCTCTGCTGCTGCTGGGGGCTGGGACACTCCCATGAACGGTGTCCCGTCGCACCGCACCTAAAGCAGGTGCCGGTGAACTGTCTCTGAGGTGGTGGTGGAGGTGCTGTTGGTGCTGATGGTGCTCGGAAGGCTGGGTGACTTGTGCACCTCTGCTGCTGCGATCGACGCTGCTGGGAAGGACTGGAAGAAACCTGCCTCTTCCGGTCTCTCCTCTGACCACGATCAGACTGAGAACCGGCCCACTTAGTCTCATAAATCTGAGCTCTCCGCACTACTGCCTGAAAAGTAGGGAGCTCATGCCCAATAACACGACCTCGAAGGCCGTAACGTAAGCCGTGCTCGAAACGGTGGGCCTTTCGCCCCTCGTCATCAACTATATAAGGTACAAATCTCGAGAGTGCCACAAAACGGGCCGCGTACTGTGCCACTGTCATGTCTCCCTGTACTAGAGTCTCGAACTCTAAAGCTCGCTGACGACGGATATGGTCGGGAAAGTACTGCTCCTCGAATCGATCTACAAAGTCCTCCCATGTCCAGACATACTCAGGTCCGGCAACACAGGTAACAGAGGTCCACCAATGCTCGGCCTCACCCTGGAAGAGAAATACGGCTAGCCAGACGCGCTGCTCGGTCGTACATGACATGGTATCAAAGATCTTCTTCACATCGAAGCGCCATCTCTCTGCTGCGGTCGGATCTGGCTCTCTCTAGAAACTGGGCGATCAAGCCGTCTGAACTCACGAAGTAAGGCGCTCGCGCGCTCCTGCTCTGCCTGAGCTGGTGAAACAGCTGGGCGCCTGCCCTGTCCCTGGAGTGCGGCTGTCACAGCCTGTAACATCTGCTGTAACTGAGAGGCACTCACAGTCACAGTCAGCTCCTCATCGGCCTCAGGTGGAGGAATGTCATCCTCAGGGAAAGAAGTAGGGATCTCTGAGGGTGGAATGGGAGATGCAGGTGGTAAAGCTGAAGCCTCCGATGGTGAAACAGAATCCTCAGGTGGTGGTGCGGGAGTCGATCGGGTAACTCTCCCAGGTGTCATGTCCTATAGGAAAGAGCAAAGACGCCTATCAACTTCAAAACTCTCGAATGTACGCACGTTAACGGTCTGTATTGGAAGGTCGCGAAGCTATCCGAACTTCGGGACTTAGTCATTCCATGCTCATAGCAGACATGTAATGTTATTCTCGGTTATTTCCAAGTTATGCTCTGATACCAACTTCTGTCACGCCCTAAACTCAAAAACTGGGCTCATAAAATTCTCGATCGCCGATGCCGACAGCCTCCGTAGAACCCTATTCTCGGCTCCTAGCTCCCATTCGCCAGGTTCCGATCCTGAGATGCTACAAGGAGGATTTTAAATATCAGTTTGATTCGTAATAAGCATAACCAAAGGCATAACCCATAAACAACAATCAAGAACTCCATTACATTTCCACTATGATCAAAAACTTTACAAGTACAATGAGCATAAAGGGAAATACAATGGTAAAGAATAAAAACTTCAAAATGCTCTGCAATGTGCTCCTGCCTCAGCGCTGATGTGAACCAACGTCACCTGCATGCAACGGTCGTGCATAAGCTTACAGAAAGCTTAAAGGGTGGTGAAAGTGTGTACGCAAGGTAGTAATATGAACATGCAATGTCAGAGTAAAGCGGAATATGCAGATGGATCTATAATATCATGAGCCATACCAATGCTTATGCGATGCAAGACATGAATGGTATCGGCCATCCCAAGGCCATGCGATGTGCAATGTAACTCAAGCTTACAGATCCTCATCAATGTCCACACATCAATACAGCTCAAAATATGGAATATCACCGGGGTCTAGTACACTCTAAACCAGATTACCGCCACATCGCGCGCAATAAGGTAAGTAGAAGAGGCCTCACTATCCATCTGCCAATATCGGGCGCGACTCGTAGATAGCGGACCTATTCCTTAAGCTGGTCAAACTCAGCCTAGCATTGGCCCCTACACTCGGGTGGGTAAGGCCGCACCCCCTTCTAACCGACCACGACACAGTAGAGAGCGTAACCGTCTGGTAATCGGCACTCAATGCTCATCTACCCACTCGGTCTAGATGTTGGAGCAACCTCTTGGTACTATAAGGGTTTAGGGACTTTCACCCAGGGATATCTATAGTACCTCATATAGAAAAAGATTTTCGGTATCCAATCTTACCAACCACGATCTGTCTGTGGAGGCTACGACCCCGATGTCGCTAGGACGTACAATAACCATGTCACACAAATGCAAAATGCATGAATCACGCTATCCAGTCATGCAACCAATCATGCGCATATCGTGTGCTCATGTAGGGCAACACCGCCTAACAGGGAGCCCATAAATAACCTGCCCGAAGGCAAATGCTATGATCAGACAATTCTCACGTCAAGCATACATATGATGCGTATGATCATGAGTCATGAAACTGTACTAAACATGATATAATAAAATGAACTATTTTGCAATGCAAATGGACCTGGACTGCCTATACAAGATAAGTACGGCCCAGTAATGGGCCCTAAGGAGAGTCGTAATGTGGACATCCAATCAACATTACACTCGCAATGTGGACGTCAAACTAACATTACTCCCAAGGCACGATCATTGTAAACATCAGTACTTAGTCTGTAATGGATTTACACATTGCAATGGACCGTAGGTTATCCCCATTGGACCTTACATATATATCAAATGGGCCATATCCTATGGGCCTTTTAATCATCAGATGGGCCACATAAATGGGCCACACCAATGGGTCTTATGTGCATTGCAATGGGTCAAAACCAGTGGGCCTTGGGTTGCATCTAATGAGCTTAGTCTCATGAGTCTAATGTATGACCAATGGGTCACACCATTTGGGTCCCACATGCACATCAAATGGACATCAGCCCATAGGCATTATATGTGTTCAATGGCCTAAACCCCTAGGCCTTACGGTACATCAAATGGGCCTAAAACCGTAGGCCTTGCATAAATCAGATGGGCCTAAACCCATAGGCCTTATACAATTTAAATGGGCCTTACCCATAGGCCTTTTACAAGTCAAATAGGCCTAACCCATAGGCTCTTTTATAAATTAAATGGGTCTGGACCCAAGGGCCTTGGAATATATCAAATGGCCCAATCCCATGGGCCGTACATCCACATCAAAGTGGGCCCCAATAAATGTCACAACTATACTAATATGAGCCTCAATTCATGCTAAGACGGGGTCCACCTGGACCGTGGATCTGGCTCATACTTTGACTCATTTCATAGAATGATCTGCTTAAAATGGATGGGCAGATTGGATACAGCATCTGCATCACGGGTGGAGCCCACGTGAAGGCCCACCATTGTGAATGTTATGAAAATATGTAGTATATAAACAATATTTTATATATATACAATTTAGTATAAATATGTATGTATATGTATGTATACACACACATACACATGCACACCCATATTACACACACACAGCACGCACACACTCTTCACACACGCTGTGGCGTGCATAAAACACATGCATCAAGAGGGCTCCACCGTCCAGCGGACGGTGGAAGCATTACAGCAGCAAAGAGGGCACCACCATCCACTGGACGGTGGTCTTAGGACACATCATTGTGGGTCCCATGTGAGGCCCACCTCGTAACATTTATCTGGCATCCAACCCATTGGTAAGGTCAAGCAGACCTGGTTGAAGGAAACATAAAAATTTCAGCTTAGTTCAAAACTTCTGTGGGCCCCAAGAAGATTACAATGGCAGAAATCCCGTTCCATTATTTCCTGTGGTGCGGGCCACACGAGTTCTGGATCGAGCCGAAATTTGGAGGGGGCCCACCTGAGGAAGGGACCCCTCAAATGAACGGCGTGGATTAAACATATGCATCATGGTGGGGCCCACGGCAGCAGCCGTGGGTGACCGTTGAGAGGCCGTCCATCCATGTGCAGCCCTGCTGCTGCGTCAGTGGCAGCAGACGCTGCCTCTTTTCTTCTTATTTTTCTTTTTTAAAAAAAAAAACTTGCATGTGGGGCCCACACATTGATAATCCACTCCGCCCAATAAATTCTAGGGCCCAAACATGCCGTAAAAATCCAAGGTTGACATTTAATTGGCGCATAGAAACGACCGAGTGGGCCCTAAAATCCTTAGAAGGGTAAAAGCATCATTTTCTCTGGTATGGCCCGCCTGATCATCGGATTGAACCCATTCTTTGGCTCAACGCCTAAAATGTTATGAGAAAGAGGGTGGACGGCTTGGATTACACTCATACATCAAAGTGGGGCCTCTACGAGGGGGACCACCCCAAAACTTCTCATTTTCACTTTTTTTTTTTTGGTTACAGGGACGTCCAGTGTCCCAGACGCTGGACGGTGTGGCTATCTAAAAAAAATGGTGGTGGGCCCTGATGAAGTGGACCACCACTGATGGGTGACGTGGGTACAATGTATAAGGTGGGCCCCACCTGAATAAAATTTTGCACAAAATAAATATCGAGGTATGATCCATTCAAGTGGGCCACCCAATCCTCTTGCATAAAAATAAAATAAAATAAAATAAAATAAAAGAAATAAAAGAGAGAGAGAGAAATGGAGAGTGGGACACGGCTTGTGATGGAGGGACCCCGTCATTATGGGCCCTCCCTTACATGAAATCACACATCAAGTGGGTCATTTTGTACATGTGACCATCGAAACTGAAGATCAACGGTGGGGATCCTTTCCCCACCAATATGGATGGTCTAGATGACCTTTCTAATGAAAATAAACATCATGATGGGGTCCATGGAGATTGGCCCCATCATGGAATGATCATGATGATCCAAGTGGTCCATCGGCCACATTTTAGGGTCCCAGGTGAGATCCACACCATTGATCGGTGGGCCTCACTTGGTCCACCATAAAAATAAGGAAAACTACCCTATAGAGGCACCCACCGTCTGATCTTCTCGCTCCTAGGAGTTCCTTGGCACCTTGGCTTCAACTTCAATGGTTAAGATGAAGAATGGAGGGTTAAGATGGGATATTTTGGGATAGGAAGGTGGGCCACTTGGAGCTTAGGAGCTCTTGCAAAATTTCATATGTATGGAGCTCCTTTGCTTGGAGTTTTACAATTAAGAAAGAGAGAAAGAGAGAGAGTGATGTAAGGGAGAGAGAGAGAGAGAGAGTGATGGATGGATGGGTGAGTGATGGTTGTGTAAGAAAATCTTGACTTTTGAGGCTTTTGTATAAGAGAGGTATGGGAGATGAAGACTTTTGTGGCTTTTTATGTAAGAGAGGTATGGGTGATGAAGACTTTTGTGGTTGCTTGGGAAAATGAAATAAAGTAATGTGTACTTGATATGTGATGGATTGATGGGTGATTGATTGATGGGATTGATGTGATTGATGTGACACATCGTAAAGATTCTCTTGGGTTTCGCAACGCGCGACATTTTCTCGCACCGAACGTTGGCCCATATCTCTTGACCAGGGTGTCGCCTTGGCGCGCGGGTCACGGTATCGGAACCGTAACGACGGCGCGGTCGCTATGGTATTAGTCTCGGGCTGAGTCAACTCGGGTTGTCGGCACATGAATCAGGGTCGCGCGTCGATATCGTTTAAGGGTCGAAGGTTGCCGAAATTCGACCGGTAAGACCGCAGACGTGTACGGAAAGGTACGGACCAAGATACGGGTCTTACACGTTGTATTTGAAATAGTTTATTAGCTTAGTGATGATAACAACTTTGATAAAATAAGCTTGCTTGAGCCATTGATGATGACAGCGATATTTGTTTATTTTGACGACGATCATTGGCACTTGCTTATTTTGGCAACAATCATCGATGCTTTTATTTGGCGATTGTCATTGACACTTTTTATTTGGCGATTGTCATTGACGCTTTTATTTGGCGATTTTCATTGATGCTTTTATTTGGCGATGACTTGATATGCTTAAAAGCCTGCACTTTATTCAAATACAGAAGAAATCATTCTATAGTGAGAAATACATTTCACAACTTTTACTCACCTGTCTTGCCTGTCTTGCCCCCTTTTTATTTTGAAAGTGTCATACTGATATCTTTTAAAATCAAAATAGCGATCATCTCCTGAACTGGCAGGTATCGCGATGCATATATGCAACGAATATGCTTTTTATCGTGGCTTTACATCTTTTTCCTCACCGCTTCTTTTCATTTGAGTATTTAGGAAATGACAGCTTGATCTTATCAATTACTGACGATTCACCATACGAAACATCATCTTTTAACGCAGATGCCCCCCTGAATTTTCTTTATCAAGTTTCTTTCATTTTTTTCCTTTTTTTCATGCTTTTTTTTATCGCAATTTCTCCCTTATCGATCATCTTTTGTAGCTTTTTACTGAGGGAATTACAATCTTCGGTATGGTGCCCAAATTTATGGTGATAATTAAATAATCCAGCCCTCTTGTATTTTTAACTTCTTCAGGGTGTCTTAACCGAGGTAATTTAATACTCTTCATAGCCAACAATTGATTCAGCATAGGAAGCATATCTTTTCTTGCAAACGAATACTTCATATGATCTTTATTTTTCTTGGACCTTTTATATGTCATTATAGCCGCATGCCCATTTCTATCTTCTTCATCACTGTCTTTTTTCACATCTTGATAATCTTCTTTAGTTTCTTCTTTCCGAGTAATATGAGTTGATTTTGACTGATAAGTAGGCACTCTTCCCATCATCTTTTCAAGAGCATGAGCCTTCGTAGCAAAATTTTAAAAAGTTTTCCAATCTTTACTAATCAGGTGGCATGCCAGCTCTGGTCTCATGCCTTCTAAGCATATTTCTACTTATTCTAATTCCCGCAGAGGATGTTGGCATGATGCTACTAAGTGCATCCATCGAATGATGAATTCTTCAACTAATTCATTTTTCCTTGGAGAATAGAGGCTAATTCAGTCAAACCCACTTCTCGATCCGAAGGAAAAAAGTTCGACAAAAAAGCATCCTGCATCTGTTCCCAGGTATGAATAGATCCTGGGATTAAACCTGAATACCATCTGAAAGCTTTTCCTGTTAGAGAAGATCCGAATAATCTCAGACAATATTGAGGAATTCTAGAGAAATTTCTCATCTTTTCTATGAAATGCATCATATGCTCTTCTGATGATCCGTTCCCATCGAATTTCTGGAAATCTAGGTGTTCGAAGTCAGCGGAAAATGACATTTCTTCTATTTTAGGGGGATACGGTGTCTGATATCGAAATTTTTTATTCTGACTTCGTTCATTCTCTAGATGAATAGATTTAATAACCATCTGTCGGATCTCTTCCTACGTTATATTCTGAGTAATATTAGGCATTGGCTCTTGAAATCTAACCGCCTGCTGTTGTGGCTTTTCTACTTGTGGTTCAATGTTGTCTACGGCAGTCACTGTCAGAATATTAGGGACTTCCTCAGCCACATGCTCATCCAGTGGAAATTGATTAGGCTGATTAATATTTGTCGATGAGCTTTCTGTTTCTTTGTACTTCGATTGTCTTGATATTGAAGAAGGAAGTGAACGTCGTACTGCTGACGCTGTTGAAGAAGATGAACTATTATTTAATTTGAAACCAGTATATCGTCGTTTTGAAGGACTAACTGACGTAAATTTTAGCATTCTCAATGCATGAGTTTTCTTGAAATCTTTTGCAGGGGGTGCTGTGAGTGGACATTCACTGGTTACGGTCACCTTCCCCTTGTTTTCCTGAACTCGCAACGCTTTTGTGGAAGATGACTTCATGGTTATAGTTGACAGTATTAAAAGACCTTTTAGAGTGACGGGCCTTTCTGTTTTTCTCGAATGAGATGATCATATAACCGAAGCAGGACTATGTCTCACGAAACTTCTCATAATCGACCTAGTACTTGGCGAGATGCTGCTTCTTGCAGAAGTAGATCGAACTTTCTGACTTTTGGATGTTACCATCTTCCGTTCTCCCTCATCTTCTTAAGTTATTGGCAAAACAGAGATTATTCCATCCATTGCAAGAAATTCACTACTCTTGATCATAACAGACTTTTCTTTCTTTGACGCTTCTATTTACCTTCAGTCGTAATATAAGAAATTACAATTAGGCATCTAATTGATAAGACATTCTATGAAAGAGTATTAGTTAATTTATTAAATAAAATTGTACTTTATTTTCAGAGATGAAGGGGAGGATGTTCCCGTTGAGAGTCGCCATTTTGGCGTCTTTGCAGATGCCAAAAAGTGATATATGTTCTCTCGAATATTTTCTAAGTTATCATCGAATAATAAAGTTTCCAACAAAGTCGTCATTTTGTTTCGACAAGAAAACAAATGCATTTCGATTCCGGAGATTTATTCAATGATAACAAAGAAATTGATGAGAGAACATTCATCACATTTATCTAAGTTCATTTACATCCTCTGATTCCCTTGATTCTGAAAATAAAGTACAATTAATACAATATACTGAATGAAAGAGAAGATAGCTCGATGAAAATTTCGGCAACATTTCGACGCTATTTCGGTCATCTCCTAGATACTTAGGAGGTATTGACGAATTGATCAACCAGTCTTCAAGGAGATTAGAAATTTCAGCATCCTTTCGGTGCCTGTTTTGATAATCTCCTAGGACTCAGGAGGAGTGTCGATTCGATCGACTAATCTTCAATGAAATAGAGATTTCAGTAGCATAACAGCGCCTATTTTGACCATCTCCTAGGACTTAGGAGGAATGTCGATCTGATCAACCAATCTTTCTCCTTTAAACCCATGAAATAGAAGAGAACCTGGAGAAAGGAAGCCTGGCCCGTGGATTTCGACAGCATGACAACTCCTTGGCTCTATAGACTGCAGAGCAGTCGATTTGTGTGGACCCATGCAAAGGAGATGCTTTGCGCGGTCCAGCGCAAAGCCCTTGGGCCATTACCCTCACCTTCGATGCTTCTCCTCGCTCCACTTGTTCTTTGAAATCTTTGATCCCCCTTAATCAAGGAAGGAAAGGGGTATTTATAAAGCCTCGCACATGTGAAAATCTTAATCTTAACGATGTGGGACAAATCTTTTAGTGCTTTAAATCATTCTGCAAAGGATAACTCCTGCAGTCAATTCTGAGGTCCCTCGCAAATGATATTGATTGCGCGGATTCGCATAAAGGATATTGATTGCGCAGAGTCGCGCAAAGGATATAGCTTGCGCGGTCCTGCGCAAACCCTTTAAAACCCTCATTTTTTTCTTCTTTTCAAGTATTCTTTCCATTTCCTTATCTCTTCTTTCTTCAATCCTTCGTCATTTTTTATGCCTCAACACACCTGCACGCATGTATTATGCATAAGCTTATAAAAAGCTTAGTGAGTGGCGAAAGTGTGTGCACAAGGTAAGTGTCAAGTAAGAAATATCAGAGTAATCAAAGTAAGTGGAAGTACTGATAAGTCCATGAGTCATATAATATCAGGGTACACAATACAAATCAGTATGCAAATAAGGAGTCAAAACGAGCCAAATATTAGATGTCGATGATATAATGTCATAAATCATACAATATCGAAATAAGTGAAAATATACTGATAAGTCTATGAGTGCCATCAATTGTATCAAGGCTATGCGATGCAAGGCATGAGTACTAAGGGTCATATCAATGTAGAAACATAGCAACCCAAAATACTAAGTACTGTGGATGTGATGTAATATGCAGTGCGATTGAAATGACCAAGCTGGAGTGAATTCGGGATGATAATACGTAGTATCGCGGGCTATGGGGTCCATCACAAGGGACTTCTATCCAAACTAGTCTCATATCTAAATTTGGATAGTCATACTTAATGTGATGAACTCGTGATCTTAGGTTAGTCGCGCGCCCAACCGAAATCCTAGTCATGCGAAGGTACACAACAATTAGTTGCGCACCACCAGCCCAAGTGGATAGTGAATGAAACGAATGCATGAGTATGCAACTCCTACTCAATAAGTCCACATATCAGTACGGTTCCTCTCTGGGATCATCATTGGAGTCTAGTACACTCCACGCTACCTGCCGCCCCATTAAGTGCACAACTGGGTAAGTGAAAGTGACCTCACTATCCGCCTGGCCAGTAGTCTACCAATACCTATGCGGCTAGTCGATAGGGGACCCATTCCTCGAGCTGATCAAACTCAGCCTAGCTATGCCTACTCCCTCGAGCGGGTAAATCCTCACCCCCTCCCAACCGACCACGACATGGTGGGAGACGTGGCCTCCTAGTATTCGGCACTCGGGCGCTCATGTACATCCACTTAGTCTCGACATTGGGGCATCCTCTAGTACTAAGAAGGTTTTAGGGATTTTCACCTAGGGCCATCTATGGCAGCCTGATGATCAAACCAAACATTTCTAGTGTCCCTTCTGGCCATCCACGATATGCCTATGGAGGCTACGGCCCTGATGCTGCTAGGGCATACAATAATCACAACCTACAATACAAAATGCTTGAGTCATACAATCCAGTCATGCATCAATCCTGCGCATACCATGCGCTCATGTGAACCTCCTCCTATCAGGAAGTCTCATAACAACCTGCCCAATGACATATGCAATGGTCAGCCACATCTCATAACAAACATACAGATGATGTTTATGAGCATGTATTATGATGTTACACAGTCACATACTCATAATCGGTATCAAAAATCGACATCGACAATCAGTAGATAAACAAAGTGGGGTTCATAGATGATCAGCCGATCAACCATAGTATAAAGATCGGTACTCGGCAGTGGTTATATCAGCACGGAGCCATCCGTCTAGGGCGAATGAGGCCCACTTATTTGGGTTAACTCACTAAGAGAATGATGAGAATGACCTAACAAGGCCTAATGGAAGGTCACAATGTGGACATCTAACCATCATTGCCCATTAATGTGGACCTCTAACCAACATCGCTCCCAAGGAGTGGCCTACATAAGGAATTCATACACAATGTAGCGGTCACACATACATTATATTGGGCCTCGCTCATGGGCCTCATATACATCGCATCGGGTCTCGAATACATCAGGTGAGTCTCGCACCTGGGCCTCAAATATATCACAATGGGCCACTTATGTCAAGCGGGCCACATCACATGGGCTGCATTATATGGGCCACACCAACAAGCATGAGGTATATCAAATAGGCCACACCGATGGGCCTCATTTATATCAAATCGGGCCCAAACTCATGTATATTTGAGATTCAACCAATTCATAAATTAACACAGAGATAAATGAAGTGAAAACCAAATATCAATTTAGGTGAGAACCACTGTGGTTCTTAAAAGTTTGAAGGGTGGATGTCACTGTACCCCATTATTATTATAAATGGTGGGGTACACTTAAACTTTAGATCTGACGCATTCTTTTAATCATGCCCGAAAATGATCTCACAAATGGTTGGACGATTTGTATAGAACACGTGCATCATGGTGGGTCCCATAAATAGATGGTGTGGATGGAATAGGGAGAACCACAGAGCTTGCTGTCGTGTAAATAGTGGGGTCCACTTACTACCATGTGTATAGCAGTAGGTTATGTAAACCCCACTGACGTCAAGAGGGCACCTGGATAGCTGTTGAACGTGCAGCACTTGCTGCTTTAAAGAAGCAGATGTGTGTCCCACGTAGGGCCCACCATCATGTATATATAATATATATTATAATATATCTAACGTCCAGGCCGTCTAAGGCCTGGATAGTTACATACATTAGGGTGTTGCCCCCACACGTGGGGTGGGTCCCAGCATCCAAAGACGGTGGACAGTTTGGATAAAACACATACACCGCAGTGTAGACCATTAAAATGGATGAGCGACGTGGGTGGGTCCCATGGACCCCACTAACCTCAGCGCTGAAACGAGGTATCTTTCACCTAGTCTACCTCCTGAGCTATGGATATGGGTCCCACCGCCAGCTCACACTTCCCTGGTAGCCACCTGTACCTGGCATCAATGCAAGACCTCAGTGTTGAAATGAGGTATCTTTCACTCCGTCTATCATGTGAGCTGTAGATCTGGGTCCCACTATCTGGACGGTCTGGATCTCATGTGGGACCTAGAGGACTGCTGATGTGAAAAGGGCAGTGGGTCCCACCACCTGACAGATAGATGGCATGGATCTAAAACACCAAGGTGGGCCGTACATGGCACCTAACTTGGCTGGCTGCTGACCAGCGGTACACCATCCAATCCGTTAAAAAGGGTGGGTCCCACGTGGGGACCACACATCCAAATATATATATATATATAATATTATATAATATTATATCATGTAATATAATATAATATAATAGTATAATATATGCATACCTTATATATACCTATATTTTATTATTATATATTAGCAGGTCGCTGAACCATCCTTCAACGTCCAGTGTCCAGATGGATGGCTGGACAAAATACATACATCATGTGGCCCACTGTCCCAGCTCTATTGATGGACAGCTGGATCAAAGGCACACATCTGGTGGGCCCCACCCTCACACGTGTGGGGTGGGTCCCACGCCAATGGATGGACGGCTTATAAAACATACATATCATGGTAGGCCCCAACAACAGTCACCTTGCTGCTGTAAGATGGGTGGACGGTGCAGATGATATCATACATTAAGGTGGGCCACAAGCCTTCACACACAAAAGAGAGAGAGAGAGAGTGAGAGATTGAGAGATCAGTGATGGTGGAGGGGCCCCGCCACTATGTACCCCTCATTGATATAAAGTATACATCATGGTTGGTCCCACAACAAGTGGGCCCTCAAATTGAATTTAACGGTGGATCACCCACTGATTACTGATCTTCTTGCTCCCTTAGCTTCCTTGGCTTCTCAACTTTGATCCCAACGGAAGATGATGGAGAATGAAAGGTTGAGATGGGAGATGAGATGGTAGGAAGTCGGCCACACTAAAGCTCCTCCATGAGAGCTTTGGGAGAGCTTAGAAGTGTGGCTCTCTCTTACTTGGGAAAGTTGTTTGAGAATGAGAGAGAGAGAGGGTTGTAAAGAGAGAGATGGTGATGGATGTGATGAGTGATGGGTGTGTAAGAAACTTTTTGACTTTAGGGGTAGATTGTGTAAGAAAGGTATGGGGTGTGTAAGGCTTTGTTGACTTATGGGGTTGCTTGGAGATGGGTGTGAGGTGATGTGTACTTGACATGTACTTGACCCTTGATGGGATTGATTGATTGATGGATGTCACATTGGGTAGAGATTCTCTTGGGTTTTGCAACACGCGGTGTTTTTCTGGAACTGAACGCGGGCCCACTCTCCTGGCCTAGGTATCGCCTCGGCGCGTGAGACACGGCATTGAAACCGCGGTAATGATGTGGTCGCAATGGTACAAATCTCGGATTAAGCAGACTCAAATCTATGGGATACAACTCAGGGTCGTGTGCAAATGTTGATTATAGGTCGCAAGTTGCCAGAATTGGATGGAAAGGATCGCGAGAGTTGAAGGAACAGTACGGACTAGGATATGGGCCTTACACTCCCTCTCTCTCCTTCTCTTGTCTCTTTCTCTCTATTTATGTGTCTGGCTCACCCTCATGCACCCCACTATGAAGTAGGTATTATATCCATGCCATCCATATGGGCCCCACCTTATTGGACCATCCAGTGGCAGGTTCACTGGTCTGTCTGTCAAGACAGGTCCAAATGAAGAGAAACCACAATTATCAGCTTGTTGGATAATCAGAATTAATGTGGTAAACTCCTAATCTTAGGTTAGTCGGGCATCCCAACCAAAATCCTGGCCATTGTGAAGGTACACGTAATAAATAGTTACGCACCACCAGCTCGAGTGGATAGTGAATGAATGAATGAATGAGTAGGCAACTCGTGATTAGTAAGTCCTCATATCAGTACCGTATATCTCTAGGATAATCACCAGGGTTTAGTACACTCCAAACTAAATTGTTGCCCCATCACGTACAATAAAGTGAGCAGAAGAGACCTCATTATCCGCCTTCTAGTATCGGGCCCAGCTTGTCGATAGCAGACCCATTCCTCAAGCTGGTCAAACTCAACCTAGCTTTACCCCCTCATCTCGGGAAGGTAAGGCCACACCCCCTTCTAACCAACCATGACATAGTGGTAAACGCGGCCTAACAGTATATGGTCCTCATACACTCATGCATCCACTCGGTCTAGACGTTGGAGCAACCTTTAGAACCAAGATGGTTTAAGGAATTTCACCCTGGGATATCTATAGCACCCCATATAGAACAAATTTCTAGTGTTCGATCTAGTGATCTACGACATGTATGTAGAGGCTAAGGCCCTAATGTCGCTAGGGCGTATGGTGGTCATGTCACACAATGCGAGATGTATGAGCCACATTATCCAATCATGTACCAATCCTACACATACCGCGCACTCATGTGGATAACTCCTCCTATCATGGAGTCCCATAAAACTCTGCCCAACGGCATGTGCTATGATCAATCACTCCTCATATCAAGCATACGTATGATGTGCATGGGCATGAATCGTGAAGCTATACTAACCATGTTATAAGATAATGGTGTACTCTCCTCATATTAAGGATGGGCCTAGATAGCCTACTCATAATAAGAATGAACCTCACAATGGGCCTAAGTGAAGGTCACAATGTGGACATCTAACCATCATTTCCCATCAATGTGGACATATAACCAACATCGCTCCCAAGCAGTGGCCCACATAAATATCATTACATACATTATAGTGAAATCACATATTACATCGGTCTGCACATTCATCGCATTGGGCCTCACTCAAGGGCCACATATACACGATATCGGGCCTCGCCATATGGGCCATAAATACATCACAATGGGCCTTATCAAATGAGCAACAAATACATTACAATGGGCCACATAATTGGGCCTAATACACATCACAATGGGCTACATGACATGAGCCTAATACACATCTCAATGGGCCGCATGACATGGGCCTAATACACATCACAATGGGCCACAGACATGGGCCTAATACACATCACAATGGGCCATGACTTATGGGCCATAAATACATAACAGGTGGGCCCCATTACATGGGTTAGGTATACATCACTTTGGGCCTTAAACATGGGCCTCATGTACATCATAGTGGGCCGCATCAATGGGCCGCACCAATGGGCCCCTTTATATGTCAAGAGGGCCGCATACATGGGCTACATATATAACACAAGTGGGCCTCAAATACCCAATAGGTGGGCCTTAAATATACATCACAAGTGGGCCTTGCACATGTAGTAAGTGGGCCTACTCATCACAGTTGGGCCTACCAGCAGTCCAGCCAAAGGACAGCCTGGATAACATACACATAACGGTGGGTCTCATACATTCCCAAAAAATGAATCATAAATCATCTAGAACCTACCATGAATATCAATGAAGATAATGACTTTCCTCCGTTAAAATATGGCAAGGCCTACCACAGAAAACCGTGGGAGTAGCCACACCCACTGTTGAAATATTTATAGGACCCACTGCTACGTATTTTCGAGATCCAACCTATTCAACAGTTAACACAGACATAGATGAAGTGAAAACAAAATATCAGCTTGACTGGGAACTATTGTGGCCCTTAGAAGTTTTGAACGGTGGATGTCACTATCCCCACTTATTTTAAACGATGGGGTCCGCTGGAACTTTATAACTACCTCACTCTTTTTCTCACGCCATAGAACGATCTGTCAAATGGTTAGACAGTGTGGATGTAACCTATACCACATGGTAGGGCCACAACTATTGCTTATGTCAATATAGCAACTATGTAGCTGTTGTAAGTACCTGGCCAACCTTCTTTCCATGCAAGGTGGGTCCCACGTGGGGCCCACCATAATACTTATATATATAATATTATTATATTAATATTTATTTATTTATATATTTTTTATAAGGGAGGGTTGCTCCAGGGTCCAACATCCAGGCCTGGATGGCTGGTTGGACGCAAACCACATATATCATGGGTCCCCACCGTCCAGACCATTGGACAGTGTGGATTTCACATGAACGTCAAATGTGGGCCACATGCTGGATGTAGCATGCATGTAGGGTGGGCCTTCACAACTGTTGTACATCCGTCCAACAGCATCTAGATGGATGGCTAATGATGAAACACATATGTCATGGTGCATCCCACCCAGATGGATGGACGGATGAAACATGTGCATTAATGGTGGGGTCCACGACCACATCCAGGTGGTTGGACGGTCAGGATAAAACCCATACATCTTGGTGTCTCTCACAGCATTGTCTAGCAATGGATGGTGTGGATGAAAAATATACACATCAGGTGGGCTCCACCATCCTAGCTGGATGGTTGGATGAAACACATAAATCAGGTGGGCCACACGACATCACAAGAGGGATGGAGAAAGATAAAAGAGAGAGAGAGAGAGGGACGTCGGATGGTGGAGGGACCCCGCCACTATGGGCCCCTCAATAAAATGCATACATCAAGATGGGTCCCACTACAAGTGGGCCCTCAAATCATTAAATCCAAGCCAAAATATATAAATCTAACCATAAGAAAGCACTCGCTTAGATCTCTTCTTCCTTCTTACGCCAATGCATGTTAGAGCTCCAAAGGAACAATTTCAATGGTTAAGATAAAGCTTGGATGGTGGAGATGGGAGATAAGAAGTACGCTACACAAAGCTCTCTCATGGAGCTTGGACGGTTGCTTGGAAGGAAATGAGAGAGATGAGAGAGAGAGGGAGAGGGATTGTGAGTGATAAGTGTACTTGACTAGGTATGGGTTGTAAGAGAGAGAGTTGACTTTAAGGTTGCTCTTGTAATTGACATGATGGGATGTGGTGTGATTACTTGATGGGGCATATTCTCTTGGGTTTACAAATACGCGGCGGTTTCCTCAAACTGAATGGGACCCACATCTCCTGGTCCAGGTATCACATCGATGTGTGAGACGAGTCATCGGAACTGTGGTGACAGCGTGGTCACAAGGGTACAAGTCTTGGGTCGAGCCAACTCGGGTTGAAAGAGATGTCAGACCCGTATCCTAGCCTGTACGATTCTGACGCTGCGTCTCGCATGTCAATGCAATACTCAGACCAGGAGATGTGGGCTCGCTTTCAGTTCAAGAAAAACACCACGCTTTGTAAACCCAAGAGAATGTCTCATCAATCAAGTACACATTAATCAATCATGTCCTATCCCCAAGTACAACCACCCCTCCCCTAAAGTCAACTCTCTCGTACAACCAAGTACATATCCATCACCCATCACCCATCACACCCCATCACTCACCCATCCCTCTCTCTCTCTTACAACCTCTCTCTCTCATCTCTGTCTCATTCTCCCAAGCAACCCAAGTACCCAACGTCCATGGCTTCCATGGAGAAGCTATTATGGCCCACCTTCCTACCTCACATCTCCACCCTTCAAGCTTCATCTCAACCGCTGGATCACGTTCCTTAGAGCTATAGAACGCGTTGATGGAAGAAAGAAGAAGGGATCTTGAGGTGGGTGTTTTTCTAAAGTTGATTTGTGTGGTTTTGATGAATTGAGGGCCCACATAGGTGGGACCCATCTTGATGTATGCATATATAGGGACAGCCCATAGTGGCAGGGCTCCTCCCCTCTCACGATCATCTCTCTCTCTTTCTCGCTCTCTCACTTGATGTGCGGCCTACTCGATGCGTGTGACATATCCACGCCATCCATCGAGCCCACCATGATGCATGCGTTGCATCCAAACCATCCAATGGTGGGACCCCAACGGGCTAACTGACGTGATATATATGTTATATCTAAACCGTCTAGATGGTGGGATGCATCTGCTGACTATCATCAGCAAGTTCTGTCGGTCCCACATGATTGTATGTGTTAAATCCTAACTGCCCACCTACTGTAGGGCCACACATTGATGTATTTGTTTCATCCACACCGTCTAGACCATCTGGATGACGCTTGATAGGTTGGATGGCCCTATGGGGCCAGTTAGCTGCTACAATGTCAGTAGTGTGTGGGTCCCTTGAATCCAAGTCATTCATGCGTTGGGACCAACAGCTGCAGCTGCTGTTGCAGCATGACAGTAAGCCCTGTGAGTTCTACTGTTGGGGTATTGACGTCACCAGGTTCTGTGGCACCCACCTCCCTATTCATCCTACTGCCCATCCATTGGCATGCTCATCTTAGGTGGGCCACACTTGTGGACCCACCTTTCATCCGCACTGTCCATCCCAAATGAGGAAGATCTATCACGTGGACTACACTGATAGTGGAGGATTGAACATCCACCACTGAAATCCCTTTACATCACAGAAGTTTTGGATCAATATAATAATATGATAATATTATAATTTTATATATATATATATATATATATATATATATATATATATATATATATATATATATATATATATATTATGGTGGGCCCGAATTGGGACCCACCTTTGATGGAAACTGATGGACGGTGTACCTACATCAGTAATATAGCTGCTGCATTGCCGTTGGCTAACACGAGGACCCTATTATGTGGTATGAGTTATATCCCAACTGCACATCCATTTTCTAGTGGGGCCCACCTTATATATGGTATCCACACCCTCCATCTACCATGTATGGCCCACCATGATGTTCTATATCGGCACCGCCTATGCAGTGACTCACCATGATGCATGTGTTATATCTTCACCGTCCAACCATTTTAACATATAATTTTATGGCATGAGAAAAAGAATGAGACAGATCTAGTTATCCAGTGGACCACACTGCTAAAACATTGGGATTGAACATCTACCATTGACACTCTTTAGGGACACAGAAGTTCTGGACCAATATGATATTTTTTTTCCTATTGGTTCAGGTCACCTTATGAGTAGACTGGATGGAAAATACATGTTATGATGGCCCTTTATGAAATTTTTTTATAGTGGAGATCACTATCTCCATTGTTGTTTGTGATGTGGTCCAACTGATCAATTGATCACTATCACCACTGTTACTTGTGGTATGATCCAGATGATCTTTTGATATGATTTATATTTTTTATATAATACTCTGAAATGACTTTTAAAAATAGATGAACAGTGTAGATGGTGAGGCCCATTGAGCGGACCATCGTGTTGTAAATGAAGCCCATGTACTAAGGCCCATGTGATGTATGTATGACCCATGGGATGCCGCCCACTTTGATGTACATGAGGCCCAGGTATGAGGCCCACTTGATTGTATTAGGCCCATTGATACAGCCCACTTGATGTACATGCGCCCATTGGTGCAGCCCATATGATGTGGCCCATTTGACGTATGTTAGCCCATTGGAGTGGCCCACTTGATGTATATGAGGCTCATTAAGACATATTTGAGGCCCATGAGTTGAGGGCCAATGTAATGTATATAAGGACCATGAGTGGGCCCAATGAGACATATGTGAGGCCTTTATGTGGGCCGAATGTAATGTATATGTTTTATATCTACACTGTCCAACTATCTGGATGGGATCCATTATGATGTATTTTTATACACATCATCTAGGGTAAGCAATTCATTGTGATGTAATCAGGGCCCATGTGATGTGGCCCTTTGTGATCTATATTAGGTCCATGTCAGAGGCGCATTGAGATTGTGTGTGGCCTATTATAGTGTGTATGAGGCCCTTGTGTAAGGTCACGATTTGTTTGGTCCAATGTGGGTCACTCCTTGGGAGCAATGTTGGTTATATGTCCTCATTGATGGGCAATGATGGTTAAATGCCCACATTGTGACCTTCTCTAAAGCTTGGTTAGGCCCATTCTCGTCATTCTCTAGTGGATTAACCCAAATGAATGGGTCTCATTGATATTGATTAGACCATCATTGGTCGTCCATTTATAAACCCCGCCATGCATCGAGATTGATTACCGATTCTGATTATCGAGGTCGATTCTGATTGTTGAGGTCGATTCTGATTCCAATTGTTGACGCTAATTATTGAAGCCGATTCTGATTCTGATTGTTGAGGCTGATTTCGATTGTTGAGGTCGATTCTGATTATTGAGGTCAATTCTGATTGTTAAGGCTGATTTTGATTATCAAGGCCGATTCCATTATTGAGGCCAATTCCAATTATTGAGGTCGATTTTGATTCTGATTCTAATTGTCGAGGCTGATTATCGAGGCCGATTCCAATTATCGAGGCTGATTGTTGAGGCCGATTCTAATTCCAATTGTCGAGGCTAATTTCAATTCAGATTGTCGAGGCCGATTCTGATTGTTGAGGTTGATTCTATTTAGATTGTTGAGGCTGATTCCGATTGTTGAGGCTGATTCTGACTGTCAAGGATGATTGTCGAGGCTGATTCCATTATTCAGGCCGATTCTGATTATAGAGTCGGATTCTTATTTCGATTTCGATTATTAATGATGATTATCGAGGCCAATTTCGATTGTGGAGGCTGATTATTGAGGCCGATTTCAATTGTGGAGGCTGATTATTGAGGCCGATTTCGATCATCAAGGCTGATTCCGATTGTCGAGGCCGAGGCCAATTATCGAGACCCATTGATGTATATGTAGCCCGTATTTGAGGCTCATTGTGATGTGTATTCGGCCTATGTTTAAGGCCTAATGTGATGTATATGTGACCTGTAGTTGAGACCCATTGTGATGTGTTTGAGGCCCAATGTGATGCATATGTGGCCAGTAGTTGAGGCTCATTGTGATGTGTATTCAGCATGTTTTTGAGGCCCAATGTGATGTGTATGCGGCCCGTGTTTAAGGCCTAATGAGATGTATATGCGGCCCATATTTGAGGCTTGTTGTGATGTGCATTTAGCCCATGTTTAAGGCCTATTATGATGTATATGAGGCCTATGTGATGAGGCCCATTGTGATGCATTTGAGGGCCAGGCGATAGAGCCCATTGTGATGTATGTTAGGCCCATGTGAAAGGCCTATCGTGATGTGTATTAAGCTCTCGAGTGAGGCCCATGGTGTTGTATATTTAGCCCTTGTGTGAGGCCATGGGTCCACTATATGTTAGGCCCTACATGGGCCATTCCTTGAGGCAATTTCAGTTAAATGTCCACATTATCGAGGTCAATTTTTGATGCCGATTATTGATAACGATTATGAGTATGTGACAATATAACATGCCTATACACATCATCTGCATATTTTTTATGAGATATGGTTGACCAATGCATATGTCATTGGGAAGGTTGTTATGAGACTCCCCAATAAGCGGAGGTTATCTCATATAAGTGCACGGTATGTGCAAATTAATGTATAACTGGATTGTATGACTCATGCACCTTGTATTGTATATTGTGATTACTGTATGCCCTAGGACATCAGGGTTATAGCCTCCACAGGCATATTATGGATGGCCAGATGAGACACTGAAAATCTGTTATTAGCATCGGGCTTTCATAGATGGCCCTAGGTGAAAATCCTCAAACCCTCTTAGTACCAAAGGATGCCCCAACGTCGAGACTAAGTGGATACATGAGCGCTCAAGTGCCAAATACCAGGAGGCCACGTCTCCCACTGTGTCATGGTCTGTTGAGAGGGGGTGTGACCTTATCCGCTTGAGAGTAGGGGGCATAGCTAGGCTGAGTTTGACTAGCTCGTGAATGGGTCTGCTATCGACGTGCCAAGTAGATATTGGCTGACTACTGGCCAGGCGGATAGTGAAGTCTCTTTCACTTGCATGGTTGGTATTAGTGGGCGGCGATTTGCATGTAGAGTGTACTAGAGCCCGGTGATGATCCCAAAGATGAACAGTACTAATATGTGGACTTATTGAGCAGGAGTTACATACTTATTCATTTATTCATTCACTATCCACTTGGGCTTGTAGTACACAACTATTTGTTATGTGTACCTTCACAATGACCAAGATTTAGTTGGGGCGCATGACTAACCTGAGATCGAGAGTTTACCACATTGAGTCTGCCTATTTAAATTAGGTATGAGACTAATTTGGATAGAAGTCCCTTGTGCATAGCCTGTGATACTACATATTTTTATCCATACTTCACACTCCAGCATGGTCTTTCCATTCGCACTGCATATTTCATTATATCAGCGGCATATTACATTTGGGTTACCGTGTTTCTGCATTTAGATGGTCTAGATACGGTTGACGGTATTCATGAACTCATTAGGAATTGTATATTGCATTGCATCCTCAGCATCCGATATTTGGCTCTTTATGACTCCTCATTTATATAGTTGATCTGTATTATGTACTCTGATATTGTTCGACTCATGGACTTATCAGTATTTCCGCTTACTCTGATATCATATGATTCATGATATTACTAGTATTTTTGATATTGTATGATTATAACATTATATTGAATACTTGACACCTACCTTGTGTACACACTTACACCACCCTCTAAGCTTTACATAAGCTTATACACGATAAATGCGTGTAGGTGATGTTAGGTTACAGCAGCGTGGAGCTTGGAGCATGTAGCTGACTTCTAGAGCTTTGATTTTGACATCTGTATTTCCTTTTCAGCATTGTATTCAAATGTTTATATTAGTGGATATGTGATGATGATGTTGCCTTTGTGATTTGGGTAAACTTGTGGTTATGCTTCTTACGAGATAAACTTATGTTGAAAAATCCTTCTTGTAGCATCCCATAATCGGAACCTGGCATATGGGCGCTGGGAGACGAGAATGGGATACTACGGAGGCTATTGATACTAGATTCGGTGATCGAAATTCCTTTGAATCTGATTTCTAGGTTTGGGGCATGGCAGGGTACGACTTAGAGTTGGTGCAAATGCTATCTACGCGTCGCGGGCTGCTTAAATTCGACAGGGAGGACCGTAGAAGCCTACGAAATGGTATGGGCTATGATTCGGGTCTCACAACTCTCCCCTCCTAATAAAAACTTCATCCTCAAAATTTACTATCATAATGCAACCAACACATAACTCACCACGGAAGAAAAATCCTATCAGAACACTACATACTAACATAATCATATACCTGAGAGATAAGAATAATCCCAACGAATCTCAGCATTTTGCTCCCAAGATGCCTCATTAACACTATGATGACCTCACTAATCCCTAAATCTTGGTCAGAAATAATCGAGACTAGAATAATATGCAGCCTCGCAATCTCAACGGTAGGGAGCTATGTCAGAAAGTCCCTAAGTTATTCGTACTCAGGGATTTAATCATTCTAAGTTCTCAAGAATCATGTAGTGTAGGGTAGCTATAGTAGATATGTGATGTTATCTTCAAGTATTCCCAAGTTATGCTCTGATACCATCTTCTGTCACCACCCAAACTCAGAAATTGAGCTCACAAAATTCTCGATTGTCAAATCCATAATACCCCATTCATGTTGTAAATCCTCCTTGTAGGATCCCAGGATCGGAACCTGGCATGTGGGTGTCGGGAGCCTAGAATGGGGTACTATGGAGGCTGTTGGCCTTGGATTCGGTGATTGAAAATTTTGTGAACTCGATTTTCGAGTTTAGGGACATAGGCTGAGCGAAAGATAGCATCGTTGGCATAACTGATTATAGGATTCCCTGATCCTGATCAGGTACGATTGATGGAATTATTGATTGTAAAAGAAGATTGAAGACTTCACAACTAGTATACTATTACTTCCTCTTGAGTTTGACCTTATGTCCGACCCTCTGATCGACAAACATCGGTCGTAGTCCTTTCCTAGTAAGAAACTTTAAGTCTTTCTGCAGGGGGCTTATCAGCGTCGATTGAAGTGTCATAAATAGATGCCTCAGATTGATGAGTTAATACATGGATTAATTTCTCAAAGGAAGAGAGTTCCAAGGTTACTATGAAAAAAAAGAGGAGAAAGTAAGTAAAAATGATTGTAATATAATTCTAAAGGAAAAGAGGAAAAGGTTGGAATAACATCCACGTAAATCTGACTGAACAACAAAAGTGATAAATCGATCTACTGCTGGTGAAATTTTAGTAGGATCGATGACCAAAGCTAGAGCTCGATCGGAACGAGGAAAAGGAGGAGGATTAGGACGATATACCTTAAGATATCAATCAAAAGGAATCCTAAGATCGTTTAGTCTTTCTTTTTTGCTCTGTCATTTATTAAAGACCTTATTGAAGTGAGCATCTTTATATCTCTTATACATCTCTTCCATCTCCCAAAAATATTTTGAACGTGGAATGCCCACCCAGAATTTGGTTTTGTAATATTTTTCAAAGTCTACGATAGCTTTGGTCGAAGAGAAAAGACCTAGAGCAGATCGACCAGATGTTACAGGTAGAACAGGATGAGGAGCTATGAGAGGTCCAAGTTCAGAAATCTTCAAAATGTTTGAAGGAGTTGTTGGCAATGGGATTGAAGTAGTAACTGGAACATCATAGTTAGACCTACCACCTTGATCGTTTGGCACTTCAATTCAGGTTAAGTTGGCTTAACTATTTTTATTAATGAGAAAGAATGTTCAACCATTAGAGCTGGGATGGTCGATGCAGCCGAGGTCATTTTCCCTAGTCATGTCTTCGTCTAGATAAGAGACACGACCGACTAAGGTGAGCATTTTTTGCTATGTAATAAATGACGGACTTTTTTTCTCTGTCATTTATTAAAAGCCCATTACAGTGAGCATCTTTATGTCTCTTATATACCTCTTCCATCTTATAAGAATATTTTGAAGGTGGAATGCCTAGCCTCATTCTCATCATGCACCATCTTAGCCGGTGTTGCATTCTTCCCAAGAATCTAATTGAAATTTTATTCAGTTTCTGCCATATTCTCCTCAATATATGGCTTATGCTCAAGCATGTTTGGAGCATTCATAGCCATGGTTTAAGATGATTCAGGCATACTCAAATATTTTTTAACTCAACGATGGATGGAAAGCCCATTAACTAGGCCTCCTTCACTTAGAAGTCATTGTAAATAGTCCTTTAACCAATTGAGCATGAACCAAACACAGGAAATTGAGTTCTAAACCTAAACCTAGAAAATAAAATCCTACAACGAAAAAGAAACCTACAACAATTAGAATCAAGTAATAAGAAATAAAATGAGGGAACAGAGTTAGCGTTTTAAAAGAATTAGGATTAATGATGCTACAAAAATGAAAACCAAGCGAATGATGTTAGTTTAAAAAAAAAAAAAAAAATCTATAAAACACCTACTAGAACTAAATTTCCTAGAATTAAACCCAAAAAACAAACCATAGGTTAGAACTAGAAATCAAAACCTAGCCGTAAACTAGATATTCTTAGCGTAAATTCCCCCACAACGACGCCTAAAGCTTGATCAAACCCAAGGGTTGATAACCTCAAGTATAGGGCTGCGATGTAGTAATAACTTAGTAAGACCAAGGTTGATCCATAGAGAATTTAGTGAGAATACACTATTGATCTAAGAAAATGATTGGTCTGGATTTTTAATCCAGTGGAATAGAAGAGTTGTAAAAACAATTATGAAAAGGACTATGGATCTAATAATCCCCAATTAATAAACTTTAAATTTAATTCATCTTCTTGAATTGATAAAATAACTAGAACTAGATTCCAATTCATTTTAAATAGAAGATAATACAGTAATATCAATAAAAAATCAAACATAGATTAGAATCATGATTGCTTGATCTCTCATGAAGATATAGGTAATCACATCATAGGGAATTGAAAGCATCTAATGTACTCGGAGGTGACAAAAGATCAAGCAACTTTACAGATTGATTTCTTTCCCAATATAGTAATTCAATCACATTCAATCATAATTCAATATAAAAAACCTTAAATTTCTTTAAAGAAACGAATTAACTATCAAATATTCATTAAAAGGTTTATCTGTTAACCTTAGATAAGAGATTATCCAAACATGACTAACATCTTAAACAAAACATAAAGAAAAACTAGAAAAACAAACTAGAACTGAAGGATTGAGAAGGGAGGATGATTCTGAAGAAGCTCTGCAACTCCTAGGTCTCTCTTATAAGCCCTAATTAGTACTTAGGAAGGCTTAGAACACCCCTTTAAATAGAAAAATTTTTCACCAACTTAGAACCGATTCAAATTTATACACTTTTATTACACTTCAGTTACACTGATAGTCACCTTTGGTTGCACCGAAGTCACATCGAGTCCAACTGAAGATCCCTTCGGTTGAAATTAAATTTCATAAAAATATTTTTAAAGTCTTTGTCTCCCTTAGGTCGCACCGAACCTATCTTTGGTCGGACTTAAGTGTCGAGATGAATTACATCGGAAAATCACTTTTTATCATTGGATTGTTATGTACACTTTCGGTCGGACCAAATCAACCTTAAGTGAGCCCGAACAGTCTGTTATTTCTGTTATTAAATTATGTAATTTTTAAGTTCTTCCTTCATCTTTTGCATTTGTTTTTCTTGAATTTGGCATGTGAATTCTTCGTTAAGATCTTCAAAATCTCCAAGTCTTCTCTTGATTTATCCTTTGAGTTTTAATCCTCCTTAAGCAAGATTTCCTCTTTATTTTCTGAATTACCTCGCATATACAAAATAGATGTTAATTAATCAATTAAGTACTTTGAATGTATAAAAATCAATGCATTTAAGAGGATACATATACAATATTTAAATGTTATTAGTTGTGCTTCAACACGTGTGAACCATTCGACCTGGAAATTCATCGGTTTCAGCCATACTGTAACACCCTGAAAATCGGGGGTCGTGTATAAACTCAACTCCCGAGTCCCAGACCGTCACTTATGCAACAAAAATGGTTGTGATTCAATGTTGTCTGATTTAAAGCATTCACATGAGTAAAAGTATACCAAAACTGCAATTCATACTTCAGATCCAGTGATAAAAGCAAGCGGAAGACTAAACAATATATATATCACTGTATGGAAAAACAAAGTAATCTCAACTGTCTCCAAAGTATGACTACATCTCTGAGTCTCATATACATGTAAATAGACAAAAGAATAAGTTCAAAATATTCCCACTGAAGTCCCCCTCGATCCAGGTCACCTACGGGAAGCCGTCGTGATACTGCATATACGAGAACTCATCCTGGTCCTCGTCAATCTCCGGCTCCACCTCCTGGATCTCGTCGTCACCTGCAACTACAACAGGGTCTGGTGGGTGTTGCAAACACCATCCCGTAACGTGGGAATGAGTGATCAACTCAGTGGAATCATAGAGCAAAGATTAGCATGTTCACAATTCAATCACGCGATAATAGTAAAACAGTAAATCAGACAAATCCTAATACTGTTGTTAATGCAAGATGCTATGACGTGATGTATGCCCTCACCGACGATCACCCTCATACGGCAACATCTTACGACCGCGGCATGCCACACTCCCTAGAGTGCTCCACATCTTCCAGGCACATGCAATGCTATGGTGATATGATTACCAAGTTGTTATTAGTCCATTCAAACAGCAGGATTGGGAAACTAAGGTACCTCCCTTGTATCAATCCCAACACGGATCCTGTCTAGGGTCGTCACTCCTAGTAATCTCATACGATGTACATTTCGTAGGTCACTGCAAGGGCTGTCAGGGCTGTTGCTCACACTCGTTGCACCGCTCCCCCATCACCTTATCAATACAGGCCTACTGTACTCTACTGCACGGAAGGGTCGTCGCCTCCCGCGAACTCAGAATACGCTCGCGGTCACTACAAAGGGCTCGTCGCCTGATCAGTGTAGGCCGACAGCTAGAATATAGTGTCCCATACCACCATAATCTGCTCACGAGTCAAGGTGCTCATTGGTCACTACGGGGAGGTTTGTGGCCCCAGCGTAGGCCGACAGCTCGACCACGGTGTCCCATACCACCATGCCCAGCTCATGAGTCTTCGTGGATCAAGGTACCACGGTTAATAGGGTTTACAATGGTAAGTTCAGTACCCTAGGTTCAAGCAGTTATGATACATACAAGGTGAACAAACATCGGTCAGTCGGGTTACTTGACGGGCTCGACTAGCGCGATCGCATCTCGAATTGAACGACATGAAGTGCGTAAAACACTTCGCGTGGCCTAACCACTGCCGCCAACTCTCAACACGAATCACATTCATCGACGCGTCGTTCGTGCCTATGACCAGTCAGCCACGAATTCGCTCGGTTACCGACTGCCTGGACTAAGTCAAGTCCCACACATCTATGGAATTACATTAACACTATAAAAAGGTATTGGAATTGAAATACATCATGTGAGCATGTTAGCACATGTTATAACATTCAACTTAAGCAAATCTTCAAGGCATACTTCCCATGCATATTCAACTTAAGCAAATCCTCAAGTACATACATTCCATGCATGTAATGAAATCATGCATTTTGTCAACATGTAGAAAATCATTTAGGTCGGCATAATAATTGAAAAATCAATCACAAACTATCAAATAACATCATTTAATTCAATACATACTAATACAAGCATTTATACAAACACATACACTACACACTTAAGTCTACATATAGTATGTCGACCCAAAGTGTGCAACTAGGCGAATCTCTTCGCCAAACTAATTATGCACGCATTCCTAACTTCCTAATGCGACAACAAACCATGTCAATCACATCAGCAAAATGTGAATGTAAACAGTACTTCCTACAAATGACTAAAATGCCCTAAATCTCATATTCTTCGTTAGCTTACGAAACGGGAAACGGAGAGCATTTTGTACATGTCAAACGGCGATGCCGTCAAGAATCTACTATTAAACGACATTGAAAGCGTTGGGAACCGTCAATCAAAGCGTCTAAAATCCTCACCTAGTGTCTTGTAGACTCGGGAATTGAAGCGGAGTGTATATGCTTCGTCTACGGCGAGTAAGGAGCCTAATACATAAGATCCATAAGCTACATCGCTATGGAAACAAGGAAAACTCAAATCAACAACTATTTAGGGTTTTTACTTACCTAGGATTGCGGTGGAATCGCCGGGAAAGCGGTAGAGGAGTGTTGCTTAAGCACGTGCAACACGTAGCACAAGTGGCAGGAAGAACTCTCCCACTCTCTCACAATCTCTCACTCTTTTCTCTCTCCCAAGCTAGGGCTTCTCTCAAATTCGGATGGGAGAGAGGAGTGAGGGTTTCAACCCCTTTTATAGCCTAAAACATTCCCAAAATGGGCTTGGGAACAATGTTTACTTGGTGCCTAACCAAATCGGGGCCGTTTCGGTCCAAAAGAGCATTTCTGGAGGTCCCCTGGCCAAATGCGGTCGGACTTAAGCTCGTGTATACTGGATCTAGCACGCATCCAGTTTTCAGACCGGTTGGGTTCCCAGATCGCACGTGGCGGCCCAGTTTCAGTTTAACGGTCACCGCACCAAGATCAGGCCTATAAGTCTCGTGATATATAATAGATATTTTTTCTGATCCAAGGGTGCAATTTGGCTGTATTCTGACGGTCAGAATGCTTAATACTGATGCGTCAAATTTGTGTGCCAGATTTGAATTTGAAATTCCAACTGTCCCTATTCACACTCTCTTCGGTCCGGGCTCAATGAAATAGCCTGTGATCATCGGTTTGACTTGATTTTTGGAATGAGTGTCAAGTCCAGCTAGACGGTTCTAACGGTCTAAGATAGGAGGTATCGGACTTTCGACGCGCGGTCTAGATCCAATACAAAGTTTCAAGGAGGTCCCGAGAACAAACCGGCTTAGAGTTTGATCCGAGGCTTTAGAGCATTATAGCACCCTTGGTTCCACTCGCTTCGGGCCTTGTAGAACGTATTTAAAGTGATCAGGGACCATTTCCCAGCTATTCTAACGTTGCACTAGCTAACCTAGTCATATTTTCTAAAGGAATGAATTCTACGAAATTTCGGGTCGAGTTGGTACTCGAGCCCAAGTATGGATTTTTCATGGGCGTTACACATACTCATGGAGACTTAAATGCATTAGAAGTGTCCAGGAGATTGTTGGACAAGAAAAAATTTATCAGGGACTTTGGAAAACTAGGCTCAATTTCATAAAACTTTTCATAAGTGATTGCAGGGTGAAAGGCTGGACCAAGTGTTAACAATGAGGTGTCTGGTTCGATTAGAGTATTGAATAGAAGATCGTTAATTACTCCCGATGACAGGACATCTGAGTCTCTGATGAATGATTCCAAATGGAAAGCTAAAATTGATGAAGAAGAATATGCAACCATGACAGATTGAAAGAAAGAAACTAGAAAAAGGGTTTGTACAAGAGAGAAGCAATGAAGAGTGAAAAAACAGGAGCACCAACTTAGAGTCATCTATGTATCAACCCGATATATGCGCATTAATGAAAAGATAATCATGACTCCTCATACGATACGATTCTATATGACATGTCATGTGGATAACTTAGAGGAGTGAGACAAAGGATATTTCTCGATACGACCTCGGTCGAGAAGAATATGAAATTGTGATTTACACCGTTAATACTAAAGAGTGAATATGAGGCAATGTTCTAAAGGGGGGTGAATAGGACCTTTCAATTATTTCTGCCTATTTGAAAACTTGATTACCTATCTTAAATGATCATTCAATTTTAAAGATAGTAAGGCAATATAACTCTAATGGCTTCTAAGCCAGTTAGAGGATCCAATCACAAAGGCTATTAAAGATATAGAAATATAATACCTAGCCTAGTGTTGTGAGCTTTTGTGTGGAATGTTCTTCCTATCAATGAATACCATTCATTCAATCATATATACAAATTTAAACATTTAAGCATAAATAAGCATGATTTAAACAAATGCACAAATGAACATTCCAAACACAAGAATTTATAGTGGTTTGCCTACGTGCCTACTCCACTCCTGGCATCCACACACAATCTCAGAGTGCACTGGATTTTACTACCAAAGGTTTTAAACAGGTTCACCTATAACCTTTAGAGTCTCACACTAAGGACACAATTTATGCTCTCCGCAAGAGCAAAGGTCTTACACGTAAAACTCACGTTTAGTCCCATCAGCCAAGGTCCCACACAAGAAAACTAATCGAGTTTGTTTATAGCAAAATCTTAGCCTCAATCCTACACGGGGAAAGAGACTAAACTTTTGAACTCTTATATCACACTTACTTGTCGGATAGAGTTCTCTGTTGTAGCTTATCTTGGGTTGCTAGATCTTCGTGCTCTTGAGCTTGAATTAGATTCCTGGTGCTCCCCTGATCATGTAGCTTGGATTTACTTATTAGATCAGCTTCACGATAAAAAAAACATTGCATAAGATGTACCTAGAAGGTAACCAAGGTTATGGGAGTTGGTTGAATCTCTTATCTAGGATAATGAATGGATTTCCTAAGGGATTCACCCTATGAACGCTCTAGAGTATTAAAGAAACAAGGATTTTTCTATTGGTTTGGTCTTTGAACTCTGGAGAAGGCATAAGTTCATGTTCTTCATTGAACAAGAGCTTTGAATGCTCATTGAAGTGAAAGATCACAATGAAGAGAACATGAACTTGTATGGATAGAGTCTACATGGGCTAAGATAAGCTTGGGGTAAACTAGAGACTTTATGGTGCCTATTTCCACTAATTTTGCAAGTTTCTACAAGCCCCTTTTATAGACAAAAGCTTCCAATGGATATAAAATGGCTAGTTTACGGTGCTACCGAAGTGAAGTTCGGCATCACTAAACTTGCTTCGATGGTACCAAAATATTATTCGGTAGTATTGAATTAATTCCTCAAGTTGTTCTTCAAAATGTGTCCATTTTAGTGGCACCAAACATTGCTCGTCAGTGGCAGTCGGTGTCACCGAATTATTCACTTGGTGATACTGAATTAATGTTGTAAGCTTGCTGGATAGTTTTAAGTACCTTCGGTAACATCGAAGGTATCTTCGCTGATACCAAAGGTGACAATTGGTGACACTTTCATCCTACCAATGGTTGTAAATTTTCCTAATTTTGACCTTTTAATCATTCAACACCTTAAGATGTGCAAAATCCAATAGTATAGGATAAAATATGAACTTGGGATTGGCTTAGAATAGATGTCCTAGGTAGGTGTTCCTATTTGGGTTGGGATCATCTATTTGTAGTTGCGTTGATGCTTCTGATCTAGTTGCGTCGTCGGTCTTCACTTACCAAGAACTCATCCAACTACAAGACACAATTGGTCACGTAATTGACAAACATGGGTACAAATAAGTGCACTAACAATTTCCCCGTTTGTCAATTATATGAAAAAAAATAACCTAACTTATAACCATGTCATGGTCCATACCAATGACATACCAAAACAATAAAACATATCGAAAATAAAATTTACAACTCTAGACTTGACATGTAATACAAAACCATGTTGCTGCCCCTTAGTGTTTATCAAGACTAACCTACAATAAGGGAAACAAAAAATTTCTGCAAGAGGCAAACATTATTTTTGTGGGTAAGTTTCTTCTCCCCCCTTTTTGTTAGTTATTGGCAAAGAATTTACCAAGAAATATTCCAATAACATATGATAAGTGATAATTCAGAGGGTTAGAAAATAGAATAGATGATATAAGGATATAGGCATAAAGATCATCATCCATATAATGAAATATAGCATCAGAATCAGAATGGATATTGTCATAAATTTGTCAAAAAATTATTACCACAAGATTTGTGTAACGCCCGTGAAAAATCCGTACTCGGGCTCGAGTACCAACTCGACCCGAAATTGTGTAGAATTTATTCCTTTAGAAAATATGACTAAGTTAGCTAGTGCAACGTTAGAATAGCTGGGAAATGGTCCCTGATCACTTTAAATACATTCTACAAGGCCCAAAGCGAGTGGAACCAATGGTGCTATAATGCTCTAAAGCCTCGGATCAAACTCTAAACCGGTTTATTCTCGGGACCTCCTTGAAACTTTATATTGGATCTAGACCGCACGTCAAAAGTCCGATACCTACCATCTTAGACTGTTATGACCACTTAGCTGGGCTTGGCAATCTTTTCAAAAATCAAGTCCAACTGACATTCAGAGGCTATTTCATTGAGCCTGGAGTGAAGAGAGTGAGAATAGGGTTAGAATTGGAATTTGAAATTCAAATCTAGCACACGAATTGACACATCAGTATTAAGCGTTCTGACCGTCAGAATTCAGCCAAATTACACCCTTGGATCAGGAAAAATTTCTATTACATATCACGAGACTTATAGGCCTGATCTTGGTGCGGTGACCGTTAAACTGAAACTGGACCGCCACGTGCGATCTGGGAACCCTACCGGTCTGAAAACTGGATGTGTGCTAGATCCAGTATGCATGAGCTTAAGTCCGACCGCATTTGGCCAGGGGACCTTCAGAAATGTTCTTTTGGACCGAAACAGCCCCGATTTGGTTAGGCACCCAGTAAACATTGTTCCCAAGCCTATTTTGGGCATGTTTTAGCTTATAAAAGGGGTTGAAACCCTCACTTCTCTCACACATCCGAATTTGCTAGAAGCCCTAGCTTGTGTGAGAGAAAAGGTGAGAGATTGTGAGAGAGAGTGGGAGAGTTCTTCCTGCTACTTGTGCTACGTGTTGCACGTGCTTAAGCAACGCACCTCTATCACTTTCCCGGCGATTACACCACGATTCTAGGTAAGCAAATACCCTAAATAGTTGCTGATTTGAGGTTCCTTTGTTTCCATAGCGATATAGCTTATGGATCTTGTGTATTAGGTTCCCTATTCGCCATAGACGAAGCGTATACGCTCCGTTTCAATTCACAAGTCTACAAGACATAAGGTGAGGATTTTAGACGCTTTGATTTACGGTTTCCAATGCTTTCAATGTCGTTTAATAGTAGATTATTGACGGCATCGCCGTTTGACATGTACAATATGCTTTCCGTTTCCTGTTTCGTAAATTAACGAAGAATATGAGATTTAGGGCATTTTAGTCATTTGTAGGAAGTACTATTTACATTCATATTTTGCTAATGTGATTGACATGGTTTGTTGTCGCATTAAGAAGTTAGGAATACGTGCATAATTAGTTTGGCAAAGAGATTCGCCTAATTGCCCACTTCGGATCGACATACTATTTGTAGACTTAAGTGTGTAGTGTATGTGTTTGTATAAATGCTTGTATTAGTATGTATTAAATTAAATGATGTTATGAATTAGTTTGAGATGGATTTCTCAATTAATATGCTGACCTAAATGATTTTCTACATGTTGACTATATGCATGATTTCATTACATGCATGAAATATATGTGTTTGAAGATTTACTTAAGTTGAATGTTATAACATGTGTTAACATGCTCACATGATTGTATTTTAATTCCAATACTCTTATATAATTTGCTAATGTGATTCCATAAGTGTTTGGGACTAGACTTAGTCCAGGCAGTCGGTAACCGAGCGAATTCGTGGCTGACTGGTCTTAGCCACGAACGACGTATCGATGAACGTGAGTCGTGTTTGAAGTTGGCGGCAGTGGTTAGGCCACGCGAAGTGTTTTACGCACTTCATGTCGTTCGACTTGAGATGCGATCGCGCTAGTCGAGCCCGTCAAGTAACCCGACTGGCCGATGTATGTTCACCTTGTATGAGTCATAACTGCTTGAACCTAGGGTACTGAACTTACCATTGTAAACCTTGTTAACCATGGTACCTTGATCCACGAAGACTCATGACCCGAGCATGGTGGTATGGGACACCGTGGTCGAGCTATCGGCCTACGCTGGGGCCACAAACCTCCCCGTAGTGACCAGTGAGCACCTAGACTCGTGAGCAGATTATGGTGGTATGGGACACTATATTCTAGCTTTCGGCCTACACTGATCAGGCGACGAGTCCTTTGTAGTGACCGCGAGCGTATTCTGAGTCCACGGGAGGTGACGACCCTTCCGTTGCAGTAGAGTACGGTAGGCCTGTATTGATAAGGTGATGGGGGAGTGGTTCAACGAGTGCGAGCAACAGCCCTGGCAGTCCTTGCAGTGACCTACGAAATATACATCGTATGAGATTACTAGGAGTGACGACCCTAGACAGGATCTGTGTTGGGATTGATACAAGGGAAGTACCTTAGTTTCCCAATCCTGTTGTTTGAATGGACTAATAATAACTTGGAAATCATATCACCATGCCATTGTATGTGCCTGGAAGATGTGGAGCACTTGAGGGTCGATTGCATGCCGCGGTCGTAAGATGTTTCCGTATGAGGGAGATCGTCGGTGAGGGCATACATCACTTCATGTCATCTTGCATTAACAACAGTATTAGGATTGTCTGATTTACTGCTTTACTATTATCGCATGATTGAATTGTGAACATGCTAATCTTTGCTCTATGATTCCACTGAGTTGATCACTCACTCCCACGTTACGGGATGGTGTTTGCAACACCCACTAGACCCTGTTGTAGATGCAGGTGAGGCTGAGATCCAGGAGGCATAGCCAGACTTCGACGAGGACCAGGACGAGTTCTCGTACATGCAGTATCACGATGGCTTTATGTAAGTGACCTAGATCGATGGGACTTCAGTGGGACCATTTTGGATATGTACTTTTGTTCATGTATATGTATATAAGACTCAGAGATGTATTCATACTTTAGAGACAGATGAGGTTTACTTTGTTTTTCCATACAGTGATATATATATTGTTTAGTCTTCCGGTTGCTTTTATCACTGGATCTGAAGTATGAATTGCAGTTTTGGAATACTTTTACTCATGTGAATGCTTTAAATCAGATAACATTGAATCATAATCATCTTTGTTGCATAAGTGACGGTCTGGAACTCGGGAGTTGAGTTTATACACGACCCCCGATTTTCAGGGTGTTACAATTTGGTAGTTTTAACCATCATCCAAAAATAAAACAAGTTAAGCCCTTAAGGGCATACCACAACATAAACAAAATCCAGATTAACATACAGACCAAATGATTACCAAAATATTAGACTATAAAAGTTTAAGTGTAAGGTAGGTCAAACATCCATCTATATAAACTAATTTTGAATGCATAATAAGAAATCACAGAGGACTGGACTTCATAGCATCGACGGAGTCATCCTGGCGCCACGAGAGATGAGCTGCAATGTTTCGCACGATATGTTGGATAGAAGCAACCATTCTTTCCAACTGATTTTGGCATTCCTTGAGCTCCTGCTGCTGCTCGCCGAGATGTGCGAGAGTGGCTTCTAGAGAGGCAAAAGGAGCAAGAGGTGCATCCGCAGCCTCTTCTAAGGGCATAGTGACTTCTTCCTCATTGGTGTGAGCACTTGGTCCATGTCCAGAGCCAAGTTACATTTAGATAAGACTAATCGAGGTAAAGTGAGGTCCTTTAATAATTGTGCCCTACTCTCCCTTTATGTCGAACAGGTTTGCTAACTGACAAATTATAACATCCCAAAAATCGGGGGTCGAGCAAAAACTCCACTCCCGAGTTTCGAAACATCATTTATGCAACATTTTCAATGATGGATGAATGTTGTTCATATTAGTGCAGAAAACATGAGTGGGATTAGACCAAAACAGCATATCATACTCGAGAGACAGTTAAATTAGCAAGCGGAAGAATGTAATAGATATATAAAGTATATGAACTGTTGTAGGTCTCCAAAGTATGAACATGTTACCAGGTTAAACATATACATATATACTCCAAAAAATGATAAAAATAATATACATGGGTGTGTAAGAAAAGGAAAAATACCAAATATATTGACATCTAATCAGTAACCCTGTAACCCCGTCAATCAGAACCTGCATATAGGAGGGATCCTCCTCATCATCATCAAGTTTGGCTCTGCTTCGCAAGCATCGCCGTCATCTGCAATTAAGATAGGAACTGTTTGGTGTGCGCAACACCGTCCCGTAATGTGTGAGTGAGTAATTAACTCAGTGGAATCATAGAGCAAAGATTAGCATGTTCTCAAATCAATCATGCATAATAGTAAAGCAATTAATCAAACATTCCTAAATACTATTGTTAATGCAATATTACATGACATGATGGATGCCCTCACCGACATTCTCCCTCATACGGCACCATCTGCGTCCACGGCATGCTTGCATACCGTTCAGTGCTCCACATCTTTCAGGCACATGCAATGTGATGTTGATATGATTACCGAGTTATTATTAGTCCTTTTCATACAGCAGTATTGGAAAACTAAGGTACCTTGCTTATATCAATCCCAACATAAATCCTGTCTAGGGTCGTCACTCCTAGTAATCTCATACGATGTTATATTTGTAGGTCGCTGCAAGGGCTGTCAGGGCTGTTGCTCGCACTCGTTGCACCGCTCCCCCATCACTTTATCAATACAAGCCTAATTATCCTTAAGACTGCATCAGGACTCGTCGCCCCCATGTGGTGTCAGGATAAACTCAAGGTCACTACAAAGGGCTCGTCACCAATCAGTGTAGGCCGACAGTAAAAATATAGGGTCCCATACCACCATAATATGCTCAGAGTAGGGTGGTCACTGGTCACTACGGGGAGGTTTGTGGCCCTAGCGTAGGCCGACAGCGACCACGGTGTCCCATACCACCATGCCTAGCTTATGAGTCTTTATGGATTAAGGTACCATGGTTGACAGGGTTTTCAATGGTTAGTTCAGTACCCTAGGTTCAAGCAGTTATGACTCATACATGGTGAACATACAATGGCCAGTCGAGTTACGTGACGGGCTCGACTAGCACGAGCGCATCTCAAGTTGAATAACATGAAGTACATGAAACACTTCGTGTGGCCTAACCACTGCCGCCAACCCAAAACACGACTCGCGTTCATCGACGTGTCTTCTGTGGTACATAGAAACTAACCACGAATTCGATCCATTACCGACTGCCTGGACTAGGTCATAGCCCCAAGCATTTGTGCATCAACATCAGTAAGCATTGTGAGTAACAGAAATGAAATACAACATTGTAAGCATGTTGGCACATGTTATAACATACAACTTAAGAAAATCATCCAACACATGCATTTCATACATATAATGAAATCAATACATATAGCCAACATGATGGAAATCATTTACATCAGCGCATTACTTGAGAATTCAATCTCAAAACTCCTACACAACACCATTTACTCAATACATACTAATACAAACATTTATACAAACACTTAGACTACACACTTTAGTCTACATAGCGTATGTCGACTCAAAGTGCGCTTAAGGGTGAATCTCTTCGTCAAACCAATCATGCACGCATTCCTAATATTCTAACACGATAAATAGCCATGGAAAATATTTTATCAAAATATGCATGTATACAGTATTTCCTACAAATGACTAAAATGCCCTAAATCTCATATTTTTCGTACATTTACGAAACAGAAAACGGACAGCATGTTGTAAATGTCAAACGGCATTACCGTCGATAATCTACTATTAAACGACATTGAAAGCTTTGAAATCAGTCAATCAAAGCGTCTAAGATCCGCACCTTTTGCCCTAGACGTGTATCATTTCGAACGGAGCGTATACGCTTCGTCAACGGCGTACAGATGACCTAATACACAAGTCGTATAAGCTACTTTGCTATTTGAATCGACGGAATGCTAAATCAGTAAGTGTTTAGGGTTTTACTTACCTAGAAATGTGTTGAAATCACCGGCAAAGTGATTGGGATGCGTTGCTTGAACACGTGAAGCAGAAGCAACAAGTGGCAGGAAGATCTCTCCCACACTCTCTCACTAACTCTCACTTTTTCTCTCTCTCTAGCTAGGGTTTCTAGCAAATTCGGATGGGTGAGAGAAGTGAGGGTTTCAAACCCTTTTATAGCCTAAAACCTTCCCAAATTAGGCTTGGGAACAAGGTTCACTTGAGGTATAATCAAATCGGGGTTGTTCTGGTCCAAAAGAGCATTTCTGGAGGTCCCCTGGCCAAACGCGGTCGGACTTAAGCTCATGCATACTGGATCTAGCACACATCAAGTTTTCAGACCGGTAGAGTTCGCAGATCGCATGTGGCGGTCCAATTTCAGTTCAGCGGTCATCGCACCTAGATCAGGTCTACAAGTCTCGTGATATGAAAGAGAAATTTTTCCTTATCCGAGGGTGTAATTTGGCTGAATTCTGACGGTTAGAACACTTAATAATAACGCGCCAAGTCACGTGCCAGATTTGAATTAAAATTTTCAAATCCAACCCTTTTCTCACTCTCTTCACTCCAGGCTCAATGAAATAGCCTCTGAACGTCGGTTGGCCTTGATTTTCAAAACGATTGTCAAGTCCAACCAAGCGGTCATAACGGTCTAAGATGGTAGATATCGAACTTTCGACGCGCGGTTTAGATCCAATACAAAGTTTCAAAGGGTTCCCGAGAACAAACTGGTTAAAAGTTTGATCCTGAATTTTAGGGTAACGTAGCATCAACGATTCTACAAGTTTTGGGTCTTGCAGAACGTGTTTAAAGCGATCAGGGACAATTTCACTGCTACTCCAGCGTAGCGCTAGCTAACTTACGCTTAGTTTCTAAAGGAATTAATCCTAAGTGATTTCTTTGGCTATGGAATTGGGTTCTGAGCAGTTACCAAGGTGTTTTAGTTGACCCATTGCCTAAGGACATCTAATTCCAGGTTGGTAAAAAATCTGAGGTGTTACACAAATCAACCTACCAAACAGTATCGCCCTAGAGTTTGACTTGAAGGCCGACACAAGTTGATCATAAATCATGATAGGAAGACACATAGGCTCGCCCGTGCCGAGCTTGTATAAGGTTTCAAACATAAATGGAGTAAGCTCAGTGGTGTTACCTCCTCGAGGATAAACATTTGCAACAAAGATAACATGGAGGACGTGGTAATCATGAGCCATTTCGGTTGCTTGGAGGGCATTTCCCTTATTCCACTCAACATTATGACCGTTGCAAAGAAACTCATTCTAAACAATTCGCTTTTCGTCGACTGTCATATCGAGTTCAGTTGCTAGGTCATTACAAAGAGGAATTTTGATGAGGGAGGTTATCCTGGCTGGAGTGACTTGATAGGATTTCCCTCGATAGTTGACATCAAAGGCCAGAGAGTCATGGTCATCTGGTTATGTGCAATGAGACATGAATGCCTTGACAAGGTTTACATCAACATCCCCTCCGAATGATAAAATCGGGTCCCAACCCTGATTGTGAAGGATATTGCATATATTGTAAGATTGACGACATGAGGTGTCAATAATCTGTTCACAAATAATTTTTCGAGTAGTAAAACGGGCCGCGATGGGACTCGATGGAGGAGAGGGTGGTTGGGAATGTTGGGTATGTTGGTGAATACTTTGTCCTCTCTTTACAGCACATAGCTTTCTCTTTGTCCTAGAGGACTCACCCCTATCATGCTTCTTTTTAGTGTGACCTTCTCTCACTGGTGTATATTCTTAGTCATCCGTGGAAGAGAAGGAAGGAGAATGACGAAAATGGACAAAAGGGGGTGGAAGGAGAGGATTTACCTAGCAAGAACCAAAGGCAACTACTAAAAATATGAGAAAGGAAAGGATTTACCTAGGAAGTATTGTTGAAACGGTTGAGTCGGTAGGAAAAACCTCTAGCTAAAGTCCAGGGAGTGCAAGAAATCAAACTAGGGCAAAACTGGACCGTTTAGGGTCCAGCTCTTATAAGCAGCCCCGCCCGAGTTCAATAATCACCGAAGGTTAGTTCGGTGTTACCGAAGTTCCTTCAAAAAGTAAATTTTTCACTATTTTTAAAAATGTATAATTATATATATTTCTCATTTGAGTTTGTACATTCAAAAAAGTATCAAAATGGATAACATCGATGTAACACCCTAGATTTTCACTAACCTAGAATTACATGTCCTTAGGCAATGGGTCAACCATATCACTCTTAGAGATCAATCCTAAAGTTCAATCCTAAAGTCTAGAAATCGCTTTTCAACCCATTTCCTTCAAAATCTCACATTTCACCACCCCATTCTTCAAATTTCTCTAAGTACTTTCATATTAGACACAAACCTAAATTTTAGAAGGTAAGAAACTATACTTAAACTAAAACTTACTATAAATAGTAAATACATGCGTAAAATAGCATTTTAACTAGTTAATATTTAAAATTTCGTGATTTAGATAGGTTATTTGGATGGATTAGCTTATTCTACCCTAAAATCATATATTTTACATTGTATAACTCATTCCAGTTTGTAAATGAGACTCAATAAACGCCTCGATGGACTCGTGGGCCCAAACGACTCAATTCGGGGGATCCAAGGTGGGCCCCACATGTTTTCGGCATCCCGGGGGGGTGAGGACCTCACTTATGGGGTGATTCCTCACCAAATAGGTCAGTGACCGGCGAGGACCTCGCCAGTTTGGCGAGGCCTCACCGACCTCGTCCGTACAGTGATCTGGCAGGCCGGTTTCTGCACTTTTCTGCACATTTCTTTCAACTTTGAAAAATCATCTCCATCGTTATAACTCCGATTTAGGTGATTTAAAAACTAGATTGAAGCTAAATGAGTCTAGGTTTATATAAAAATATGTGAAAAATATAATAAAATACTTAATATAATTTAAAGTAGGACGTTGTGATAACTATCCGAAAATCACTTGTTAGACAGCTACTGCTTCTGGAATTTTTAGAATTTTTCTACAACTCAAAATCTTATAAAATTTGGTGGAGATAGGATAAACTTGATGATGAACCACTCAAAAAATAATTAAAATAATATGATAACTAGAAGTGCCTAAAATGGGGCATAGAATGGCCCTAGGACCGTGTTCTGCCATAATTAGGCTAGAATTTGGTTAAGTACCATACTGAATACTCAGTAGAATTAACTTGAACCAATTTAAATATGAAATAAAGACTCAAAATGAGTAGGACCGCTAGAACTATGTTACCTAGAAACCTGGGATCAAACTCTATTCTCGATTGCTCTTGGGAGCACCTTGAAACTCCGTATCAGACTTGGACCGCACGTCAAAAGTCTGATAGCGATGAATTTAGATGAATATGACCGCCTAATTGGACTTAAAAATTATCCTAAAAATTAAGTCCAGATGATGTCCCACGATGATTTCCTTGAGTCCAGAGTGAAGAGTGTGAGGAATGTTAGAAATTAAATATAAATTATGAAATCTGGCACATGTCACTAGCATGACATTTTCTAAGCGGTCTGACCGTTAGAATTTGACCAAATTTCACCCTCGGATTAGGATAGTTGGCCCTTACATGTCTAGGTACTTGTAGCTCTGATCGAGTTTCGGTGACCGCTGAACTGAAACTAGTCCGCCACGGTCGATCTGGAAACCCGACCGGACTGAAAACTTAACTCGACCTAGATCCGATATTAGAAAGCTTAATTCCGACCGCATTTAGTAACAAGACCGCCAGAAGTGCTCTGTTGGATCGGAACAAGCCCGTTTTGGTTATAAAATAGGTATCCCTTAGCTTTAAGCCTATTTCCATCGATTTTGGGCTTATAAAAGGGCCTTAAGCCCTCTCTCACAAATCCCATACGAATTTAGAAAACCTAGGAGAGAGAAGAGAGAAAAGAGAGAGAAAGTGGGAGAAAAGTTGGGGTTTTCTCCTGAGATTCTTCCATGCTGCTCCAAATGCCAAAGTCATCCACTTGCATCGCTATTCTGGCGATTTCAACTTCGTTCTGGGTAAGAAAAATCTAACCCTAACCTATTTTAAGGCTCCTATGGGTACAAGTAGCTAAGTAGCTGACTCACTTTATGTTATAGGTCGTCATATCGACGTTGACGGAAGCGTAGAGTACCTATTCAATTCATTACGCTTCTACGGCATAAGGTGCGGATTTTAGACACTTAGGTTACCATTTTTCAAAGCTTTCAATGCTGTTTAATGGTAGATTGTTGACAAGGATACTGTTTGACATGTAGAATATGCTGTCCGTTTTTCATTTCGAATACGTATGAAGAATATGAGATTTAGGATATTTTGGGATTTGTAGGAAAACTATATACGTACATATTTTGCTAATATGATTGCCATGAGTATTTACCGTGTACCTATACTAGTTATACGTGTATGATCTGATTGGTGAAGAGATTTGCCCTAATACACATATTGGCCGACATATGCTATGTAGACTAATGTGTGTAGACTAAGTGTTTGTTGAAATGCCTAAATCAATATGATTTATGCCTGCCATATGTATTGAATGTAAGAACATGATTGTTGTGTATTAGACATCTCCTTGATATAAGGATTTGTCATATTATACGTTGAAATTAACATACGTCAAGTACATTGGAGTTGTGTAGTCTAAGTGTTTGTATAAATGTATGTATTAGTGAGTATTGAGTAAATGGTGTTGTAGATTAGCGTTGAGATTGGATTCTCAACTAATTTGATGATGTACATGAATTCCTCCATGCTTATTGTGTATGAATTGATTACCTTATGTGTAAAGTACTCATATATGGTTAACTGCTTATGATGTATGTTATAATATGCTGATAACATGCTGAAATTTCTTGTATTTCAATTGTCTCTCTCATATGGTTATTGATTTAGATTACATGTGCTTGGGGCTTTACTCTAGTCCAGGCAGTCGGTAACAGTTTAGAATTCGTGATTGGATTTTATTCGCTACGAAGGATGTGTATGATGAACCCGAGTCGTACTAGAGTCGTTAGCAGTGGTTAGGCCACACGAATTGCTTGTGCACTTCATGTCGGTCGATTCAACGTGCGCTCGTGCTAGTCGGACTCATCAAATAACCCGACTGACCATTGTATGTTCACCTTGTATTCGTTATAATTGCTTGAACCTAGGATACTGAACTTACCAGTGATAACCCTGATAACCGTGGTACCTTGATCCACTAAGACTCATGAGCCAGGGATGGTGGTATGGGACACCGTGGTCGAGCTGTCGGCCTACGCTGGGGCCACAAACTTCCCCGTAGTGACCAGTGAGCAACCCAGACTCGTGAGCAGATTATGGTGGTATGAGACGCTATATTCTTGCTGTCGGCCTACACTGATAAGGTGATGGGGGAGCGGTGCAATGAGTACGAGCAACAGCCCTGGCAGCCCTTTGTAGTGACCTCAAGTGTACTATGAGTCTACGTGAGGCGACGACCCTTCCGTAGTAACCAGAGTACAACTAGTCTTGTATTGATAAGGTGATGGGGGAGCGGAGCAACGAGTGTGTGCAACATCCCTGACAGCTCTTGCAGTGACCTAGAAATATATCATCGTATGAGAATACTAGGAGTGACGACCCTAGACAGGATCCTTGTTGGGAATGATATAAGGGAAGAACCCTAGTTTTCCAATCCTGCTGTATGAAAAGGACTAATAACAACTCGGTAATCATATTCATATCGCACTGCATGTGCCTGGAAGATGTGGAGCACTGAGGGAAGAAAGCATGCCGCGGACGTAAGATGGTGTCGCATGAGGGAGTATGTCGGTGAGGGCGTCCATCATGTCATTTCATTCTTGCATTAATCACAGTATTTAGGAATGTTTGAATTGCTTTTTTTATCATTATCGCTTTATTGATTTGATAACATGTTAATCTTTGCTCTATGATTCCACTGAGTTAGCTACTCACTCCCACGTTAGGGGACGGTGTTGCACACACCAATCAGTCCCTATTTTAGTTTCAGATGATGGCGATGCTTGTGAAGAAGAGTCGGACTTGATGATGAGGAGGAGGATCCCTCCTATATGAAGGTTTTAATCGACGAGTTTATAGGGTTACTGATTAGATGACAATACACTTGGTATTTTGCTCTTTATTTCCACACCCATGTATATTCTTTTCCTTCTATTTTGGAGTATACATGTATTTAGTTAACCTGGTAACATGTTCACACTCTAGAGACTTATAATCATTTATATATTTTATATATCTATCACATTCTTTCGCTTGATAATTTAACTGTCTCTGGAGTATGATATGTTATTTTGGCTTAATCCACTTCATGTTTTATGTATTATTACAGCCGACATTCATCCATCATTGAAAATGTTGTATAAGTGATGTTCTGAAACTTGGGAGTGGAGTTTATGCTCGACCCCTGATTTTTGGAATGTTACAATATATGTCTAAACTGTGAATGGACCTTTAAGGTTTAAAATTCAATATACATATATGTTCAAAAAACATTTTGAGGGTGTGATTCCTCAGATCTGACAATTTGTGCAAATGGTCTGTTATGTTTATATCGCATGTATCCCAACAAATTTTTAGAGATTACAAAATCTGTTGCCATCTAGCGATTTTGTTAATATATCGGCGAGTTGTTGCTCGGTAGGCACATGTTCCAATATAATGATGTTTTCTTTGACAAGTTCACAAATGAAGTGATGTCGAATGTTTATGTGATTGGTACAAGAATGTTGGAATGGATTTTTTGAAATATTGATGGCACTTGTGTTGTTATAAAAGAGTGTCATTGTTGATTGTGTAATACCATAATCCAGTAACATTTGCTTCATCCATAGAAGTTGTGCGCAATAACTCCTTACTTCAATGTATTTAGCCTCAGCAGTGGATAGTGAGATTGAATTTTACTTTTTTGTTATGCCATGATATAAGATAGTTACCGATATAAAAATAGCCTCCGCTGGTTGATTTGCGAGCATCAATGTTCCCAGCCTAGTCAGCATTTGAATACCCAGCAATAATGGTAGATGTTTCAAAGGGGTACCATAAGCCGAAGTCAATAGTCCTAGCCACAAACCGTATGATCCTTTTTACCGCGGATAAGTGTGATTCTTTAGGATCATCCTAAAATCTAGGGCATACACCAATGATAAAAGAGATATCTAGTCAACTTGCAGTTAGGTAAAGCTGTCAATCATACTGAGATATAAGTGTTGATCTACACTCTTCCCATTGATATCTTTAGAAAGTTTGAGAGTGGTGCTCATGGGAGTATTATGAGTGTGGTAGAATCAAGTCTAAATATTTTAATCAGATCTTTAGCATATTTAGACTGGCATATGAATATTCCATTAGCCATTTGTTTCACTTATAATCCTAGAAAAAAATTCAGCTCACCAACCATGCTCATCTCAAATTCAGATTTCATCAATTCAGTGAATTCATGAGCTACATCTTCACAAGTGGATCCAAAAAAAATATCATCCATGTAAATCTGGGCAATGAGCAAGATATTCCCAGTCTTTTTCGTAAATAGTGTCTTATCAACACTCCCCCTATAAAAATTATGGTTGAACAAAAATAGCATTTGGCACTCAAACCATGCTCGGGGAGCTTACTTCAAACCATAAAGCGCTTTACTCAATTTGTATACATGTTAAGGGAATTTAGAATCCAAAAATCCTTTTGGTCGTTCTACTTACACTTCTTCCTTAAGTACATCATTGAGAAAGGCGCTTTTAACGTCCATTTGAAATAGTTTGAACTTTAATGCACAAGCAATAGACAAGAGAATTCTTATGAATTCGAGGCGAGCTACATGGGCAAATGTCTCATCAAAATCTATGCCCTCAATTTGTGAGTAGTCTTGTGCCACGAGTCGAGCCTTGTTCCTTACTACATTACTAGATTCATCAGATTTTTTTTAAAAAATCTATTTAGTTCCAATGATATTTGTATCATGTGGCCTAGGAACTAGCTACCACACCTCATTCCTTTTAAATTAATGGAGCTCTTCTTGCATAGCTGCTATCTAAAATTCATCTTAGAGAGCTTCTATGACATTTTTAGGCTCGATTTTTGAGGTGAAGCACGAATGACTAATAATGTCCTCAAGTTGGCGTCGAGTTTTCACACCATCAGTAGGATCTCCAAAGATTTGATTGATGGGATGATACTCAATGAATGGCAAGTTGTTCGACGGTTGAGGTTCAAGAGGTGTAGTGACTTTGTTATCTGATTTGTTCTTTGTAAACATGTCTACTTCATCCTCTATATCAATTTCAAGACTATTTTCGTCATGCGGTTGGTCATCAACAACCACATTGACTGATTCTTGAATAGTGAGTGTCCTCAAATTGTATACTCTATAAGCACGACTGTTAATAAAATATCCAAGGAAAATACCTTAGTCGCTTTTAGAGTCAAACTTGCCTAAACGTTCTCTGTCTTTAAGAATATAACATTTACTACCAAAGACGCGAAAATATTTTACACTTGGTTATTTTCCACTCCATAATTCATATGGAGTCATGTTCAGTCCTGCCCTGAGATATACTCTATTAATTATGTAGGAGGCTGTGTTGACGGCTTCGACTCAGAAACTTTTAGCCATTTTTTTACTATTTAGCATAACTGAGCCCATTTCTTATAATGTCCTATTTTCCTTTCTACCACTCCATTCCGTTGAAGTTCTTTGGAGTTGAGAATTCATATCTAATGTCATTCTTATCATAATATGATTTGAATTGATCATCCTCAAACTCTCCACTGTGATCATTTCTGATTCGTTTTATGAAATATCATTTTTCATTTTGTATCCTTTTTACTAACTTCTGGAATTCTTCAAATGCATTAGATTTTTCCCAAAGAAAGGCAACCCAAGTGAATCTTGAATAATCATCTACTCCTAGCAAAAAGTATCTCTTTTTCCCATGGCTCTCAACTTTAATAGGTCCCAATAAATTCGTGTGTAACAGGTCAAGAGGTTTGGAAGTTGTTGCGGTGGTTGTCTTTTTATGTCCAACCTTTATTTGTTTGCCTTTTAGACAATCACCGCACACAATCTTCTCCTTTTTCCTGATCTTAGGGAGACCTTTCACCAAGTTTCTTGAGCTTAATTTTGCTAAATTTCGATAGTGGACATGCCCTGGTGCTCTAACTTGGATTCATTGTTTAAGACCATGTGGCATTTTGTGGATGGGATACTTTCTCCACTGCTTTCAATTACATAGCAGTTATCACTTGTATGAATACCTTTTATAACTAGTTTACCTTTGTGATTTGAGATCTTGCACATATTTTTGGAGAAGTTTACAGAATGGTTTTTGTCACAAATTTGGTAAATGCTTAGGAGATTGTGTTTCAGTCCCTCTATGCAAAGAACATATGCAATCTTGGGCAAGCTAGGTCCAACTACTATCCCTCGTCCAATAATCTTGGCCAAGCTCCCATCACCAAAAGTGACTAACCCACCATCAAATTTTGAATACTCACAAAAATGGGACTGATCACCTGTCATATGTCTGGAGCATCCATTATCAAGATACCACTTGGAACTACTACTTGCCTTAAGTGCGGTGTGAATTACAAGGCAGTTGTTCTTGTTCTTTACTATCCATTTGGCGATAGTTTTCTTGGGATATGTCACTTTATCTTCATTTTGGATTTACTTAGACTTTTCAGGTATTTGTGTCAGATTTCCATGTTTCATCAGTTCCCTGGTTTTTGATTCAGTTGATTCTCTTGGTTCAATAGCTCCACCATCCTTCCAATTATTTTGGGTGGAGTAGGGTATTTTCTACCTTCATTTAATGTATGTTTTAAAGGACTCTTAATTTTTTGGACTACTCTTCCTGCTAGTTTAGATTTTTCTATGTGGTTCAACCTAGAAGTGAAATGAGACTTACCGGATATAAGACACATAGACTTGTAGTGTCCCAAGTCTCCACAGGAGTGACAAATTTGAGTGATTTTTGTATTGCTTCCAGATGTAACAATCTTCCTAATTACAGCTGGTGTTGAGACCAGGCTTGGCTTTCTAAATTCATAGCCTAATCCTCTTTCGTATTTATGACTTCTTCCCATCCCTAGCAATTTATCCAGTTTTTCACTATTTTGTGAAAACTTGTAAATAACTTCAACAGACCGATTAGACTTTTCTAAATCGAATCTCAGTGTGTGATTTTCATTTTTGAGTTCTTCATTTTCTGATTCTAAAAGTTTGATTTGTTTCTTTAGTTTCTGACTTTCTGATTCAAGGGAAGTTCTTTCAACATTGTCATTTTTAATATGATATTGCCAAAGATCATTTATCATTTGTATTTATTTTTAATGTTTGATCTAAATCTTTTTGCAATTGTTTATTTCTATTTTCTGAAACGCCCAAGTTTTTTGAGTATGTTAATGTTATGTATGTAGAGTTGATCATAAGCATCATGTATACTTTCTTTTTCTTCTTCTTCTTTTTCCTCATGATTTGATATTCAATTATTTCTTCGATATCAGTATCTTCCATTTTTGTCAAGATCTCCCTCAACGTTGTTAAACCTTTCAAGAGGAACTCGTTCTGATATCAATTGAAATTGCGGTTTACACCGCTGATACTAAAAAGTGAATATGAGGCAATGTCCTAGAGGGGGGTGAATAGGACTTTTCAATTATTTTTTCCTATTTGAAAACTTGATTACTTATCTTAAATGATCATTCAATTTTAAAGATAGTAAGGCAATATAACTCTAATGGCTTCCAAGCTAGTTAGAGGATCCAATCACAAAGGCTATTAAAGATATAGAAATATAATACCTAGCCTAGTGTTATGAGCTTATGTGTGGAATGTGTTTCCTATCAGTGAATAGCATTTATTCAATCATGTATACAAATTTAAACATTTAAGCATATATAAGCATGATTTAAGCAGATGTCAAAATGAACATTCCAAACACAAGCATTTATAGTGGTTTAGCTACATGCCTACTCCACTCCCGGCATCCACACTCAATCCCAGAGAGCACCGAATTTCACTATCAAAGGTTTTAGGTTCACATATAACCTTTACAGTCCTACACCATGGACAATTTATGCTTTCCATAAGAGAAAAGGTCCTACACCTAGAACTCGCGTTTAGACCCACCGGCCAAGATCCCACACAAGGCACCTACAGTTTAGGCCCACCGGCCAAGGTCCCACATAAGGCACCCACGTTTAGGCCCACCAGCCAAGGTTCCACACAAGGAACCTACCTTTAGCCCACCGTCTAAGGTCTTATACAAGGAACCTAATCGAGTTTGTTTATAGAAAACTCTTAACCTCAACTTACACGAGGAAAGAGACTAAACTTTTAAATTTTTATAATGACACTTACTTGTCAGATAAAGTTCTCTCTTGTAGCTTGTTTCAAGTTGCTAGATCTTTGTGCTCTCGAGCTTAAATTAGCTTCCCGGTGCTCTCCCAATTGCGTAGCTTGGATTTACCTGTTGTCTCAGCTTTACGATAAAAAACTTTGCATAAGATATATTTAGAAGGTGACCAAGGTTATGGGAATTGGTTGAATCTCTTATCTAGGATAATGAGTGGATTTCCTAAGGGATTCAACCTATGGACACTCTAGAGTATCAAAGAACCAATGATTTTTCTATTGGTTTGGTCTTTGAACTCTAAAGAAGGCATGGGTTTATGTTCTTCATTGAATAGGAGCTTTGAATGCTTATAGAAGTGAAAGATCACAATGAAGAGAACATGAACTCGTATGGATAGAGTCTAAATGGGCTAGGATAAGCTTGGGGTACACTAGAGACTCTATGGTGCCTATTTTCACTAATTTTACAAGTTTCTACAAGCCCCTTTTATAGACAAAAGCTTCCAATGGATATAAAATGACTAGTTTACGGTGCTACCGAAGTGAAGTTCAGTATTACCGAACTTTCTTCGGTGGTACCAAAATATCATTCAGTAGTACCGAATTAATTCCTCAAGTTATTGTTCAAAATGTGGCCATTTCGGTGGCACCAAAGATTGCTCGGTGGCAATCGGTGCCACCGAATTATCTAGTCGGTGATATCCAATTAACATTGTAAGCTTGCTGGATAGTTTTGAGTACCTTTGATAACATCGAAGGTATCTTTGGTGATACCGAAGGTGACGATCGATGACTCCTTCTTCCTACCGAAGGTGGACATATTTTCCTATTTTTAACCTTTTAATTATTCAACACCTTGGGATGTGCAAAAGCCAATACTATAAGATAAAATATGAACTCGGGATTGGCTTAGAATAGATGTCCTAGGTAGGTGTTCCTATTTTGGTTAGGACCATCTATTTGCAAGGTCACGATCGCAGAAGCATTTCTTCATCTTCAATGGCTTTGATGTTTCTGATCCAGTTGGGTCACCGGTCTTCACTTGCCAAGAACTCATCCGACTACAAGACACAACTAATCATGTAATTGACAAACATGGGTGCAAATAAGTGTATTAACAGAATCAATAGAGAAATAACACGTGGATCAATGACCAATTGTATTTATTGTATCGGGCAACAAAATAACATCGCTTTCACCTTTTTTCCCTAAAGGTGAAGTGACATGGGGGGCTATGTTGTCCCCTATTTCTAGCCATTCTAGAAAAACCAATATGAGGGTGACATTGAACATTACATGAGGAATAGGCAGTGGATGAAAAGATCTTCAAGACGCTTGGAGCACTTTTTACAGGATTATAGCTGGCGTAAATCTAGTTTTACATGTTAGGAAATGGTCAACAGATTATTGTGGTCAAGTTACGAGTGAAGAGAGAATATGTGGTCAAGTTGTTCAAGATATAAAAGGTGATCGAGGGGAACAAAGTCTTGGTTAACATAAGAAAACCGTCGTGAAAAGAAACGTAACAAAAAAATGATCCAAATAAGGGAATAATCTAGAAAGACTTTTCAACTACCATAACCGTTGCAGTAATGGAAGAAGGATTTGGAAGAACAAGTTGTAAAAGAACTCTATAAATAGCAGAGGAATCTAATAGAAAAAATCTCTACCAATCCAACACAACAACCTATTAAACTAAATCTCTCAATTTATCTTTTATCTCAACTTATCCTAAGAGTAGCTGTCACGCCCCAAACCCGAAAATCAGATTCACAGGACTCCCGATCACCAAATCCGGTGCCGATAGCCTTCGTAGTGCTCCATTCTCGGCTACTGGCAATCATATGCCAGATTCCGATCCTGGGATCCTACAAGGAGGATTTTCAGCATGAAATTTTTTTTGTAATGGAGCATAACCACAAGCATAACCAAGTCACAAAACAACAACACCACATATCCACTATATCAAAAACTTTAAGCACAATGTGGAAAGGAAAATACAAGGTGATCAAAAAGCTCCAAAATAGCCAGATGCGTACTCCTGCCTCAGCGCTGCTACTGTCCAACGCTACCTGCACGCAACTGTCGTGCATAAGCTTACAAAAGCATAGAGGGTGGTGTAAGTGTGAGCGTAAGGTAAATGTCAAGTGTACAATATCAGAGTAATGCAGAAGTATGCGGTAATTTTATGAATAAAATCAACCATACCAAGGCTATGTGATGCAAGGCATGAATGCTATCGGCCATACCAAGGCCATGCAATGCGAGACATGAATGCCATCAGCCATACCAATGTAATGTGAGGCTTACATAGCCGAATGTCATATGCGAAATGCAATCCAAGCAAGTCGATACTCATTAAGTACACATATCAGTACAGTTCCTCTCTGGATATCACCGGGGTCTAATACACTCACACTAACTACCTCCTCCCTAGCTGCATAGCCAAGCAAACGAAATAAACCTCACTATCCGCCTGACAAGTAGTCTGTCAATACCTACCCGACTTGTCGATAACGGACTCATTTACGAGCTGGTCAAACTCAGCTTAGCTTATAGCCCCCTCACTCAGGCGGATAAGGCCACACCCCCTTCCAACCTACCACGACATAATGGGAGATAAGACCTACTGGTATTCGACACTCGGGCGCTCGTGTATCTACTCGGTCTCGATGTTGGAGCAACTCTTAATACCAAAAAGGTTCTGGGACTTTCAACCAAGGACATCCTAAGTGCCCACAGTGCTAGAACCAAGTATTTTCGGTATCCAATACGGTCATCCACGATGTACCTGTGGAGTCACGGTTCTGATGTCACTAGGGCGTGCAGTGATCAAGTCACACATATGCGAAATACATGAATCACACCGTCAAATCATGCAACAATCCAGCGCGTACTGCGGGATCATGTGGGGCACTCTATCTCATAACGAGTCTCATAATAGTCTGCCCAATGGCGTATGCTATGATCAATCACTACTCATATCAAGCATACATATGATGCATATGGGCATGAGTCATGAGATTATACTAAGCATGTTATAAAGTAATGGACTACTCTTACGATGCAGATGAGCCTAGACGGCCTATACACAACTAGTATGGGCTTACCAATGTGCCCTAAGGAGAGATACAATGCGGACATTTAACCAACATTGTATATACAATGTGGACATCAAACCAACATTGCTCCCAAGGCATGTCCCACCATAAAACATCATTATACCACCCAAGGAGACATCACACATTGCAATGGACCTTAAGGACATCCTATTGGGCCTCGATCCATAGTCCTTAGATACATCAAATGGGCCGCATCATATGGGCCTTATATAAATCCAGTGGGCCACATCAATGGGCCTTATGTACATTGCAATGGGTCATATCTCCTGGCCTTTGAATACATCACAATGGGCCACCTTATATGAGCCTTATATAAATCAAGTGGGCCGCTTCAATGGGCCTTACATATACTTCAAACGGGCCATACCCTAGATGTAAGTTGGATAATGATTTCCACCATTAAAATTTACAAGGCCCACCATAACATTTATTTCCATCCAACCTGCTGGATGACGTGGAAGCGAATATCAGTTTATAGTAGGCTACTATGGCCCCTTTAAAATTTTGAATGGTGGACATCATTGGCCACTACTTTAGGTGGTGGGGTCCATTTGAACTTTAAATCTACCTCATTCTTTAACTCATGCACTAAAATGATCTTTCAAAATTGGATGGACGGTTTGGATGCAGTACATGCATCATGGTGGGTCCCACTGTCCAAACAGTGGACAGTGTGAATAAAACACATAAATCAAGGGGGTTCCACCGTCCACAGCAGTGGACGGTGTGGTTAAACACATACACCATGGTGGCTCCCACCGTCCGCCTGGACGGTGTGTATAAAATACACATCACTATGGGTCCCACGTGGGACCCAACATAACATTTATCTTCCATCCAATCCATTCATAAGGTCACCCGTACTTGGATAAAAAGGAAAAATAAATTTTATTTTGATCCGAAACTTCTGTGGCCCAAACAAGTGTCTAAAGGGCAGACACTCAATCCCACTATTCCCTCTGATGTGGGCCTCCTGAAATCTAGATTAGGCTAATTTTTGGGGTGGGTCCACTTCAAAGAGTGGCCCACCTCGTGAACGGGTTATATGGCAAATAAGCATCAAGGTGGGGCCCACATGTGGGGCCGTGGGCTCCCTGGCTTCCGGCATCCCGTAAATCTGCTCCATTCATTGCTCTCTATGGCTCAAGACAGATCAAACGAGCCCCATATCCAATGTATTTTAGTGTGTAAAAAGAAACCAAGTGAATTTAAATGGTGAAGATCATTGTTTGTTAAGGTATGGCCCACTAGAAAGTTGGATCAGCCTCATATTTTGCCTCAACACCTAAAATAGTCTGAGGAAAGGGATGGATGGCGTGGATTGAATATATACATCAAGGTGGGCCTACACAAGTGGGCCACCCAAAAGCAAGTGAATCAAGCTAAAAATTTTATTTTCTATTGACGTCCAGCGTCCCTGGATGCTGGATGGTCTGGGCAACCCACGTACATAAGGTGGGCCCTGCTCAGGTGGGCCACCAAATGGGAGATGGTGTGAATACAATACATATAAAGTGGGCCCCCATTTGTAGATGATTTGGATAAAATACATGCCTCATGTTGGGGTGTAACACCCCAGATTTTTGCCAACATGGGATTAGACGTACTTAGGCAATGGGTCAACCATAACACCTTGGTAACCTCTCAGAACCCAATTCCAAAGCCAAGAAATCGTTTAGAATGAAATTCTTTAGAAATTTAACGTGAATTAGCTAGCGCTACGCTAGATTAGCTGTGAAATTAGCATTGATTACTTTAAATACGATCTGTAAGACCCAAAACCTATAGAACCATTGACGCTATCTTACCCTGAAATCCAGGATCAAACTCTAAACCAGTTTGTTCTCAGGAACCCTTTGAAACTTTGTATTGGATCTAGACCGCATGTCAAAAATCTGATGTCTACAATCTTAAACCATTACGACCGCCTGGTTGGACTTGACAATCGGTTCAAAAATCAAGCCCAACCGATGTCCAGTCACTATTGTACTGAGCCTGGAGCAAGGAGTGTGAGAAAGAGTGAAATCCTTTAGAAAATTAAATGTGATTTAAATAAATCTGGCACGTTTCGCTTGTAGGTTAAGTATAAGCATTCAGACCATCGAAATTTGACCCAAATACACCCTCGGATCAAGGAACATTTCTCACCCAGGTCAGTGTACTTGGAATCCTCGATCGAGTCTCCGTGATCGCTGAACTGAAACTGGTCCGCCACGTGCGATCTGAGAACTCTACCGGACTGAAAACTTGGTGTGAGTAGGATCCAATATCCATGAGCTTAAGTCCGACCGCATTCAGCCAGGGGACCTCCCGAAATGCTCTTTTGGATCGAAAAAGACCCGATTTGGCTATAACCTAAGTATATCTTGACTTGGAGTCTATTTTGGTTATGTTTGGGCTTATAAAAGGGGCTTAAACCCTTAGCTTTCTAACCCATACGAATTTTAGAAAAACCTTAGGAGAGAGAAGAGAGAAAAGAGAGAAAAGTGAGGGAGAAGCTGGTGATTTCTCCTGGGATTCTTCCCTGCTGCTCCACGTGCCAAAGCCACCCACCTGCATCGTTCTTCCGGCGATTCTGGTTTCGTTCTAGGTAAGAAAACCCTAATCCTAACCTGATTTGAAGCTTAGACTAGTGTAGAAGAGTTCTACCTAACCTGTTTCTTGCTATAGCTGGCGTATCTGTCGTTGGTGAAGACACATCGTCTGAATCCTAACGAATATGCATTTCTAGTTTCAGGTGCAGATTTTAGAGGTTTAGATTACCTGTTTTCAAAGCTTTCAATGCCTTTTAATGGTAGATTGCTGATGAGGATGCTATTTGACATGTACAACATGCTGTCCGTTTTTTATTTCGTAAACGTCCGAAGAATACGAGATTTAGGGTATTTTAGGCATTTGTAGGAAATACTGTATACGTACGTATTTTGCCGATGTGATTGCCATGAGTATTTATCGTGTACCTATACTAGTTATATGTGTATGATCTGTTTGACGAAGAGATTCGCCCTAATGCACATATTGGCTGACATATGCTATGTAGACTAAGTGTTTGTTGAAATGCCTAAATCAATATGATTTATGCCTGCCATATGTTTTGAATGTAAGAACATGATTGTTGTGCGTTAGATAACTCCTTGATATAAGGATCTGTCATATTATACTTCGAAATCAACATACGTCAAGTACGTTGGAGTTGAGTAGTCTAAGTGTTTGTATAAATGTATATATTAGTAAGTATTAAGTAAATGGTGTTGTAGATTAGCGTTGAGACTGCATTCTCAACTACTTGATGATGCACATGATTTCCTCTATGCTTGTTGTATTTGAATTGACTACCTTAGGTGTGAAACACTCGTGTATGGTTAACTGCTTATGATGTACGTTAAAACATGCTGATAACATGCTGGAATTACTTGCACTTCAATTTTATTTATTTCATATGATTACTGATTCACATTACATGTGCTTGGGGCTATACTCTAGTCCAGGCAGTCGGTAACAGTTTAGAATTCGTGGTTGGATTCTATTTGCCATGAAGGATGTGTATGACGAACTCGAGTCGTACTAGAGTCATCGACAGTGGTTAGGCCACACGAAGTGCTTGTGCACTTCATGTGGGTCGATTCAACGTGCGGTTGTGCTAGTCGGACTCATCAAGCAACCCGACTGACCATTGTATGTTCCCCTTGTATTCGTCATAACTGGTTGAACCTAGGGTACTGAGCTTACCATTAAAAACCCTGTTAACCATGGTACCTTGATCCATAAAGACTCATGAGCCAGGCATGGTGGTATGGGACACCGTGGTCGAGCTGTCGGCCTACGCTGGGGCCACAAACCTCCCCGTAGTGACCAGTAAGTACCCTACTCTGAGCAGATTATGGTGGTATGGGACACTATATTCTTGCTGTCGGCCTACATTGATAAGGTGATGGGGGAGTGGAGCAACGAGTGCGAGTAACAACCCTGATAGCCCTTTGTAGTGACCTTGAGTTTATCCTGACACCGCATGGGGGCGACGAGTCCTGATACAGTCTTAAGAATATAAACTAGGCCTGTATTGATAAGGTGATGGGGGAGCGGAGCAATGAGTGCATGCAACAGCCCTGGCAGCGACTTAAAAATATATCATCGTATGAGATTACTAGGAGTGACGACCCTAGACAGGATCATTATTTGGGTATTGATATAAGGGAGGTACCTTAGTTTTCCAATCCTGCTGTATGAAATGGATTAATAATAACTCGGTAATCATATCCACGTCACACTGTATGTGCCTGAAAGATGTGGAGTACTGTGGAAAGAAAGTATGTCGCGGACGCAGATGGTGCCGCATGAGGGAGTATGTTGGTGAGGGCATCCATCATGTCATTTCATACATGCATTAATCACAGTATTTAGGAATGTTTGTTTTGTTTACTTTATCATTATCGCGTAATGGATTTGATAACATGTTAATCTTTGTTCTATGATTTCACTGAGTTAGCTACTCACTCCCACATTAAGGGATGGTGTTCCGGACACCCACTAGTCCCTATTTTAGTTTCAGATGAGGGCGCTGCTTGTGGAGTGGAGCTGGACTTGTATGATGCTGAGGAGGACTTTTCCTTCGTGTTTTGATCGACGGGATTGTAGGGAGGTTGATTAGATGTCATAATACTTGTCATTTTATATTTTTGGAGCACTCATGTATATTCTTTTCTTTCTATTTTAGAGTATACATGTATTTAGTTAACCTGATAACATGTTCAGACTCTGGAGACTTACAATCATTTATACATTTTATATATCTATCACATTCTTCCGCTTGCTAATTTAACTGTCTCTGGAGTATGATATGTTGTTTTGGCTTAGTTTCAATCTTTTTTAATATCATTCTATAGACAACATGCATTTATCATTATCTATGTTGCATAAGTGATGTTCTGGAACTCGGGAGTTGGGTTTCTACCCGACCTCCAATTTTTGGGGCATTACAGATGGTATCAGAGCATGATTTGGATTAAACCGGACGTGGGTTATGGTAACACAACTCACTCTGACGCACTCTGACTTAGGAAGGGGGCGATGGAAACTTAGAAATCACATTAGAATCTCAAGTTTCACCGACAAGTGAGACTATATGATAATTTAGGTCATAACATGTCTTCAGTCGCGTGAAGCGACCTAAGTCACCTCTAGGTCATGAGTCGATGGGTTGGAGTCATTCCCTGAAGAATTTTAAACTCGGGAATGGATGTCCTTGGGTTGTGGGGTAACCCTAACATCTTACACTCAATCTCAAGGCCTAAAACCCCTCTTTTATCCAATCTTTCAGAATCTCTCCTTCCACCACCCCATTCTTCAACCTTTTCTAAGTCCTTTCACACTAGACATAAATCCTAATGTGTAAATGATGGAGAATCATACTTAAACAAAAATTTACTATAAATAGTAAATATATGTATCAATCAGACTTTTGACCATTCCAATTATGGAATCTTGTGGAATAAATGGGTTAGTTGGATGGATTAGCCTCTCATACCCCAAAATCATATGCTACATGATGCATAAAATCATTCCGATTTATGAATTAGCCCTGAAACACCTCAAACTGATTCGTGGACCCACCCAAGCTAATCTGACATGATCCGGAGGGGGAGGGGGGGGGGGGGGGGGGGGGGGGGGGGGCGGGCACACATTTTTGGGGCCCACAGGACAGGGGGACCACGCCCCATAGGCCGGGCCTCGCCAGAATTGAGTTTGGCCGGTGAGGACCTCGCCGGTTCGGCGAGGCCTCGCCGTACAATGGGCCTCACTCAGGCCGGGCGTTAGGCCGACGATGTTTGGTGGTTAGGGGAGGCCCCCTACATGTGGGCCGTCCGTTAAAACCTTCCCAAAACCCTACCTCATTCACAAATATCACTCCCAAGCTCTCATTTCTTCACATTTTTACTGTCTCCCCTCCCAAATTCCATTTCAAACCACCTCCATTCTTATTTTCTGCCTCAACCGATGCCACTCCATCACTCACAGCCATACCAACTCCTCTCTCTCTCTCCATTCTCATTGTTTGGAGCTCTCCCATCCTCCATTGAAGGCTGAAAATTGGGTGAGCCTCCATACAAACCTATTTTGCTCTTTTCTCTTTGAAATCCTAGCCTTTGACGGCCTGATTCACTCCTCTATAGGGCCTAGATTCATTTTATCCCTTTAGGGCAGCCATTTATTCCCATTTTCTCCATTTTTCATGGCTTTGTAGAGGCTATTTTAGCCTTTTTCTCAACTTTCTTCGCTTGAGGAGTATTGAGAATACATGGCCGATAGAGCTCTAATGGGCAACAGACAGTATTAAGCTAGACAGTATTAAAGAAGGTAAGTCGGGACCGTGATAGAAGTCCTTTGGTAGAATTAGGCATCTATGTCATTGTCCTGTAGATTATTTGAATACCGTTTTAAGGATTTTTATGTTTGGTTGTTGATGGGTCTATTGATGTCATAGGTAGAAAATGTGTTGTGCTTAGTGGTTTGGGCTTAGCATAGCCGCAGTCGTCTCTGTCATAATGCATGTGGAATTTTATTCCATGTATTGTGGAAAATTTTGTTAAATGAAGTGCATGCCATTTTGTTCGCTATAAGGTATTGTCCCTAGATTGGGTATATCCTATGGTTTTCACTACCATGATTGGAATGTATACGATTAAAGGTAAATCCCGGGATTAAGCTTACAAATTAATTTTTATCCCACCCCACCCTCCTACCAAGCATGCCACTCTCAATCCCGACATGGGATTAGTAATGCGATCCCAGTTAACACAACTTGAGACCACTGGCTATATAGGCCCTTGGCATTTTGGACCTAGAGTTAGTACTCCTAGATTTGAAAGATCGGATGATATAGGAAATCCAATTCCATTTAGACAATCTTGACCCTAAGCGATAGAACAATTCCCTGTATTAGAAATAGTATGAAACCATTTAGAGAATAAGCTTAGGCTTTGGATTACAGCTAGTGAGTTACAAACTAGTTTACTAGTTACCTTAAGTAGTGTAGAGCCTGTATATGCTAAGAAATAGTAGGTTAGATTTGGTTGGAGTAGAACCTCATTCCTTTGATAGATCCCCTTAATTCTTATAGACTTCTGTTATAACACTTAGAACCATTCACTCTCAGGGAAAACTTATAAATCCCTCAGATTGAACTTAGAATAAACTAGCACACCCCTTAGAATTGCCTTCACTCTCAGGGATTACTCCCATTTGGAAACGCGGAGTAAAGGAACTGTATATATAAGCGAAGTATTCGCGGTTTGAACTGACTTCTTAATCCTAGTAGTTACCAATGAATCGAATGCTCTGATCAAGCAGAAGATCGGCATCGACTCGGATTAAGAACTGATACAACGAATTTTTTGTCCTGATTGGACAGAAGGTCAATGTATCCGGCTCAGACCCACTACACAACCTTTCTTCCGTGTTGGCCCGACCACCTACAACCAAAAGTTATTATTTTGCCTTTGGGAAATGTTAAGGACATACAGCCAATAGAGATTAGACCTCTTGCCACAAACTCACATCCATCCTTGGAATCAACCACAACACCCATCACTTCAGCTTTTTTCTACAACCATAGGTACCAATGCCATAGAACGCATCGTTAGCAAAGGAAGACCAATGTAGTGAGAGGTTGTTTCCCATTTCATGTTAAAGATAGGCCCTAAGTTATACCTCGTTTCGATATACGGATCGAGACATAGATTCTTGAGCCTTAAGTAGAGCTAAGTTTTAAGGGGGTTAGAACATTTTGAGCCCAATCTAGTTATGTCAGTCAATACAACCATTGGATCAGAGTAGCGCAGTGGAAGCGTGGTTGGCCTCTTCCCCACTGGCCCAGGATCGAAACAGTTAGTTTAGGTTATACGTAAGGTTAGGTCATTAAATAGAATTTGAACCTTCCTTAGAATTTCAATACGAAAGTCTCTCTAGGAACTCATTGCCCTTAGCCAATTTTGGGGATGAAATTTTGTTTTAAGGGGGATAGATTGTAACACTCTGAATTTTTACCAACCTGGGATTAGACGTCCTTAGGCAATGGGTCAGCCATAACACCTTGTTAACCTCTCAGAACCCAATTTCAAAGCCAAGAAATCGTTTAGAACGAAATTCTTTAGAAATTTAACGTGAATTAGCCAGCGCTACGTTAGATTAGCTATGAAATTAGCACTGATCGCTTTAAATACGATCTGTAAGACCCAAAACCTATAAAACCATTGACGCTATCTTACCTTGAAATCCAGGATCAAACTCTAAACCGGTTTGTTCTCAGGAACCCTTCGAAACTTTGTATTGGATCTAAAACGCGCGTCAAAAGTCCGATGTCTACAATCTTAGACCATTACGACCGCCTGGTTGGACTTGACAATCGTTTCAAAAATCAAGCCCAACCGATGTCCGTTCGCTATTGTATTGAGCCTGGAGCAAGGAGTGTGAGAAAGAGTGAAATCCTTTAGAAAATTAAATGTGATTTAAATAAATCTGGCACATTTCGCTTGCGGGTTAAGTATAAGCATTTAGACCGTCGGAATCTAACCCAAATACACCCTCGGATCAGGGAACATGTCTCACCCAGGTCAGTGTACTTGGAATCCTCGATCGAGTCTCCGTGACCGCTGAATTAAAACTGTTCCGCCACCTGCGATATGGGAACTCTACCGGACTGAAAACTTGGTGTGAGCAGGATCCAATATCCATGAGCTTAAGTCCGACCGCATTCGGCCAGGGGACCTCCCGAAATGCTCTTTTGGATCGAAAAAGATCCGATTTGGCTATAACCCAAGTATACCTTGACTTGGAGTCTGTTTTGGTTATGTTTGGGCTTATAAAAGGGGCTTAAACCCTTAGCTTTCTAACCCATACGAATTTAGGAAAAACTCTAGGAGAGAGAAAAGAGAAAAGAGAGAAGTGAGGGAGAAGCTGGTGATTTCTCCTGGGATTCTTCCCTGCTGCTCCACGTGCCAAAGCCACCCACCTGCATCGTTCTTCCGGCGATTTTGGTTTCATTCTAGGTAAGAAAACCCTAACCCTAACCTGATTTGAAGCTTAGACTAGTGTAGAAGAGTTCTAGCTAACCTGTTTCTTGCCATAGCTGGCGTATCTGTCGTTGGCGAAGACACATCGTCTGAATCCTAACGAATATGTATTTCTGGTTTAAGGTGCAGATTTTAGACGTTTAGATTACCTGTTTTCAAAGCTTTCAATGCCGTTTAATGGTAGATTGCTGATGAGGATGTTATTTGACATGTACAACATGCTGTCCGTTTTTCATTCCGTAAACGTACGAAGAATACGAGATTTAGGGTATTTTAAGCATTTGTAGGAAATACTGTATACGTACATATTTTGCCGATGTGATTGCCATGAGTATTTGTCGTGTACCTATACTAGTTATACGTGTATGATCTGTTTGGCGAAGAGATTCGCCCTAATGCACATATTGGCCGACATATGCTATGTAGACTAAGTGTTTGTTGAAATGCCTAAATCAATATGATTTATGCCTGCCATATGTTTTGAATGTAAGAACATGATTGTTGTGCGTTAGACAACTCCTTGATATAAGGATCTGTCATATTATACTTCGAAATCAACATACGTCAAGTACGTTGGAGTTGAGTAGTCTAAGTGTTTGTATAAATGTATGTATTAGTAAGTATTAAGTAAATGGTGTTGTAGATTAGCGTTGAGACTGGATTCTTAACTACTTGATGATGCACATGATTTCCTCTATGCTTGTTGTATTTGAATTGACTACCTTACGTGTGAAACACTCGTGTATGGTTAACTGCTTATGATGTACGTTATAACATGCTGATAACATGCTGGAATTACTTGCACTTCAATTTCGTTTATTTCATATGATTACTGATTCACATTACATGTGCTTGGGTCTATACTCTAGTCCAGGCAGTCGGTAACAGTTTAGAATTCGTGGTTGGATTCTATTTTCCATGAAGGATATGTATGACGAACTCGAGTCGTACTAGAGTCGTCGACAGTGGTTAGGCCACACGAAGTGCTTGTGCACTTTATGTCGGTCGATTCAACGTGCGCTTGTGCTAGTCGGACTCATCAAGTAACCCGACTAACCATTGTATGTTCACCTTGTATTCGTCATAATTCCTTGAACATAGGGTACTGAGCTTACCATTGAAAATTCTGCTAACCATGGTACCTTGATCTATAAAGACTCATGAGCCGGGCATGGTGGTATGGGACATCGTGGTCGAGCTGTCGGCCTACGCTGGGGCCACAAACCCCCCGTAGTGACTAGTGAGCACCCTACTCTGAATAGATTATGGTGGTATGGGACACTATATTCTTTCTGTCGACCTACATTGATAAGGTGATGGGGGAGTGGAGCAATGAGTTCGAGCAACAGCCCTGACAGCCCTTTGTAGTGACCTTGAGTTTGTCCTGATACCGCATGGGGGCGACGAGTCTTGATGCAGTCTTAAGGATATAAACTAGGCCTGTATTGATAAGGTGATGGGGGAGCGGAGCAACGAGTGCGTGCAACAACCCTGACAGCGACCTAGAAATATATCATCGTATGAGATTACTAGGAGTGACGACCCTAGACAGGATCATTGTTTGGGTATTGATATAAGGGAGGTACCTTAGTTTCTCAATCCTGCTGTATGAAATGAACTAATAATAACTCGGTAATCATATCCACATCGCACTGCATGTGCTTGGAAGATGTGGAGCACTGTGGGAAGAAAGTATGCCGCGGACGCAGATGGTGCCACATGAGGGAGTATGTCGGTGAGGGCATCCATCATGTCATTTCATCCATGCATTAATCATAGTATTTAGGAATGTTTGTTTTGTTTGCTTTATCATTATCGCGTGATGGATTTGATAACATGTTAATCTTTGTTTTATGATTTCGCTGAGTTAGCTACTCACTCCCACGTTACGGGATGGTGTTCCGAACACTCACCAGTCCCTATTTTAGTTTCAGATGAGGGCGCTGCTTGTGGAGCGGAGCTGGACTTGTATGATGCTGAGGAGGACTTCTCCTCCGTGTTTTGATCGATGGGATTAAAGGGAGGTTGATTAGATGCCATGACACTTGTCATTTTATATTTTTGGAGCACTCATGTATATTCTTTTCTTTCTATTTTGGAGTATACATGTATTTAGTTAACCTGGTAACATGTTCATACTCTGGAGACTTACAATCATTTATATATTTTATATATCTATCACATTCTTCCGCTTGCTAATTGAACTGTCTCTGGAGTATGATATGCTGTTTTGGCTTAGTCTTAATCTTGTTTAATGTCATTCTACAGACAACATGCATTTATCATTATCTATGTTGCATAAGTGATGTTCTGGAACTCGGGAGTTAGGTTTCTACCCGACCCCCGATTTTCGGGGCGTTACATGGGGTCCATCTGGGTGGGCCACATAGCCTTATAATATGAAAGAAAATGAAAAATAAAATTAAGGGAGAGAGAGAGAGAGAGGAGAGAGAGAGAGAGAGAGAGAGAGAGAGAGAGAGAGAGAGAGAGAGAGAGAGACTGGGACACGCTTGCGATGGAGGGACCTCGACACTATGGGCCCTCCGTTTCGAGCATCCAATTCATACATCAAGTGGGTCCCATTGCATGTGGACCCATTATATCAAAGATCCATGGTGAAGATCCTTTCTTCACCAAATGTAAGGTCTAGATGACCCATCCTACAAGAAAAATAAATATCATGATGGGGTCCATGGAGAATGGCCCCATCATGGAATGATCATGAGGATCCAAGTGGTCCATTGGCCACATCAAAGGTCTAAAGTGAGATCCATACCATCAATTGATAAGTCTCACTTGGCCCATCATCAAAACATGAAAAATTTATCCTAATAAGCACCCACCACTTGATCTTCTTGGTCCGTTGGGAAGCCGATCTCCTTGTGCTTCACTTTGATGGTGGAGATTAAAAATGGATGGCTAGAATGAGAGCTTTGGGAAGGGAAAGTGGGCCACACAAACTCTCTCTTCTCTCACTTGGAAGCTTGGACGTGTGGTGCTCTTACTTGGCTTGGGAATGTTGAGAAATGAGAGGGAGAGAGAGAGTTGTAAGGAGAGATGTGAGTGATGGGTGATGGAGTGATGGATGTGCTACTTGACATGTAAGGTGGTGAAAGAGAGAGGGTGAGAAAGAGTTAACTTTGGTGGTTGCTTGGGGATGGGGTGAAAGGTGATGTGTACTTGACATGAAGTGATTGATGGATTGATGGGTTGATTGATTGATTGATGGGTTGATTGATTGATTGATGGATTGATGAAACATGTTGTAGAGATTCTCTTGGGATTGCAACGCATGACATTTTTTCCTCGAACTGAACGTGGGTTCACATCATCTCGTCTAGGTATCGGATCGGTGCGTGAGTCATGGCGTTGGAACCGCGACGACGGTGCGGTTGCAATGATACAAGTGTCAGATTAAGCCGACTCAAATGTATAGGATACGACTTACGGTCATGCGCAAACGTCGATTATAGGTCGCAGGTCACCGGAATTCGACAGGAAGAATCGCGGGAAGCGACGGAACAGTACAGTGTAGGATATGGGTCTTACAGTAGCAGTAATTCAGTAACATTAATTGTTAGTTATAATCTTTATTTGTAATCCAAATCTACTCTCATACGCTAGATTTAATCTTTATCCTATATCACGCAGTTCTTTCAATAGATGCATTCTTACATCAATAGATGCATTCTTACAATTGCTCCTATTGACTGATTATGATTTGTTTTCTTTTGTTGATTACATTAATATTTTAAAAGTCCTTTTTTTGGGGGGAGTAGGCACAAAGTAATCTATCTTAGATCATTATCAAATTCTAAAAATGACTAAGCAGTTAATCTTCACATAATTTGATTATATATGTTTATATTGGACACATATGCTTAGTTCGGTGCTTGATGTCGAAGTTGATGGGTTCGGTTTCAATCCAGCGGATATATGATTCTTGTTGGGGAAAAATCTACAAACCAATAGATCAGATTATGGAATGGACTAACTCTACTAAATTAGCTCGGGCCCACCGAGCACCGAGCTCAACGAGGCCTTTACATCCAGGGACAAAGTTACCTCCGAAGAGGATGATGCAACTTTACGGACACACAAAGAGTCTTCCCACGAGCTCTCCCAAGTGACTACATGTCACCAACCTAACTCATAGGTTGGACTTAGGTCGATTACGGATCGACCTAAGATTGGTCATAAGACGATTATAGATCAACCATAGATCGGTCATATCTCAATCATAGATCATGTATAGATTGGCCATAGTTCGATTACAGATTAAGTATAAATCAATTACTGAACGATTCTCATAAGGCCAAAGCAGGAGCACAAGATGATAATGCTTCCAACTAGCCTACAGAGATAACAAAAAACTAATTTGTCGATCAGGCCTAAGCTCACTTTGAGTTCCTACCTAAGATCGACCTAAAAATTCAGATAATCCCCTAACATCAAATTGCGGATTATAGCCACGATATTAAGGAGGAGTCCTAAAATAGTATTCTGGTTCTCCTATAAATACAAGAGCACCCCTCACCGTTGAAGGTATGTTCACTGAAAAACCCTAAAGACTCAATTGATATTTCTTTTTTGGAGATCTTACACCATTGTATAAGACCTTGATCCTGATTCAGGCATCGGAGAGTCCCCTGCATTAGCCAGGGCCTCCTTTATCCCTTTTCGAGTCTGTGCAGCTCCAGGGAAGGTCTACACAAAGGTATGCCAGAAAACTGCATCAACGATTCTCACACTTCCACGCACACTATACACGACTGAAGGCAAACCGAAGTGTCAACGCAGTAAGGGTGATAAAAACCTGTACAGGCACTCACTCATGCGGGTGTACCGTGGAGAGATGGCTCGATCTAATTTGGGCTCCACCGTAAGATCTATCTTCGCAGATCGAATGTAATTTTCAACTATATGTTTTCCCAAAAATGAAGCAAGCGATGACAACAAAATGGCTACCGTTCAACCATGAGGAGGTTTGCTAACCCCACACGCGTGTACAGCCCAACTCCATACACGCCTCCACATATATTTACATGCCATATGTGTGTGAGATCCAAGCCATTCATTAGGTAGGGCCCAACATTTAGATACCTTGGCCAAAGAATCAGGTCTGTAAACACATTGTTAAGAGTCAATTTGTCTGGTAAATTACCGCACAGCTGATGAGAATCCTATTTTTATTTTGGCAAGAGAATCTACATGATGCGCAGCCTAACGTATGGCTTACATCCCACGCACGTGTGTGTGCCCATATTAACTCGTAGGAGAAGCGTACTGGAAGTGCAACACACAAGCGCGTGGGATCACCATACCTAAGGAAAGACATCATGTAAGTGTGGTTGGCCATCCATTTCAAGACAGAAGGCCGATCGCAGCCCACTTTCTTTGAAGAACGGGCGAGCTAAGGTTCGCGGTAGGTGAACTTGGACTTCCATATATACTGAGTTCGGATGCAGTTGCATCGTACTTGCATTTCAGTCTCATACCACATACGCTAACCAAATAACAGTCATGGCTTCGCCTCTCAGCCAACCCAAAACGTCCGACGAAGACGAGCAATGCCTGTTTGCCATGCAACTTGCAAGCGCCTCTGTCTTACCCATGGCCTTGAAGGCAGCGTTAGAGCTGGACGTGCTAGAGATCATAGCCAAAGCTGGCCCAGGGGCCCACCTCTCACCGTCGGAGATCGCCGCTCATCTCCCCACAGAGAATCCAGAGGCCCCCGTCATGCTCGATCGTATCCTTCGACTCTTGGCTAGCTACTGCATTCTTGCTTGCTCAGTTGTCACGATCGACGATGGCCAGGTGGAAAGACGCTACGGTCTGGCACCTGTTTGCAATTTCCTCGTTCGAAATCGAGAAGGTGTCTCGATCGCACCTTTGGTACTTATGAACCAAGATAAGGTCCTCATGGAAAGCTGGTAAGTTCCGATGTTCGCTAGTGATCCACTCTAATTTTAGCTGTCCGCATTGTATGGTTGTGATCAAACCCTGCACCCTTACTTCCGTGGGGGTGTAGAGTCGAGTTAGAGCTGGGCATCCAGTTGAGTCACACCGAGTTACGGGTGACCCGAACTCCACCCGACTGAGTCCAACATGCCTGATCCGATCCGAGTCCGGGTCTGACCTGGACTAATCCGGACCGAGTCCAACCTGGTCACAAGCACCAAGGTGGGTTGCCAGAATTGCAGCCTCTCCATTAACTACATGGCATCTGAGATCTTAAACGCCATATATGAGTTATATATATGCACACACAAATCGAGTTTCAGATTGAGTCGAGTCAGTAGCGAGTTAGATTTTAAGTCAAGTTAAGTCGAGGTACTGGGTAACCAGAACTGAACTTGGTTTGACTTCGGATTGGACAAAATCTACTCAATTCGGATCGACTCACCCACTCAGTCCAAATCAAGTCTGGTCTGAACGAGTCAGACGAGTCGAGTCGTCCGGTCCCTGCTCCAGGTGCAGTCGAGCTTTTAAAATACCGAATGGATATGCATCTGTCAAGCGAACCACTTCACATTGTATCGGTAACACCACACTATTAGATTTTAGTGATCTACCCCTCTAGTACCCCTCTCGGTACTTGTCCATGCGGTAAAAAGCTCTAGCCCGTACGATGTATTTGTTTTTACATTGGGAGCGGATTAGCTGATGTACCCCCACACACCACACACCAGCTATATACCTGCTCTAGGTATGTATCGTACGAAGACGGTTCAAAGGAGATCAAAGTTACATGCCGACAGTGATGTTTTTTCTTTTTTAAAACACCCACACCCTACCCACTCACGCTAGTGGAATTTCATCACGACAGTGATGTATTTATTATATATGTTTTTAGGGATTATTTTAGGGCATTATTCAAATAGCAGTGGAGATGATGATTTTCACCGTTAAACATTTTTCAGGCCTCACTAAAATATTTATTTTACATCTAATCTGTTCATACAGTCGCAAAGACATGAATGAATAGGAAAAATAAATTTGATATTGATCTAAAACTTCTGTGACTCTAAAGAGGGTTTCAATGGTAGAGGTTCAATATTACTCATTTTTGCAGTGTACCAAATGAATGGACGGTTCAGATATGATACATACCTGGTGATTAGACCCACATAACTTGTTAACCTTAACACAGCAGCTAGAGGTACACCAGCCAATCCGCTTCCTTTTCCTTGCCGTCATCCATTATTCTAGCGACTCTACTTTTCGGATCTGGCACCTGCGCCCGCCCCGGTCTGCCGGCTCGTCAGTGGCTCTACATCCGGTCGTGTGTTCCATTCGCATCGCGTATTATATATTTTCTTTATTGGGCTGGGCCATTCCATCAAATCTTTGGAAAGGAGCCCAATATCGAATTTGTGGATCGGTGTGGTCGCTTCTACGACTGACTTCTCAGCCGTTGGGTTTTGACTTAAAAAACGAGGCAAATTCAAATACCGGGTGAACCAATGTTTTCCTTTCAACCAGTTCTGTGTGGCTTAATCAATAGGTTAGACGGAAAATGAACAGTACAATGGACCCTACGAAGTTTTTAACAGTGGGCTCAATAACCACCGCTCTATGGTGCAGTCCACCTGATATTTGAATCTGTCTCATATTTTGGCCAAAAAATGAGCTGGCAAAATTGATGGACTGTGTGGATAAGATACATACATCATCACCCACCAGCACCAAGCTTAGTTAAGAAGGGGTAACTACCAAGAGTCCAATTTTAGTCTTTCACATGGCCAACTGATGTCCGTGATGATCATTCAGAATCCAACCATCAAGTGGAAATGTTCATTTGGGCAGTTGCTCTGTAATTTCTACGGTGTGGCCCACCTTATGAGAGATTAGCCTAATCTTTTTTCTGGGTGCGCATCATTGTGGGGGCGAACCTATTGGACGGGCCGGTTTGATGTAATCCACCCACCTTGGCCCAACAAAAGCTTTGTGCCATGTGATCATTTCTCTATACCATGCATAAATAATTAAAAATGCATTATAAATCTACGTGGGCGTTTATACATTTCTATTTAGTATTGTTTAATATTTTTATCAGGTACCACTTGAAAGAAGCGGTTCTCGATGGTGGAATCCCTTTCAACAAGGCTTATGGGATGACTGCATTTGAGTACCATGGCACGGACCCGAGATTCAATAAGGTTTTCAACCGAGGAATGTCAGATCACTCCACCTTAACCATGAAGAGGATTCTAGATACATACAAAGGGTTTGAAGGATTGAAGAGTGTGGTCGATGTTGGAGGAGGTGTTGGGGCAACCCTCAAAATGATCATCTCTAAGTATCCCCAAATTAAAGGAATTAATTTTGATTTGCCTCATGTGGTCGCAGATGCACCTGATAATTCTGGTATGTATATCTTTCTATCATCATCATCGTTGTCACAATCATTGTTAATGAATAATAACTAATTCAAAGCGTTGATCTGATGGCTTTGGTCGTTGATGGACCATGCTCTCTAAATCCCCAAAAAATAGAAGATCCTAGCCACTCAATTTATGCCTTATTTTCAATTGAATATGGATTGTCGGTGTCTTTATTCTTAATCCTATATTTGGATGCGAACAATTGAACGGATAGGATTATACATTTTAGGAGATTCTTTGAGCACTAATCATGACAAAAGCCACAAGCTCAATGGTCTGGACCAATAAGCCATGGGCCCCACACGCATAAACTCAATTACAGTAAAGCCTTATTATTATTACTACTAACGTTGCTGCTGTTGTTATTATTATTATTATTATTATTATTATTATTATTATTATGACGCGGATTGAGATTGCAGGCGTGGAGCATGTTGGGGGAGATATGTTTGTTAGCGTCCCCAGTGGGGAAGCCATTTTCATGAAGGTGAGTTGGAATTATTTTCTTCTTCTTATTTATTTATTTTTGAAAATATGGATTTATTATTAGCCACTGATCTGACGGTTATCTCATCGTCTTGCACTTGCGATTTTTGGGCCATTATACCAATGTCATGGATCTACCACACGCATGCCATAAGATTGAAGGTACTAACAAGCTATTTTGCACGCACGGGCTCCAGGCTTACGTCGTTGGATACATATAATGGCTTGGGTCCATTATATGGATATTCAGAGCATTCTATAAAATGTTCAATGTAGCTTATTAAAATTTATGCCTAGGGCCCATCCCTGTGTTTTCATTGTTGTGTCCCATGTGAAATCAATAATGAACTTATTGTTGGGCCCTAGTCATAAATTTTGGTTTGGCATTTAATATTAATAATATATTTTAATAATCATCATGGTGGGCCTTGTAAAAATTAATGGTTGATATCTCTATACCAACTATTTCATTCTGTGTGGTCCACCTAAATCACAGGTCAGCAAAATGTTTTAATCCTATGCCTAATGTGGGATTACACATCTAAAGGTTGGAATGGATCTCATATGCACAATGCGGTGGGCCACATTAAAATCAATTATGGTCCCATAAAATTCCCTTTGTTTTAATGAGATGTCAAGTCCAACAGGTTATGGTACACCCTCATTATATCTTTCAACCTATTATTGGCATGGAATTCAATCCTTCCAAGAGGTTGGCTCCATTTGTGGATGGCCTTATGAAAAAAGTGATGCATACCTACCCATTAAGGGGGTTATATCATGTAAAACAATTTCTAGCCTTTGGTAAATGGCAAAACACAAATGTGGTAGAGCCTATGATTGTTGTTAATAAGTTTTTCAAAAGGTGATGCTAGTAAAGGCTAACTTCTAGGATCGGATGGATGACATACACACATAAAAAATTAGAAGTTATCAGCTAGTTAGATCGTAACCTTTAGTTCAAACGGTTGGACTTCATACCTCCTTCCAATACATGTGGGGAATATCTATCTTTTTTAACAAAGAGGAGGGATGCCTGCCCTTGATTTTTATTGGGCCCACCTTGATATCCATATGAAATTCATTTCATTCATTAGGTGTGTAATCCAACGTTAACCCTAGGTCTAAAAATTCAGGCTAACATGTGATTCAGCAAAGGCACACCAAAGGAAAATATGAGATGATAGAGGTCATCATTTGATTTTTATTAATCCCAACATGATGGGTATATAAAATTCACTCCAACTGTTAGATAGCACACTAAAATTTACACACAAGGCTCGATACTTAGGCTCATTGACGCAGGGATGAACGTGATGAGGTCGATCACCATCTTCCTCAAGGATAACTATTCCGAATCCACGGAGCTTCTCTGGACTCCTCATAGAGACTTCTCGAATCCACGAGGAAAGAAAGCAAGAGAATAAGAATAAACTCTAATAAAATCTAAAATTATTTACTGAATAATTAATTATTCTCTAATGTATCTCCTTACACCATTAATATAGAAAAAAAAATAAACTAAAATTCGTAATTACTAAAAATAGCAAAATTCTAACTCTAACACAAATCCTAATTCTAATAAAACTCTTTTAAGGCCTAATTTCTAAAAATAAAAATTACAAATAAACTTTTTCTGGAAGAGTCTTAGTATAACTAAAAGTTATTTCTAAAAGGAAAGAAAATTTAAAACTCTAAAAATATTAAAAAATCGAAATTACTAAAAATAGTAAATTTTTTCTAAAAATTCGTTTTTGAGCTGAAAGCGCGCGTTTTCTGATGAAATGGACAGATGTGACTCACTTTGTGGATCAGTTCACCTCAGATGGCCCGTTTCAGTAAAGATTGATAAGTTGTACGCCCCGTAACGATACCCGGATCAAAAGTTATGGTCAATTCACGGTCCATCTCCTTGTGGCTCAACCATGCTAGGAATATCTCTGTGACACGTTCTACATCAGACCCCTCCACTTGAAAAAAACTCATCCTCGAGTTACGCAAGAGACTTGACACATGAGTCTAATATAACTTCTGACGCCGATGCTCATTATCCGTTTTTTCGTACTTGAAGTTAAGCTCTTAAGCTGACACAATACATGTACTTATGCTTTCCTTGACTTGACTAATATTGATCAATTCCTTCACATTTGACACAATACATGTACTCATGCTTTCCTTAATTTGACTAATATTAGTCAGTTCCTTCACATCCGTCTTTAAGATCTCATATTTTTTCTGATAATGTGGGCAATTAGGCGGACTTGCCCCTGAGATAGGATCAACGTGATTTTGTATATTTCGTATGAGAGGCAATTTATTAGAGAGTTCATCGAGCACAATCTTCTTGAACTCCTGCAACATCGACTTTAAATCTTTTGAGATATTCACAGGCTCCATATATTCTTTCTTTTCAACTAATGGATATATATCTCTTGTTTCCTCAGATTTTTTAACAAAAGTCTGTTCAGTTGTGAAAGACTATTCCTCAACTTTAAAAGTCTTAGGTTGGTTCTTCCTTCCCATAGGGGCAAGGATAATCTATTTGACATCTTTAATAAAGAAGATAAATAAGTTATCCCGATCCCTATGTGTAGTATTAATATTATTTTGCCAAGGTTGACAAAGTAACAGGTGACAAGCTTCCATGTCGACCACGTCACACATTACTTCATCCTTATAATATTTACCAATGGAAAAAGATATACGACATCGTTCAGTTACCTCTGTTTTGTTAATCTCTTTGATTCATCCAATCGTTTATGAATATGGGTGTCTTTCTGTTTTCAGTTGTAGCTTCTCCACCATTATTTTTGACACGAAATTCTTATCACTCCTTACATCGATGATCACATTGCAGACTTTTTTGTATGTAGTGCACCTTGTTCGAAAGATGTTGTCTCTCTCTAATTCTATTTCTACCTTTGACATGTATAACGACTTCCTCATAATCAAAGTGGTGGCCTGTGATGAACCATCATCTGATGGTGCTTTGTAAAAATTGGGATTGTGTCGTACAGCAACCATAGGTGGTTGAGCATTACTTTGAGTTCGGGGCGGAATTAGCGCATCCACAATACGGTTGAGAGTTGCCTGCAGCCCTTGCATGGTCAACTGACTCTCCTGGTGGAAAGCTTTCATTCTTTCCAAAAGATAACGAATCTCTAGATCACCGTCCACAGGATTTTGATTCATACCTTCATTATTTGTCATCGGCCCGAGGGGAATACTCGCTTTGATACCAAATTGACGCAGGGATGAACGTGATGAGGTCGATCACCGTCTTCCTCAAGGATAACTACTCCGAATCCACGGAACTTCTCTTGACTCCTCACAGAGACTTCTTGAATCCATGAGGAAAGAAAGCAAGAGAATAGGAATAAACTCTAATAAAATCCGAAATTATTTGCTGAATAATTGATTATTCTCTAATGTGTCTCCTTACACCATTAATATAGAAAAAAAAAACTAAAATTCGTAATTATCAAAAATAGCAAAATTCTAACTCTAACACAAATCCTAATTCTAATAAAACTCTTCTAAGGCCTAATTTCTAAAAATAAAAATTACAAATAAACTTTCTCTAGAAGACTCCTAGTATAACTAAAAGTTATTTCTAAAAGGAAAGAAAATCTAAAACTCTAAAAATATTAAAAAATCGAAACTACCAAAAATAGTAAAATTTTTCTAAAAATTCATTTTTGAGCTGAAAGCGCGCGTTTTCTGATGAAACGGACAGATATGACTCACTTTGTGGGTCGGTTCACCTCAGATGGCCCATTTCAGTAAAGATTGATAGGTTGTACGTCCCGTAACGATACCAGGATCAAAAGTTATAGTCAATTTACGGTCCATCTCCTTGTGGCTCAACCATGCTGAGAATATCTCTTTGACATGTTCTACATCACTCATCCATGGTTTCAATTGGACCACTAAACAGTTAAGAGAGTGAGTATCATCCTGCACACTTTTCTTAATCATGTCATCCATTAGAAGGGGCTGAGTTTTGAGCCATGGGCTTAATATGGGGCAAGGTAGCAGTGGTAGGGGTGGATTTCACCTAAACATGATGGTGGAGCCCACCCGAGCCTACAACGCTTTGCTGGCAAGGTCGACCATTGTGGCGGACCAAGATATATCAAGGACAAGTACTCGATGATTACATAAATTAATATTGTAGAAAAGGTTTCCAAAAGGTCAATTAGATGTTTCTTTTTTATTTTCAATCCAGAGAAAATAACTAGGAGACCAATTTTCGTGGGTGCCGTACGTGGCCCCTCTTCATTTCTCTAACCAAACGGCTCGGTGAACGTAGATTGCGAATCTTTATTATTATTTTCTTTATTTCTTTTTATTTTTTCCAACTTTCTAAACGCAAAACGACAAAGGTGATAGCAAAAGTAAAGAAACGACGGATATCGTGAGGCAGAAATGCGTCAAATCGGGTGGCCTGGGGATGATGGTTCTCTATGAGCCGGGCGCGATTTGCATGTGAACCACCCAGGAAAGTTCCCACGGTTGAAAGCTACGTGGAGTCTGCCAAGATGGTCTTGAGGAATCCATTCCATCCATCAATTTCTACAGTTCATGTTAGATTCAAGCAGATACAATACTTGATTAGACTACACTATAGGAAAGAGTCGGGATGAAAATGTCCATCGTTGAAATCATCTAACCCCATCATGATGTTTACATGACATGCAAACTGTTCATAAGGCCTTTCTGATTAAGATGAGCTGAAAACACAAATATTAGCCTCACTGAAAAGAGCCTATAGAATTATTATTATTATTATTTTATTGGAAGATTTTTTCTCTATTGAAAAGACCTATAGAAATTTTAAAAATTGATATTTACCATAACCCTACTCACTTAAAGTCAGAGACTAATTAAAGCTTATTATCCTCAAACATTTAGCAAACTATTATAGGATTTAAAACTTATATTAGGGGAACCACACGTGATCAATGGTTTGGATGATCTGACCATTGGATATTTAGATCAAATATATCAGTGGCCCCACTAAAGTTGTGATCCGTTCATATGCATGATGCAGTGGTGTACTTGGACTGAGTTTCGTATCCCCAGTACTTCAGTAGACGTTGACTCTATTTAGTGCGGAGACTTTTGGCATTCAAAGATAACACCCCTAATAAAAGTCTTATAAGGTGCTTAAACTCATTTTAATTAATTATAATTATGTACTAGAAATTATAATTGTTGGCTATTAAGATAATTTTTAATATTTGCCAAAAGAATTAGAAGTGGAACATATAATTATGATTGATTAAAATAAAATGAAATCATTTTACCTAACACCGACATTGTAGTTTTAAAATATTTGGCAAAACTTTCTTTTTCTCGATGTGTTCGCCACGGCCAAAAGTGAATAATGATTGCTAACACCTAACTATGGTAATACTTAATTACTCGACTATTAAAATATACCATAAAGTGACAACAACCAAGAAGTTTGGTAATCCAACTCTCATGTAGAAGGCCATATACACGCCTCGACTTGTTAAAGCATGACAGATAGGTACGATGCCTGAGTTGTCTACCAATCGGATCCAACCTTAAAGATGTTTTGACCCAAATCAAGGTTGTCGACAATGTTAGAAATAGGTGATCCAACGGCTTTAAAAACTTCTGCCAACCTAACTTTTTGGGCATGACATTTACATAATGGGTTCCCCTTGATGGATGATCGGATATCATATACATGAACTTACTTGTTTGCTGGTTTGGACAGAATAAATAAACAAATTAAATGATGAGAAGTAAGGTTTAGGTATGTATCTTTCGAATCAGGCAAATAACGGGCGACCAGGCACCTTGGCATCTCAAGGGCTCCATTATTTCAGGACCCCTTAGAGTTCTACCAATCAGAAGTCAGAAGGCCTATTTTGAGAGTCAACTTTCCTTTCCTCTTCATTATTATTATTATTTTGCAATGCTGTTTCAAGGAACTTATTAAACAGGGCTCTATGAAATATATGCAGTGGATACTTCATGACTGGAGTGATGATCATTGCTTGAAACTTCTGAAGAATTGCTACAAGGCGTTGCCTGACTCTGGGAAGATTATCATTGTTGAATCAATTCTTCCGGTGGTTCCAGAGACTAATCTAGCCGCTAATTGTGTCAACCAGCAAGACTTGATCATGCTGGCCCACAATCCTGGAGGCAAAGAGAGGGTTGAAAACGAGTTCGAGACTTTGGCAAAGGGGGCTGGGTTCACCAGTTTTAAAGTCTTGTGCTGTGCTTATAACTCTTGGGTCATGGAATTCCATAAATAGAAGTGTTTTAGCTGAGGCACTCCATTTTCACTGTATTTGAGAGGATTGAGCTACGACGTATGGGTGGTTTTGAAGGTTTTCCTATATATGCTTGTAAGGGCCTGTTTGTATTCACAGTTACCCCAATAAATTATAATGATTCCTTACCTCATGAAATTCTGCCAGCCCACTTATAAATGGGTGACACAGAGAAGGACGTGATGAGGTCAATCACCGTCTTCCTAAGGGACAACTATTCTGAATCTATGGAGCTTTTCTAGACTCCTCGTAGAGATTCCTCGAATTCAATCCATGAGGGATGAAAGTTGAAATAATTTTTAATAATTCAAAAATAAATTGATTGAAGATAAAAATAAAATTACAATCCCTTAAATAGTGAACTCAAACCTAAGACGGAGTTTTAGAATCAAACTCCGTAAAAATGTGACTTACTATAAATAGTAAACTTAGTATTTATAAACGGTCATGATTCCTAATAGACTTCTTGGTTTTCATCCAAAAATACTAAGTGTCTATTTATAGTTTTTAAAAAAGGACTTTCCACTGTCGATATGATGGAATCTAACAACTCTGGCATAGGCAACCTAGCACCACCAGGTTGGTTGGCTGAAGTAGCTTCTTCTACTCTAAAATCATATATGATACGTTGAAAAACTCATTCTGATTTGCGAAATACGTCTGTTTTGAGGTTTTGACGGTCCTATGTCCACTTCCAATCAAGCCTTCTCCGATCTATCTTGGCCATGAAAATATCCACAACCTGCTCTACATCAATGGGTAACAACTTCACAGTTTGAAATGTCCCTGATTTGTCTACCAAGGTGGAGTAAAAGAAACATCATGTCAAATTGAATTTTCTGTACCTCTGTGTCGAATAGCAAGTTTGAATGGAAACATTTTTCACTATCGGATTTTAGAATAAAACACATGGAGGATGTGTGAGAGAGCTTAAATGCCATTTTGGCTAGGAGCATATTGAAAACATCAGATTCTACGTCGCTAGTGAATGGTACTGTGTGGGTCCCACAAAATGTAGTCTTTGATCCATGCTGTTTGTTTATGTAAAAATTCGATTGATCTTGCCTCACTTCCTGTTAGCCGGATTACCTACAATTTATTTGAAAACAAGAGAAGACATTGGGAGTGTCGGTTAAGGTCAGGGACCCTCCGATGCCTAAGTTAGGTAGTCACAGGAGGAGTAGAAGAATCGAGATATTTGTTGTGTACCTTTACTCATGGTAGCGGATATACTTATAGGCTTTTGGGAGTAGTGACATATATGACAATGCCTCTTGGATGGTGACTGCATATTACGAAAGAGATCTTCTTCTGAATGTATCATGTTTATCTCCCCGATATCCACGATGAAGATGTTAGGAAGATCTTATCTCAATATTTTCTTAGTATATTTATATTTCGAGCTGGTGGTTGGTACTTGAGGTCGATGTTGGTACCCGAGGTTAAGGTTGATACCCAAGGCCGAGTTAATTTTTCAGCCCTCAAGCAATCCATAATCTTCAAGTCTGTACATATGGTCAGTTTATTTTTACTCATAAAAGTAGCCTCCTACTTCTGAGTGTTCTTCAGGAGCTTGGAAAGTAAATTAGTATGGATTGACACTATATGATGCCTTACATTGAAGAGGTTAGGAGGTCGAGAGGTCGGACAGAGTGGAACTAGTGGGCTGAGCATTCGTAAGATCGATAAGTAGATTATTTAGTGATAGATCGTATATCGTGTGCCGATTAGAAGATCGATCATGCTGATCAGATGATCGAAAATTTTCGGGAGTTCTTCCCTATTCCTTAGTAAATCCCTACCCTTATAGAACAGATGAATCTGCTGTAATGACATTTTCATAAAGGGTCAATCAGTTCATTTAGGAGGATTATTTCCCTTGTACTAAGAGAAATCCTCTAGTAGATCACGCAATCTGAGTAGCATTGCTAATTAGTGGTCCGACATTTTCTTTAAGGGTCAGACAACTGATGAGAAGATTGTTTTCCCTTATACTAAAGGAAGTCCTTAGCAGATCGTGTAATTCGAATAGTTGAGAAATCATTGCAAAGAATTTTCTTCCCCTTACCCGGGGAGGTTCTTTTATTGTAGAAGTCCGACATATTCTTTAAGGGTCAGACAACTGATGAGAAGATTGTTTTCCCATGTACTAAAGGAAGTCCTTAGTAGACCGTATATTTCGAATAGTTGAGAAATCATTTAAAAGAATTTTCTTCCCCTAACCCGAGGAGGTTCTTTTATTGTAGAAGCCCATAAAGTAATAGAAAACACAATAGTAGAATCATGAGCACATTTTTTCCTTTTAAAAAAGGGATGTCACTTTTTAGTCGAGTTGGTTGGGGTTGGTTGACAAGTCGTATTACCGAACTCGGTTGAGTGATTCAGCTCGGCCGTCAGGTTTCCTTAACTAGCCTAGCTTCCTCGAGTACCTGCTTCGGCTTGGTGCTCAAAGGAGAATACCGGTGGAAGTGACTTTCTAGATGTCGATTGGTACGGTGATCTTGGTCTTGGTTGTCCTTTTTCTTTCTTTTGGTGTTAATGGCAGAGGGCTCCCCTTCTTCGCTTCACTTCCTATGTTTAGCCAGGTTGTTTCCTTCTCGAGCGAGTTGTTTCCTTCTTGGGCAGCGCTTGGTGAACTAAAGAACTCATCGGCAATAGAATATTTTTTAGGTTGGTTAAGTAAGTCAGCGAGGGTAGGCGGGGGGTTCTTACTAGCAAAGAAGAGGAACTTTCCTCATTTAAGGCTGACTATCATTGCGTCTAAAGCTATCTGGTCAAAATAATCATTGACTTGGACAACTTCAACATTAAAACGGATGATATAGTCTTTTAGTAGCTCGTCCTCCCTTTGAGTGATTGTGAGAAGATGAGTTGATGTAAGTGCTATGGTCACATGCTCCTTGGGTTGTCAAATTTTGTGGTGCCAAAACCTTTATCCCTGTCTTGTGGTTGTATGTTGATTTATATATGTTTAAGACATTGCTTCACAAGTGCTTTAAGTCAAGTATACTGATCGACTTCAAGTCAAGACATGCCATGTACTTTGTCATCATCTGCAAGCATATATTACAAGACTAAAGTATACTTCTGCACTTGTTCAAGACTCAAGTCAGTGTACAACAAAAGTTGAATGGTTAGTCAAGCTTCAGAAGAACTTTTGATTCAGTGCTACATGATGTTCAAAGTTCTCAAGCTTCATAATGATCAAAGGTCGTCAATCATCTGAAGATATGAAGTCTCGAAGTTTATATCTCACTATTCAAGGTATGATAGACCTTAGATTGACCTTAGGGTAGGTCATTTTGAATACATAATTCAATTTATATGTTTATACTTGATTTTGGTCTGTCCTAAGACTAGTCCTGGACCTTGTTCGACTAGTTCTAGCATTGCCTCGACCAGTCCTAGAAATTTCAAGACTAATCGTAAGTTGTTGCAAATTTTTAAAATTTTTTAATTAAGCTACGACTAGTCCTGGAGACTGTTCGACCGGTCGTGTGAACAGTGTCGACCTGTCCTACGACCAGTCCTAACTCTAGGATTCAAACTCCAGCGATGAAATTAGGGCTCCTTCGACCAGTCGTGAGAGTCCTACGGCCAATCGTAGACACCCTACGACCAGTCGTAAAACAGTTTTATCCGATTGCGTCCAAATATTCAAAAATCCGTTTAGCTAAGACCAGTCATAGTGTCCTTAAGACTAGTCATAGACGAGGTTTCTGCCACTATAAATTGAGCACGAATTTCAGAGTTTCATATAGAAATTCAAGTAAAATCAAGGATCCACTCTGAGATAAGTTTGTGTTCATTTTAAGCTACTTTGTGCATAATTAATATTCCTTTTGTTAGCTTTAAGTTATTTGATTTTGTTTCTGCATTCCAATCTCAATTGAAAAGAGGAATTGTAATATTCCTTCTTTTTGAAATCAAAATCAAATTCAGCTAGCCCATTTGGTTTAACTTAAAATCAATTAGAACTTATAACCATTTTAAAGTGAGTATTGGACTTTGAACTTCGACATTCAATCATCTACTCCGATTGGTTCTTCCGGGCTACTATAAAAGAAAAAATTCAGGTATTTTACATTTATTGTAATTTACATTTCTTTTTTATTTGTTTTGAGATTAAGCCAAAAAAATCTCATTGTGTTGTTATCTGAGGAGAGCCAGAAAACTCAGATAGAGGGGTTTTTGAATTGTATAAGCCCAAGTCAAAAAGACATAATTGTGAAGGTTTTAGGTAAACCTGTGAAACCTATTTTGATAGTGAACGTTGATATCCCCTGTGTGAGGATATTAGGAGTGGAGTAGCAATCTGTGTGGCCGTTTTATAACAGTTGGTGTACACACACACGAACCACTATAACTCTTTGTGTTTTGTGGATGTGTGATTTATTCTTTATATCTTTTATCATTCAAAGCTGTGAAATGTATGTGTGGATGTGAATGTTGTAATTTTTACATTTCAAGCATAGTGGGGAATGATGTAATAATTTAGATTTAAATTTTTGCATTGTATTTCAATTCCTTACTATTTATTTATTCATCTTTGGTTTGAGTTTTTGATACAAAGGAAGTTCTAGAAATAAGGTTGTCCTGCCATAAACCCTTAGTTTTTATGGTGTAAGGTTGTCCGTAGAATTGAATTCGTATCAACCTCTCAATACTAATATTTTAAGGTTGTGTTTATTTTTGCTTTAAGAATTGTTTCTTATTTATTTGACTATCTCTTTATATTATTCCGCTGTTATAGTTTTAATTTGGCATAGTCCTATTCACCCCCCCTCTAGGACTTATAGATTGGCCATTTCAAGTGGTATCAGAGCCTAATAGCTCGCTCTTATTGCTTTTTTATTTAGATTTAATTCCTGAGCTAACGATCTAAACTATATAAAGATGTCAAATTTTGATAGCCTATCAGTCACTAGGCCTCCACCCTTTGATGGCTCCAACTATGTCCATTGGAAAGCTAGGATGAGGATCTTCCTCAAATCAATGGATAAGAGTGTGTGGCAAGCCACAGTGACTGAATGAAAACCTTCTGCCACTGAAGTAACTAGAATCGATGGTTCAAAATCAATGAAAGTCACTCCTTATTTCTCTTGGACCACCCTTCAAAAAAATGAGAGTAGTGCCAATGTAAAAGCACTAAATGCAATCACTTGTGCACTATCACCGGATGAGTTCAAAAGAATCATATCCTGTGATACTTCAAAGCAAGCCTGGGATATACTAGAAATGACACACAAGGGTACTACAATTGTCAAAAAATCTAAAGTCCAACTCCTTACAACTAAATTTGAAGAAATTCATAGGAGGAAAATGAAATGTTTATGGACTTTTACACAAGATTAAATGACATTGTAAACTCGATGTGGGGTCTTGGTGATAAAATTTTAGAAAGTAAAGTGTGTGCAAAGATACTACGCTCTCTTCCTGAATGGTTCAACTCTAAAGTAATCGCGATTCAGGAACTTCATGATACGGATAATATGAGGGTAGAAGAACTAGTTAGTTCTTTACAAACCTATGAGTTAAACTTTAAAGCACCTAAAGGTAAATCTATCGTTATAAAATCTTTTAAATCTATTTCTAAAGAAAATTCTGATTCTGAAGATGATATGACTCTTTTAGCAAAGAAGTTTTATGAAATTTTCAAAAGCAAGAAAAGGGTAGATTTTCAAAAATCAAATGATAAGAAAAGATCTAAATCTACACCTAAAACTTGGAAGTCTTTGAAAGATAGTCAATGTTACAACTGCCAAGAATATGGGCATTTAGCAAACAAATGTCCTAAAAGGGACAAACTAAAAAAGAAGGGTATGTTGGCTACTTGGGATGAATCATCTGATTCTGAAGCCTCTTCTGAATCAGAAGATTCTGAAACTGAGTCGGGCAATGAAGTAAAAGCCCTTATGACTCTAGCCAAGTTCACTTTTTCAGATCATGATGATTCAACTAGTGAAGAAAATCTGAATAGTGAATGTGAAAATGAAGATGATCTTCAAGATGCTTACAATGCCCTATACAAGGAAAGTTGTAAAATTTCTGTTAAACTTAAACTTCAAAAAGAAAAGTTTTCTAAACTCAAAGAATGTTTTGAATCACTTGTTTTAGAAAAATCCAAAATTTCAGATTGTTTTGAAAAATCAAAATGAGATTTAGAATTCAAAACCTCTCTAATTGAAAATCTGAAATCTGAAAATGAGAAACTTAAAAATGAAGTATCTTCTCTTTAGAGTTTAAAAGACACATGGAGATATGCCCATGGTGATCCAAAGTTAGAGAAACTATTATCCGGATCAAGAAAATGTGGTGACAGATCTAGACTGGGCTATGATAAGAATATACCTCCTAAACAGAAGAATACTCCTCCTAAGTTTGTGAAAGGAGAGTCCTCAAACTTAAAAGAGAAAAATACTTATCAAAGTTTTTCTAAAAAATCTTTTCAAAAACCTAAAAGCATCTATGTCAACTTCAAAAATCAGAATCGAAGCCCACTAGCTGAAAAGATAGTTGATCTACTCAAGGAGCTCTTAAAATCTAAGTCGGTAGGTCATTCTTACAACAATAGACATAAGAAGACCAACTATACTCCTTAACCCAAAACAAATCTGAAATGGGTTCCTAAGGTTGCCTACTTGGTTGCCCACACTGCCTTCAAAGCAATAATTCATTCAAAGTGGTACTTGGATAATGGATGTTCCAGACATATGACAGGTGTAACGACTTGAAAAATCCATACAAAGACCTGAGTACCAACTCAGGCAGAAATTCATCAGGACTGAATCCTTTAGAAACTATACGAGAATTAACTACGTGCTAACCTAGATTACCTATGAAATTAGTACTAATCACTTTAAATACGATCTGTAAGACTCAAAACTTGTAGAATCGTTAATGCTACATTACCCTGAAATCTAGGATCCAACTCTCAGCCTAGTTGCTCTCAGGAGCACTTTAAAACTTTATAACGGACCTGGACCACACGTCGAAAGTCCGATAGCGATGAACTTAGACGGTTATGATAGCCTAGTTGTACTTGAAAATCACGTCCAAACGATGTCCTGAGACTGTTTCCTTGAGTCCGGAATGAAGAGTGTGAGAAAGTGAAGATTTTTAAGAAATTAATTATGAATTTAAGTAATCTGGGTGTCGCTTGCGCATCAGTTATAAGCATTCTGACAGTTGATTTTTGACGCAAATTCACCCTCGGATCAGGGATGATGGCCCACACATGTCAAAATACTTGTGGTCCTGATCGAGTTTCGGTGACAGCTGAACTGAAATTGGTCTGCCACGGTCGACCTGGAAATTCGATCAGATTGAAAACATAATGTACTCAAGATCCAATAGTTATGAGCTTAAGTCCGATCGCACTCAGTAAAAGGACCTCCAGAAGTGTTCCGTTGGATCAGAAAGAGCCTGATTTGGTTATAACCTAAGTATACCTTGGCCTTAGGGCTATTTCCGTCGCTTTTAGGCCTATATAAAGACCTTAAACTCTCTCTCATTTGCTCCATACGAATTTAAGAGAAACCCTAGGAGAGAGAAGAGAGTAAAGAGAGAGAAAGTGAGAGCACAGTTGGTGATTCATCTTTGGATTCTTCCTAGCTGCACTACGTGCCAAATCCATACATCTGAATCATTATTCCAGCGATTTTGACTCCGTACTTAGGTAAGAAAAATTAAACCCTAACCTGTTTTAAGACTTGGTATAGTTGGAGTAATGAAATAACTAACCTAGCTCGTGTTATAGGTTGTTAATCCGCCATTGACGAAGGCTTACAGTTTAAATCATACCCGTTGCGCTTCTACGGCGTAATGCGCGGATTATAGATATATAGATTATGGTTTTCAAAGCTTTCAATGTCAGATAATGATTTATTATTGACGTGGATGATATTTCATATGCAAAACGTGTTGTTTATTTCGTGTTACGAATACGTATGGAATATGTATATCGTAGTGTATTCTATGTACGTGTTGAAATACCTGTATACGTATAAATTTTGGATCTGTGATTTTCATGATAAATCATTATTAGTACATGCTTGTTATGTATGCGACAACTGCTTAGTAAAAGGATTTTTCTAAATATGCAATATGCTAACATACGTGATGCATGTTGAATAGTGTAGTCTAAGTGTTTGTGTAAATACCTGAATGGGTTAGAAATAGGTAAAGTATGATTTTTAAGGGTATTGAGATATGAATCTCAATCACCTTACTTGTGTGTATGATTTCCTCCATGTTATATTTAGCCTATTCTATTCATGCTAACTGTATGTATGATTTCCTCCATGCACTGTATTCATGTTTAAGTTATATTTCATACCAGGCTCATATGAATGTGGAATTTGAATTAAATGTCTATTATTGACATTGTACGTGGTTGGGGCCATGTTATGGTCCAGGCATTCGGTAACAGGCTTGAATTTGTGGCTACGATCGATTCACTATGTAGGGCATGTTTGACGAACCTAATCCGTACTAGAGTTGTAGGGAGTGGTTTGGCCACACGGAGTTTTTACACACTTCATGTCGATCATATTAACGTGCGCTCGTGCTAGTCGAACTCGTCAAGTAACTCGATTGACCCGATGTATGTTCACCATGTATGGATGCTCTTGTTTGAATCTAGGGTACCAAACTTACCAGTGTAATCCCGCTAAGCTTAGTATCTCGATCCGCTAAGACTCATGAGCCGAACATGGTGGTATGGGACATCGTGGTCGAGCTGTCGGCCTATGTTGGGGCTATGAGCCTCCCCATAGTGACCAGTGAGCAACCTAGACTCATGAGCCGATTATGGTGATATGGGACACTATATTCGAGCTGTCGGCCTACTCTGATTGGTGACGAGCACTTTGTAGTGACCTTGAGTATACCGTGATACTGCATTGAGACGACGAGCCTTATTGTAGTAACTAGAGTATAACTAGGCATGCATTGATTGGTGACGAGCTCTTTGTAGCGACCTAGAACTATAACATCGTATGAGATTATCTAGGATTAACAACCCTATAATGGATCATTGTTTGAGAATTGATATAAGGTACCTTAGCTTCCCAATCCTACTGTATGAATAAACCTAAGTAAGAACCTGGCTAATCATGTTGCATGCACCGCATTACGTGTGCGTTTGGCATTGCAGGTCAAGCACTGAGGGAGTGTTGCATGCGCTATCATAAGATGAAGTCACTGAGGGAGCATAGGCGAGGGCATGCATCATTACATTCATGTCATTCATGCATTAACAAGAGTACTTAGGACCTGATTGTTGTATTTCTTTATCATTACTGCTTGACTGAATTGATAACATGTTAATCTTTGCTCTATAATTCCACTGAGTTGATCACTCACTCCCACATTCTGGGATGGTGTTCTGAACACCCACCAGACTCTGTCCTAGTTGAAGATGACGATGCGACTCAGGAGGCGGTGCCTAGTTACTACGATGATCAGGACGAGTTCTCATATATGCAGTTCTCTGATGGTTTCTCTTAGGCCGATCTGATTGCCGGGCTACAGGGCTTATCATTGTAGTCGAAATATTCTTTTGACTTTTTGTTTTTAAGTTTATTACATGTATATGGTGACTAAGTGATGTATTCATACTCTGGTGATCGATAGCGATCTTTTGGATTCATGTTCATTTATATACATCTTTCAGTCTTTCGCTTGCATTATATAAACTGATCTGGAGTATAAATTACTGTTTTGGTATAATCCCACTCATGTTTAATGCACTAATATGAATAACATTCATTCATCATTATCTATATTGCAAAAGTGATGCATTGGAACTCGGGAGCTGAGCTTCTGCTTGACCCTCGAATTTCAGGGCGTTACAACATGTGACAAGGATTTATTCACCGATCTTAAAGATATGACTGATGGATCAGTCACATTTGGTGATGGTAGCAATTTGAAGATTATTGGCCAAGGTACGGTCCAACTCTATAACCTCCCTTTATTTAAGAATATTTTATATGTTGAGGGACTAAAACACAACCTGTTGAGCATATCTCAAATATGCGATTAAGACCATAGTGTGAAATTTTCTAATCAAGGTTGTGAAATTATAAACAAAAAGGGTTCTGTAATATTAACTGGTCACAGAACTTCTGAAAACTGTTATATTGTAAGTGATGGTAGCTCATCTAATCAATCATGCTACATGGTCCATACCAATGAGACAGAATTATGGCATAAACGCCTTGGACATGTGCACTACCGTAACTTATACAAGTTGAGCAAAGGAGAACTTATTAGAGGTTTGCCTAAGTTGCAAAAAGTAGACAAAATATGTGGTGAATGTCAATATGGTAAACAAACTAGGAGCTCTCATGAAAAGGTGAACTCTAATGCCACATTAAGACCACTCGAGCTTCTCCACATGGATCTTGTTGGACCAACCAGAATGGAGAGTCGTGGTAGCAAAAAACACATCTTGGTAATCGTGGATGATTTTACCAGATTTACTTGGGTAGCATTCTTAAGAGACAAATCAGAAACCCTTGATGAAGTGAAAAAGATTATCAAATGAATCCAAATTGAGAAAGGTTCTCAAGTATGTAAGATCCGTAGTGACCATGGATCTGAGTTCGAAAATAGCAGTTTTGAGAAATTCTTTAGTGATTAGGGAATATCGCATGAATTCTTTGCACCCAAAACATCACAACAAAATGGAATTGTGCAAAGGAAAAATAGAGTGCTTAAAGAAATGGGAAATGTAATGTTAAATAGTATGAAGCTCCCTAGAAATCTTTGAGCTGAAGTAGTGAATACTGCCTGCTATATTATTAATCGTGTTTATACTTGTAAATATAATAATAGAACGGCGTATGAATTATGGTTTGATAAGAAGCCCACTGTCAAATATTTTTGAGTTTTTGACAGCAAGTGCTATATTTTACGTGATCGGGAAAATCTGGGAAAGTTGGACACTAAGAGTGATGAAGGTATCTTTTTATGATACTCTTTAAACAGTCGTGCATATCGTATAGTGAACAAAAGGACTGGTGTTATTCAAGAGTCAATAAATGTGGTCATAGACGATCACTTGAATACACCTGCCCTAAGTTCAGATAATGATGAAGTTCTTTTGACTGACAAACAAGATACTTCATCAAATCAAACTGATTCTGAATTGAGGACTGTTAAAGATCATCCAACTTCTCAATTTCTTGGAAACCCTCTCACTGGTGTACGCACTCATAGTCAACTTGAAGACATGTAATTACGTATGTTTCACATCCCAGATAGAACCGAGTAACGTAAAGGAAGCTCTTTCTGATGAAAATTGGATAGTTGTTATGCAGGAAGAACTTAATCAATTTGTTCGAAATGATGTCTGGTATCTTGTTCCTAGACCTAAAGATAAACATATTATTGGAATAAAGTGGATTTTTAAAAATAAGTCTGATGAACTTGGAAATATAATTCGGAATAAGGCAAGACTGGTTGTATAAGGGTACATTCAAGTTGAAGGAATTGATTACCATGAAGCCTTTGCACCAGTTGCTCGTCTTGAACCAATCAGCTTTTTATATCCATTGCTTGTTATAGAAAGTTTAAAATTTATCAAATGGATGTAAAGAGTGTCTTTTTCAATGGTGATTTATATGAAGAAGTATATGTTGAACAACCTGCAGGGCTTGAAGACCCTAAGTTTACTGATCATGTATATCGTCTTAGAAAAGCTCTCTATAGTCTAAAACAAGCTCCCAAGGCATGGTACGAGAAATTGACTAAGTTCCTACTCAGTCATAACTTTCTAATGGGCAGTGTCGATAAGATGCTCTTTGTTAAGAAACATAACGATGATATGTTAATGGTTCAAATCTATGTTGATGATATTATTTATGGATCAACTTGTGCTTTTATGGATCAACTTGTGCTAACATGACTGTTGAGTTTGTAGATTTAATGAAATCTAAGTTTGAAATGAGCATGGTTGGGGAAATGAACTATTTCCTAAGGTTGCAAGTAAAACAACAACCTTTTGGAAATTTTATCTCTCAGACCAAATATGATCTGAACTTGATCAAAAAGTTTGGATTTGAGAATGGTAAAACTTTTGATACTCCTATGAGTACAACTCTAAGACTCTCAAAGGACTCTACAGGTAAAAATGTTGATCCTAAGTTATATCGTAGTATGATTGGCAGTTTGCTGTATTTAACTGATAGTAGACCTGATATTTCTTTAAGTGTTGGTATTTACGCGAGATATCAGTCTAATCCTAAAGAATCTCATTTAACTATTGTTAAGCGGATTATGCGATATGTCACAAGTTCAGCTAATTTGGGTCTCTGGTATCCATATGATACTAGTATTCAGTTGGCAGGGTACACTGATGCTGATTGGGCTGGGAATATCGATGATAGAAAATCAACCACTGGTGGTTGTTTCTATATTAGAAATTGTTTAGTTTCCTGGTTTAGAAAGAAATAAAGTTTTATATCACTTTCTACTGCTGAGGCTGAATACATTGCAGCTGGAAATGCGTGTACTCAGCTTGTTTGGATGAAACGTATGTTAAGTGATTATGGAATAGCTCAAGATTCAATGGTGTTATATCATGACAATACCAGTGTTATAAATATTTCAAAAAATTCAATCCAGCACTCATATACTAAGAACATTGATATTAGATATCATTATATTCGTGAATTAGTGGAAAAAAAATTAATATCTTTAGAACACATTCCGACCGAGACTCAACTTGCTGACATTTTCACTAAACCGCTCGACAAAAGCAGGTTTAATAAATTAATATTTGATCTTGGTATGTGCATACAAAATTGATTATTCATGCATTTGTGTATCATAGTGTATATATATTTAAGATTTTATGTGTTTAAATTTTAATTTTTAGGATTAAATGTATCTTTTTATCGGTACTCAACCAATCGTAGGTGTACATGACCGGTCCTGGTACGACTGGTCGTGGACAGGCCAAGACCGATCATGGAGCGCGTTGATTATTTTAAAATTGGAGAAAAATCTCATCTTCCTCATTTCTATCCTCCTCTCCAACGAGCCGACATTCGACCAGTCGAACCCACCGACTTGATCTTCAAGGTTAGTGCATTCTTTTGGTCCATATTGTAGATTTAAGTTCTATTCTCTTCTTTATTAACATTGGAGTACTTGATTTTAAGCTTTATTAAGATTTTGAGATTTTTCTTCTCCATTTGCTGATCTAGTAAAACCCATCTCTATTTCCTTGTGATTTCTTGCTCCTTTGTATTCATTTGTGGTAATGGATGCTAGAGGAAAAAAGAAAACAACTCGTAGTCCATCATCCTCTAGATTATCTCCCATAACTCAGCACCATCTTCGTTCTCCCGAAAATAATCCTTCATATGTACGGGATTTGCGTTTGCGCAAGGTTATCATTGAAAAATCTATTGATCTTAACCACATTGTTCCATTTGGTATCGTTCCTCTCCTCTAAGATGTAGGTTAGGATAACATCTTACATTAGGGTGGGCCTGCATACCAATCTATTGCACAATCCATTTTTGCATGTATATCAGATTTCTCTATTGAAAATTTAACTTTTAAAATAGATGCTAGAGAAGGGCCTCTTAATGTAGACTGACATTTAATATTTGGCCTTATGGATATTCTAGTTAATGATGAGGGTATCCCCATTCATATTCTATCTGAAAAACCCTCTGAGACTGAAAAATGGATGCTCATTAGAGCATTATGTAACATGAATGTGGAATGGACTCACAAGGGGAATGCGCTTCCCTTAAGGTACTTGTTACCTAGATACAGAGTCCTCCACAGAATTTTTACTCAAATCTGTATCCTCGCTCTGGTAACAAAACAGAGTTGACTGCTTTTATGGTTCGTGTTTTGCACTCTGTCGTTACTAGTACTAAAGTTTATCTTCTATCTTTAATATGTTATTTCATCATTCAGTTTCATCTCCATTCAAGTCATAGTGATATACCTTTTGCCTACCTTATGACTATTTTGACTTCTCATATGATGGTCGTTATGCCTGTTGGAGAGGCTCCTATCAATAATCTGATTTTCAACAACACAAATATAAACAAAATGAAGTTGGACTTGGCTCCTGGCCAAGCGGATGGTGATGGTGGAGCTGAAGCTGGAAATGAAGAAGAAGCTGATGATCTTCCTCCAGACGACATAAACATGGATGATATTTTTGATGAAATCGAGTCTGATTCTGCTAATGACCCTGATTATGAACCATTTGAGTTTGATGTGCGTTTGCACGCACTAGAGGAGAAGATAGAGCATATGGATGTTAAAGTTGATAACATGAATATTGCCCATGATTTACAATTTAAATATATGGGCAAGTATGTTAGGTGCTTAAACAAGGGCATGTATCAACTTGATCCTTCCATACCTGCTCCTTCTTCAGGTTCAAATTGATTGATTAACTCTTTGGTCTGTAATAACTTTATATTTATTTTGGATTGTGAACTTTATATGGTTTGCTGACTATGATTTATTAGCTGTGGATTGAACTATTTTCATAGTTATGAACTTTATTTTCATATATCTTGTCTCCATGATTACTCCTGTTTATTATCATGTTCTATTATCTTGTTCTTCCTTTGTCAATTGTGACAAAAAGGGAGAGAATTTCTATGATGGTTTTGGGAATGAATTGATTTGTGAGTAGTAGAAGCAGCATTTTTTTGCATATTTTTTATATATGTGCTACTCAGGGGGAGTAAGAAGGTGAAGTTGCCTACTTCATCTGAGGTATGCTAGTTGTTGTATGCCAACTGGTGCATGATTCTTTAACTAACTAGTGGTTAATTCTTTGTATTCATCTTGGTTATATTGTTGTTGAGTGTTTTGTCACAAATTTGACAAAGGGGGAGATTGTAAATGCTATGGTCACATGCTCCTTGGGTTGTCAAATTTTGTGGTGCCAAAACCTTTATCCCTGTCTTGTGGTTGTATGTTGATTTATATATGTTCAAGACATTGCTTCACAAGTGCTTCAAGTCAAGTATATTGATCGACTTCAAGTCAAGACATGCCATGTACTTTGTCATCATCTGCAAGCATATATTACAAGACTAAAGTATACTTCTACACTTGTTCAAGACTCAAGTTAGTGTACAACACAAGATGAATGGTTAGTCAAGCTTCAGAAGAACTCTTAATTCAGTGCTATATGATGTTCAAAGTTCTCAATCTTCACAATGATCAAAGGTCATCAATCATCTGAAGATATGAAGTCTCGAAGTTCACATCTCACCATTCAAGGTATGATAGCCCTTAGATTGGCCTCAGGGTAGATCATTTTGAATACATAATTCAATTTATATGTTTATACTTAATTTTGGTCTATTCTATGATTAGTCCTGGACCTTGTTCGACTAGTCCTAGCATTGCCTCGACCAGTCCTAGAAATTTCAAGACTAATCGTAAGTTGTTGTAAATTTTCAGAAATTTCTGGTTAAGCTACGACCAGTCCTGGAGACTGTTCGACCGGTCGTGTGAATAGTGTCGACCTGTCCTACGACCAGTCCTAACTTTATGATTCAAACTCCAGTGATGAAATTGGGGTTCCTTCGACCGATCGTGAGAGTCCTACGACCAGTCGTAGAGGGCCTATGACCAGTCGTAGACACCCTACAACCAGTCATAAAACGGTTTTATCCGATCGCGCCTAAATATTCAAAAATCCGTTCAGCTAAGACCAGTAGTAGTGTCCTCAAGACCAGTTGTAGACGAGGTTTCTAATACTATAAATTGAGCACGAATTTTAGAGTTTCATATAGAAATTCAAGTAAAATCAAGGATCCACTCTGAGATAAGTTTATGTTCATTTTAAGCTACTTTGTGCATAATTAATATTCTTTTTGTTAGCTTTAAGTTATTTGATTTTGTTTCTGCATTCCAATCTCAATTGAAAAGAGGAATTGTAATATTCCTTCTTCTTGGAATAAAAATCAAATTCAGCTAGCCCATTTGGTTTAACTTAAAATCAATTAGAACTTAGAACCATTTTAAAGTGAGTATTGGACTTTGAACTTCGACATTCAATCATCTACTCCGATTGGTTCTTCCGGTCTACTACAAAAGGAAAAATTCAGGTATTTTACATTTATTATAATTTACATTTCTTTTTGGTTTGTTTTGAGATTGAGCCAGAAAAATCTCATTGTGTGGTTATTTGAGGAGAGCCAGAAAATGTAGACAGAGGGGTTTTTGAATTGTGTAAGCCTAAGTCAAAAAGACACAATTGTGAAGGTTTTAGGTGAACCTGTGAAACCTATTTTGATAGTGAACGCTGATATCCCCTGTGTGAGGATATTAGGAGTGGAGTAGCAATTTGTGTGGCTGTTTTATAACAGTTGGTGTACACACACGCGAACCACTATAACTCTTTATGTTTTGTGGATGTGTGATTTATTCTTTCTATCTTTTATCATTCAAAGTTGTGGAATGTATGTGTGGATGTGAATGTTGTAATTTTTACATTTCAAGCACAGTGGAGAATGGTGTAATAATTTAGATTTAAATTTTTGCATTGTATTTCAATTCCTTACTGTTTATTTATTCCTCGTTGGTTTAAGTTTTTGATACAAAGGAAGTTCTAGAAATAAGGTTGTCCTGCCATAAACCCTTAGTTTTTATGGTGTAAGGTTGTCCTTAGAACTGAATTCGTATCAACCTCTCAATACTAATATTTTAGAACTGTCATAAATATGTGGGCCCATCGCCCATTACTCACTCCTAATTTAATGAGGATATTAATGTGTGGTTGTCCTTAGAACTGCCATAAAGTCAACTCTTCCCATCACCCATTACTAACTCACCCATTCCTCTTTCTCTCTTACATCCCATCCTCTCTCTCTCTCTCTCTCTCTCTCTCTCTCTCTCTCTCTCATTTCAAACTCATTCCCCCAAGCAACCATGTGAGGTGGACATCCAAGCTCCCCATGAGAAAGAGATAGGTGTGGCCCACCTTCCTACCATCCAATACTGCCCTCCATGATCGATCTTAACTGTTGAAGTCCATTCATTGGAGCTCTAGCATGTATTGGGAGAAGAAGGAAGAGGAGATCTAATGATGGGTGTTTATAGGTTTAGATTGTTCTTTTGTGATAGACCAAGTGGGGCCCAATGATTGATGGTGTGGATCCTACTTGGGATCCCCTTTGATGTATGTTTTGTAACCTTAAGGGGCCCATAGTGGCGAGGTCTCTCCATCTCACTGATTTCTCTCTCTCTCTCTCTCTCTCTCTCTCTCTCTCTCTCTCTCTCTCTCTCTCTCTCTCTCTCTCTCTCTCTCTCTCTCTCTCTCTTTCTTCCATATTTCGCAACCCACCATGATGAATGTATTTTATCCATACCGTCCACCGAGTGGGCCCACCCAACAATCTGTTTGGATGGACCTGATTGAAGGAAAAACATAAATATCAGCTTGATCTCGTTGATTGTGGGGTGGCCCACTCACATGGACCCCACCTTGATGTATGTACACTACATCCTCACTATCCATTTGGAGAGACCATGGGTCAGATGGGACAGGTGTACCGTCCAGTCCGCTGTTTAGCAGCAGGCCTCTGGATGCAAGGAAAACAAAATATTAGCTTGGTCTTATGGCCCCACCACGATTTATGTGTTTCATCTATTACATGTGGTGGCCCCACGTGGGATCCACACGTGATGCATGTGGTGTCCACACCGTCCAGCAAAGGACGGTGGGACCCACCTGATGTATGCGTCTTATCATGGCCGTCCAACCATTTAACGTGGACCCCACCATGACAGCATGTGGGGCCCACCTTGTAATGATGTATGGGTTATATCTATACCGTCTGTCCATCTGTATTGGTGTTGGCAAGTATTTAAAATAAATAAATAAATAATATAATATAATGTAATATATAATATATGATATATATATATATATATATATATATATATTATCTAGTGGGCCACGTATATGTATATTATATATATAATATTATATCAGGTGGGCCACACCACATGGCGCCACCTGATATATATGTTTCACCCATCCTATCCATCGTCCAGACCCCTGGATGGTGAGATTCCCATGATGTATGTGTTGTATATTCACCATCCATCCGTGGGACTTGCCCTTGATGTATGTGTGGTATCCGCATTATCTAGACCTTGGACGATGGGACCCACCATGAGATTTGTGTTGTATATCTCAGTCGTCCATTCCCTGGACGGTGGGGATTGGTTTAGTTAGTTCGCCACACATTAGTTATATAGTTGCTATTGTGACGTCAGCAAATTCTGTGGGCTTGTATGATTTATGTGGTAATTCACACGTCCAAATAGGTGGGATGATGGGACCCACCTTTATGTATGTGTTCATCAAACCGTCCATCTATGTGGACCCCACCAGGAATACAGCTGCTGCATTGACATCTGGAAGTCCTGAGCGTCTTGATCTTGAGGTTTGTGTTATGACTAAACTGTCCAGCTAAGACGTGTACCCCACCTATAATGGTGTGCTAATCACACATGTAATGTATTGGGTTTAATCTCCACCATCCATGCAGTGGACCCCACATTGATGTATTTGTGGTCCATATGATAAGGCCCAGTGTGATGTATGTAAGGCTTATGTGATAAGGCCCGATGTGACGTATCTATAGCCCATGGGATGTGAAAAGGTGTAACATCCCGAAAATCGGGGGTCGAGAAAAAATTCCACTCCCGAGTTCCAAAACATCATTTATCCAACATTTTCAATGATGGATGAATGTTGTTCATATTAGTGCAGAAAACATGAGTGGGATTAGACCAAAACAGCATATCATACTCCAGGAACAGTTAAATTAGAAAGCGAAAGAATGTAATAGATATATAAAGTATATGAACTGTTGTGGGTCTCCAGAGTGTGAATATGTTACCAGGTTAAACATATACATGTATACTCTAAAAATGATAAAAAGAATATACATGGGTGTGTAAGTAAAGGCAATATACCAAGTACATTGACATCTAATCAGTAACCTTGTAATCCCATCAATCAGAACCTGCATATAGGAGGGATCCTCCTCATCATCATCAAGTCCGGCTCTGCTTTGCAAGCATCGCCATCATATGCAATTAAGATAGGAACTGTTTGGTGTGCGCAACACCGTCCCGTAACGTGGGAATAATTAACTCAGTAGAATCATAGAGCAAAGATTAACATGTTATCAAATCAATCACGCATTAATAGTAAAGCAAACAATCAAACATTCCTAGATACTGATGTTAATGCAAGCATGAAATGACATGATGGATGCCCTCACCGACATACTCCCTCATGTGGCACCATCTGCGTCCGCGGCATGCTTTCTCCCGTAGTGCTCCACATCTTCCAGGCACATGCAATGCGATATGGATAATAATTACCGGGTTGTTATTAGTCCTTTTCATACAGTAGGATTGGGAAACTAGGGTACCTTACTTATATCAATCCCAACACAGATCCTGTCTAGGGTCGTCACCCTAGTAATCTCATACGATGTTATATTTGTAGGTCGCTGCAAGGGCTGCTAGGGGTGTTGCTCGCACTCGTTGCACCTCTCCCCCATCACCTTATCAATACAGGCCTAATTATCCTTAAGACTACATCAGGACTTGTCGCCCCCATGCGGTGTCAGGATAAACTCAAGGTCACTACAGGCCTAACCCTTTTCTCACTCTCTTTACTCCAAGCTCAATGAAATAGCCTCTGAACGTCGGTTGAGCTTGATTTTCGAAACGATTATCAAGTCCAGCCAAGCGGTCATAACGGTCTAAGATGGTAGATATCGGACTTCCGACGAGTGGTCTAGATCCAATACGAAGTTTCAGAGAGTCCTGAGAGCAAACGGGTTTAGAGTTTGATCCAAGGTTTCAAGATATTATAGCGTCATTGATTCTACAAGTTTTGGGTCTTGCAGAACGTATTTAAAGTGATCAGGGACAATTTCACAGCTACTCTAGCATATCGCTAGCTAACTTACGCTTAATTTCTAAAGGAATTAATCCTAAGTGATTTCTTTGGCTTTGGAATTGGGTTCTAAGTGGTTACCAAGGTGTTATAGTTGACCCGTTGCCTAAGGGCGTCTAATCACAGGTTGGTAAAAAATCCGGGGTGTTATAAAAGGCCTAGCTATATGTCCTAAAGGGGGAGGGGGTGAATAGGACTATGCCAAATAAAAATTTATTACAGCAGAAATTAAAGGAATATGATAGCCAATAAGATAACTAGAGAAACCATAATGCAAGATTGTAAAGCAACCTCAAAATTCAAATCTTGAGAGGTTGATGCAAATGTTGTTCTAAGGACAACCTTACACCAAAAACCAGAGTTTATGGTAGGATAACCTGATTTCTAGAAAGGTCTTTGTATCAAGTCTTAAACTGAAGATGAATAAAAAATAAATATAAACTGCACTGAAAAATAACTTGTAATCACAAATATATATTGTTCTAGGGACAACCATGCACCATAAGAATGGTAGGGCAACCTTACTGGAACAATTTAATATCAAGCTGATAAATGAATAGCAAGAAATAAATTCTAAACTATTACAACATTCCCCACAATGCTTGAAATAAAAGATTACAACATTCACAACCACATATACATCCCCCAAATGAATAAATAAAGATATAAAATATAAACCATTCAACCACAACACAAGGCATTATAGTTGTTCGCCTGTGTATCCACCAACTGTTATACAACAGCCACACAAAATGCTACTCCACTCCTAATATCCTCACACAGGGGATATTAGCGTTCACTAACTATGTAGGTTTTCACAGGTTCACCAAAAACCTTTACAATTGTGTCTTTGTCTATGGGCTTACACAATTAAAAAAACCCCACTTCTAAGTTTTGCTGCTCTCCTCAGATAACCAAAGCAACGAGATTTTTTTGGCAAATCCTAAAAGAAATCAAAACAGAAAGGAATTTATAATAAAATGTAAAATACCTAATTTTCTCCTTCGATGTAGCAAACCGAAAGAAAGCAAGTCAGAGTACATGATTGAATGTCCAAGTTCAATGTCCAGTACTCGATTACAAAGGTTCTAATTCTAATTAATTTTAAAATTAAACCAACATAGGGCTAGCCTTAATTGATTTTGATTCTAAAGAAAGGGAAATAACAATTCCTCTTTTCAGATTAGATTGGAATACAAGAAACAAAATTAATTAAATAAAGCTAAAGAAAGAGAATATTAAATAAGCACACTTAGCTTAAAATGGAGTACGAACTTATCTCTCAGAAGGCCGGAATAATTAGCCTGAACTTCCTTTTTTCTTTTTCTCTATATATTAATTAATCTAAGATTCGTGCTCTATTTACAGCTGAGTAAAATACGTCTTCGACTGGTCTTAAGACTTCTACGACTGGTTGAAGAACCAACAGAATTTTGAAAAAATGGGTGCGATAAGATTTCCAGATGCACGACCGGTCGTGGGTACCCTATGACTGGTTGAAGGTGCCCTTTGACTGGTCGTAGGTTCCATATGACTGGTCGAAGATCCCCTTCGACTGGTCGTAGGTTCCATACGACTAGTCGAAGATGACCCAATCTCAATGTTGTACTTTGAGTCGAAGAACCCGACCAGTCGAAGAACCGGTCGACACTGTTCATAGGTCTAGTCGAATAGTCTCTAGGACTGGTCGAAGAATAACCAGAAAATTTTGAGAATCCACAACAACTTAGGATTGGTCGAGGAATTTCTTGGACTGGTCGAACCAGTGTTAGGACTAGTCGAACAAAGTCCAGGACTAGTCTTAGAACAGATCAAAGTCACTTATAAAAGATATATGGATTATGTATCCAAAGTGACCTACTCTAAAGGTCAACCTAAGGTCAAGCATACCTCAATAGTGAAGTAAGGACATTGAAACTTGAATACCAGTGACCTTGAGCATCATGAAGATTGAGTTATTAAACTTGAGATCTTCAGCTTGAAAAACTTCTGAGAACTTGAACTTAAAAGCTTCTGAGATCTTCAACTTGAATTGCTTACAAGAACTTGAAAGCTTTTAAAATCTTCACCTTCGAGATCTTCAACTTGAATAGCTATGCTTGTCTACTCAAAGCCAATCTTGTGTCTTGAATAGATCTTTTATTCATCACATAAACAAGCTTCAAAGCTATATCTTTATCATCATAAATTTGACAATCATAAGGGGCTATTCACTATAGCACTTACAATCTCCCCCTTTGTCAAATTAATGACAAAACACACTTCCGAGATAAGATACATATCACATAATATTTGATTAAAGAATCATGCACCAGTTGTTAAACCAACACACATTCATGAACCTGCAAATTAATATTCAACCAATATACCATTGTGCATACAGACCACCATTGTACATACTCTCCCTGAGTAACATATTTCACCAATCCAACTTTAAACTAAGAAGAAAAAATATATATCTACTCTCCCTTTTTGTCACAATATGACAAAGGAAGAACAAAGCAGATTGGAAAGGAGTAAAATCAAAGAGTAAAAGAAGAGGTTACCAAATAAAAATTGAAACCATAGCATAAGCAACACATATAATAGATAAACTGAGCCACAAACACTGATAGTGACAATAGCAAATCCAGTCAAGTGAACATGATATAAAGAAAGTTATTACAGACCAGAAAATAGAAAATGAACTAATCTGACCCAGATGAAGGAGCAGGGATGGAGGGATCAAGTTTGTGCATGCCCTTGTTCAAGAGCTTAAAATATTTGTGCATATACTTGAATTGTAAATCATTAGCAATAGACATATTTTCTATCATAACATTTAAAGATTCAACCTTAGTTTCCAATGCAACAAAGAGTGCATCGAAAGCAGAAGGCAGATAATATGGATCATCTGAAGAGTCAGAATCAAGCTCTTCAAAGATATCATCCATGTTAATATCATCTGGAGGAAGATCACCAACTTCTTCCTCAGGTACAGCTTCAGCTACACCACCATCAACTTGGCCAGGAAGAAATTTCAGCTTCATTTTGTTGAGATTAGAATTATTAAATATCAAGTGATGGATAGGCGCCTCACTGACTGGCATATCGACTAACATATGAGAAGCCAATACGGTCATCAAATATCCAAAGGGTATATCACTATGACCAGGATAGAGTCAAAACTAAATGGTAGAATGACAAATCAAGGAAGGTAGGCAGAGATGAGAACCTCGGGCTACATTATGAAGAATACGAACTATAAAAGTCGTTAACTTATTCTTATTGCCCAACTGAGGATACAGATTTAGATAAAAAAATCCTATGCAACACTCTGTGTTTGGGTAACAGATACCTTAAGGGGAGCGCATTTCCTTTAGGCATCCATGAAGCATCCAAATTGCATAAATCCTTAGAAAGCATGCGTTTTTCAGTTTGAGAGAGTTTTTCAGTCAATGTATGGATGGGAACTCCCTCATCATTAACTGAAATTTTCATAAGAGCAGAGATCAAGTGACGATCAACATCAAATGGTCCTTCTCTTGTAGTAATTTTAAATGTCAGATTTTCAAGTGAATAATCACATATACATGCAAACATGGATTGAGAAATGGACCGGTATGCAGGCCCCCCCAATGTAGTAAGTTATCCCAACCTATAGCTTGTAATATGGGAAAGATATCAAATGGAGCTGTATGATTAAGATCAACAAGATGTTCAACGATTACATTTCGCATACGGATGTCACGAACATATAATGGATCATCCTCAAAATCCCTAAGATGACGTTTAGTTAGAGGGGCTGATCTGGAGGAAGATGATGGGCCATGAGAAGTCGATTTCCTTCCTCTAGAAGCCATTTGTAACAAAGAGTTCAAGAATAAAAGGAGTTACAAACGAAAGAAACTGGGTTTTTCTAATACCGAATTTTTCAGAATAACTTCCCTAAATCACAACGAAACTTGAAATAAATAGCTTCAAGAGTAAAAGAGAAATATTCTGGACTCAAATCTTGAAGAGAAATGCAAATGGAGCACTTACAATGAAGATTTTGGGAGTTGGCTTCAACTAATCGATGTTCAGCCGGTTGGAGGGAGAAATAGAAATGAGGAAGATGAAGGATTTTTCCAAATTAAAAGGGTTTCACGAGTTCCTCGACTGGTCATGGATGTACATGACTGGTCGTGTATTTCCACGATCGGTCGAGTACAAGCCAAAAATGTATTTTTTTTAAAAAAAATTCAAGATTTTTTAGAATATTTTGTAAAAATTGAAATTTAACCTATCAAGCATATACAATATGATATAAAAATGCATAAAACATCATCTTATAATGCACATGCCAAGATCAAATTTCATTTGATTAAACCGACTTTTGTCAAGCGGTTTTGTGAAAATATCAGCACGTTGATTCTCGATAGGTATATATTCCAGAGATATAACCTTTTCTTTTACTAATTCATATATATAATGAAATCTAATGTCAATATGCTTAGTACGAGAATGCTGAATAGGATTTTTTAAAATATTAATGACACTAGAATTATCATAATATAACAACATAGAATCCTGTTTAATTCCATAGTCACTTAGCATTCGCTTCATCCAAACAAGCTGTATACACGCATTACAAGTTGCGATGTATTCAGCTTCAACTGTTGAAAGTGATATAGAACTTTCTTTCTTGCTAAACCAATAAACTAAACAGTTTTCGATATAAAAGCAACCACCACTGGTTGATTTTCTATCATCAAGATTACCAGCCCAGTCAGCATCCAAGTACCCAGCTAATTGAACGCTAGTCTCATGAGGATACCAGAGATCGAGATTCACAGTACTTGTGACATATCGCATAATCTGCTTGATAGCAATCAAGTGCGATTCTTTAGGACTAGACTGATATCTAGCGCAAATACCAATACTTAGCACGATATCAGGTCTACTAGCAGTTAAATACAATAGGCTACCAATCATACTCCGATAAAGTTTAGGATCAACATTTTTACCTTCAGAGTCTTTTGAGAGTTTTAGGGTAGTACTCGTAGGAGTATCAAACTTCTTACCATTCTCAAATCCAAATCTCTTAATTAAATTCAAGGCATATTTAGATTGAGAAATAAATATTCCATCAGGTTGTTGCTTTACTTGCAACCCTAGAAAATAATTCAATTCCCCAACCATGCTCATTTCAAACTGTGATTTCATCAAATCTGTAAACTCAGTAGTCATGTTAGTATAAGTAGATCCATAAATGATATCATCAACATAAATCTGTACCATAAAAATATGATCATTATGTCTTTTAAAAAATAGAGTTTTAACAACAGATCCCATTTGAAAATTATGGCTTAATAGAAATTTTGTTAGTTTCTCATATCATGCCCTGGGAGCTTGTTTTAATCCGTAAAGTGCCTTTTTAAGGCGATACACATGATCAGTGTTCTTGGGATCTTCAAAACCCATCGGTTGTTCCACATAAACTTCCTCATGCAAATCACCATTTAGAAATGTACTTTTCACATCCATTTGATAAATCTTAATCTTTCTAAAATACGTAATGGATATAAACAGTTTGATTAATTCAAGACATGCTACTGGTGCAAAGGTTTCATCAAAATCAATACCTTCAATTTGAGTATAACCTTGTACCACTAGTCTGACCTTGTTTCTAATTATATTTCCAAGCTCGTCAGACTTATTTTTAAAGATCCATTTTGTTCCAATGATGTGTTTATCTTTAGGTCTTGGTATGAGATACTAAACATCATTTCTTATAAATTAGTTAAGTTTTTCTTGCATCGCAACTATCCAGTTTTCATCAACAAGAGCTTCTTTTACGTTAGATGGTTCTATTTGGGATGTAAAACACGCATAATTACATATATCCTCAAGTTGTCTACGGGTGCGAACACCAGTGAGAGGGTTTCCAAGAATTTATGTGGTTGGATGATCTTTAACAGTCCTTAATTCAGAATCATTCTGATTAGATGAAGTATCGGATTTATCAATTACTAGAACTTCATCATTATCTGAATTTGAAACTAGTGTGTTTAAGTGATCATCAATGACAACATTGATAGACTCTTGAATCACACCGGTTCTTTTGTTCAGGACCCTATAAGCTCGACTATTTAAGGAATATCCTAGGAAAATTTCTTCATCACTCTTCGTATCAAACTTTTTCAAATTTTCACAATCTCATAAAATATAACACTTGTTGCAAAAAACTTGAAAGTATTTGACAGTAGGCTTTTTATCGAACCACATTTCGTAAGCCGTTTTATTATTATCTTTCCTAGTGTAGAATCAGTTAATAATATAACAAGCTATATTGATCGCTTCAACCCAAAGATTCTTAGAGAGCTTCATGCTATTCAACATGACATTAGCCATTTCTTGAAGCACTCTATTCTTCCTTTCCACTATACCATTTTGTTTTGGAGTTTTAGGTGCTGAGAATTCATGTAATATTCCTTGGTCGCTACTGAACTTCTCAAAACCACTATTCTCAAATTCAGATCCATGATCATACGAATCTTACTGATTTAAGAACCTTTTTCCGTTTGAATCCTTTTGAGAACTTTTCTTACTTCTTCAAGGGTTTCTGATTTATCCCTTAAGAAGACTACCCATGTATATCTGGTAAAGTCATCCATTATTATCAAGATATACCTTTTGCTACCTCGACTCTCCGTTCTGGTAGGTCCTATCAAATCCATGTGGAGGAGTTCAAGTGGTCTTGATGTGATATTTGAATTCACCTTTTTATGTGAGGTTCTTGTTTGTTTGCCTATCTGACATTCACCACATATTTTATCTAATTTTCGAAGCTTGGGTAGACCTCTTATAAGTTTCCATTTACTCAATCTATATAAATTTCAGTAATGTACATGTCTAAGATGTTTGTGCCACAAATCAGTCTCGTCTGTATGGACCATGTAACATGTTTGATTAGATGAGCTGGATTTTCTAACAATATAGCAGTTTTTAGACGTTCTACGTCCAGTTAGTATTACAGAACCCTTATTGTTTAGGATCTCACATCTTTGATTAGAAAACCGTACACTATGGTTATTATCGCATATTTGAGATATGCTAAGTAAGTTATATTTTAGACCTTCAACATATAAGACATTTTTAAACACAAGAAGGTTACAAAGTTGAACCGTACCTTGGCCCATAATCTTGCAATTACTACCATCACCAAAAGTGACTAACCCATCAGTCATATCTTTTAGATCGGTTAATAAATCCTTGTCGCCTGTTATGTTCCTGGAGCATCCACTATCTAGATACCTCTTTGAATGGCTTGAAGCTTTGAAAGCAGTATGGACAACCAAGCAGGCAACCTTGGGAACCCATTTCAGTACTGTTTTGGGTTTAGGAGTATAGTTGGTCTTCTTATATCTGTTGTTGTAAGAATGACCTATAGAGTTATATTTTAAGAGCTCCTTGAGTAAATCAACTATCTTTTCAGCTAGTGGATTTCATTTCTGATTAAAGTTGACATGGCTGCTTTTCGATTTTTGAAAAGTTTTTGAATTTTTAGAAAAACCTTGATAAGTACTTTTTCCTTTTTAGTTTGAGGAATCTCCTTTCACAAACTTAGGAGGAGTATTCTTCTGTTTAGGAGGTATGTTCTTATCATAGCCTAACCCAGATCTGTCACCACATTTTCTTGATTTGGATAATAGTTTCTCTAACTTAGGATCACCTTGGGCATATCTCTATGTGTCCTTTAAACTTAGAAGAGAAGATACTTCATTTTTAAGTTTCTCATTTTCAGATTTCAGATTTTCAATCTAGGACGTTTTGAATTCTAAATCGCATTTTGATTTTTCAAAATAATCTAAAATTTAGGATTTTTCTAAAATAAGGGACTCAAAATATTCTTTGAGTTTAAAAAAATTTTCTTTTTGAAGTTTAAGTTTGACAACAATTTTACAACTTTCTTTGTATAGGGCATTGTAAGCATCTTGAAGATCATCTTCATATTCACATTTACTGTTCAGATTTTTCTCACTAGTTGAACATCATGATCTGAAAAAGTGAACTTGGCTAGAGTCATAAGAGCTTTCGTTTCAATACCCGACTCAGTTTCAGAATCTTCTGAGTTAGAAGAAGCTTCAGAATCAGATGATTCATCCCATGTAGCCAACATACCCTTCTTCTTGGGTTTGTCCTTTTTAGGACATTTGTTTGCTAAATGCCCATATTCTTGGCAGTTGTAACATTGACTATCTTTCAAAGACTTCTAAGTTTTAGATTTAGGTTTAGATCTTTTCTTCTCATTTGATTTTTAAAAATCTACCCTTTTCTTGTTTTTGAATTTTTTATAAAACTTTTTTACTAAAAGAGCCATATCATCTTCAGAATTGGAATTTTCTTCAAAATTACATTTAGAAAATTTTAGAGCTATCGATTTACCTTTAGGAGCTTTAAAGTTTAACTCATAGGTTTGGAAAGAACCAATTAGTTCTTCTACCCTCATATTATCCGTATCACGAAGTTCCTGGATCGTGGTTACTTTGGAGTTGAATCGTTTAGGAAGAGAGTGCAGTATCTTTGCACACACTTTACTTTCTGGGATTGTATCGCTAAGACCTCGCATAGAGTTTATAATGCCATTTAATCTTGTATAAAAGTCCATAAATGTTTCATTTTCCTCTATATAAATTTCTTCAAATTTGGTTGTGAGGAGTTGAACTTTAGATTTTTTGACAATTGTAGTACCCTCGTGTGTCATTTTTAATATATCCCAGGCTTGCTTTGCAGTATCATAGGATATGATTCTTCTGAACTCATCCGGTGATAGTGTGCAAGTGATTGCATTTAGTGCCTTTGCATTAGCACTACTCTCATTTTTCTGAAGGTTGGTCCAAGAGAAATAATGAGTTACTCTTATTAATTTTGAACCATCGACTCCAGTCACTTCAGTGGTAGGAGGTTTCCATTCAATCACTGTGGCTTGCCACACACTCTCATCCATTGATTTGAGGAAGATCCTCATCCTGGCTTTCCAGTAAGCATAATTGGAGCCATCAAAGGGTGAAGGCCTAGTGATTGATAGGCTATCAAAATTTGATATCTTAAATAGCTTAAATCGTTAGCTCAAGCATTAAATCCAAGAATTAAGAAAAAATGAGCTATTAGGCTCTGATACCACTTGAAAAGGCCTAGTTATATGTCTTGGGGGGGGGGGGGGGGGGGGGGGGGGGGGGGGGGGGTGAATAGGACAATGTCAAATAAAAATTTATAACAGTGAAAATTAAAGAAAAATGATAACCAATAAGATAACTAAATAAACCACAATGCAAGATTGTAAAGCAACCTCAAAATTCAGATCTTGAGAGGTTGATACAAATGTTGTTCTAAGGACAACCTTACATTAAAAACCAGAGTTTATGGTAGGAGAACTTGATTTCTAGAAAGGTCTTTGTATCAAGTATCAAACTAAAGAGGAATAAAAAATAAATACAAACTGCACTGAAGAATAACTTGTAATTACAAATATGTATTGTTCTAGGGACAACCATGCACCATAAGAATGGCAGGGCAACCTAACTGGAACAATTTAATATCAAGCTGATAAACGAATAGCAAGAAATAAATTCTAAACTATTACAACATTCCCTAAAATGCTTGAAATAAAAGATTATAACATTCACAACCACATATACATCCCCTAAATGAATAAATAAAGATATAAAATATAAACCATTCAACCAAAATACAAGGGATTATAGTGGTTTTCCTGTGTATTCACCAACTGTTATACAACAGGCACACAGAATGCTACTCCACTCCTAATATCCTCACACAGGGGATATTAGCGTTCACTATCAATGTAGGTTTTCACAAGTTCACCAAAAACCTTTACAATTGTGTCTTTGTCTGTGGGCTTACACAATTAAAAAAAAACTCCACTTCTGAGTTTTGCTGGCTCTCCTCAGATAACCAAAGCAACGAGATTTTTCTGAAAAATCCCGAAAGTAACCAAAACAGAAAGAAATTTACAATAAAATGTAAAATACCTAATTTTCTCCTTCGATGTAGTTGCCCGGAAGAACCAGAGTAGATGATTGAATGTCCAAGTTCAATGTCCAGTACTCGATTACAAAGGTTCTAGTTCTAATTGATCTTAAAATTAAGCCAACATAGGGCTAGCCTTAATTGATTTTGATTCCAAAGAAAGGGAAATAACAATTCCTCTTTCTAGATTAGATTGGAATACAAGAAATAAAATCAATTAAATAAAGCTAAAGAATGAGAATATTAAATAAGCACACTTAGCTTAAAATGGAGCACAGACTTATCTCTCAGAAGGCTAGAATAATTAGCCTGAACTTCCTTTTTTCTTTTTCTCTATATATTAATTAATCTAAGATTCATGCTCTATTTATAGCTGAGAAAAACATGTCTTCGACTGGTCTTAAGACTTCTACGACTGATTGAAGAACCAATAGAATTTTAAAAAAATGAGCGCGATAAGATTTTCAGATGCACGACCGGTCGTGGGTACCCTATGACTGGTCGAAGGTCCCCTTCGACTGGTCATAGGTTCCATACGAATGGTCGAAGACGATCCAGTCTCAATGTTATACTTTGAGTCGAAGAACCACGACCGATCGAAGAACCAGTTGACACTGTTCACAGGTCTGGTCGAACCAGTGTTAGACTAGTCGAACAAAGTCCAGGACTAGTCTTAGAACAGATCAAAGTCACTTATAAAAGATATATGGATTATGTATCCAAAATGACCCACTCTAAAGGTCAACCTAAGGTCATTCATACCTCAATAGTGAAGTAAGGACATTGAAACTTGAATACCAGTGACCTTGAGCATCATGAAGATTGAGTTATTGAACTTGAGATCTTCAACTTGAAAAACTTCTGAGAACTTGAACTTAAAAGCTTCTGAGATCCTCAACTTGAATAACTTACAAGAACTTGAAAGCTTCTAAAATCTTCACCTTTGATATCTTCAAATTGAATAGATATGCTTGTCTACTCGAAGCTAATCTTGTGTCTTGAATAGATCTTTTGTTCATCACATAAACAAGCTTCAAAGAAGTGTCTTTGTCACCACAAATTTGACAATCACAAGGGGCTATTCACTATAGCACTTATAGGATGTGGCCCATTGTGATATGTATTAGGCTCATGACGTGTGGCCCTTTATGATGTTTTTAAGGTCCATGTGATGCTGCCCATAGTGGTGTGTGTTAGGCCCATGTGATGTGGTCTATAATGATGAGTGTTAGTCCCATGTGATGCGGCCCACTTGATGTATGAGACCCTTGTGTAAGGCCCATTAAGATTGTAGGTGGCCTAATGTGATGTATATGCAGCCCGTATTTAAGGCCCATTGTGATGTGCATTCAGCCCGTGTTTGAGGCCCATTGTGATGTGAATTCAGCCCGTGTTTAAGGCCCAATGTGATGTATACGTGGCCTATGTGATGAGGCCCATTATGATGCATTTGAGGGCCCGGCAATGGAGCCCATCGTGATGTATGTTAGGCCCATGTGAAAGGATCATCGTGATGTGTATTAAGCTCTTGAGTGAGGCCCATGGTGTTGTATATTTGGCCCTTCTGTGAGGCTATGGGCCCACTATATGTTTAGCTCTACGTGGGCCATTCCTTGGGAGTAATGTTGGTTAAATGTCCACATTGATGGGTAATGATGGTTAAATGTCCCCATTGTGACCTTCCTTTAGTTCCTTTGATTGACCGATTGTCAAAGTCGATTATTGAGGCTGATTTTGATTGACAAGGCCAATTATCGAGGCTGATTCTAATTGTCGAGGCAGATTCCAATTGTCGAGGCCGAATCTGATTGTCGAGGCTGATTTTGATTGTCGAGGATAATTTTGATTGTTGAGGTCAATTTTGATTGTTGAGACCGATTGTCTAAGTTGATTTTAATTTTTGAGGCCGATTCCGATTGTCAAATTCGATTCTGATTATAGAGGCTGATTGTATAGGACGATTATTGGTGCCAGTTGTCAGTATCGATTATGAGTATGTGACAACATAGCATCATGAGACATGCACATACGCATCATCTGTATATTTGTTATGAGATGTTGTTGATCATTGCATATGTCATTGGATAGGTTATTATGAGACTTCCTGATAGGTGGAGATTATCTCAGATGAGAGCACGGTATGCGCAGGATTGATGCATGACTGGACTGTATGACTCATGCATCTTGCATTATGAGTTGTGATTACTTTACGCCCTAGCGACATCAGGGCTGTAGCCTCCACAGGCATGTCATGGATGGCCATATGTGACACTGAAAATCTATTACCGCATCGGGGTGCCATAGATGTCCCTGGGTGAAAATCCCTAAACCTTCATGGCCAGGAGACCCCCCAACATCAATATCGAGTGGATATATATGAGCGCATGAGGATCATATACCAGTAGGCCATATCTCCCACTATGTCGTGGTTGGTTGGGAGAGGTGTGACCTTACCCACCTGAGTGAGGAGGCAATATCTAGGTTGAGTTTGACCAGCTTGAGGAATGGAATGTCTCTTCCACTTACCTAATTGTGCGTTTGGATAGGGGTGGCAAACTAGAGTGTAATAGACCTCGGTGATGATCCCAGAGATGTACAGTACTGATTTGTGGAACAGGAGTTACATACGCAATATTATATTTATTCACTCATCCATTCACTATTCACTCGGGCTGGTGGTAAGCAACTATTTGTTACATGTACCTTTGCAATGATCAGGATTTTGTTTGGGGTGCGCAACTAACCCGAGATCAGGAGCTTACCACATTCAGTCTATCTATCCAAATTTAGGTATGAGACTGATTTGAATAGAAGTCCTTTGTGATAGGCCCCATAGCTTACGATACCACATACTATTATCCCGACTTCAAATTGTACCTTAGTCATTTCATTCGCACATCATATTGCATTACATTCACGGCATATGGTATATTGGCTTATTATGTCTTTTCATCGCATAACTTATATGAGGTTAAGTATATGATATTTGGCTCATTATGATCTGCATTACGTATTCTAATATTGTATGACCCATGGACTTACCAATATATTTACTCTTACTCTGATATCGTATGATTCAGATCTTGACAGTATTTCCGACATTGTATGATCATGGCATTATATTGAATACTTGGTGAAGTAGTGGTAATGACCACTTTAGTTGAAGTAGGAATATGCCAATATGTCCTAGAGGGGGGTGAATAAGACTTTTTAATATTTTATAATAATTTAAAATCCTATCTCTATAATCTTAATAACAAGCATACATTAGGATTACTAAAGAGTAACTCTACTGGCTTCCAAGCCCAGTAAAGGATCCAATCATAAAACTACTTGAGAGAAACAATATACAAATTGGTTTATGATGGATATGACTGTGTGTGTGAGGTGTGATCTCAAATAATCAAATATGAAAGCTTATAATCACATAAGGAATGAAAGATAATTACAGTTACAAACAATAGTAATCACAAACATAGTCATTTTTATAGTGGTTCGAGTACTTGTCTACTCCACTCCCTGCATACGCACTCAACCCTTGAGTATACCAGATTTTACTAAGGTAGTTTCACAACAAGTTCACCTCTAACCGGAAGTTTTAAATCAGGTTCACCTCTAACTAGTACAACCTACACCTAAGTTGGCAGTTTATGCTCTCATGAGCAAGGGTCAACATATAACACCCGATTTTAGGCACATTGGCCAAGGATCCACACAAGGAACCTCTCATGTTTATGCTCTCACGAGTAAGGGTTAACACAATGCACCCACTTTTAGGCACACTAGCCAAGGACCTATTATAAGGCCCTAACAGTTTTTGCTCTCCACAGAGCAAGGGTCAACACAAAGCACCCATCATGTACACTCCCGCCAGAGGCCTCCTACGAGGGCTTGTAAGGGGTAAGAAACACTTTAGACCCAATCCTACAAAGGAATGATCACAAGGGTCCTCTGAACTCTAATGACTTATAGATAAGTTGATGAGCCCCATTTAGCATGTTGTCGAAGATCTCCTCCTTTGATGACGAAAAATCTTCTGCTTCCTTGAACCACAACTCAGAAGATGTACTAATCATGGCGACGGGCTGGGTCAAGATAATGATGGAATCCTACTCTCAAATATTTTCTTATAAGGGAGATAGAGAGATTCCAATCATCTATGCATTCAAGGCATCCCAGCTTAATGATTTGCCATAAAGGTGGTAGCTGGAGGATCCTTGAATGCAGAAGTTCATTCCCCAATCCACTCTATTGAATGTCAATAATGAGGGTGGATTGGAGGATGAACTCCCATGAGAGAGAAGGCTTAAGATATATGATCTAGGGTTAAACACACAAAAGCACTCTCTATTTTCTCTCTACCAGCAACTAAAGACAGGCTCTCTATATATAGGCAAAAGGTTTTAATGGATATAAAACGGTCACATTTATGATAGAGTTCGATATCATCGAGCAGGGTCGATATCATCGAGCGTATACTCTCGATTGCATCAACTGGCCGCTCGATGAAATAAACTCAAATGTCAAATGCTTTTGAAATATTTTACTAGATGGTCAAGAAAATCGAGCATGCATCGATGTCATCGGATTTTGAACTCCAATTTCATTGACACGAGGTTTGATTCCTCGATATGTGAAAATGGGAGGGATTGCCTTTGAAATATTTCAGGTCAAAAGAATGATCGAGGCACACTCGATGTCATTGAAATTTGAATGTCGATGATATCAATAGTTGTGTTGATACATCAATAAATCCAAAAGATTTTTCAGTTAAGCTTACTGGACAGTTTATGTCCATTCTCGATGCAATCGACCCAGCCTCAATATCATTGATATTTGAATATCGATTCTATCGAGTGACCCTCGATCCAAGATAGAACGACCTGAGAATATTGCTAGAAAATAGAGTGTCCAATCCGATATCATCGAAGGGCTTCTGATATCATTGAAGTTTGAATTCTGAGGATATCGAGGAGTTCTTCAATATATCGAAGATCTCATGATTTACCTTAACAGAACATTGGACATAACATATATGATGTCAATTTTATCCAGTCAACTTTGATAAACTCGAGATTCAAATTTTGATGATATTAATATAGCTATTGATACATCGATAATTCTGTCCAGAAGTATATGCGGTTGCTGGACATCTCTTCTCCTTATTTCGATATTGTTGAGTGAGTTTTGAGGACATTGACAACACTTTTAGATTACATCGATCAGTTTATTAATAAATCGACAGAGGCAGAAAACTTAGAGATTTTTCTGAAGTTTGAAAAAAAAGTTTTCTACCCTAAAAACCCTATGATATTCTAGTCAATTTTAAGGGTTTTAATTACTTGGTGTTTTAAGACATGGGATGTGAGGCTAAGATTTACTTGTGGCAAATTTAGGTCCACATCTAGTTGAGACAAATGGTTAATTGCTCTTCCTATGGAGCTTCTCTGTCTAGCTGACTCAACACTCACGCTAATTGACAAACCAGGGCACTTTCACTTGGCACTTACCTTGTGCACACACTTTCACCACCCTCTAAGCTTTATATAAGCTTATGCACGATATATGTGTGCAGGTGGCATTAGGTTGCAACAGCGTGGAGCTTGGAGCATGTAGTTGACTTCTGGAGCTTTGATTTCGATATATGTATTTCCCTTTTAACATTGTATTCAAATGTTTATAGTAGTGGATATGTGATGATGATGTTGCCTTTGTGATTTAGGTATACTTGTGGTTATGCTTATTATGAGTTAAATGTATATTGGAAAATCCTCGTTGTAGGATTCCAGGATCGGAATATGGCGTATGGAAGCTAGGAGTCGAGAATGGAGTACTACGGAGGCTGTGAGCACTCGATTCGGCGATCGAAAATTTTATAGGCCCGGTTTCTGAGTTTGGGGCGTGACACCCATGATGTTTCTTGGTTCTTCACAAGTTGACTGGTGCTTGAGGTGGTGCATAGACCTCAGTGGTTACTTTTGCATTTATCCCTTGGTCGGGAGGTGGGTTTTGTCTCTCCAAGATTTGCATTGTCTGGTTAATGTTGCCGGTCAATGCTTCGACTTGATGTTCTAAAGAGATGAGGCGACCTCCTCTGTTTTGAGGCTGCTGCACAGTGCCTATGGGTGCAGAATCAACCTAAAGTTGTGAGGGCAGGTCTTCATGGTCTGCAGACTGCTTCGTTGGTGGGGGAGAAACTATTCTGATCACGGCCTGGGCCCTCTTCCTGCGTTTCACTATTGTAGAATCACTATAGAAGATGGGAATGACTTTGATGTTGTTCCCATAGACGGCGTCAAATTGTTGATGCAAAAATTGGTCGAACATGCCTTACCTCTTATTAACTAAAATACCTGCAATTTATTGGAAAACAAGAGAAAACATTGGGGACACTAGTTAAGGCCGGGGACCCTCCGATGCCTAAGTCAAGAAATTTTGCAGGAGTAGAAGAATCGAGATATTTATTGTGTGTACCTTTACTCATGGCAGCGGGTTTATTTATAGGCTTTTGAGGGCAGTGGCATATATCGCAATGCCTCTTGGATGGTGATTGCATATTAAAGAAGAAATCTTCTTCCAGATGAGTCGTAGTTATCTCCCCGATATCCATGGAGAAGATGTTGGGAAGATCTTATCTCAACAAATTCTTAGTATATTTGTATTCCGAGTTGGTGGTCAATATCTGAGGACGACATCTAAGCCCGAGGTTGAGGTCGATATCAGAGGCCAAGGTTAGTACTTGAGGCCGAGGTCAATATCTGAGGACGATGTCTGAGGTCAAGATTTTGGTCGAGACCGAGGTTGGTACACGAGGCTGAGGTCGATATCTGAGGCCGAGTTAATTTTTTGGCCCTTAAGCAATCTATAGTCTTCGAGTCTGTACATCTGGTCAGTCTATTTTTACATATAAAACTGTTCATCCACTTGAAGAGCCGATCTATGATGATGAGCTCAAAGAGATGGTGTGTAGATATATAACTCTGGTGGAGAACACATAAAATAACTGTGGTAATAACATTTCCACCTTTGTAATCTATGATTGGGTCCACCCTGCACTAAAATTTTCTAATTTGAACCTGATTAACCCAAAGCCAAACTTTTGTTTAGGTCTGGCTTGGGCTTAAGATCCTTGATTGGACCATATGCTGATAGGCCTGTTGATAATAGCCATCCATGTCATAGGGGAAATGTTATTAAAATTATTTAGAGAATTAAATCTTTGATTTTGTGCTAGTTCACTAGTTGTAAGTTGTAAGTGTGAGCAAGATCCCAACCCGACCTAATCAATTCCAACCAAATTGCATTATGGTTGAGTATTCGATACCTTGGGTTAGGCTTAAATTAAGTCGAAGATTTTGACCGAGAAAGGCACAACACAATCTTATAAAATAGAACACATTATAATCTAATCAATTGTAGTAGATACAATTCATGAGTCCTACTGTAAGAAGCATAAAAACATATTAGACCACTAAGAAAGCAGAAATCTTACACCATAAGGATTTCTACTTCTTCTTCTTCTTCTTCTTCTTTTATTTTTTATTTTTATTTTTATTTATTTATTTATTTTTAAGGTGAAAAGAAAAAAATAAAAGGTCGTGCACCATACAATTCATGATGCTATAATTATGTCTTTCTTTTTATGGTTTTTCAATTTGATTTACTAATGGATGTTGATATGGTCCAAAAAATCACCATTCATGTACAGTCCAAAACCCTTTCACTAGTTCACCTTATTGCATTAACCATTGAAAGAGGTGGATTTAAAATGATATAGACCACATACCAAAAGATCTTTCCCATCAAAAGTCTGAGTATGGACACACAAAAGGATTCAACTTAAGAAAAGCTACTTGGGTAGCAAAGTTCTGTTAAAAGACACAAATAAAGGGTTCATCCTAAAAACCTCAAAGGGCATGAGTATATCAAAGATGAAATTCATCAACGAGTTAGGCCACTAATCCAAGGTGTGCTTCCGTTAAATTCATAGAAATAACAATCTAAAGCCACAAGTAACTTTGTTGGTGCACAAAAAATGCATTTTCAGATTTCTTAGTTCCTGTTGCAGCATTTTCAGACCTCGTAGTACCTGTTATAGCACTTTCAGACTAACTAGTTCCTATTGCAACATCTTCATACTTCCTAGTCCTTCTGGTAGCATTTTCAGAGTTTCTAGTCCCCGCAGCATTATTTTTAGACTTCTTAGTCCCTGTTGTAGCAAAAATAGACTTTCAAGTCTCTATGGTGCAAAAATAGACATCTAGACTGCAGTTGTACAGAAACAAATGTCCAGGTGTAGTTGCACAGAAACAGACCTCATAGCAAAGCTGTTGCGCGAACAGACCTATTGCGCAAACTATTGCGTGAACAGACCTATTACGCGGGTGTATGAGTGTTATTACATAGAAATGGCCTTCACACATGTGAAAGCCTATAAATACCCCTTCCCCTTCTCATTTGAGAGGAATAAAAATTAGAGAAGCCTAAGGAGCTCCCGGATTAAGTGGAAAGTGAAGAGTAGGTGCACCCGTGCAAAAGTGCAACCATGTAACAGGTTCCTTGCGCAATGGGTGGTCCTTCATACTTGCATAAAAAGGACCTTCAGTGGTCCACTTGGTTCAACATATTCAAAACTTGTCCTCTTAGATACGTTGTACACATATGAGTGAAGAATCAAGGATCTTAAGCCTACGCATATCATTGTAACAAACACTTTTTGAATTGAAATGCTGCTGAAATTACTATTAAACTGCTTTTCATTTCTTCCGTTGTACTTTATTTCTGAATCAAGGGAAACACAAGGATGTAATTGAAACTCAGAGTAAATAAAATATAAGATGATGAATATTCTTCTATTTTCTTAATTATTATTAAATGAGATCTCCCCTATTGAAATACATTCGTTTCTTGTCAAAACAAAATGTTGACTTCGCTGGGGATAATAACTCATTCAATATTATCTTAGAAAGTTTGGAGAACGATTATCATCAATTGATGCCATAATGACGCCAAAATGGCAACTCTCAAAGGGAACATCTTCCCCTTCGTCTCTAAAATAAAGTACAATTTTATTTAATTAAAGTAACTGATACTCTGTTTTGAATAACAAGTATTCCTTCTTTACATAACTGTAACATTTTTTTCTCCTGATTGATGTAGTTGTTTAGTTCACACCTAATGGATTCACTGTAGATTACGTTGACAATACGCAATCACTACCACAAAAATACCAAAGAAAGTAAAACGAGCTACGATCAGGAATAGGCAATGTCATGTGATGTCCGAAATGATCTCCGCTTCACCGAAGCACAACAAGATGATGAAGATGGATAGCGGTAACATCTAGAAGATTAAGGGTTCGATCTCCTCCCACAAGAAGTATCATCCTGCTAAGTACGATTAAAGGTCGATTATGCGAAATGTCACGAGACGCAATCTCACCTTAATTACGTAATCATTTCATTCGAAAATGACTAAAATGTCCGTCACTCTAGAAGGTCTTCCAGTACCACCAATTATAACTGTAAAGGCATCTTCTACAGAATCATTACAAATTCAGAAGAATAAAGGGAAAGCCATCGCGACAAGCGAATGCTCCATTACAAGAAAAATGGGCAAAGGCTATGGCAAAAAACCGTAGCAAAAGTCCTTTTGCTACGGATATGATCCGTAGCACGTTCGTCGCTGTTGGTGGGGTAGCTAAAGGTGTAGTTACGGAAAATATCTGTAGTAATAGATACCAATAGCTACAGATATAATCCATAGCAATAGATACCAATAGCTACGGATTATATCCATAGCAATACCTTTAGCTACCCCACCAATAGCGACAGACGTGATACGGATTATATCCGTAGTAAAGGGATTTTATCTGTAGCAATAGATACCAATAGCACCAATAATATCCATAGCAATAGATACCAATAGCTACGGACAAAAGCCGTAGATATAGCTACGGATTATATTTATAACTATTTTTTTAAAAAAATCATAATAATACGACCTTTTTCCATTGCAAGAGCTTGCTGTGATTGATAACTCATCTAAGCTTAATGCTGATAGAAATAGTACATAAAATGCAATCAGAAAAAAAAATGATGCATTTATTACAAATAGCAATCAAACCATACAATGTATCGTACATTCACATTTTTAAATAAATAATACTTCACTTTTCTCAACCTATCATAAGAATTACAACTAAGGCGTGCCCTCATGTGCAATAAACAAATATACTCCAACACAGTAAACACCCTCCATATGCATTTAATAATGCTCACATTTTTACAGAATTTTCTTCCTTCAAACGGTCAATTTCAACAAATGCAGAAGATAGAGCTTCTTCTTTCCTTAAAACTGCAGATGTAACTTCCATGGACTTTGATACAAGATCACTTTCAAGTTCTGAAACCCTTCCCTTAAGAAAATGAATTTCATCCTCCACTAACTTCTTTAGCTTGTCAGCCTATATAAAACAACATTTATAGACACAATTAAATAAGTATGCCTTTGTACACATCTCAAAAGGAAGAAAGATTAAAAAAAAAACACTTATATATGAAGAAATAAAAAATGTACCTACAAATCTCGTAAACTATCGCAAAATCCAACATGAGTAATGTGTTCAAACCTAAGATGGACTTTTAAACTCAAAACCTAGGTTTGGGTTAAGGTTATAGGTTTAGGTTTAGGTTTAGGTTTAGGTTATAGGTTATAGGTTATAGCTTTAGGGAATTAAGAATAGGTTAAGGTTTAGGTTTGGGTTTTCAAGTTTAAGTTTAGGTATAGGTTAGGGAGTTGAGATTAGGATTAGGTGTAGGTTTAGGTTTAGGGATTTGAGAAGACATTTAGGTTTTAAGTTTAGGTTTAGGTTTTAGTTTATAGGTTTACGTTATAGGTGGTTAAGGTTAGGTTATCAGTTATAAGTTTAGGTTATAGGTTATAGGTTATGGGTTAAGGTTTAGTTTATAGGTTTTGGTTTAGGTTTAGGTTATAGGTTAAGGTTTAGTTTAAGGTTTAGGTTTAAGTTTAGGTTATATGTTATAGGTTAGCTTTAAGGAATTGAGAATAGGTTTAGGTTAAGGTTTAGGTTTAGGAAATCGGGTTCGGGATCGGGTTTAGGTTTGGGTTTTCAAGTTTAGGTTTAGGTTTAGGTTAGGGAGTTGAGATTAGGATTAGGTGTAGGTTTAGGTTTAGGGATTTAAGAATATATTTAGGTTTTAAGTTTAGGTTTAGGTTTTATTTTATAGGTTTAGGTTATAAGTTAAGGTTAGGTTATAGGTTAAGGTTTACGTTTAGGTTAAGGTTTATGTCACACCCCAAACCTGAAAATCGGATTCACAGGAATTTCGATCACCGAATCCGGTGCCGACAGCCTCCGTAGTACCCCATTCTCGGCTCCCAGTATTCATATGCCAGATTCCGATCCTGGGATCCTACAAGGAGAAATTATTTTTTTTTTTGTACATTTAACTAGTAATAAGCATAACCACAAGATTACCCAATTCACAAAGGTAACATCATCATCACATATCCACTAATATAATCATTTGAGTACAACACTGAAAGGGAAATACATAAATAGAAAATCAAGCTCCAGAAGGCCACTACACGCTCCAAGCTCAACACTGCTGCAACCTAACATCACCTGCACGCATCTATCGTGCATAAGCTTATAGAAAGCTTAGAGGGTGGTGTAGGTGTGTGCACAAGGTAAGTGTCAAGTATTCAATACAGTGTCATAATCATATAATACCGAAAAGCTTGTAATCCGTAAACCATACAATGTCTGAATAAGAAAAAAGAAACACAATAAGATCATGAATTATTAGAGTAAGCAGAAGTATGAACAAATTCATAAGTCTATCAATATCAAAATATGCAATATAATAAGAAGTCATAAGGAACCAAATATCAAATGTCAAAGATGTAATGTAATATGTAAATCCCTCTAAGTCTGTTTAGGCCATATAAGTGCGAAAATATTGTAACCCAAAATGTCATATGCCTGCGGATGTAATGCAATATGTGATGCGAATGAAATGACCATGCTTGGAGTGTGAAGTCGGGATGATAGTACGTGGTATCATAGGCTACGGGGTCCGCCACAATGGACTTCTATCCAAACTAGTCCCATACCTAAATTTGGATAGTCAGACTGAACGTGGTAAACTCCTGATCTCAGGTTGGTCACGCACCTAACCGAAATCCTTACCATAACGAAGGTACACAACAATTAGTTACGAACCACCAGCCCGAGTGGATAGTGAATGAATGAATGAATGAGCATGCAACTCCTACTCGATAAGTCCACATATCATTACGGTTCCTCTCTGGGAAGTCACCGGGGTCTATTACACTCCAAACCAGATTGCCGCCCCATCGCGCACAACAAGGTGAGTGGAAGAGACCTCACTATCCGCCTGCCAATATCGGGCCCGGCTCGTCAATAGCGGACCCATTCCTCGAGCTGGTCAGACTCAGCCTAACATTGCCCCCTCCTCTCGGGCAGGTAAGGCTACACCCCCTTCCAACCGACTACGATATAGTGGAGAGCGCAGCCATCTGGTAATCGGCACTCGGCGCTCATCTACTCACTCGGTCTAAACGTTGGAGCAACCTCTGGAACCAAGAGGATTTAGAAACTTTCACCCAGGGATATCTATAGCACCCCATGTAGAATAGATTTTCAGTATCCCATTTGGCCATCCACGATATGACTGTGGAGGCTACGACCCTGATGTCACTAGGGCATATAGTAATCACAACACATAATGTGAGATGCATGAGTCATACAATCCAATCATGCATCAATCCTACGCATACTGTGCGCTCATGTGAGACAATCACCGCCTATCAGGGAGTCTCATAACAACCAGCATAATGACATATGCAATGGTCAATCAAATCTCATAACAGACATGCAAATGATGCGTATGGCCATTTATCATGATGCTATGCAGTCACATACTCATAATCAGTATCAATAACCGACATTGACAATCGACATCGACCATGTGGACATTCAACCAACATTGTCCCCCAAGGAATGGCTCACATAAAGCCTAACATATAGTGGACTCATGGCCTCACACAAGGGCCAAATATACAACACCATGGGCCTCACTCAAGAGTTTAATATACATCACGATGGGCCTTTCACATGGGCCTAACATACATTATAATGAGTTCCCTCGCCTAGCCCTCAAATGCATCACAGTGGGCCTCGTCACATAAGCCCCATATACACCACCTTGGGCCTTAAACACGGGCTGGATACACATCACAACGGGCCTCAAATACGGGCTGCATATACAACACATTGGGCCTCGACAATCAGCCACGATGATTGGCCTAGATCGATAATCGGTCACGATAATCGGCCTCAATCGGTAATCGGTCAATCGGCCACGACAAGCAGAGTCGACAATCGGCCACATTAATCAACAATCGGCCACGATCGGTAATCGATCATGATAATCGGCCTTGATCGGTAATTGGTTAATCGGTCATGACAAGCAGAGTCAATAATTGGCCACGTCAATCGATAATCGGCCACGATCGGTAATCGGTCATGATAATCGGCCTTGATCGGTAATTGGTTAATCGGCCACGACAAGCAGAGTCAACAATCGGCCACGTCAATCGACAATCGGCCACGATCGGTAATCGGTCACGATAATAAACACCGATAATTGGCATCGACGAGCAATATCGATAATCGACACCAACAACCACTATATATATAAATGAGGCGGGGTCCATAGCTGGACAACCAAATAATCATAATATAAAGATCGGCCCTTGGCCGTGGTTAAAAAAAATCTGATAGCACGGAGCCATCCTTCTATGGTGAATGGGGCCCACGAATTAGGGTTAACCCACGAGATGATGATGAGAATGGGACTATCAAGGCCTAAGGGAAGATCATAATGAGGACATCTAACCGTCATTGTCCATCAATGTGGACATCTAACCAACATTGCTCCTAAGGAATGACACACATAAGGGTTCATACACTACGTAGCGGCCACACATACATCACATTGGGTTTCATATAAGGGCCTCAAGTATAACACAATGGCCACGCCCTTTGGCCTTAAATACATCACAATGGGCCATGTCATATGGGCCTTTTATTCATCAAATGGGCCACATAAATGGACCACACCAATGGCCTTATGTGCATTGCAGTGGATCATAATCCGTGGGCCTTAGATTGCATCAAATGGGCCTAATCTTATGGGTTTTATATGTAACAAATGAGCCACACCAATTGGGCCCCATATGTACATCAAATGGGCCTCAACCCATAGGCCCTAGTACATCTCAATGGGCCCTAATCCATGGGCCCCTAAATCATCAAATGGGCCTGATCCCATGGGCCTTAGAATACATTTTATTGGGCCTCGCCCATGGAACTCAGATTCAAGCAGGTGGGCCCTATCACACGGGCCTCAAATACAACGTAGGTGGGCCCTAGAACATGGGCCTAACATTCATCACTATGGGCCTCATTACATGAGCCGCATATACATCACGACAGGCCTCCTCGCATGGGCTAAATATATATCATAGTAGGCCTCTCATACATCAAATGGGCTGCACTAATGGGCTCAAACACATCAAGTGGGCCGCATGACATGGACAGCCCGGATTAAGCACGTACATCATGAAGGGGCCACATGAATGGATGATGTGGATATATAACACATATATTACGGTGGGTCCAACATCCTGATGGATGGGGTAAGCTTGGATTACATCAAAAATCATTTCAATAGTGCCAGGTGTAAGATACGTATCACTGTATACTATCATAGGAGTACATGGCTCACTAATGTGTATAGCACTGCCCACACACTGACCATGTACATCAGCACTGTCCAAACCTCGCCTAGCACCGTCCAACACAATCTGGAGGGTGTGAATGGAACAAATACATCACTGTGAGGCATCCACTGTCCAGACAATGGGCGGTGTGGAATATCACATAAATCATGGTGGTTTGCACCGTCCATATGAGGACAGTGTGGATATTAAAATACATACATCACAGGTGGGTACCCATCAGATCTTTAAATCTACCTCAATTCAGGTGAGGTGAGTCCCACGTGGGACCCACATAATATAATATTATATTATATAATAATATATAATATACATACATATATATATATATTATAAAACCCGAGGGGGGGGGGGGGGGGGTGGTACGTCTAGCGTCTGATGAGTCCCATCATCCCTAGCAATGGACGGTGGGGATGTGTCACACACATCACAGTGGTCCACATCCTGGTGATGGATGGACCGGATAAAATACATACAGCATGATGGGGTCCACGCAGTGGACGGAGTAGGTAAAACCCATGCAGCATGGTGGGCTTCCACATGCTGGACAGACTGCATGTACAACACATACATCTAAGGAGGGCCGCACAGATAGGCGGTGTGGATCAAACCCACACGCTGCACACAGCAGCAGGGACCCATCGTCTAAATGGACGGTGGGGATATGCAACAAATACATCAAGGTGGCCCTGCACGCTGCAGGCGGGCCACGCACCGCCCAAACTGTTCCAGCACCGTCCAGACTGTCTGGACGGTGTGGATGAAGGATATACATCATGTGGGACCCGCGGGACTTATTGACATCGGTCAGCAGATGGGCCCCACCAAATGAGAGGCGTAAACAGCCCCACCCATCCACTGACGTTAGCAGCTACTGCTGCTGCAGTGGCAAGGAACGCACGACAGGTGGTGGGGACCCACCGTTTCAAACGAATGGATGGTTGGGATGGAAGGTGGGTCCCATGTGGGTCCCACCACAATGCTTATTTGAAATCCAACCCGTTCATAAAGTCACTCAGACCTGGATGAAGTGAGAACACAAATTTCAGATTGATCTGAAATTTCAGTGGGCCAAAAAATGGGTTTCAATGGTAGAGGTTCAATCCCACTTTATCCAGTAGTGTGGGCCAATCGAGTCTTGGATCGAGTTGGAACTTGGAGGGGCCCACCTGAGGAGAGGGCCCACCTCATGAACGGCTTAGATGGCATATAAAATCAAGGAGGGGCCCACGGATGGAGGCCGTGGGTCCCTAACGTCCGCCCGCCCCAGACGCTGGACGCCGGGGTGTCCTCTCTCTCTCTGATAGCAACAGCAGCAACCATGCTGCTGTTTATTATTATTATTTTTTAAAATCAAGATTTTTCATGGTTTTTCAGATGTAGGGCCAACATCAACTGAATCCAGCCCACCCATCACATTCTGTGGCTCAAAACGAGCCCAATGAGTCCAAGGTTGGACATTTTTCAGCATGTAGAACAATTATGGGGAACTTTAGATGGTGGAGGTCACTATTTACTGATTTATGGCCCATCAGATGCTCCGTTCAATCCCATTTTCTGGCTCAATGCCTAAAATGAGTTTGAAAATGAAATGGATGGCTCGGATTGAAAACATACGTCAAGGTGAGGCCTACACAAACCGCCCACTCCAAATCTTGGTAAACCAAGCTAATATTTGTGCTTTCTTTCCACGTCCAGCGTCCTTGGACGCTGGACGGTCTTGGCATACACATGCATAAGGTGGGCTTTGCTCCGGTGGGCCACCAAATGGGTGAATGGTATGGATAAATCATACATTAAGGTGTGGTCCATCCAAGTGGGCCACACATCACACAAAAAAATGAGAAGGAGAGGGAGAGAAGCACCCACATTTGATCTTCTTGGATTTCTTCTTCTATGAACGCCTTTTAAAGCTCCAATGGTTGAGATTTAATGGTCGAGATGGATCATGGATGGTAGAGATGGGACTTAGGAAGTGGGTCATACATGGCCTCTCATGGAGGCTTGGACGATTCTTGCATGGAGAATGAGAGAGAAATGAGAGAGAGAGAGAACGAGAGAGAGAGAGAGTGATGGGAGAGAAGTAATGGTGAGTGATGTAAGCATGTACTTTGTTGTAAAAAAATATTGACTTTTTGGGGGGGTGGTTGTACTTGGTATTAATTGGTGATGTGTACTTTGATTGATAGGATTGATGGGATGTTTTGTAGAGATTCCCTTAATACTTGCAACGCGCGGTGTTTTTCTCGAACTGAACGCGGGCCCACATCTCCTGGCCTGGGTATCACCTCGGCGCGCGAGACGCGCCATCGGAACCACCGCGACGACGTGGTCGCTAGGGTACAAGTCTCGGGTTAATGGCGTGTGAATCAGGGTCGCGCGCAAATGCTGGTTAAGGGTCGAGGTTGCTGAGATTCGACCGGGAAGACCGCTGAAGTCTACCGAACGATACGGTCTAGGATACGGGTCTTACAGTTTAGGTTTAGGTTAAGGTTTATGTTTAGGTTATAGGTTTTGGGATTTGAGAATAGGTTTAGGTTAAGGTTATAAGTTTAGGTTTAGGAAATCGTGTTTTGGTTCAAGATCGGGTTTAGGTTTAGATTTTCAAGTTTAGGTTTAGGTTTAGGTTAGGGAGTTGAGATTAGGATTAGGTGTAGGTTTAGGTTTAGGGATTTGAGAATATGTTAAGGTTTAGGTATTGGAAATCAGGTTCGGGTTCAAGATTGGGTTTACATTTGGGTTTTAAGTTTAGGCTAAGGATTTAGGGATTCAGATTCGGGTTCGGGATCGAGTTTAGGTTTAGGTTTAGGTTTTACGTTTAGGTTAAGGTTATAGGTTTAGGTTTAGGTTATAAGTGTTAAGTTATAGGTTTAGGTTTAGGTCAGGTTATAGGTTACGGTTTAGGGAATTGAGAATAGGTTTAGGTTCAGGAAATCGAGTTCGGGTTCGGGTTCGGATTCGAATTCGAGTTTAGGTTTGGGTTTTCAAGTTTAGGTTTAGGTTAAGGAGTTGAGATTAGGATTAGGTGTAGGTTTAGGTTTAGGGATTTGAGAATACATTTAGGTTATAGGTTTAGGTTTAGGTTATAGGTTTAGGTTATAGGTTATAGCTTTAGGGAATTGAGAATAGGATAAGGTTTAGGTTTAGGAAATCGGGATCGGGTTTAGGTTTGAGTTTTCAAGTTTAGGTTTAGGTTAAGGAGTTGAGATTAAGATTAGGTTTAGGTTTAGGTTTAAGAATTTTAGAATACTTTTAGGTTTTAGGTTTAGGTTTACGTTTTAGGTTATAGGTTATAGGTTTAGGTTTAGGTTATAAGTGAAGGTTATAGGTTTAGGTTTAGGTTAGGTTATAGGTTAAGGTTTAGAGAATTGAGTTTAGGTTATAGATTTAGGTTATAGGTTAAGGTTTATGTTATAGGTTAAGGTTTAGGTTATAGGTTTTGGGATTTAAGAATAGGTTTATGTTAAGGTTATAAGTTTAGGTTTAGAAAATTGGGTTCGGGTTTAGGTATTGGTTTGGGTTTTCAAGTTTAGGTTTAGGTTAGGGAGTTGAGATTAGGATTAGGTGTAGGTTTAGGTTTAAGGATTTGAGAATATGTTAAAGTTTAGGTTTAGGAAATCGGATTCGAGTTCGAGATCGGGTTTACATTTGGAATTTAGGTTAAGGGTGTGGTCCCTGCAAATACAGATATAAACACGACCTGTCCAAATGGTCAGGCCCCTCCAATGTTGTCCATAGAAAATGGACAGCTTCATCATGGTCATAACAGCGGTTCTCACCTTACAGGGACCCCCGCTCATCTGGATAGCTCTGAGGCACATCCAGGTCTGCTCCATTAATTTCAAGCAAATACATAAACATGGTCTATCCAAATGGCCAGGCCCCTCCAATGTTGTCCATAGGAAATGGACAGCTTCATCATGGTCATAATAGTAGTTTCCACCTTCCAGGGACCCCCGCTAATCTGGATAGCTCCGACGCACATCCGGGTCTCCTCTATTAATTTCAAGAAAATACATAAACACGCCCTATCCCCGGGATCCACAGAATTTGTTTGATCCAGGGATCCAAGGAAGCCGGATACTATAATTTGGGCCATAGTTTCACCATCTGAAATGCTGAAATCACACACACTAACATAATTTGGAAATGAAATTTCTTTCGCTGAAATATACCAATAAAAGTAAATGGCATTCTTGATTTTCAACTTGAAAGCACAAAATATGAACTGGAACATGAGAGCAGAGAAGTGTTGACTCACTTGTTCACTTTAACCCGAGTAACTTTTAGTGTTTCCTTCTTCTTTTCATCAAGCTCTTCAATTACCTTCTTGATTTTTGACTTATCATTCTAAGCAAGAGAAGAATACAGTAAACAAACAACCTCAGACATAAACAAATTCAATTTTATTTTTTATTTTTAAAAAATGAGATCCTTTACAGGCTGAGAAATACAGCAATATACCTCAATGATGTTCTTCTTGGATAATAAGTCATTGTATTCATCTTCAGCTTTCTCAAACATTGCCATAACTTTTTTGTTGACCCTCTTCTCAAGGCTAAAAGTAATCAATCAGATTAACTGAGATGCATGTCCATTAACCTTCTTCTTTAAAAAAAATGTAAAACTAAACATCAATTAGGTGTTGAATCATACAATTTCATTGTCATGAAAAGAAAACAAAGAAGCATAGGAAACAACACAATAAGTAATCTAATCACACACCTAGATTGTTCAGCTTGGAGTTTCTCAAGCTCCTCCCTTAATTTACGAGGATCACGAGATGAGAAGTCACAATCTGTCCCACTTTTTCCAAATAATTTTTTCTCAGCTGCAATCCAACTATGCATTTCTAGTAGTTTATCTACCTTCAGGGAGCAATATTTCTGTTCCATCTCCCTTCGCTTAATCTGTGTGAATCGGAAACCTCAGGGAGCAATCTTTTTAGTAGTTTATCTACCTTCTTGGTAAGAGACACCTCATTTCAGCCTTCTATAAGATTGATTCAGATCCATTAATATTAAAAAAAAAAAAAAAAAAATTACTTCTGAGGAGAGAGTTAATTCCAACCATTTCTCACTCGTCAGAATCATAAAAACCAAGTATTAGGCTATACGCATAATATTCCCTGAAAATTGAAATACTAAAACCAGGAAACATTTTGGAGAAAAAGCTAACCTACATGTATTCTAGAAGCTGCACTTTGGAATCAGCTATTGGAACACTTTGAAAGGCTTCCATTGGATAATGAACCTGTACCAAATTGTAATTAGATTGCCAATTTTTTCATCCAACTACATGTTGATTAGTCCTGGATAAATAACAAGAGAGTAACTTTTTCTTAGAAAAAAATAAATGACAATCCTCATCAATTTATTAAGCTGTCCAAGTAAACAAAAGTAAGACCACTACAAGTGTGAGTGATCCAGGTTAGATCCTTGGTTATCTTACCTTATAATACCTTACTTGTAGGCCTGCCAATAGGCTAGGAAAAATAAGAAAATTTAATATGCCCGACTCAGAAAGTTCAAAATCTAGGGCAAAGCTAACCCCAAGCTGGCCCCTAACAGCCTTACCTGTGCCCAAAAGGGTAAAAACCACCTACCACCTTTCAACAAAACACAATGTATCAAATCTGAAAGATACATCTTAAAAATGATTTTATAAAATAAAAGAGTGGAATCTGCAGCTTAAAACAAACCTAAGGCCCTATTTGGTTGCCACTTAAAAATGAGCTCATCTCATTTTAGTTGAGATTTTATTTGACCTGATAATCAGTCTTTAGATGTCTGAGTTCAACCCAACCAAGTGAATGAAAAGCACATCAGTTATTCTTGTGGAATAGGATTTGGCAGAGGCAATGGTCATAGACCAACTAAACTGAGTCAACCCAGCCCAGTTCCCAATGGACTAGTTGCTGTTGAACATTGTTAAAAAGGGCTGCACTGCAGGAAGTGAGGATGGAGTAGTCACAGTCAGCTAGATCGCTCAAACAGTTTGTCGAAAAATATGAAAGATGGGTGAGTGAACAATTCTTACCTAAAAAGGTCAGAGTTTTGTAGAAAGTTCAGCAGCATCAAATAAAATCAAATCAAACTAAATTCATCAGGGAATGGGTTTTATAGAATTCAACTTATAGGCACGGTACAAGTGGATGAGGTCTAGAAATCATTCAAATGAACAACAGTAAATCATTCAAATGCAGTGAAACTGAGACACAATACAACAACAGTAAATTTTGTTAGTGAAATTGAGCCACAATACAACAACAGTTTATTATCATTGCTTTCTCCAAGCCCAGAGGTTTTTTATCGTCAGATAAACCCAATGACATTAATAATAGTTTTTATCGTCAGATAAACCCATTGACATTGACAATACTAATTCATCCATCCACTTCTCATCCAAAGAACCAAGGGAGGAAAACTAAAAGAAGAAAGTGGAAATTACATTTTGACCTAATATACCATGTTCATATACATGCAACATTGGAGATATAGGACAGATAGACTTCTCAATGTAGTAGAAATAGAATAATCGCATTCAGTGTATAATGACTTACACCCTCCAAATTAAAAACAAAAAGGAAAAATCAGTTTTGCAATTACCAAGAATGGGTAGTGTATTTCCTTCTATAGATTTTATAAGTGTTATATTGAAGAAGAGAGTTAGCTGACCATACCTGATACACGAGAGGGGATCCTCGAAATTCTTTTTCGAAAACACAATCCTGCAGGATGGTCCATAGTTTCATCTGGCCCCACTTTTTAAGGTTGGAACCTGCATGATAACCAGGAACAGATGTAATTAATCTAACCTAACAAAAAAGAGACAGAAAAAAAAAAGCTTCATCAGAATGAACAAGGATCAAGTCATATAAGCTCTGAAAGTTGGTCCTTGCTCATGGTGGTAGACTCACAAGAGTTTCAACACGAGGTCATGGGTTCGAGTACCCATTGTGGTGAAAAACCACTGTAGTGTGTGACAGTGTGTGGGGGTGTGAGTGTGTTGGTAAAAAAAAATAAAATTAATATCTGTCTCAAATGCAAGAGCTGCAGAATTTTTCTGTCTTAAACACAAGAGCTGTAGGATTTTTCTTGTCATATGTCACAAAGGGCTCCACCCTATGCAGCATGTTCATAGTGGCCTTATTGACCTTAAAAAATACACCATTAAATATTTGTCTCAAACGCAAGAGCTGCAGAATTTTTCTTATCTTTGGGTGCATTGCATTATTACCACAGATGCGGATGATGTACAGTAACTTAGCTCCTAGGCTGACATAAAATCCCCCTTTCAACCTTGCTTCACGCTTCAACTGGATCAGCTCCTTCTCCTGATCCTCATAGTCCTTCGCGTACTGCTTCGCTCTATTGAAAATAATCTTTTGGTTCTCCTTATTCTTCATCCATTTGTTTCATACATTTGTCCCACCTTAGCTAATCAGATTTTTGTATCATTAACATGGCATAAACATATGCAATTCTTGAACTTCTAGGTTCACCAATGTATAAATGGCAATAGTTCTACATTATCCCTCATTTAACAAATAAGCTCTTACCAGTTTATACAATTAAAAATAAATGACAAAGAAGTTGATGAATAACATTCAAGATAGAAAGGTAAGCAATCATTAACATGAGGGAAAAGCATTTACCATGGTGAAAGGCCCCGGGGCATCCATCACAATGTAGAAGATCTCCAAAATCTGCACATATTGTGCAAAGTGACAATGGAAGCAGAGAACATTCGTCAGTTGACACAAACCCTTCTTGGTTAGAGATCTCATACATGCACAAATTGGATGAAAAGCTCTACTGAATTCAGTTATGGGTGTCCATGTGCAAGCATCTGGATCAAGAGTCTGAACAGCTGCTGACTGCCATTAAGTTATAGTTCATTAATGCAAGAACATGAAATTTCAGACTGTGTGCTGCGTGGTGGGTAGTACTCATCATTTTAAACATCATTCAGTACAGAGTCGAATCGATACCAGTGGAATTGACAGTTTGGTAGGTCCACCAAATGGTCTATTCTAATGACAAACACAGAAAGTAGATGGGAGTCTAGTTTGTCATTTGTCATTGACATTGAAATAATGGCCATAACTTTCAATAGAAAGGAGAAGATGGAGGATACCGTACCAATACTACCTGAACTACCATTTGTCAGAACCACCATGTTTTGATTTTGGTTTTCACTTTGGGGTTTTTCCTCAGCAAAGCCAGCTCCTTTAGCAGCCCAATTGCATCTTATTTGTCTATTTTCGAGCCATTTACTTGACAGGAGCATGGTAAAATCAAAGAAAAATACCATGTACAAGCATTCTGACAAACCCAAAATTTACAAACCCCAGATGCCTTACCAGTCAAGTCATTGATTGCATTCTGAGCATCCTGCAAAACAATAACGAATAAATAGATAATCAAGTTTCAATGAATAATGAACCATGGAAGCTGATTCAGTCCCATAACTGGCTAATCAATTATGAGCTTAGCCAAATAAACTTGCTCTGGTCAGGCTGCAGTTATCAGAGAAATCTTAGATCGCAAAGCTGACCATGTTGAAAATTAATAATAACCAATGTTGAATATTTTGCTCAACTCTATCATGGGGCTTTAGTCGGTAGCTCAATTTGGCAATTCTCAATGTTGCAGGCTGGTCCCAACTTTATTAGAAGAACTGCTCAAATTCAGAAATCAAAAACTAGGTTTAGTTGACTCACTTCTATTACCAATTCCGAGTCTATTTTCTATTACGATTAGCAAAATCAATACTCAAAATGCCCCAGTCCCACCTTAGAAATTTATGGATAATTCATGAGTCAACTATAGGCTTTTAAAAAAGAAGAAGTCAACTACATGCTTTCATATAGTGATAACTAAGAGAATAATACCTGCTGATTACGGAAAGAAACAAAGCTAAATCCTCTTGAGCGCCCAGTTTTATGATCCCACATAACCCGTGCATCTCTGCAAAGAGAATTGTGTAGACACCAAGTTTATAACCACATCAACACATGCAGTAGCAAAAGCTTTCCAAGTATACTCAAGCAAAATAAGAAAAAAATAGAGTTTCATCTTTCCTCCATTAAAGAAAAAACCAGGAAAAAAAAGGGTTGGTATAGAAAATTTACCTTTTTTCTTTCCATTTCCCTTTCCCTTTTCTTGTTTTATTTTTATCTTATGGTATAGCCCACTGCTTCTGATAATCACTACAGGGGTAAGAAAATTACAAATAGTAAGACTCATGAGATGACATATGTACAAATGACAAGACTAGCTGGTAATGACAGGAGGCTAAGACGTCAAATTATTTATGAAGAATAGAAAAAAATAAAGATAAAATAAATACTTAAAAACTTTACCATTTCAATATTGAACCTTGTAGTGGCAACATTGATCTGTGGGGCTAAAAATACATCAGCCTGCATATAAAAATCTCAAGTTAGTTGGGCCTTTGAGGTCCTCAAATGATAGTAGAAGAAGCCAAAAAACTATTGAAATTAACCATCAAGCATTTTAAAAATCCCTCTTAGAAAATGAAGGAAAAGTACACAACTCACCTTGATGCCCATTCTCCCACCTCCTTTACCCGGGCTTGGGACCGACAATGCAAGGAGTTACATTAGCGGAGTTAAAAAGGGGCTTAGGCTCCATTTGGTTTGTGACGACCAAATGGAGTCTAATATGTTTAAATATAGAGTATAAAATTCATTCAAAATTACAAAAACCAAACCAAACAACATATAGAGTAACAAAGAAAAAAACAAAAAAAAACAAGTGAAACATCAATGAATGGACAATCAAGCTCAGGACCCACATCATGGAAAGTCTAGATTAATGACTATTTGTAGTATGAACAATATAAACCATCAATTTCCTTAGCCATTGATTGGATAGTTAAGATCATCTAGTCAAAAGTGATTTTTTTGAGAGAGAGGGGCAATCAAGGATGGACCCATTTAATGGATTGCCCATATTGAGGGTTGAGACCAGCCTGGATTTAGGTACAAGGCATGTTCCATCAGTATCGGGCAAGTGCTTGCCATCAATGAGATTATTGAGAGGAATCTCACCATTGTTGAGAACTACGGAATTTGGTTGCAGTACCAGAGCAGAACTGGTTATCACAATATGTACAAGGAATACCGGGACACCACTCTTAATGGTGTTGTTGAGCACATGTATGACGAGATGGCTTCTCGCCACAGGGTAAGGTCTCCTTGCATTCAGATCATCAAGATAGCTACCATACCTGACTCGCTTTGCAAGAGAGAGAATACCAAGCAATTTCATGATTCCAAAATCAAGTTTCTGTTGGTGTTCAAGAATTGGTTAGGCCACCAACTAGGAAACTTAAGACAACATTCAAGGCATCGAGGCCTCGCTAATTTGTTCATGTAACTCTGATCAATGATGTCTGCAACTTTGTGTTGCCAGATCAGATTCTTTGAAACTACTAGAAAGTTGAGATGCTTCCAAGTTATCTAGGATTTTGGTCTTTATGGCATAAGCTTTTCTTTATTGGTTTTTATATTTTAGAAATTTTAAGCGTGGTTTAAGACATGATGGTGAAGGATATTAACTTGTCTTTTATTTCTAAAAAAAAAAGGTACAAGGCATGTTCATGTATATGTAGTGCTAGACTTGGCACCAGGCTCATATGTTGAACATAAATGCCATTTTGACACATGTGGGGTCGACCTCTAGCATGGCATGTTCATGGGTTTGTATCAAGCATATCATGCATGACTTAATGGAAAGAATTAAGAATGATCAACATTGGGGACAAAGACTCCAAGGATCCTTACTACCTAAGGTCAAGAAGGCTATATAGCTATCTTCAATTATAACCACAACACCACTACATGGCTAAAAGAGATTACTAACGCCCAACAATAACAACATGCTTGAAGTCCATGGCTGAGAAGATGCCGCAAAATCCTTAGAAACTCCTAGGTAATAAACACCTATCTTGCATCAAACTACAACAAACAAGAATCCAAACACAAATATACCTCAAACAAAATTAATGACTTGACTGGAGACAACAATACACCTCAACTTTTCCTCAAGTCCTAATCACGGATTGTTTAATCTATGCAAGATTCATGGTTTAGGTTTAGGTTTAGGTTTAGGTTATAGGTTTAGGTTTAGGTTTAGGTGTAGGTTATAGGTTCATGTTTAGATTTAGGTTATAGGTTTAGGTTTAGGTGTAGGTTATAGGTGGGTTATAGGTTTAGGTTTAGGTTTAGGTTATAGGTTTAGGAATTCGGGTTCGAGTTTAGGTTCGAGTTTAGGTTTAGGTTTAGGGATTTGAGAATAGGTTTAGGTTTAGGTTTAGGGATTTGAGAATAGGTTTAGGTTTAGGTTTAGATTTAGGTTTTATGTTATAGGTTTAGGTTATAGGTTTAGGTTTAGGTGTAGGTTATAGGTAGGTTATAGGTTTGGGTTTAGGTTTAGGTTATAAGTTTAGGAATGATCAAGTACTTTTAATTGCATTAGTTCAGTTAGACAGTCTAATCAATTGATCGAAACTTTGTATCAGTGATCATGGCTAATGGAGTACCAAGATTCACAACCCACAACTCTCCCTCCACCAGTGGATGATGAGTCAAATCTTAAGTTCTCAAAGATAATCAAAAGAATCCCTCTCATTAACTAATTCATATATATCATGATTATAATATAGACTTGACAAAAAAAAATAAAAATTCTGGAGAATGATGGTTGTATAAATTTCAATTCCTTGTATCCTTATCTCATTCCTTGGGAACTAAAATTCAATTTTACTGATGGATGTAGGGAAATATGCTCAAGTTACAAATAATCCAGAGAATGATGGTCGTATAAATGTTGTTCTACTTGTCTAAGATCCTTACTATGCACAGCAAGTGACTTGTGAATGGGTCTCTTAACACTCTTTGGGGTAACTTGCCTTAGAAAACTCTCTCGATACATTCTGTGGATAAAAGACTTAGACAATTGCATGTTTCTTTTAGTGTATATGGAGAAATGCTAAAATAGTTCATGAGAGGAGAGAATGAAGAGGTGAATTGCAACACACATACCAAAGTGGAGCATGTGTGCAAGATATCCCTACATGTATGCTGAATATAGGTGGTTGGTGGTTTCTTTCTTAACCAACTATTTTCCTCAAGCAAGTATGGCCACCTAATGACTGGATTGGCTTGATTTATGACCCAAGGCATGGTAACCATTTGCCTTGCCTAATGATTGTCACACAAATGTACCACATTAGCACGTCTCCTGCTATTCACCTCTTCCATCTCTCTGTGTGAATAGCCATGGCATTTCTCCATGGTAGATTTACACCCCATATTCATGTTTGTGACTTTTGCACATGCTCCTAAGGAATCAAACAACACGATTCATTTATACAGTTATTTGTATATTCATTTTTTTTCTTTGGATTGCCAGCCATTGATAATTGTTGTTAAAGATGATGATATCAAATGTGAACATTTAAATAAGGTTCTGCCCATGTGCATAGACACGGACAATTATCTTGAAGTTCTGTAAATGATGTAAAGAAGGACAGTGTTGGTTCTGAGTATTTGTGAAATAACTAATATTGTTTGGTGTTTATACCCACAAAAGCAGGAACATAATTTGGTTATTCTCTTTTTTATTTAACAGCTTCATGCATTTGAGTTATATCCCAAAAGTCACAAGGTAACATCAGGTGATTCACTTGCCAAATCCATATGAGTGGAAAGTCCTTCAGAGTAAAATCATATTCAGGTTGATATTTTTCAAGCAAAAATACTTACTTGTGTCCACACAACTGCTAACATCATTAGGAAAATTATAATGTTCTTCAATATGCGTGACTCCAAAAACCTCCTAACCAAAACTTTCAAAGATAGTAGATCCCTAACGTACATTTTGGCTACACCTTGTTGAACAGGCTGTTAATTACTAATATCCTAGCAAATATGTTGATAGCAAAGACTACAAAAATCTCCCATGTAAACATTACATCAACAAAGCCATGCTCAAGTGTCAGGATTTTCTCCACATGGGCCATGAAACTCAATCCAAGTCGTTGTGGATAAGAAAAAAAAAAAAACAAACAAACAAACCAAGCATGGTACTAATGGACTGGAGATGACATATGTGATGTAAGTCTGATCAGACTTCTCTTTTCATTTTCAGAATCGATCAGATAACCATTTTCACATTGCATCAATCTCATCCTATACCGAGTCTACTCATCTAAGTCAACTCGGTTTTGGACCCAGATAAGACAATTAAGGATCCCAATCTAAAAAAGGGATGGGACTTGGCCCAAATATGATGTTTCTATGGGTTTGTGTTTTTCATTTGCCGTGAAAATGGGCAAAAGAACATTGGTGTAAGAAGGGTTATAGCTGTGTGGAGATTAGTTTTGACAGGAAGGTTTCGACTTCTTAACCAATGGTGTGAATTTATCGAGAAACATCATCGGCGTAATATTTCTGAGGACACTTGGCAATAGCTTCTACCATTTAGCAATGCATACATGAGAGGATCTTGAAGGATATGACCCTAAAGGTGCTTGGCCTATTCTCATTGATGAATTTGTTGAGCATATGTACAAAATAACTCAATCCGACAATTGCAGCACACGGAACATTCTAGTGATTGTGGTGAAATGGAAACACAACCATGCATGCCTGGTTCATATGCTGGACTGAGAGTGCTTCCTGGTATGAAGAGGAAATCTCTTGCCGCTATCGATGGAAATGAAGCACTGAACTCAACAATATCTGAACTATGTTTTCTTGCTGAAAAAAAAAAGATAAAAAGAGAATATTGGAATAGAGATTTTTTAAAAAATGTTCTCTCAGGTAGAAACAATATCTGGGGAAGGAGATTTTGGCTATCTTAATTGGGTGCCTCGAAGTCGGCCCTAAACTATGCTGGCAGTTTACCAACATTTTAGGACAGTGATCATATGATTTCTCACCCAGCCATTTCAACAAACATATATCATGCCATTTCAAATTAACTCTCCAATCAAGTATATATTATAGAAGATTATAAAAAAAAATAAATCTCATCCAGCCATTTCAAGAAACATATAGCATGCCATTTCATCAAACAGTTAGCGTATATCAAATCTGAAAGACAGGAAAAGAGATACAAATAGAAGAAGATATCAAAACTATGGAGAGTAGCTTCACGACTTGTGTTTCTTCGGGTAGGAGATTCACGGCCGCTTCAATCAAGAGAGAGAGAGAGAAGAGGGTGTTCACGGCCTGTGTTTCTTCACGGCTGATGCATTGGAGAGAGAGGGAGGAGAATGAGAGTGATGGAGCAGAGATCGGGAGGGAGGGAGAGGATTAGGGCTGATTAGGGAATGGAGAGAGAAAGAGAGAGCGAGAGAGAGAGAGAGAGAGAGAGGTTTGGGCGCTGCTCTGTTTGAGCGCGTGCCCAAATTTGGTGTTTTACATAATGGATGGACGAGAAGATGCGATCAGGGGATACGTGGGGCCCACCATGACGTATTTCATTAATCTATTCCATTCTATAAATTTAATAAATTATTTTACTTTATGAAAGAAAATTTCAGATATATTGAAGGTCAAATTAGACCACACCATAAGAAGCAACAGTAATTTAATATCAATGTTTCCTACCTTGTGGTCCACTTGAGCCTTAGATCTAGTTGATTTTTTTTTTCATCCTCTAAAGTAATATTTAAAAATATATAAACAACTCAGATAGAACATATAGTTTTTCTTAGGCCTTATAGAGCCCCTTACAACACTATTAATGATTAATGTTGTATCAACCTTTTAGCTATGGATTAAAAACATAGCAATCATAGCCAAGGTTTATATCTGTAGCAAAAAAGTAATGTGGTCTGAATCCTTTGCCCCTTTTTTTGGTAATGCTCGCTTACAATACCCCCTATAAAAGCTTTGAAGCAAACTCATGCATTAAAAATACTACAATCTATGTCATCTAGTCCTTCAAAGCGACTGTTAAATGGTTTCGAATCAAACAACAACTCATTTTCCTCAACAGCACTCATGTCGGAGTGTTCGTTTCGTCCTTCAATATCAGGATGATTGAAGAATAAAGAAACAAAAGTCTTGTCAACAGATATTAACCATCCTAATCAGCCTTCACTAGATGAGCACGTTGCTAAAAAAAATCTCTAATCTTCCATCAATGATTGCCATGAACAACATTGAACCACAAGTAGAAAGTCCACAACCACAAGTGATTAGATTTCAGGGGTCTGCACCTAATATTTCTCAAATCATAATGCATGAAGAAATTCAACAGATGGTCATAGAAACCATTCATCTAGAAAAGGAACAAGATCAGAATAAAAGGTTCTGATATCAAACACTGTATCCCCCTAAAATAGAAGAAGTACCATTTTCGGCTGACTTTAAACACCCGAACTTTCAGAAGTTTAATGGCAACGGATTACTAGAAGAACATATGATACACTTCATGATAAAGATAGGAAACTTCTCTATAATTCCTCAATATTATTTATGATTATTCGAGTCATCTCTAACAAGAAAAGCCTTCAGATGATATTTGGCTTTGGATCCAGGGTCTATTCATACTTTGGAACAGATGCAAGACGCTTTCATGTTAAACTTTTTCTCCTCTGATAGAGAAGTTAGTTTAACTGAATTGGCCTCTACTCACCAATGAAAAGATGAATCAGTTAACAAATTCATCAGTCGATGGAAAGACTTAGGGGAATCATGTTGATATTTTTCGGGAGAATCGGATCAGGTCAAGTTATGTTTAGAAGGTATAAGACCAAAAGTGGCATGTAACCTGATTATTGCATATTTACAGACCTTTCGCGATCTTACTACCAAGGCTCATACTCTTAACAAGATGGTTGAAAAGTGTCCTCTTTTTACATAAAGTCACTATTTCAGAATCTTCATGAAATATCAACCAATGTCGTCAGCAAAGAAGAAAAGAAAGAAGATTATCGGAATAAAAAAAGAAATAGTAGTGAAGAAAATTTGAATGGTCATAAGATTAGGATGATATATGAAAAATGCAGACAATATAAAACCCGTAAGAAATGGGCATTCGTAAAAGAAGACATACTTCATATGATGAATCAACTGTTGGCTAGAGGGGAAATTAAGCTACCTCGGTCAAAATACCATAAAGAAATGGAGAAGAGGAGAGGAAAAGGATATTGTCATTATCATCGTATGTTGAGGCATCAGACTGAAAATTTTTATGCTATTAAAGATATAATCCAAAGGATAATTGACAATGGTGAAGTTATTATGGAAGAATATGATAGAAAGGGAAGAATAGCGAGTCAATATATTTTTATTTGTATCATGGCATCGGCAACCCTTCAAGAAATAAGGCGTGATTCTAGTAGTGGCACAGTCCATCATGCTTATGCACAAGAACTCATTAATCAGGGCTCTATGAAATATATGCAGTGGATACTTCATGACTGGAGTGATGATCATTGCTTGAAACTTCTGAAGAATTGCTACAAGGCATTGCCTGACTCTGAGAAGGTTATCATTGTTGAATCAATTCTTCCAGTGGTTCAAGAGACTAATCTAGCCGCTAATTGTGTCATCCAGCAAGACTTGATCATGCTGGCCCACAATCTTGGAGGTAAAGAGAGGGTTGAAAATGAGTTCGAGGCTTTGGCAAATGGAGCTGGGTTCACCAGTTTTAAAGTCTTGTGCTGTGCTTATGTAACACCCTGAAAATCGGGGGTCGTGTATAAACTCAACTCCCGAGTTCCAGACCGTCACTTATGCAATAAAAATGATTATGATTCAATGTTGTCTGAGTTAAAGCATTCACATGAGTAAAAGTATACCAAAACTACAATTCATACTCTAGATCCAGTGATAAAAGCAAGCGGAAGACTAAAGAATATATATATATCACTGTATGAAAAATAAAGTAGATCTCAACTGTCTCCAAAGTATGAATACATCTCTGAGTCTCATATACATGTAAATAACAGAAATCAAATGTCAAAATAGTCCCACTGAGCAGTCCCGCCAATCCAGGCCACCTAAGCAAAGCCGTCGTGGTACTGCATATATGAGAACTCGTCCTGGTCCTCATCATAATCCGGCTTTGCCTCCTGAATCGCCACCTCACCTGCATCTAAGACAGGGTCTGGTGGGTGTTGCAAACATCATCCCGAAACGTGGGAGTGAGTAGCTAACTCAGTGGAATAATAGAGCAAGGATTAACATGTTCTCAAATCAATCATACGATAATAGGAAAGCAGTAAATCAAACATTCCTAATACTGTTATTAATGTAATATGACATGACATGATGGATGCCCTCACCTACGATCTCCCTCATACGGCACCATCTTACGCCCGCGGTATTCTTTCATCCCACAGTGCTCCACATCTTCCATGCACATGCAATGTGATGGTGATATGATTACCGAGTTATTATTAGTCCTTTTCATACAACAATATTGGGAAACTAAGGTACTTCTCTTATATCAATCCCAACACAGATCCTATCTAGGGTCGTCACTCCTAGTAATCTCATACGATGTATATTTTTGTAGGTCGCTGCAAGGGCTGTCAGGGCTGTTGCTCGCACTCGTTGCACCGCTCCCCCATCACCTTATCAATACAGGCCTACTGTACTCTCACTGCTACGAAAGGGTCGTCGCCTCCCGTAGACTCAGAATACGCTCGCGGTCACTACAAAGGACTCGTCGCCTGATCAGTGTAGGCCGACAGCAAGAATATAGTGTCCCATACCACCATAATCTGCTCATGAGTCATAGGTGCTCACTGATCACTACGGGGAGGTTTGTGGCCCTAGCGTAGGCCGACAGCTTGACCACGGTGTCCCATACTACCATGCCCGGCTCATGAGTCTTTATGGATCAAGGTACCATGGTTGACAGGGTTTACAATGGTAAGTTCAGTACCCTAGGTTCAAGCAGTTATGACTCATACAAGGTGAACATACAATGGCCAGTCGGGTTACTTGACGGGCTCGACTAGCACGAGCGCATCTCAAGTCGAAAGACATGAAGTGCGTAAAACACTTCGTGTGGCCTAACCACTGCCGCCAACTCCAAAACACGGCTCGTGTTCGTGGCAAAGATAAGGCAACCACGAATTTGCTCGGTTGCCGACTGCCTAGACTAGGTATAGTCTCAAACAATTATAAATTCACATCAGCCATCATGTAAGAGTAATGGAAATGAAATACAACCATGTGAGCATGTTAACACATGTTATAACATACAACTTAAGTAAATCATCAAGCACATGCATTTCATACATATAATGAAATCATGCATATAGTTAACATGTAGGAAACCATTTACATCAGCATATTAATTGAGAAATTAATCTCAAACTAATTCATAACACCATATAATTCGATACATACTAATACAAGCATTTATACAAACACTTAAACTACACACTTAAGTCTACATATAGTATGTCGACTCAAAGTGCGTATTTAGGCGAATCTCTTCTCCAAACTAATTATGCACGCATTCCTAGTATCCTACTGTGACAAGAAGCCATGTCAATCACATCAGCAAATTATGGATGAAAACAGTATTTCCTACAAATGACTAAAATGCCCTAAATCTCATATTCTTCGTCTACTTACGAAACAGGAAATGGACGGCATGTTGTACATGTCAAATGGCGTTACCGTCGATAATCTACTATTAAACGACATTGAAAGCGTTGGAAACAGTCAATCAAAGCGTCTAAAATCCACACCTTTTCTCTTATAGGTGTATTAATTCGAACGGAGCGTATGCGCTTCGTCTACGGCGAATAGGCAACCTAATTTACAAGATGCATTAACTACCTCGCTATGGAAATGAAGGATCAGTAAATCAGCAAGAGTTTAGGGTATTTTCTTACCTAGAAACGTGGAGAAATCACCGGAAAAATGATTGGAGCGTGTTGCTTAAACACGTGCAACAAGGGGCACAAGCCGCAGGAAATTCTCTCCCACTCTCTCTCACAATCTCTCACCTTTTCTCTCTCTCAACCTAGGACTTTTTTCAAATTCGGATGGGAGAGATATGAGAGGGTTTCAAGCCCTTTTATAAGCCCAAACATGCCCAAAACAGGCTTGGGAACAAAGTTTACTTGATGCCTAACCAAATCGGGGTTGTTTCGGTCCAAAAGGACATTTCTGGTGGTCTCCTGGCCGAACGCGATCGGACTTAAGTTCATGCACGTCGGATGTCGCTCTCATCCCATTTTCAGACCAGTAGTGTTCGTAGATCGCACGTGGCGGTCCAGTTTCAGTTCAGCGGTCACCGCACGTAGATCAGGCCTGCAAGTCTCATGATATGAAATAGAAATTTTTCCTGATCTGAGGATGTAATTTGGCTGAATTCTGACGGTCAGAACGCTTAATAATAACGCGTCAAGTCGTGTGCCAAATTTAAATTTTAAATTCCAAATCTAACCCTATTCTCACTCTATTCACTCCAGGCTCAACGAAATAGCCTACGAATGTCGGTTGGACTTGATTTTTGAAATGATTGTCAAGTCTAGCTAGGTGGTTTTAACGGTCTAAGATTGTAGGTATTGGACTTTCGATGCGCGGTCTAGATCCAATACAAAGTTTCAAAGAGGTCTAGAGAACAAACCGGCTTAGAGTTTGATCCGAGGTTTTAGAGTATTATAGCGTCATTGGTTCTACTCTCTTTGGGTCTTGTAGAACGTATTTAAAGTGATCAGGGACTATTTCTCAACTACTCTAGCGTTGCGCTAGCTAACTTACACTTATTTTCTAAAGGAATTAATCCTACGCGATTTCTGGTCGAGTTGGTATTCGAGTCCAAGTACGGATTTTTCCAGGGCATTACAGCTTATAACTCTTAGGTCATGGAATTCCAAAAATAGATGTGTTTTAGCTGAGGTACTCCATTTTCACTGTATTTGAGAGGATTGAGCTATGAAGGTTTTCATATATATGCTTGTAAGGGCCTATTTGTATTCACAATTATCCCAATAAATCCTGATAATTAAGTAATGATTCCTTACCTCATGAAATTCTGCCAGCCCACTTATAAATGGTTGACACAGGGAAGGACATGATGAGGTCGATCACCGTCTTCCTAATGGATAACTACTCTGAATCTATGGAGCTTCTCTGGACTCCTCATAGAGATTCCTTGAATTTAATCCACAAGGGATGGAAATAGAAATAATTTTTAATAATTCTAAATAAATTGATTGAAGATAAAAATAAAATTACAATAATTTAATTAGTTAACTCAAACCAAAGATGGAGTTATAGAATCAAACTCCAACTCAAACTCCCTAAAAATGTGACTTACTATAAATAGTAAACTTACTATGTATAAATGGTCATGATTCCTAATAGACTTCTTGGTTTTCATCCAAAAATACTAAGCGTCTCATTATAGTAAAAACAAAAATAAAATGGACTTTCCACCATCGATCTGATGGAATCTCATAAATCTGGCATGGGTAATTAGGCATCGCCAATTAGTTGGCTAAAGTAGCTTCTCCTACCTTAAAATCATATATGATACAATGAAAAAATCATTTTGATTTACGAAATACGTCTGTTTTGAGGTTCTGATGGTCCTAATCATGTCTGCTTCCAATCAAGCCTTCTTTGGTCCATCTTAGCCCTGAAAATATCCACAACCTGCTCTAAATCATTGGGTAATAGCTTCACAGTTTGAAATGTCCCTAATTTGTCTACCAAGGTGGAGTAAAAGGAACCTCATGTCAAATTGAATTTTCTATACCTCTTTGTCAAATAATAAGTTTGAATGGCAACATTTTTCACGATTGAATTTCAGAATAAAACACATGGATGATGTGTCATAGAGTTTAAACGCTATTTTGGCTAGGAGCATACTAACAACGTCAAATTCTACGTCACTAGTGAATGGTACTGTGGGTCCCACAAAATGTATGTCTTTGATCCATGATGCTTGTTTATGCAAAAAATCGGTTAATCATGCCTCACCTCTTGTTAGCCAGAGTACCTCCGATTTATTGGAAAATAAGAGAAGACATTAGGAGAACTAGTTAAGGTTGGGGACCCTCCGATGCCTAAGTTAGGTAGTGTAACGCCCTGGAAAAATCCGTACTTGGACTCGAGTATCAACTCGACCAGAAATTGCGTAGGATTAATTCCTTTGGAAAATAAGTGTAAGCTAGCTAGCGCAACGCTAGAGTAGCTGAGAAATAGTCCCTGATCACTTTAAATACGTTTTACAAGACCCAAAGCGAGTAGAACCAATGACGCTATAATACTCTAAAACCTCGGATCAAACTCTAAACTAGTTTGTTCTCAGGACCTCTTTGAAATTTTGTATTGGATCTACACCGCGCGTCGAAAGTCCGATACCTACAATCTTAGACCGTTATAACCGCCTAGCTGGACTTGAAAATCATTTTAAAAATCAAGTCCAACCGACATTCACAGGTTATTTCATTGAGCCTGGAGTGAAGAGAGTGAGAATAGGGTTAGATTTGGAATTTGAAATTCAAATCTGGCACACGACTTGACGCGTCAGTATTGAGCATTCTGACCGTCAGAATTCAGCCAAATTACACCCTTGGATCAGGAAAAATTTCTATTTCATATCATGAGACTTGTAGACCTGATCTACGTGCGGTGACCACTGAACTGAAACTGGACCGCCACGTGCGATCTACGAACACTACTGGTCTGAAAATGGGTGTGAGTGATATCTGACGTGCATAAGCTTAAGTCCGATCGCGTTCGGCTAGGGGACCACCAGAAATGTCTTTTTGGACCGAAACAGTCCCGATTTGGTTAGGCATGAAGTAAACATCGTTTCCAAGCCTGTTTTGGGCAAGTTTTAGGTTATAAAAGGGGCTTAAACCCTCACTTCTCTCACCCATCCGAATTTACTAAAAATCTTAGCTGGTGTGAGAGAAAAGGTGAGGGATTGTGAGAAAGAGTCAAGCTCGTCAAGTAACCCGACTGGCCATTGTATGTTCACCCTGTATGAGTCATAACTGCTTGAATCTAGGGTACTGAACTTACCATTGTAAACCCTGTCAACCATGGTACCTTGATCCATAAAGACTCATGAGCCGGGCATGATGGTATGGGACACCGTAGTCGAGCTGTCGGCCTACGTTGGGGCCACAAACCTCCCCGTAGTGACCAGTGAGCACCTATGACTCGTGAGCAGATTATGGTGGTATGGGACACTATATTCTTGCTGTCGGCCTACATTAATAAGGTGATGGGGGAGCGCTACAATGAGTGCGAGCAACAGCCCTGACAGCCCTTTGTAGAGACCTCGAGTGTATTCTGAGTCCACGGGAGGCGACGACCCTTCCGTAGCGACGAGAGTACAAGTAGGCTTATATTGATAAGGTGATGGGGGAGCGGTGCAACGAGTGCGAGCAGCAGCCCTTGCAGCGACCTACAAAATATACATCGTATGAGATTACTAAGAGTGATGACCCTAGACAGGATCTGTGTTAGGATTGATATAAGGAAAGTACCTTAGTTTCTCAATCCTGCTGTTTGAATGGACTAATAATAACTCGATAATCATATCACCATCACATTGCATGTGCCTGGAAGATGTGGAGAACTGAGCGATACGCAAGCATGCCACGGACGCAGATGGTGCCGTATGAGGGAGAATGTCGGTGAGGGCATCCATCATGTCATGTCATGTCATATTGCATTAACAACAGTATTAGGAATGTTCGATTTACTGCTTTACTATTATCGCATGATTGATTTGAGAACATGCTAATATTTGCTCTATTATTCCACTGAGTTAGCTACTCACTCCCATGTTACGGGATGGTGTTTACAACACCCAGCAGACCCTATCTTAGATGTAGGTGAGGCAGCGATTCAGGAGGCAGAGCCGGACTATGATGAGAACCAGGACGAGTTCTCATATATGCAGTACCACGATTGCTTTGCTTAGGTGGCCTGGATTGACGGGACTACTCAGTGGGACTATTTTGACATTTGATTTCTGTTTATTTACATGTATATGAGACTCAGAGATGTATTCATACTTTGGAGACAGTCGAGATCTACTTTATTTTCCATACAGTGATATATATATTCTTTAGTGTTCCGCTTGCTTTTATCACTGGATCTAGAGTATGAATTATAGTTTTGGTATACTTTTACTCATGTGAATGCTTTAACTCAGACAACATTGAATTATAATCATTTTTGTTACATAAGTGATGGTCTGGAACTCGGGAGTTGGGTTTATACACGACCCCCGATTTTTAGGGTGTTACAAGTTGGTATCAGAGCATGAATGAGATTATACCGGGCCTGGGTTATGGTCATGCGACGTATGCTATCACTTCCTTTGACTTAGGTGGGTGCGAGAAAGGTCTAGAAACACTTATAGGACCACAGATTCGCCAATAGGTGAGGTCTATTCGTATCGATCGCGCGATCGAGTTCGTAACGCATCTAGGGTCGCGTGAAGCGACCTGAGTAGCTCTTAGGTTGTAAGTAGATGGGTTGAGACATTCTTTGAGCGGTTTTAAACCCGTAAATGTGAATCCTTGGGCTGTGGGGCAACCACAACCCTTACATTCAATCGTTAGGGCTTAAAAACTCCGTTTCACCTAATTTCTTCAAAATTCTTCCTCTCACCACTCCATTCTTCAATTATTTCTTTGAATTTTCATGTTAGGCATTGATCCTAATGTGAAAATGATATAAAATCATACTTCGACAAAATTTTACAGTGAATAGTAAAATTTCATGAAAACTGGCCATTAGGCCATTTTAAATGTGTAATCTTTAGCAACTAATGGGCTAGATGGATGTATTAGCTCCTTCTACCACAAAATCATATGCTACATGATACGAGATTACATTCAAGTTTGTAGATTGGCCCCAGAAATCCCCGAATAGAAGTTTGGTTCTCCCTAGGTCAATCTAGAATGAACTAAGGTGGGACCCATACCAATTTGAGGTCCCTAGGCCAAGGGGGACCCAACCCATGTGGTCCCACCGGTCGGATGGGCGACCAGCCGGCAATGCCATCGTCGATCCGGCGATGCATCGCCGATGGGTGGTCCCCACTTGCAACGAAACTCGGGCGCGTGTGGTTTTAGGGGTAGGGCACCCCTTCCATGTATGGTCCGTCCGTCAAAAACTCCTAAATGAGGTACCTCCTTCACAAAAATGCCCCTCCCAAGCTCTATTTTTAATTTTCTTGCTGCCCCATCTCAAACCGCTGCTCTAAATCCCTCCTAATCCCATTTATTGAAGAAACCAAACCCATTCCATCCCTCTATTACAGTTTGCAACTCCTCCTCTTGCAAATCTCGTCCGTTGGAGCTCCTACAACCTCTATTTGTGGCTGAAATCGGGTGGAGCTCCATTTCCCTTTATCCTTCTCTTTTCTTTTAGAAAATCCAGCCCTTGGGAGCTTGAAGCATTCCTTTACAACGCCTAGATTTTCTTTTTTCTGTTTGGGCAGTCATTGCTCTACATTTCTCACATTTTTCATGGCTTTTGTTGAAGCCATTTTGGGTTTTTTCTCTCTCTCCACCATCCTCTCTTTGATGGGAAAGAGAAAGACCGCAGTGGATGAGGCTGGGCCTAGTCACCCTGCGCAATCAAGAAGATCGAGGGGTGGCGCCGCTAGCTCAAGCGCCGTCGCAAGTTCAAGCACAGCCCGGGAGTTCCATATAAAGTGGGATTTAGATCCCCATTCTCAAATTGGGCGAGTGATATTAGAAGAGATGCCTCACGACGAATATACTGACCGTAAGGTGTTATTTAAGGCGGACGTGAAAGGGCGACTCTTCGGTGAATTCCTGTTATTCGATCGCATTGAAGCTGCACATTGGGGTCCCTTCTTTAAAGCCCATTCTAGTGCTAATGTGAGCACCATTCGTGCCTTCTACGCTCGTATCCAGAATCCTACATTGGAGCCATTGCAGTTCAAGATTCCTTTTGGTAGAGACCGGATGGCTACGATCGATGTTCGTTTGATAGCGCGACTTCCGAACGTGCCCCTTGGTGATGTTCATCCCAGTGCAAAGAATTTGAGGAGTAGGTGTGAGCGAGATCGTCGTACCATGTTCCTATGTAGTAGACTGGTTCCATGACAGTCTAACAATAGCCTCAAGGCGTCTCATATGTCTGATGATTTACGCCTGTTGCACCACATTTGCACGTTCAACGTGTATCCTAGGTCGACAAATCGCATTGAATGTACGCGCCTTATGGTTGATTTCTTGTATCTGGTGGCCCAGGGAGAAAATGTGTGTATGGCCACTTTCGTGTTGCGACAGATTATCCTCATAGCAAAATCAAGGAGAACGTCTGAGTCACTTCCATGCAAGATCGCACTTGAGTTTGCTTACAGACTTGGGCCGGAGTTGCCAGTTCCGATTCACTGCATTGATGAGTCTACCATGGTCAAGATGAAGATCGGGTCTCAGTACCGTGAGACTCAGCTTGATGAGGATAGCGAGGGCGATTTTGATGACGAAGAGTATCTAAGTGAAGAAGAACCTAGAGCGGAAGTAGCAGAAGAAGTCCAGGAAGAGGTAGAAGAGGAGGCTCAGGATACTGATGAGAGCCCTCCTCCTTCTGCTCAGGCTACTAGTGATGATCGCATTACCCTAATTGAAGAGAGCCAAGTCGCCTTGCGAAGGAAATTTCAGGAACTTCGGGCTGAGGTCGAGGATACTAAGGCCGTTATGAAGAGAAAATTCGGCAAGGTGACTCGTACCTTGAAGGCGATCCTGTGCTGCTTGCAGGATAAGGGTGCTCCTCCTCCATCACCCGACTCAGACTAGTGATGAGATTTTAGATGTTGTTGGTAGTAGTTAGTCGTTTCCTACTTTATATTGTGTAAGCCTGTTAAGGCTAGTAGTTTACTTATGTTGCTGTCGTAGCTTTAACTGTCTTAGTTCCCATGTACTTCCTGTCATGATGCCTGTAAGGAGATATCCCTTGTATTGTGACAATTTTGGTTAAATGAAATGTATGGAATACCTTTGACTCTTTATGTGAATGATTGCGGTGTGTTTGTGCTATTGAGACTGATAAGGTTGCGCCCTATTTTGAATATAGGGAATGTCGCCAAAGGCTACACGAAGCACAGCTCGGCTTATATTGGGTGAGCCTATGGATCAGGTTCCTTTTCAGTCTGATGCTCATGCGGACCCTGCTGTGGGCCCGATTCCTGAGACAGCACGTGCATCTCAGCCTCCTACTGGTCCTACAGTTGGACCACCGCCTTTCACACTGCCCGTCAGAGAGCAGTACCGTGCGTCTTCTTCGACGCAGTACATGCCACAGCCTGCTCCACCTCCAGATAGATTTGAGCAGATGATGGCCATGATGCAGCAGCAGCAGCAGCTCCTGACTACTATAGTGGGGGCTCTAGCCCAGGGTGGGAGTGTGCCTCCACCTGCACCACCTGCGCATCCAGCTAAGGATGCCTATACATATGCTTAGGATGAGGGCATAACTCATCCTGCACCACCTGCTTACCCTACGGGGAATGCCGCTGATATACGGAGCTTATTAGAGCGATTTCAGCACTTACGGCCTCTCACTTTTACGGGTTCTCATAGACCCGAGGAGGCCGAGTATTGGCTCGACCGTGTGTCGAAGATACTACGGATGCTGCATTGTTCAGAGACTGAGTAGGTCGAGTTGGCTACGTTCTTGTTCGAGCGGGAGGCCAGCTTATGGTGGGACAGTGTGTTGTGGACCGTTGCCGCTGACTACATATGGACCTGGGCAGCGTTCGAGTTCCGCTTCCACGAGAAATACTATCTCCAGACGTATAGGCATAACCGGGAGAACGAGTTTCTGCTCCTCAGACAGGGAGGCATGACGGTGACTGAGTATGAGCATAGGTTCACTGAGTTGGGCAGATATGTCCCGACTATACTAGCAGATGAGCAGATGCGCATACGGCGCTTTTCTAAGGGTTTGTGACTGGATATTCAGTCGAAGATGTGTTGCATGAGCATCCCCTCCTACGCAGAGCTGATCCACATGTCCATGCAGGCAGAGCAGGATGTGGATCGACTTACACGATCTCGTAGCCCTATTGCTCGTAGGCCACAACCGGAGTTGCAGGACAGGCCCTTTGCAGGCAAGAGGCCTCGCGTCGACCCTCCTTCTAGGGCTACCGCGCCAGTACCACCATTGCGGTGCCCCGATTTATCATGTACTTATTGTGGGAGAGCGGGCCATTCGACACAGAGTTGTTTCGCTTGGATGAGGGACAGTAGGTTTTTACCACCGCAGAAGATCGACCGTACACGCCCACAGGCTATATCAGCACCGCCTTTACAGTTGGCTCCTGCGCACCCTTCCTTCAGACCTCCGGTATCTCAGTTCAGGCCACCTCTACGGCCCGTGGCACAGCGGCCGAGCCGGCCACAGCAGGCGCGGGTGCATGCCTTGACAGCTGAGGCAGCCGAGACAAAGACTTTTTAGCATACGACCTTTGAGGTCACTGCCCACATCGGAGGTATTCCTATTCTCGTGATGGTGGATACTGGATCCACACTTTCTTTGATATCGCATTCCATTGTCAGGCATCTTGGACTGTCGACCATTCGTATGGATGGAGTGCTAGTCCTTTCAGCTCATGGGGATTTTTCTGATGCCACCCTGATGTGTGAGGGTTGCTTGGTGGATCTGGGAGGCAGGACAATGGCTCTTGATCTTGTCGTCGATCCCTCTCTTGTTTATCTCGACGTCATTCTTGGCACGGACTGGTTGACTGCTGGGAGGGCCGAGATTGACTGCGAGACTCGTATGGTGATGGTGTACGAGCCAGAGGACATGCCTTTCACATTTTCAGTTCGGATAAATCTCCCCTTCCGCATACTTAGCTACACTTCTTTACTTCGGGACGCTGATGCCCCAATGCTTGAGCATACGCCAGTCGTTTGTGAGTTTGAGGATCTGTTTAGGAAGATCTCTAGTTTACCGCCTCGACGAGAGATTGATTTCACTATCGATCTGGTGCCTGGTTCCACGCCCGTCTCACTGCCGATGTATCGCATAGCACCGTATGAGATGGAGGAGTTGAGGACGCAGATTGATGGTTTGTTGGAGCTTGGCCTTATACAGCCTAGTGTGTCTCCTTGGGGAGCACCAGTCCTGTTCGTAAGGAATAAGGATGGTTCGATGTGATTGTGTATTGATTATCACAGACTGAACCAGATCACGGTAAAGAACAAGTACCCTTTACCCAGGATCGATGACTTGTTTGATCAGTTGAGAGGAACGTAGTACTTCTCGAAGATTGATCTTCAGTCAGGATATCATCAGTTGTACGTCAGGGATCAGGACGTGCAGAAGACAGTATTCAGGACCAGCTTTGGCCACTACAAGTTCCTTGTGATGTCGTTCGGTCTCACGAACACACCAGCCGTGTTCATGGATCTGATGAACCAGGTATTTTGGCCTTTCCTCTATAGATTCGTTGTTGTGTTCATTGATGACATTTTGATATACTCCAAGAGTCGAGAGGAGCATGAGGAGCACTTGCGCTTGGTCCTGGAACTCTGAGACAGCATCAGTTGTTCGCACAGTACAAGAAGTGCGACTTCTGGAAGCAGGAAATGAAGTTCCTGGGACATGTGGTGTCCAAGGATGGCATGGCAGTTGACCTGTCTAAGGTAGCTGCAGTTCAGGACTGGGAGCAGCCTGGTTCTGTCACAAAGGTGAGGAGTTTCTTGGGTCTCGCTGGTTATTATCGACGGTTCATTCGAAATTTCTCGAAGATCGTGAGACCTTTATCTCAGTTGACACGGAAGGACGTGAAGTTCATTTGGAATGACAAGGTGGAGTCAGCTTTTCAGGAGCTGAAGGACAGGCTTACATCTGCCCCTGTTCTAGTATTGTTAGAGCAAGGGGTTAGATACATTATATACACTGACGCGTCTAGCGTTGGTCTGGGTTGTGTCCTTATGCAGAGGGACAGGGTAATTTCGTATACCTCGAGACAATTAAGGAAGCACGAGGAGAATTATCCTACACATGACCTGGAGTTGGCAGCCATCATATTCGCAATGAGACTCTGGAGACATTACCTCTATAGAGAGGAGTTCGAGCTCTTTTGCGACCACAAGAGCCTCAAGTACATATTCACGGAGCGAGACTTGAATATGAGGCAGTGGCGATGGATGGAGACTTTAAAGGACTTCAAGTTCGAAGTCTCTTACCATCTTGGGAAGGCGAACCTTGTGGCTGACGCGTTGAGCCGCAAGAAGGCGATAGAGTTTGCGGCTCCGCTGATGGTTGCTGAGTGGGATATGGTTGAGTTTTTGCGAGACTTTGAGCAGAAACTCACTGTAGAGGAGCCGTATGAGTTCATCGCACATGTGCAGGTGCGATCTCAGATCGATGACGGGGTCATCGAGGCGCAGAGGGATGATGTGCATCTGACTGAGCTTCGAGAGTAGGCCAGTGATGATGCAGACACCGAGTGGTGAGTTGACAAGGATGGGGGCTTACGTTATCGTGGCCGCCTATGCGTCCCAGATATCCCTGATTTGAGACGAGAGATTCTCGAGGCTGCGCATTGTATCAGACTCGTGATGCATCCAGGCAGTATGAGGATGTATCGCGACGTGAAGAGGACCTATTGGTGGTAAGGTATGAAGACCCACATAGCAGAGTTTGTGTCCCGTTGTCTTACTTGCCAGCAGGTGAAGGCAGAGCATCGTCGACCACTTGGACTCTTGCAGCCTATGCCGATCGTAGAGTGGAAGTGGGACTTCATTTCCATGGATTTCGTTTCAGGGCTGCCGAAGACGAGGAAGGGACATGATTCTATATGGGTGATCGTGGACCGTCTGACGAAGTCGGCGCACTTCCTACCAATCAGAGTCATGAACTTTGCAGACGAGCTGGCTAGACTATATATCAGAGAGATCATGTGTCTGCATGGAGTTCCGTTGGAGATCGTGTTGGACAGAGACACGCGGTTCACTTCTATTTTTTGGACTTGCATTCAGGAGGCTATGGGTGTGAAGTTGAAGTTCAGTACTGCCTTCCACCCACAGACAGACGGACAGACAGAGCGGGTGAACCAGATCTTAGAGGATATGTTGCGAGCTTGCGCATTGGACTTCAAGGACAGTTGGGATGACTGTCTTGCATATGCGGAGTTCGCGTACAACAACAGTTTCCAGGCGAGTATCGGTATGGCACCTTACGAGGCATTGTATGGGCGACCTTGTCGAGCACCGCATTGTTGGGCAGAGGTCGGTGATCGCAGATTGATTGGCCCAAAGTTAGTGCAGGCGACGTCGGAGAAGATTGATATTATTAGACGTCGGCTTCTCACAGCGCAGAGCAGACATAAGAGTTATGCCGATACGAGACGACGGCCGCTTGAGTTCACGATTGGGGATCATGTATTTTTGTGAGTTTTTCCTATGAAGGGAGTCCTTCGGTTCGGAAAGAAGGGGAAGCTGGCACCGCGATTCATTGGTCTATTCCAGATCCTCGATTGTGTGGGAGCAGTGGCATACCGTTTGGCTTTACCCACGCCTCTCGCGAGCGTTCACAACGTATTTCATGTTTCTATGCTGAAGAAATACATTTCTGATCCTTCCCATATATCAGATGGGAGCAGGTGCAGTTAGGAGAGGATATTACATATATCCTGCGACCGACGCGTATCCTAAACAGGAAGGAGCAGGTGCTGCGTAGTAAGGTGATTACCCTTGTGAAGGTATTGTGGACGCATCACTCTGAGGAAGAGGCTACATGGGAGACAGAAGCCGAGATCAGAAAGAACTACCCACATCTTCTCGAGGAGTACGAAAAGGTACAAATTTTGAGGATGAAATTTTTTGTTAAGGGGGGTAGATTGTAACGCCCTGGAAAAATCTGTACTTGGACTCGAGTACCAACTCGACCAGAAATTGCGTAAGATTAATTCCTTTGGAAAATAAGTGTAAGTTAGCTAGCGCAACGCTAGAGCAGCTGGGAAATAGTCCCTGATCACTTTAAATACGTTCTACAAGACCCAAAGCGAGTAGAACCAATGACGCTATAATACTCTGAAACCTCGGATCAAACTTTAAACCAGTTTGTTCTCAGGACCTCTTTGAAACTTTGTATTGGATCTAGACCGCGCGTCGAAAGTCCGATACCTACAATCTTAGACCGTTATAACTGCCTAGCTGGACTTGACAATCTTTTCAAAAATCAAGTCCAACCAACATTCACAGGCTATTTCATTGAGCCTGGAGTGAAGAGAGTGAGAATAGGGTTAGATTTGGAATTTGAAATTCAAATCTGGCACACGACTTGACGCGTTATTATTAAGCGTTCTGACCGTCAGAATTTAGCCAAATTACACCCTCGGCCACAGCAGGCGCGGGTGCAATCACCATAACTGCTTATTAAATGGTGATTGCATATTACGAAAGAGATCTTCTTCCAAATGCATCATGGTTATCTTCCCGATATCAACAATGAAGATGTTGGGAAGATCTTTTCTCAATATATTCTAAGTATATTTGTATTCTGAGTTAGTGGTTGATATCTGAGGCTGAGGTTGGTACCTGAGCTCGAGGTTTATACCTGAGGCTGAGGTTACTATCTGAGGCCAAGTTAATTTTTTAGCCCTTAAGCAATCCATAGTCTTCAAGTCTGTACATCTGGTTAGTCCATTTTTACCCATAAAAGTAGCCCCCTACTCCTGAGCGTTCTTCAGGAGCTTGGGAAGTAAGTTAGTGTGGATTAACACTATATGATGCCTTGTGTCAAAGAGGTCAGGAGGTCGAGAGGTTGGACGAAGTAGAACTAATGGGTTGAGCATTTGTGAGATCTATAAGTCGATTGTTTAGTGGTAGATTGTATATTGTGTGTTGATTAACAGATCGGTCATGCCAATCATATGGTCAAAACTTTTCTAGAGGAGTTATTCCATATTCCTTAGGGAAGCCCTACCCTTGTAGAATAGATAGATTTACTACAATGATATCTTCGTAAAGGGTTGATCAGTTCATTTAAGAGGATTGTTTCCCTTGCACTAAGAGAAATCCTTATAATAGATAATGCAATCCGAGTAGTGTTGCCAATTAGTGGTCTGACATCTTCTTTGAGGGTCAGACAATTGATGAGAAGACTGTTTTCTCTTGCCTAAAGGAAGTCCTTAGTAGATCGTGTAGTTCGAATAGTCGAGAAATCATTTAAAAGAATTTTCTTTTGCTAACCTGGGGAATTTCTTTCATTGTAGAAGCCCATAAAGCAATAGAAAACACAATAGTAGAATCATGATCACATTTTCTCCTTTTAAAAAGAGAGGTCACTTTTAGTCGAGTAGGTCGGGGTTGGCCGACGAGTCTTGTTACTGAGCTCAGTTGAGTGATTCAGCTCGGTCATCAAGTTTCCTTGACCAGCCCAGCTTCCTCGAGTACCTGCTCTGGCTTGGTGTTCAAAGGAGTGTACCGATGGAAGTAACTTTTTGGATGTCGGTTGGTACTATGGTCTCAGTCTTGGTCATCCTCTTTCTTTCTTTTGGTAGAGGGCTCCCCTTCTTCTCTTCACTTCCTATCCTTAGCTAGGTTATTTCCTTCTCGAGCGAGTTATTTCCTTCTTGAGAAGCTCTTCATGAACTAAAGAACTCATCGGCAATGAAATATTTTTTTAGCTTGGTTAAGTTAGCAAGGGTAGTCGGGTGGTTCTTACCAACAGAGAAGAGGAACTTTCCTCATTCAAGGCCTGCTACCTTGGTGGCCAAAGCTATCTATCTAGTCGAAATAATCGTTGACCCAGGACAACTTCAGTGTTAAGTCGATGACGTTGTATTTTAGCAGCTCGTCCTTCCTCTGAGTGATATGAGAAGATGAGTTGATGGCTTTCTTTCGTCTTTCCCACATATGAATTGTGTGACGAAGGCCTTACTATGTTGAGTGAAGAAGTTGATGGACTTCAGCTTCAATTGCCTTTACCAATTCCATGTAGTCCTTAATAAATTCAGGGAGAAGGCTCGAAGCATAATTGAGCTTGACGCTCTGTGGAGCTCCATCCATGCCCTGTACGATTCCAATTGCTCGACCGAGTCTCCAAACTTGGATTAGGAGGTGATTTGCGGCATTTAAAATTTGGGCGAGAGTTTAGCCCCCTATATGTCACCAGTAAATAACGGCTCGATCTCCTCATCATAGCCTCGACGGAGATCGGTATTTTTGTGCAGTAGGCTTGGAGGATATCGCCGATCTGACCTCACAGTTTCTTGAGTTTCGTCTGCTAGGGGGCCTTATTCTTGGCTACCGCCTTGGGAGCCTTTTCATGCCTCTTCTTCTCCAACGTGTGATAAGAGTAGGAGTCGGTGGGTGTGGCAGTTTTTGAGGTGTGGGAGGACACATGGCTTGGCTGCCTAGGATGTTTCTTGGTTCTCCACAAGTCAAACGGTGCTTGAGGTGGTGCATAGACCTCAGTGGTTGCCCATGCATTTATCCCTTAGTCGGGAGGTGGGTATTGTCTCTCCAAGATATGCATTGTTTGGTTAATGTTACCAGTCAATGCTTCGACTTGATGTTCTAGAGAGACGAGTTGACCTCCTCTATTTTGAGACTATTACGCAGGGCCTGCAGTTGCAGAATCAACCTGAAGTTGTTAGGGCGGGTCTTCATTGTCCGCGAATTATTCCATTGGTGAGGGAGCAACTACTGCAATCATGACCTGGGCCCTCTTCCTGCTTTTCACCATTATAGAATCACTGTAGAAGATGGGAATGACTTTGATGTCGTTCCTACAGACATCGTCAAATTGTTGATGCAAAAATCTGGTTGATCGTGCCTTACTTCCCGTTAGCTGAAGTACCTACGATTTATTGGAAAATAAGAGAAGACATTGGGAACACCAATTAAGGCCGAGGACCCTTTGATGCCTACGTTAGGTAGTTTTGCAAAAGGAGAAGAATCGAGATATTTATTGTGTGTACCTTTACTCATGGTAGTAGGTTTATTTATAAGCTTTTGGGGGCAGTGGCATATATCGCAATGCCTCTCGAATGGTGATTGCATATTAAAGAAGAGATCTACTTCTGGATGAGTCATGATTATCTCTCTGATATCCATGGCGAAGGTGTTGGGAAGATCCTATCTCAACATATTCTAGTATATTTGTATTTCGAGTTTATGGTCAATATCTGAGGCCGAGGTTGGTACTCGAGGCCGAGGTCGATATCTGAGGCCGACCTTCGAGGTTAAGATCTTTGGTCGAGACCGAGGTTGGTACACGAGTTAAGGTTGGTATCCTAGGCCGAGTTGATTTTTTGGCCCTCAAGCAATTCATAATCTTCGAGTCTATACATCTGGTCAGTCCATTTTTACATATAAGACTATTCATCCACTTGAAGAGTTGATCTATGAGGATGAGCCCAAAGAGATGGTGTGCAGATACATAACTCTGGTGGACCACACTTGAGATAACTATGATAATAACATATCCACCTTTGTAATCTATGATTAGGTCCACCCTGCATTAAATTTTCTGAATTTAAACCTGACTAACCCGAAGCCAAACTTTTGTTCAGGTCTAGCTTGGGCTTAAGATCCATGACTGGACCACATGCTAATAGGACAGTTGATAATAGGCCACCATGTCATATGGGCGATGTTATTAAAATGATTTAGATAATTAAATCTTTGATTTTATGTTAGTTCACTAGTTGTAAGTTGTAAGTGTGAGCAAGATCCCAACCCGACCTAACCTACTCCAACCAAATTGCATTATGGTTGAGTATTTGATACCTTAGGTTTGGTTTAAATTGAGTCTAAGATTTTGACCAAGCAAGGCAGAAAATAATCTTATAAAATAGAACAGGTTATAATCTAATTAGTTGAAGTAGTTACAATTCATGAGTCTTACTGTAAGAAGCATAAAAACATATCAGATCACTAAGAAAGCGAAAATCCTACACCATATGGATTTCTGCTTCTTCTTCTTCTTTCTTTTCTTTTTTCTTTTTTTTTTTTTTAAAAAATTATTTTTTAAGTGAAAAACAAAAAACAAAAGGTGGTGCACCATACAATTCATAATGCCGTAATTATGTCTTTCTTTTTATGGTCTTTTAATTTGATTTACTAATGGATGTGGATATGGTCCAAAAAATCACCATTCATGTACAGTCCAATCACTAGTTCACCTTGTTGCATTATCCACCGAAAGAGGTGGATGTAAAATGATATAGACCACATACCAAAAGATTTAACTTAAGAAAAGCTACTTAGGTGGCAAAGTTTTCTTAAAAGACACAAATAAAGGGTTCATTATGAAAACCTGAAAGGGCATGAGTATATCAAAGATGAAATTCATCAATGAGTTAGGCCACTAATCCAAGGTGTGCTCCTGTTAAATTCATAAAAATAGCAATCCAAAGCCACAAGTAACTTTGTTGGTGCACAAAAAATGCATTTTCAGAATTCTCAGTCGTTGTTGTAGCATTTTCGGACTTCACAGTACTTGTTACAACATTTTCAGACTCGCAAGTCCCTGTTGCAGCATTTTCAGACTTCCCAGTCCTTGTGGCAGCATTTTTAGACTTCCCAGTCCCTGTTGTTGCAGAAATAGACTTCCAAGTCTTTATGGTGCAAAAATAGACATCCATAGTGTAGTTGTACAGAAACAAATGTCTAGAGTGTAATTATGTGGAAACAGATTTCACACCAGAGCTGTTGTGCGAACAGACCTGTTGCATGGAACTATTGCATGAACAAACCTGTTGCGCGGGTGTATGAGTGTTATTACGCGGAAATGGCCTTCACACGTGTGAAAGCCTATAAATACCCCTTCCCCTCCTCATTTGAGAGGAATAGAAATTAGAGAAGCTCAAGAGCTCCTAGAGCAAGAGGAAAGCGGAGAGTAGGTGCACCCGTGCAATAGTGCACCCACATAATAGGCTCCCTCCGTAATGGGTGGTCCTCCATACTTGCATAAGGACCTTCAATGGTTCGTTTGGTTTGACATATTCCCAACTTGTCCTCTTACATATGTTGTACACATATGAGTGAAGAACCAAGGATCTTAAGCCTATGTATATCATTACAACAGACACTTTTCGAACTGAAATGCTGCTGAAATTACTATTAAACTGCTTTTCATTTCTTCCATTGTACTTTATTTCTGAATTAAGAGAAACACAAGGATGTAATTGAAACTCAGAGTAAATAAAATATAAGATGATGAATGTTCTTCCATTTTCTTAATTATTATTAAATGATATCTCCCCTATTGAAATGCATTTGTTCTTGTTGAAATAAAATGGCAAATCCGCTGGGGATAATAACTCATTCAATATTAACTTAGAAAGTTTAGAGACTGATTATCATCAATCGGCACCATAATGGCGCCAAAATGACGACTCTCAAAGGGAACATTTTCTCCTTCATCTCTAAAACAAAGTACAAATTAATTTATTTAATTAAAGTAACTGATGCTTTGTTTTGAATAACAGGCATTCTGTCTTTACACAACTGTAACGTATTTTCTCTCTACTGACGTAGTTGTTTACTTCACACATAATGGATTCGCTGTGGATTACGTTGACAATACGCAATCACTACCACGAAAAATACTAAAGAAAGTAAAACTAGGAATAGGCGATGTCATGTGATGTCCGGAATGATCTCTGCTTCACCGACAACACAACAAGACAATGAAATATGGATAGCGGTAACATTTAGAAGATGAAGGGTTCGATCTCATCCCATAAGAAGGATCATCCCGCCAAGTATGATTAAAGGGTCAGTTGTGCGAAATGTCATGAGATTGCAGTCACGCAATCATTTCATTCGAGAAGGACTAAAAAGTCCGTCACTCCAAAAGGTCTTCTAGTACCGTCAATTACGACCATAAAGACATCTTTTGTAGAATCATTACGAATTCAGAAGAATAATGGGAAAGCCATCGCGACAAGTGAATGTTCGCTTACAATACCCCTACAAAAGATTTAAAGAAAAATCATGCTTTAAGAATACTATGATCTATGTCAGCTAGTCCTTAGAAGCGACAGTGAACTGGTTTCGAATCAAATAGCAGTTCATCTTCCTCAATAACAGTCTTGTCGGAGTGTTGATTTCCTCCTTCAATATCAGGATGATCGAAGAATAAAGATACAAAAGTCTTGTTGGCAGATATTAACTAACCTAATCAGCCTTCACCGAATGAGCATGTTGCTAAAAAAATCCCTAATCTTCCATCAGTGACTATCATGAACAATATTAAACCACAAGTAGAAAAGCCACAACCATAAGCAGTTAGATTTCAGGGGTCTGCAACTAATATTTCTCAAATCATAATGCAGGAAGAAATCTGACAGATGGTCATTGAAACCATTCATCTAGAAAAGGAACGAGATAGAATAAAAGGTTTTCGATATCAAACACTTTATCCCACTGAAATAGAAGAAGTACCATTTTCGGCTAACTTCAAACTCCCGAACTTTCAAATGTTTAATGGAAACGGATCACCAGAAGAACATATGATGCACTTCATAATAAAGATAGGAAACTTTTCTATAATTCCTCAATATTATTTACGATTATTCGGGTAATCTCTAAAAGGAAAATCCTTGAGATGATATTTATCTTTGGATCCATGGTCTATTCATACTTAAAAATAGATGCAAGATGCTTCTATGTTAAACTTTTTCTCTTTCAATAGAGAAGTTAGTTTGACCGAATTGGCATCTGCTTACCAATAAGAAGACGAATCAGTTGACGAATTCATCAGTCAATGGAAAGACCTAGGGGAATCATGTTGATTTCTTTCGGGAGAATTGGATCAGGTCAAGTTATGTTTTTTCATAAAGTCACTATATCAGAATCTTCATGAAACATCACCCAATATTTAGCAAAGAAGAAAAGAAAGAAGATTATCAGAATAAAGAAAGAAGACATACTTCTTATGATGAATCAACTATTGGCTAGAGGGGAAATTAAGCTACCTCAGTCAAAATACCATAAAGAAACACAGAAAAGGAGAGAAAAAAGATATTGTCATTATCATCGTATGTTCGGGCATCAGACTGGAAGTTGCTATGTTATTAAAGATATAATCCAAAGGATGATTGACAATGGTCAAGTTATTATGGAAGAATATGATAGAAAGAGAAGAATAGCGAGTCATTATAATTTCTATTTGAAGCATAACATCGGCAACCTTTCAAAAAATAAGGCATGATTCTAGGAGTGGCATAGTCCATCATGCTTATACACAAGTAGGAAAAGTAGAATGGCAATAAAATAGCGTAATAAGACAAGTAGTATTCCAGTCATATGTTTTCATGAGCCTTCATTCTTTGAATGATCAATGATCAATGAATAGAGAAATTAGAGAAAGATACAATTTTGAAATATTCTTTTAACATATCCTTCCAAACAGTCATGTGAGACTCTTGATCCTTTGAACCCGAAAAAGGTAATTATTGATTTCTTGAGATAATAATTGTTGATATCAATTTTTACAGGTCAACATTAGGGCCAAAATCATTACCACAGTCGAATTATTATATATTAATGCTCAAGCCCGGGATTATTATGTGATTGGATTATTGCTACGATTGATAATGTGGCTCAAAAATTATATATATTATAAAAAGGTGGGGGTGGGTCATTGCAAAACTATCTCTAAGCCTTAGCCAGTTATCTGCAAGATTTATTGAGCGACAATTATATCTAGATTATCGGTAATCATCAGGATTATAATGCCAATTAAAAAATAAAGAGATTTAACATATATATTCTTCAAGAAAGATGATAAACTGTGATTTATTAAAGATCACTTGAAAGAACAGGGCCAAGTTCAGATCCTAAATGAGACAATCAGTATATTATCACTAAATATTATATCAAAAGGACTTATCAAGCCATGGATCAGAATTAATAGGGCATCAGAATGCCTGTCGATAATAATCCTATCAAAATTATTGTTCTCGAAAGGTAAATGAGTTTTGATTGTAAATATTTTCAGAGAAAATCTCATCCAATCATAAGGGGGCAGATCAAACAACGGTTATATAATAGCCACAATAATCATATTATCACCTGAAACCCTATCAAATCATAACTCTATATGCAATCTTCAGCAAACAATGATTATAAAGGAACAAATGTATAAGCACAATCCTTCTGGGGCTTCTATCATTCTTATGACAAAATATTATATTGGTCAACTGGCACCGACAGAATCATTCTCATAAACTGCTAAAGAACCATTGCCTTATATATATTATAAAGCATTGCCTATTATTAAGATATCATTGATCATCGTTGATATTTCCAATGATCACTGACTATTATTACAAAGCATCGACGATCACTAAGACATCATCTATTGTGAAATATTATTACAGATCATCATTGATATTGTTATTATTACTACTAAGCTAATATTATCGCCTCGACAAAATGATGCTATCATTTATTAATGAACTATTATTATCATTGAGCACTGTCAAAGTGATCACTTATTATCAACATAATGAAAATTGTAGTGCATTAATTATATTACTGACTATCGATCATCGCTGACTATCGCTGAGTGCACAACGTTGATTATTTAACCTATTCATTTATATACGGCAGTGGTGAGCATCCAAAAAGGTCAATTACGCATAAGGCTTATATTATCAAAGATGGTGATTCGTTTATATACGACAGTGGTGAGCGTCCAATAAGGTCAATTATGCATAATCCCTATATTATTAGCGATGACAATTCATTAATATACAGCAACGGTGAGCGTTCAAGAAGGCCAATTACGCATAAGCCCTATATTATTAGCAATGATGATTCATTTATATACGACATCAGTGATCGCCTGAGCAGGCCAACCATGCATGAGACCTATATCTAATGCTCCAATAACTTACGATCCTAAACTGTGAATGCTCCAATAACTTATGAGCTTAAACTTTGAATGCTCCAATAACTTACGGGCTTAAACTGCACTTAATCTCTTGATCTTAGCTCAAAATCGACGGTAAACTACATTTGTTCTCTTGAGCCCAGTCAAGTCAAGTCAGTTTAGTCAAAGTTACGTTTAGTCAAAGTTATGTCTGTACTAACACCTTGTGAGCTTAAACTATGTTTGCTCCTATGATCCTGACTTAAAGTTGATATATTAATCTTACTGACTGAACTCTATACTAATCTTACTAATTGAAGTCTATACTAATTTTACTGATTGAACTATATATTAATCTTATTGACTGAACTCTAAAATAAAAGATACAACACTGGCAAGCATGGAAAATGGAATGACTAACCATTAACAAGAGTGAAAACGGAATGCTAATCCATTGAAGTATATATTGAATTGTAATCATTCCAGAATTTTCAATTTATTTTTATCATCTTAAAATCATCAATACATTTACTTGAAGATTATCAATGCATTTCAAAATTATCAGTATGTAATCAAATTGGATCAAAAAATTATACAACCCTGAAATATTAATCATGGCTAATTGCAGGAGAAATCATTACTTAAGACTCTAGAATATCCTAATTAAAAGACATTCGACAAAACATGAATGGCTGGAGCAGTTGCTGGAGCTACGATAAGAGTCACATTAAAAGATGACTCCCTAATTCGATCAACCATGATGCAGAAGGGACGCTATTGATTACACCATCGAGGCATCTGTTCAACTAGTTGATATTGCTCAGAGAAAAGAAGTCTTCAAATGCTTTTGATTGGAGCAATTTAGTCTTCCCTTCGAGCACAATCCATTCGAATGTCATCCCTTCAAGCTAAGCACAATTTCTTTCGAACATGATTCTCTGTTCGAAACTGATCACAAAGTCATTATTTAAGCGTGATTCCTTCAACTGCGATCTTTTGACCATGATTCCTTCGAGATTGATTCCTTTAACCACGATTCATTTAAATCCATTCGAGTGTGATCCTCTATTCGAATGTAATTCTTCAGTCTTCCATTTGAGCCCGACTCCTGAGTTCTCCGTTCGGTCGATCATTCTCCATTATACGATCAGCTCTACCTTCATGAAGAGTCATTCTCTTTTGTGAAGGATTTTAGTGCAGAAGAAGATCGATCCTCCATTTGATTTCATAAAATAAATTAAAGAAGAATCGAGGGGGCATCTATTGGTACACAAAAAATGTATTTTTAGAATTCGTAGTCCATGTTGTAGCAATTCCAGACTTCCCAGCCTTTGTTGCAGCATTTTCAGACTTTCTAGTTCCTATGATAACATTTTCAGACTGCCCAGTCCCTATGACATCATTTTCAGAGTTCCCAGTCCCCGTCATTACAGAAATAAACTTCCCAGTCCCTATGGTGCAACCTGTTGCATGGAATTGTTGTGTGAACAGACCTATTATGCGTGTCTATGAGTTCTATTGTGCGGAAATGGCCTTCACACGTGTGAAAGCCTATAAATACCCCCTCCCCTCCTCATTTAAGAGGAATAAATGTTAGAGAAGCTCATGGAGCTCCCTAAGCAAGTGGAAGTGGAGAACAGGTGCACCCGCACAATAGGTTCCCTGCGCAATGGGTGGTCCTCCATACTTACATAAAAAGGACCTTCAGTGGTCTGTTTGGTTCAACATATTCACAACTTGTCCTCTTACATACGTTGTACACATATGAGTGAAGAACTAGGTTCTCAAGCCTATACATATCATTGCAACAAACACTTTTCGAACTGAAATGCTGCTAAAATTACTATTTAACTACTTTTCGTTTCTTCCATTGTACTTTATTTCAGAATCAAGGGAAACACGAGGATGTAATTGAAACTTAGAATAAATATGATCTAAGATCACGAATGTTCTTCTATTTTCTTTATTATTATTAAATGAGATGTCCCCTATCGAAATACATTCATTTCTTGTCAAAACAAACTTATAAGTGTGACAATTCAATCCACATACATAATTCATAAAAGTGGCAAGTTAAACCACATAAACAATTCATAAAGAGGAAAATTCAAGCAACATATCCACAATTTTAAGCATATTAACAACCTAACACCTGTTATAGAAAGAAATGCATGATAACATTATATTCAATAAGATTATATGTGAATTTCACATGTAAGCATGGGTTAGAGAGCTACGAATAATTTGGAGGTAATACTACAATGCATATATGAAGCAAAAATCAGAATATAACGTCTGGAAAAACTTAAAGGGTAGTTCACCTTCAAAATTGTGTGTAACACCCTGAACTTTTCAATACCTGAATATTGAAAGTTTTTAAGTGTTACTATGAAGTTTAACTTAATATGTACATATGTATGATACCAACCTAACTATCCTAACCTTATATCTATACCCAACATGAATCTAGCCGTTGGGAATGATCTTCATTCATAAATTAAGCCATCCGACCGTTGATCACGTGGTTTGATACATGTACATTCCCCTAACTAAATCAATGAATAACCCTTCATTCATAATGATCGACATATAAGTTGTTTTATAAGTATTACTTAGAAACGTGCCTACAACCATATAAAAGTAGTAGATTTACTAAAACTCCCATATCAGCAATAATTATGAAAATGCTATTAGCCTAGACCCCTGGATTCCAAATCGCATTGTTCCCACGATCCATTTCATGTGACACTTTATATCAGGCCCAATTACCACAAATGGATTGTACATATGGAACCTCGACCATTATATCAGAAAGATCAATAGCCAAACAAACATTCACTCGGGATGGCCCACTTGAGTTTTGAACTTAAACCATCATTGGCCACATAACCTAGTGTGACCTATAGAAATAGTTAATGGTATAGATTTTACTAACCATCACCGTGGGCCCCACACATGTGACGACTCCTACAGATCACTAGAACCAAGAGTTAACAAAATAGCGATGACCTAAGATTCTAGAGAAGGAATTTCCTTCTTCTTTCTTTCCACCGAAATAGACAAACGGACGACATCTGTTTGAGACATGTCATGACCCACCACAACCATTCCAAGACATGATCCAAATCATGCATCAAGTTTAGGGGCCACCTCCGTCCCAACCCTAGGAGTTTTCAGGTGAGGCTATACATGTGTGTGCACGTGATTCCCAGCAAAAGAGGGATCTCTACACTGTAACTAAACAGACAACGTCCATTTAGGAATCACCGTGGCCCATCATCACAATCATTCAGAATGATCTGAACCATCCAATGTGTTCGTAGATTGGACACGACCAAAACCTTGCTCTTTCTATCCCCACCAAATCAAGAAACCATATAGATATCCATCCGAACTTCTTCTCCAAACCGTCTGAACTTCTTTCACAAATGGCGTAGAAGGAAACCAAAGTGGTTTTAAATCCTCTGCATAAGGAAGTCCAAAGGAGGACTCTTGAACCAATCGGGACCATCCAATCCATGCTAGGGAAGATTCTGACCCCATCTGAGACCGTTGACGTGATTAGATCAACCTCCACACTCCAAAAAATGATAAACATTTCTACTATTGCACCTGCGACAATGAAAACAGACCGCTGCAAGGTCGTTTATGTCCAAGATGAGGCAAGGACTAATCTAAGACATCCATTTGGTAGCGCCCATGCTCTTTTTAAAACCTCTCCTAGGATCCAACAAGATTCCTTTGAAAACAAAGAAGAAGAAACTGGTGTAATCGGTTACAACAAGAAAAATCAAGAAATGTGCGTAAATAGCCTCCTCTTACGTAGCTTACGCAGGAACACCTGGAAAGCCTTAGCTGGTATAAATACGACTTCACCTGTGCTGTAGAACACACCACAGGGAGAAGAAAGAAAAAAAAGAAAAAAGAACTAAAGAAGAAAAGGGAAGAAATAAAAAGAGAAAGAGAAAGAAGAGAAGAGAAAAGAAAAGAAAGAGAGAGAGAGAGAGAGAGAGAGAGAGAGAGAGAGAGAGAGAGAGAAGAAGAAGAAGAAAATGTGAAGGCTGTTGTACGCTGAGCCTCACTTGAAGTCAGGTTCTACTTCTAGTTCCTCCCTCTTTCACACCTATCTCTCTCTATCTATCCCTCAGCAATAGAATTCCATGACATCTAACCAAGTCAAAGCGATGGTTGGATGTGCCTAAACATGATAAGTTAGGACTTATCAACCTAAACCACACGTAGGACATCTAAAATATATTTTTAGTCAAGCTTCCTCAACCCTAATCTAACATCTAATGTTAACTAATCCAAATATGGTGGATTAGAGTAGAACCTGATCCTAAAATACACCTTCAAGCATTTTACTTAGTAAGAGACGACACCACAAACAAAGGTGAGGTTTTTATTCCTATACACTTACAGTAATTTAAGTGATATGCAGCCTTTTACATACTATGTTTTCATGATTATATGATTCTCTCTCGGTAATTGTTCAATTTACCATTAACACTTATTTACCCCTTTGGGAATTATGATATGATGATTTTTTATAAGTGACCTTTATGAATTTATGTGGAGCGATGGATACAGGCTTTGCCCTTGCCTTTATCAATTTGTTGACTTAACACTTGTTACTCTTCTATTTATTGAGTTGGCCATTGTCACTCTTCTTATTATTGATTTTGTCATTGCCACTCTTCTATTTGTTGAGTTAGCCATTGCTGCTCTCTTTTTATTGAGTTGACCATTGTCACTCTCTTCTTTGTGAGTTAGTCATTGCTACTCTCTTCCTTTATTAGCCTTTGTGCTATTTACCTTTAAGGCTTGGGCATATATCTTAATATTTTAGAACCCCATGATTCAGCTTTTATTTTCTATAAGTGCAAGTGATGTGTTAAGAGGTATTACAACTAGTGATTCAAATATTTTATCATGGTTGTAATGCGCTCTGGGTAGAGGCCCTCTTGGTCGATGCGTAATTCCATGGGTCTTGGGTAGTGGTACACAAATCAATGTAAGTAATTCACAATGCGTGTTACATCACTTCCAGGATTGGATGTCATAAATAGTCACTCCATGAACAAATCAAGTCACATAATTCATCCGACTCATGTGTTGTGCTGCCTTGAGGTGTTCACGTAAATCCACGGTAGCGTTGGATATGTTGGTGAATCTTCATAGTGTAAGAATGTGGAGTGATCCAAGTTCTCTATGAATTATATTCCACATTGTAATAATTACTATGTATGATGAACCGCACATGTTTTGCTAGCCATACATCTCATGTATGTTGTTTGCACATACTGATACCCTGGTAGTTGTGGAGTATGAGACGTATCAGAACCCTTACATTTTTCTTATAAATCTCTTGAATCATTGTTAATCTTAAAAGATAACTATCACTATGAGTAGGGCGTTGACCCTCTCCAACTGTATATATGATACAGGTGACGTACATATTGAACACCTAGAGGATCATCTCCCTATGAAAGATTATACTGAAAGAATAAGAGGATAGTTTATAATATAGTTTTATATTTCTACTGCGAACTTGATAAATGTAATAAGCTCCCATTTAAGGGGGCATTTAATTATTTACTAAATTCTTTTACCCTGATGAAATAATCAATACAATCGATTTTACTCTCATGAATGTATCTGGATGGGATTCAAATGAAAAAAATAATAATAATAAGGTGTGACTTTTAAGCATCCAGTTTATACATTATTAACACCCAGTTTTGTCTGGCACGAGTATAAACTCTGATTGTGAAAATGTGGGATGTTACAGTTGGTATCAAAGAATGAGAATGAGATTAACTGTGCCTAAGGGAGTAGGCCACAATAAGTTTTACGTGATTAGGACATAATGAAAATTTGTGAAAATTAGAAGCCTGTATTTAGGTTCCCAATTGAACATATTAAGCTAGACGTGGAATTGAGAAACTACAAATCTAGGTGCCCCCAAAATAAATCCCTAAATTTTTGAATAAACTTTTTTTGAACTAAAAACCCATCCTTAATAGATTCACATATAAGAAGGACAAGTTTTCCTCATGGGAATAGAGACTTTCTAATTTATTCCAGGATTTTCGGTTATTTCAATGAGATTCTGACACATTTTAAAATACCCACCAATTGCAGAAAGAAGTGACATCAAAAAAATTTAAGAAATTTCCAATAGATCACTTTAGTCTCAATCAACCTTCCTCTAAAATTTGATCTCGATCAGATGTGTAAACAATTCTATAAAAATCTGACAGTATCAAAAATCAATAGATATTATTGTTGGACAACAATCTTTTATACACCTCACAAGCATGAAACATCCCCCAAACCGTGGGATCTGGCGTCGTGAGTTTTTCTAAAGTTTGAAGAATAAGTCAGGGACTTTGGCACAAATTTTTGAATAAATTAGATGCATGGGTCATGAATTAAAATTTTGAGAGTGACAGGTTGTCTATATAAAATGATTTTTAGAATTTACAATGTTCATATAAAAGACGATACTAAAGCTTAGGTTCTACAATGAATGGATAAGTAGAGCTTATACTTTATGAAACCTAAGATGCTCTTATGGTGAAACAAAAAAAGAAAAAAAACACTCATGGTAATCCCCAAAAATTTAGAATGGTTGGAACCATAGGCTTACGGAACCAAAATCAGGTAAGGCATAAGTAAGTTAATCCAATTACCAAATCTCAGGGTTGAGATTTCATTTAAGGGTGGTAGGCTTTAACGTCCCAATTCATGTAGCCAATTTATAAATTTCATGATTCTCCCCATGAGTTTAGAGCAATCGAGATTACGGACTGATGAAACCATGTTTAAACCAAAGTTACGCGGTTTGACTCAAATTTTTAGTCTTAGCAAATCTCAAATGACCCCAATGCCCTGATCAAGCAAATGGTCAAGACTTACTAGGATTATGAATTGATACCAGTAGATCCTTAGTACTACGCAGGAGAATGACCTATGTATTGGGCTTAAACCCACTACAACCATCTATTCGTGTTACCTCAAACATAGCAAGTGGGGAATTGTAGTATACTTAGATAGCAGAGAACTATTATTAAAGGTAAAAGAAAATAGAAGGAATGATAAGATATTATAATTAGCCACCTAGATGAATTTGTAATCCTAGTAAATACTATCAGAAATTGTGTTGTTGTTAGGCATGGAAAATGGGTTGTATAGTAGAAGTACTAAATATCGAGGACGGAATTATGTTTAAGGGGGGTAGATTGTAACTCCCTTAACTTTTCAATACCCGAGTACTGAAAATTCTCGAGTGTTACCATGAAGTTTAACTTAATATGTACATATGTACGATACCAACCTAACTATCCTAACCTTACATCTATACCCGACACAAATCTAGAAGCTGGGAATGATCTCCATTCATAAGTCAAGCCATCCAACTGTTGATCACGTGGTTTGATACATGTACATTCCTCTAACTAAATCAATGAATAACCCTTCATCCATAATGATCGAGACATAATTTCTTTAAAAAGAATTACTTTGAAATGTGTCTACAACAAGGTAGAAACATTAGATTCCCAAAACTCCCATATCAATAATAATTACAAAAATGTCATTAACCTAGACCCCTGAATTCCAGATCAAATGGTTCGCGCGATCCATTTGATGTGAAACTTTATATCAGGCCCAATTACCACAAATGAACCATGCATGTGAAACCTCAACCATTAGATCAGCAAGATCAATAGCCAAACAAACGTTCACTCGAGATGGCACACCTGAGTTTTGAACTTACACCACCCTCGGCCATAAAACCTAGGGAGACCCATAGAAAATAGTTAATGGTATAGATTTTATTAACCATCACCATGAGGCCCACACATGTGATGAGTGTACAAAAAATGTGTACACTCTTGAGGATCACTAGAACCCAGAGTTAGCCAAAATAATGTTGACCAGAGATTCTAGAGGAGGAACATCCTTCTTCTTTCTTTCCGCTGAAACAAATGGATGGACCACGTCTGTTTGAGATGTGTCATGACCCACCAAGGCCATTCCAAGACATGACCCAAACCATTCATTAAGTTTAGGGGTCACCTCCGTCCAACCCTAGGAGTTTTCATGTGAGGCTATACACGTGAGTGCATGTGATTCCCAGCAAAAGAGGGATCTCTGAACTGCAACTAAATGGACAATGTCTATTCAGGAATCACTGAGGCCCACCATCACGATCATTTAGAATGATCTGAACTGTATAATGTGTTCGTAGGATGGACACAACCAAAACATAGCTCCTTTCACTCCCCACCAAATTAAGAAACCATATAAATATCCATTCAAACTTCTTCCGCAATTGGCCTTAACTTCTTCTGCAAACCAACCGAACTTCTTTAACAAGCGGTGTCAAAGGAAATCAAAGTGGTTTCAAATCCTCTGCGTAAGGAAGTCCAAAGGAGGATGCCTGAACTAATCAGGACCATCCAATCCATGCTAGGGAAGATTCCAACCCTAGCTGAGACCGCTGACGTGATCGGATCGGCCTCTGTAATCTAGAAAATTGAAAACATTTCCGTTTTGTACTTGTGACAATGAAAACAGACCGTTGTAGGATCCCTTATGGCCAAGATCAGAGAGGCAGGGACCGATTCAAGACGTTAATTTGGTAGGGCTCACGATATTTTTAAAACCTCTCCTAGGATGCAAAAAACTGCCTCTGAAAACAAAGAAGAAGAACCTAGTACAATTGTTTTTCACAAGAAAAACCAAGAAACGTGCATAAATAGCCTCTTCTTATGCAACCTACGCAGGAACGCCTGGAAAGCCTTAGCTGGTATAAATACGACTTCACATGTGCTGCAGAATGCAACACATGGAGAAGAAAGAAAAAAAGAAACAAGAAGTAAAAAAGAAAGAGAAAGAGAAAGAAAAGAGAAGAGAAGAAAAGAAGAAAAGAAAGAGAGAAAAAAGAGAAGAAGAAAACGTGAAGGTTGTTGCACGCCGAGCCTCGCCTGAAGTTAGGTTATACTTCTAGTTCCTCCCTCTTGCACAACTATCTCTCTCTATCTATACCTCAACAATAGAATTCCATGACATCTAACTAAGTCGATGCAATGGTTGGATGGGCCTGAACATGATAAGTTAGGACTTATCAACTTAAACCACATGTCGTCTGTCAAAAATATAATTTTAGTTGAGCTTCCTCAACCCTAATCTAACATCTAAAATTAACTAATCCAAATAAAGTGGATTATAGTAGAACTTGATCCTAAAATACGCCTTTAAGCATCTAACTTAGTAAGAGGTAACACCACAAGCAAATGTGAGGGTTTTATTCCTTTATGCCTACAATAATTTAAGTGATATGTGTTATCTTGCCTTTTACATACTATGTTTTCATAATTATATGATTCTCTCTCTACAATTGTTCAATTTACTATCAACACTTATTTACTCCTTTGGAAATTATGATATGATGATTATTTACAAGTGATGTTTATGAATTTATGTGGAGTGATGGATATAGACCTTGCCCTTGCCTTTATCAATTTGTTGAGTTAGCCCTTACTGTTCTTCTCTTTAATGAGTTGGCCATTGCCACTCTTCTTATTATTGAGTTGGCCATTGTCACTCTTTTATTTGTTGAGTTAGCCATTACTGCTCTCCTTTTATTGAGTTGACCATTGTCACTCTCTTCTTTGTGAGTTAGCCATTGCTACTCTCTTCCTTACTTTATTAGCCGTTGTGCTATTTACCTTTAAGGTTTGGGCATGTGTCTTGATATTTTAAAATTCAAATTCAACTTTTGTTCTCTATAAGTGCAAGTGATGTGTTAAGAGGTATCACAACTAATGATTGGAATATTTTATTATGGACATGATGCACTCTGGGTAGAGGCCCACTTGGTTGACGCGTAATTCCATGGGTTTTGAGTAGTGGTGCACAAATCGATGTAAGTAATTCGCAATGCGTGTTACATCACTTCAGGGATTGGATGTCACAAATAGTTTCTCCATGGACAAATTGAGTCATGTAATTCATCTGACTCATGTGTTGTTCCACCTTGAGGTGTTCACGTAAATCAATTATAGAGTTGGACATGACGGTGAATCTCCATGGTGTGAGATTGCAGGGCGATCCGATTTTTCTATGAGTCATATTCCACATTGTAGTGATCACTACATGATGAGCTGCACACATTTTGCTAGGTATGCATCGCATATAGGTTATTTGCACATGTTGAACCCTAATAGTTGTGGAGTATGAGATATATTAGAACCCTTACATTACTCTTATAAATCTCTTGAATCATTGTTAATCTTAAAGGATAACCATCGCTATGAGTAGGGCATTGACCCTCTCCAACCGTACAGATGATGCAGGTGATGTATAGATTAAAGACCTGGAGGATCATCTCCCTATGAAAGATTATACTAAAAGAATAAGAAGATAGCTTTATGATTTAGTTTTATATAAATGTAATAAGCTCCCATTTGAGAGGGCATTTGATTATTTTCTAAATTCTTTTACTCTGATGGAATAATCAATACAATCGATTTTATTCTCGTGAATGTTACCTTCATGAATGTATATGGATGACATCCAAATGAAAAATAAAAAATAATAAGGTGCGATTTTAAAGCATCTAATTTATACATTATTAATGCTTGGTTTTGTCGGGCACGAGTATAAACTTTAGCCATAAAAATATAGGATGTTATAGTTGGTATTAGAGTATGAGAATGAGATTAACTGGGCCTGAGGGAGTAGACCACCATATGTTTTTTTCGATTAGGACATATAATGAAAATTCATGAAAATTAGAAACCTATATTCAGGTTCCCCATTGAAAATATTAAGCTGGACATGGAATTGAGAAACTATGAATGTAGGTACCCCTAAAATAAATTCCTAAAATTTTGAATAAACTTGTTTTAAACTAAAAAGCCATCCTTTAATAGAGTTACAAGCAAGAAGGACAAGTTTTTCCTTATGGGAATAGAGACTTTCTAATTTATTCGAGGATTTTCGGTTATTTCAATGAGATTTTGACACATTTTGAAATCCCTATCAATTGTAGAAACAAGGCATATTAGAAAATTTTAAAATGTTTTCAATAAATCACTTAGGTCTCCATCAACTTTCCTCTAAAATTTCAACTCGATCGGATTTGTACAAAATTCTGTAAAAATCTGACAGTAGCAAAAATCAGTAGAAATTGTCGCTGGACAATAATCTTTTATAAGTCTGAAACACCCCCTAAACCGTGGGATCTAGCCTTATGAATTTTTTTTAAGTTTTAAGAATAAGTCAGGGGCATAGGCTCAAAATTTTGAATAAATTAGACACATGGATCATGAATTAAAATTTTGAGAGTGACAGGTTGTCTGTATAAAATAAATTTTAGAATTTACAATGTTCATATAAAAGACGATACTAAAGCTTAAGTTCTATAATGAATGGATAAGTAGAGCCTATTCTTTATGAAGCCTAGGATGCTCTTATATTGAAACAAAAAAGAAAAAAAAATCATGGTATTCCCCAAAAATTTAAAATGGTCGGAATCATAGGCTTACGGAACCAAAATTAGGTAAGGCATAAGCAAGTTAATCCAATTACCAAATCTCGGGTTCAAGATTTCGTTTAAGGGGGGTAGGCTATAATGTCTCGATTCATGTAGGTAATCTATGATATTCCACATGAGTTTAGAACAATCGAGATTACGGACTCATGGAACCATGTTTAAGCGAAAGTTACGCAGTTTGACTCAAATTTTAAGTCCTAGAAAATCTGAAATGATCCTAATGCTCTGATCAAGCAAAGGGTTGAGATTTAACAGGATTATGAATTGATACCAGTAGATCCTCTGTAGTGCGTAGGGGTTCACAATCCCAAGTGTAGGGTCACGGTGTAGTAATAATCTTGGTGAGACCGAGGTCGAATCCACAGGGACTAATCTTGTGTGTATTTTAAAAGCAACTAGAAGAAGATGTGAATCTTAATATGAATTAATTGAGAGAGTAATTGTGATTAAAGTGATTATAACAAATTCATAGGTGGTAACTAGGGTTTCTGAAAGAGAAGAGCTAACTGTCCTAGAAGGGGGGGTGTCACGCCTTAAACTCGAAAACTAGGCTCACAGAATTTTTGATCGCCGAATCCAGTACCGACAACCTCCATAGTACCCCATTCTCGGCTCTCAGTGCCCATACGCTAGATTCAGATCTTGGAATCTTACAAGGAGGATTTTTCAACGTATATTTATCTTGTAAGAAGCATAACCACAAGTTTACCTAAATCACAAAGGCAACATCATCATCACATATCCACTAATATAAACAGTTGAATACCGTGCTAAAAGGGAAATACATATGTGGAAAATCAAAGCCCCAGAAGGCAACTACACAATCCAAGCTCAACACTGCTATGACATAACGCCACCTGCATTCATCTATCATGCATAAGCTTATAAAAATCTTAGAGGGTGGTGTAAGTGTGTGCACAAGTTAAGTGCCAAGTATACAATATAAGCCCATAAATTATACAACGTTGGAAATACTGGCAAGTTCATGGTCCAGACGATATCCGAGTAAGTAGAAATATGATATTTAAAGTAAGCAGAAATACTGACAAATCCATGAGTTATACAATATAAGAATAAGCAATGCAAATCGGCTATGCGATGCAGAGATATTGTAAGCCAATTATTATATACTGAGGATACAATGCAATATGCAAATCTTGACGAGTCCACGAATACCGTCAACCTCATCTAGGCTATATAAATGTAGAAACATAACAACCTAAAATATCATATGCCACAGATATAATACAATATGAGGTGCAAATGAAATAACCAAGCTAGAGTGTGAAGTCAGGATGATAGTATGTAGTATCACATGCTATTGGGTCCATCATAAGAGACTTCTATCTAAACTAGTTCCATACTTAAATTTGGATAGCCAGACTTAGTGTGGTAAACTCCTAATCTCAGGTCAGTCACACACCTGAACCGAAATCCTGGCCATTGTAAAGGTACACAATAATTAATTACGCACCACCAGCCGAGTGGATAGTTAATGAATGGATGAATGAGTAAAATGATGAGTATGCAACTCCTGCTCAATAAGTCCTCATAACAGTACTGTACATCTTTAGGATCATCACCGAGGCCTAGTACACTCCACAATGGTTGTCACCTCCCTAGCCGCACAACCAGCGAGTGAAAAAGGCCTCACTATCTGCCTAGCCAGTAGTCTGCCAATACCTACCCAGCTCATCGATAGTGGACCCATTTATGAGCTGGTCAAACTCAGCCTAGCTTATAACCCCCTCATTCAGGTGGATAAGGCCATGCGCCCTTCTAACCAACCACAATACAGTAGGAGACACAACCTACTGGTATTCGGCACCTAGGCGCTCATATATCCACTCAGTCTAAACATTAGAGCATCTCCTAGCCATGGAGGTTTAGGGACTTTCACCCAAGGACATCTATAACACCCCATGTAGAAAAAGATTTTCAATGTCCCATCTGGCCATCCATGATATGCCTGTGAAGGTTACAACCTTAATATCGCTAAGGCATACAATAGTCATATCCCAAAATGCGAGATGCACGAGTTATACAATCTAGTCATGTATCAAACCTGTGCATATCACGCACTCATATTGGGTAACTCCATTTGTCAGGGAGTCCCATAATAATCCACCCAATGACATGTGGTATGATCAATCACTCCTCATATCAAGGATACATATGATGCGCATGGGCATGGATCGTGGAACTATACTAAACATGTTATATGATGATGATGTGCTCTCCTCATATCAAGGATGGGCCTAGATGGCCTACTCATATCAAGAATGGGCCTAACGAGGCCTAAGGGAAGGTTACAATGTGGACATTTAACCAACATTGCTCTCAAGGAGTGACCGTCATAGGGCCAAACATATAGTGCAGCCCATGGCCTCACATAAGGGCCTTAAATACACCACAATGTGCCTCATCATATGGGCCTTAAGTACATCACAATGGGCCTCTCACACGGGCCACATATACATCACAATGGGCCTCGTAACATGGCCCCCATATACATCACAATGGGCCTCTCACATGGGCCGCGACAATAGGCCTCATATACATCAAGTGAGCCACATCACATGGGCCTCATATACATCAAGTGAGCCGCATCACATGGGCCTCATACACATCAAGTGGGCCATATCGCATGAGCCTCATAAACATCAAGTGAGCCGCATCGCATGGGCCGCATTGCATGAGCCTCATCACATGGGCCTCATCACATCACATGGGCCTCATCCTATAGGCCTCAAGTACATCACATGGGCCTTACACATAGAAATGGGCTGCATCTCATGAGCCTACATTACATACAACTAGGTGGGCTTAATACACCATAAAATGGGCCTAATGGGCTGCCCATAATTCAGGAAAAATGAACGGGCAGCCTGGATGTACAATGCATTCATCAGGGTGGGCCGCTGCCCTAGACGGTGTGAGTATGCAACACATAGATCACAGTGGCTCCACGTCCTATGGACGGTATGGATATACATCATGGCGGGGTCCACGTCCAAGGATGGATGGCCTAGATAAAATATGTACAACATGTTGGGCCCCACCCATCTAGCTAACGTACAGTGTATATAAGACCCATACATCACGGCTGAGCTCCAAGGGTTGGATGGACAGCCTAGATCAACACATACAACATGGTAGCGGGCTTCACACCTAGCAATGGGCCCCATCGGTTTGAACAGCATGGATATGAAACACATGCAACAAAGGGCCGGCGGCAAGAAATTGCTGCACACTGGCCATTTTTAGTTCAGTCCCTAAGATGATCTGAAAGACTGGATGGACAGTGCTGATAAAATCCATACGTCGAGGTGGGGTCCACACGTCCCATGTGTGGATGGTGGACATACAACACATCATCAAGGTGGCCACCCAAATCCCGTTCAGGGATGGATGGTTTGGATAAAACATATACATAGGGGTGGGTCCCACACCACCCGTTCAGATAGACGGTGTGGATAAAGAACATATACATCAGCGTGGGTCCCACTTGCCCACACGTGCTAGGCGGGTGCATCTAGCACCGTCCTTTGCTGGATAGTGCGGATGAAACATATATAACGTGGTGGGCCTTAGAACTTACTGACGTTAACACATCTGCTATTTAGCTGGTGTGAGGCACTCCATCCAATCAACTTCTACTGTAGGTGGGTCCCACATGGGGCCCACCATAATATTATTATATTATATTATATATATAAATATATATACATAGAGGTGGGTCACACCGTCCATGAGGCTGGACGATGTGAATCAATCACATGCATCACAGTGAGATCCACAAAACTTCCTGACGTTATACAACAGCTGTGGTTGCTAGGACCACAGTGTGAGTACACCACATACATCAAAGGTGGGTCCACGTGGTGGCCCACCAAAGATTTGGATCGACTGATATTTTTATTTTCCTCTAATCTGGCCCATCTAAACGGACTGCTAGGTGGGCCCACTCGATGGACGACATGGATAAAATACATACTTCATGGTGGGGTCCATCTGGGTGGGCCACACGGCCACATCATCACCAAAAGAAATGAAAGAGATGGAGAGAGAGAAAGAGAGAGGCGGCGTAGTGGAGGAACCCCACCACTATGGGCCCCTCTTTGTTTACAACACATACATTAAAATGGGTCCCATCATGTAACGCCCGTGAAAAATCCATACTTGGGCTCGAGTACAAACTCGACCCGAAATTGCGTAGAATTAATTTTTATGGAAAGTAAGCGTAAGTTAGCTAGCGTAACGCTGGAGTAGCTGGGAAATAGTCCCTGATCACTTTAAATACGTTCTACAAGACCCAAATCGAGTAGAACCAATGACTCTACAATACTCTATAACCTCGGACCAAACTCTAAGCAGGTTTGTTCTCTGGACCACTTTGAATCTTTGTATTGGATCTAGACAGCGCGTCGAAAATCCAATACCTCCTATCTTAGATCGTTAGAACCGCCTAGCTGGACTTGACAATCATTTCAAAAATTAAGTCAAACCGATAATCACAGGCTATTTCATTGAGCCCGGACCGAAGAGAGTGCGAATAGGGACAGAATTGGAATTTCAAATTCAGATCTGGCACACGACTTGACGCGTCAGTATTAAGCGTTCTGACTGTCAGAATTCATCCAGATTACACCCTCGGATCAGGAGAAATTTCTATTTTATACCATGAGACTTTCAGCCCTGATCTACGTGCGGTGACCGCTGAACTGAAACTGGTCCGCCACGTGCGATCTGCGAACCCTGCCGGACTGAAAACTTAATACGTTCTAGATCTGGTACGCATGAGCTTAAGTCCGATCGCATTCGACCAGGGGACCACCAGAAAGCATCTTTTGGACCGAAACGGTCCCGAATTGGATATGCACTAAGTAAACTTTGTACCGGAGCCTATTTTCGATGTTTTTGGGCTTATAAAAGGGGTTAAAACCCTCACTCCTCTCTCCCATCCGAAATTGCAAGAAACCCTAGATTTGGGAGAGAGAAAAGGTGAGAGTTTGTGAGAGAGAGTGGGATAGATTTTTCCAGCCTTCGTGCCATCTGTTGCTAGTGCCTAAGCAACCCTTCCTGATCACCAAGCTGGTGATTCTTCCGCATTATCAGGTATAAAACAACCCTAGAAGTTGTGGATTCGAGGATCGTTAGTATTCATGGCATGTTAGCTAACGTAACTCGTAAATCAGGTTTTCTTATCGCCGTTGATGAAGCGTATACGCTCCGTTCAAAACGACACGTCTACAAGAGACTAGGTGAGGATTTTAGACACTTTGATTGACGGTTTCCAACGCTTTCAATGTCGTTTAATAGTAGATTATCGACGGCATCGCCGTTTGACATGTATAACATGCTATCCGTTTCCTGTTTCATAAATCAACGGAGAATATGAGATTTAGGGCATTTTAGTCATTTGTAGGAAGTATAGTTTACATTCATATTTTGCTGATGTGATTGACATGGTTTGTTGTCGCATTAGGAAGTTAGGAATATGTGCATAATTAGTTTGGCGAAGAGATTCGCCAAATTGCGCACTTCGGGTCGACATACTATTTGTAGACTTGAGTGTGTAGTGTATGTGTTTGTATAAATGCTTGTATTAGTATATATTGAATTAAATGATGTTATGAAATAGTTTGAGATTGATTTCTCAATTAATATGCTGACCTAAATGATTTCCTACATGTTGACTATATGCATGATTTCATTATATGCATGAAATATATGTGCTTGAAGATTTACTTAAGTTGTATGTTATAACATGTGTTAACATGCTCACATGATTGTATTTCAATTCCAATACTCCTACATAAATTGCTGATGTGATTTTATAATTGTTTGGGACTAGACTTAGTCCAGGCAGTCGGTAACCGAATGAATTCGTGGTTGGCTGGTCTTGGCCACGAACGACGCGTCGATGAACGCGAGTCGTGTTTGGAGTTGGCGGCAGTGGTTAGGCCACACGAAGTGTTTTACGCACTTCATGTCGTTCGACTTGAGATGCGATCGCACTAGTCGAGCCCGTCAAGTAACCCAACTGGCCGATGTATGTTCACCCTGTATGAGTTATAACTGCTTGAACCTAGGGTACTGAACTTACCATTGTAAACCCTGTTAACCATGGTACCTTGATCCACGAAGACTCATGAGCCGGGCATGGTGGTATGGGACACCGTGGTCGAGCTGTCGGCCTACGCTGGGGCCACAAACCTCCCCGTAGTGACTAGTGAGCACCGAGTCTCGTGAGCAGATTATGGTGGTATGGGACACTATATTCTAGCTGTTGGCCTGCACTTATCAGGCGACGAGTCCTTTGTAGTGATCGCGAGCGTATTCTGAATCTACGGGAGGCGACGACCCTTCAGTAGCAGTAGAGTACAGTAGGCCAGTATTGATAAGGTGATGGGGGAGCGGTGCAACAAGTGCGAGCAACAGCCCTTGCAGCGACCTACAAAATATACATCGTATGAGATTACTAGGAGTGACGACCCTAGACAGGATCTGTGTTGGGATTGATACAAGGGAAGTACCTTAGTTTCCCAATCCTGCTGTTTGAATGGACTAATAACAACTTGGAAATCATATCACCATGCCATTGCATGTGCTTGAAAGATGTGGAACACTTGAGGGTCGATTGCATGCCGTGGTCGTAAGATGGTGTCATATGAGGGAGATCGTCGGTGAGGGCATACATCACGTCATGTCATCTTGCATTAACAATAGTATTAAGATTGTCTGATTTACTGCTTTACTATTATCGCATGATTGATTTATGAACATGCTAATCTTTGCTCTATGATTCCACTGAGTTGATCACTCACTCCCACGTTACGGGATGGTGTTTGCAACACCCACCAGACCTTGTTGTAGATGCAGGTGATGCTGAGATCCAGGAGTCAGAGCCAGACTTCGACGAGGACCAGGATGAGTTCTCGTACATGCAGTATCATGATGGCTTTGCTTAGGCGACCTGGGTTGATGGGACTTCAGTGGGACTATTTTGAACATTTTGATTTGTTCATGCATATGTTTATGAGACTCAGAGATGTATTCATACTTTAGAGACAGATGAGATCTACTTTGTTTTTCCATACAGTGATTTATATATTGTTTAGTCTTCCGCTTGCTTTTAGCACTGGATCTAAAGTATGAATTGCAGTTTTAGTATACTTTTACTCATGTGAATGCTTTAAATCAGACAACATTGAATCATAATCATTTTTTTTGCATAAGTGACGGTCTGGAACTCGGGAGTTGAGTTTATACACGACCCCCGATTTTCAGGGTGTTACAAGTTGGTATCAGAGAATGAATAAGAGTATACTGGGCCTGGTTTATGGTCTCGCGACATATGCTGTCGCTTCTTTTGACTTAGGTGGGTGCGAGAAGGGTCTAGAAACACTTCTAGAATCGCAGATTCGCCAATAGGCGAAGTCTATTCGAATCGATCGCATGATCGAGTCTGTAATGCATCTCGGGTCGCCTGAAGCAACCCGAATAGCTCCTAGGTCGTAGGAAGTCAGGTTGAGACGTTCTTTAAATGATTTTAAACCCATAAAAGTAAATCCTTGGGCCGTGGGATGACCACGACTCCTGTATTCAATCGTCAGGGCTTCAAAACTCCGTTTCACCAAAAATCTTCAAAATTCTTCCTCTCACCACTCCAATCTTCATTTATTTCTTATCCTTTTCATGTTAGGAATCAAAAATAATGTGAAAATAACATAAAATAATACTTTCACCAAATTTTACAGTGAATAGTAAAATTTCATGAAAAATGGCCATAATACCATTCTAACTTCACTTTCTTTAGAAAATAATGGTCTAGATGGATGTACTAGATCCTTCTACCCCAAAATCATATGTTGTATGATAGGGTTTTGTATTCCAGATTGTGGATTGGTCCCGGAAAGCCCCGAACACATGTTTGAGCCTATGTAGGTCAAAATCCTATGAACCAAGGTTGGGACCATACATATCTGGGGTCCTTGGACCATGGGGGACCAAACCCATGTGGTCCCACCAGCCGGATGCACCACCGGTCGGCGATGCCATCACCGATCCGGCGATGCATCGCCGTACAGGTGGGCCCACTTGAAGTGATTTTTGGACGCACGCCCTATCTTGGGTCGAGTTGTAACATCCCGAAAATCGGGGGGTCGAGCAAAAACCCAACTCCCGAGTTCCAAAATGTTATTTATGCAACATAGATATGTATGATTGAATGTTGTCTGTGATAATGTATTAAACATGAGTGAAATTAAGCCAGAACAACATATCCTACTCCAGAGACAGTTAAATTAACCAGCGGAAGTCTGTAATAGTATGTATAACATATATAAACTGTTGTATGTCTCCAGAGTGTGAACATGTTACCAGGTTATATACATACATGTATACTCCAAAAGTAGATGAAACGAATATACATGAGTGCGCTACAAAATATAAAATGACAAATGTCAAAGTATCTAATCAACCTCCCTGTAATCCCGTCGATCAGAACACGCATAAAGGAGGGATCCTCCTCATCATCATCAAGTCCGGCTCTGCCTCACAGGCCGCGCCATCATCTGCAATCACAAAAAGGTCTGGTGGGTGTCCGGAACACCGTCCCGTAACGTGGGAGTGAGTAGCTAACTCAGTGGAATAATAGAGCAAAGATTAACATGTTATCAAATCAATCATGCGATAATAGTAAAGCAGTAAATCAAACAATCCTAATACTGTTGTTAATGCATTTATGACATGACGTGATGTATGCCCTCACCGACGATCACCCTCATACGGCAACATCTTACGACCGCGGCATGCCACACTCCCTAGAGTGCTCCACATCTTCCAGGCACATGCAATGCTATGGTGATATGATTACCAAGTTGTTATTAATCCATTCAAACAGCAGGATTGGGAAACTAAGGTACTTCCCTTGTATCAATCCCAACACAGATCCTGTCTAGGGTCGTCACTCCTAGTAATCTCATACGATGTATATTTTGTAGGTCGCTGCAAGGGCTGCCAGGGCTGTTGCACGCACTCGTTGCTCCGCTCCCCCATCACCTTATCAATACAGGCCTACTGTACTCTACTGCTACGGAAGGGTCGTCGCCTCCCGTAGACTCAGAATACGCTCGCGGTCACTACAAAGGGCTGCCAGGGCTGTTGCTCGCACTCGTTGCACCGCTCCCCCATCACCTTATCAGTGTAGGCCGACAGCAAGAATATAGTGTCCCATACCACCATAATCTGCTCACGAGTCATAGGTGCTCACTGGTCACTACGGGGAGGTTTGTGGCCCCAGCGTAGGCCGACAGCTCGACCACGGTGTCCCATACCACCATGCCCGGCTCATGAGTCTTCGTGGATCAAGGTACCATGGTTAACAGGGTTTACAATGGTAAGTTCAGTACCCTAGGTTCAAGCAGTTATGATACATACAAGGTGAACAAACATCGGCCAGTCGGGTTACTTGACGGGCTCGACTAGTGCGATCGCATCTCGAATTGAACGACATGAAGTGCGTGAAACACTTCGCGTGGCCTAACCACTGCCGCCAACTCTCAACACGAATCACATTCATCGACGCGTCGTTCGTGGCTATGACCAGTCAGCCACGAATTCGCTCGGTTACCGACTGCCTGGACTAAGTCAAGTCCCACACATCTATGGAATTACATTAACACTATACAAAGGTGTTGGAATTAAAATACATCATGTGAGCATGTTAGCACATGTTATAACATTCAACTTAAGCAAATCTTCAAGGCATACTTCCCATGCATATTCAACTTAAGCAAATCCTCAAGCACATACATTCCATGCATGTAATGAAATCATGCATTTTGTCAACATGTAGAAAATCATTTAGGTCAGCATAATAATTGAAAAATCAATCACAAACTATCAAATAACATCATTTAATTCAATACATACTAATACAAGCATTTATACAAACACATACACTACACACTTAAGTCTACATATAGTATGTCGACCCAAGGTGCGCAACTAGGCGAATCTCTTCGCCAAACTAATTATGCACGCATTCCTAACTTCCTAATGCGACAACAAACCATGTCAATCACATCAGCAAAATATGAATGTAAACGGTACTTCCTACAAATGACTAAAATGCCCTAAATCTCATATTCTTCGTTAGCTTACGAAACGGGAAACGGAGAGCATTTTGTACATGTCAAACGGCGATGCCGTCAAGAATCTACTATTAAACGACATTGAAAGCTTTGGAAACAGTCAATCAAAGCGTCTAATATCCGCACCTTATGTCTTGTAGAGTCGGAAATTGAAACGGAGCGTATACGCTTCGTCTACGGCGAATAAGGAACCTAATACATAAGATCCATAAGCTACATCGCTATGGAAACAAGGAAAACTCAAATCACCAACTATTTAGGGTTTTTACTTACCTAGGATTGCGGTGGAATCGCCGGGAAAGCGGTAGAGGAGTGTTGCTTAAGCATGTGCAACACGTAGCACAAGTGGCGGGAAGAACTCTCCCACTCTCTCACAATCTCTCACTCTTTTTCTCTCTCCCAAGCTAGAGCTTCTCTCAAATTCGGATGGGAGAGAGGAGTGGGGGTTTCAACCCCTTTTATAGCCTAAAACATTCCCAAAATAGGCTTGGGAACAATGTTTACTTGGTGCCTAACCAAATCGGGGCCGTTTCGGTCCAAAAGGGCATTTCTGGAGGTCCCCAGGCCAAATGCGGTCGGACTTAAGCTCATGCATACTGGATCTAGCACACATCCAGTTTTCAGACCGGTTGGGTTCCCAGATCGCACGTGGCGGCCCAGTTTCAGTTTAACGGTCACCGCACCAAGATCAGGCCTATAAGTCTCGTGATATATAATAGATATTTTTCCTGATCCAAGGGTGTAATTTGGCTGTATTCTGACGGTCAGAATGCTTAATACTGATGCGTCAAATTTGTGTGCCAGATTTGAATTTGAAATTCCAACTATGTCCCTATTCACACTCTCTTCAGTCCGGGCTCAATGAAATAGCCTGTGATTATCGGTTTGACTTGATTTTCGGAATGAGTGTCAAGTCCAGCTAGACGGTTCTAACGGTCTAAGATAGGAGGTATCGGACTTTCGACGCGCGGTCTAGATCCAATACAAAGTTTCAAGGAGGTCCCGAGGACAAACCGGCTTAGAGTTTGATCCGAGGCTTTAGAGCATTATAGCACCCTTGGTTCCACTCGCTTTGGGCCTTGTAGAACGTATTTAAAGCGATCAGGGACCATTTCCCAGCTATTCTAACGTTGCACTAGCTAACCTAGTCATATTTTCTAAAGGAATTAATCCTAAGTGATTCCTTTGGCTATGGAATTGGGTTCTAAGCGAATTTTCAGGTGTTTTAATTGACCCATTGCCTAAGGACGTCAAATCCCAGATTGGCCAAAATCCGGGGTGTTACAATCTACCCCCCTTAAAACACAATGTCGTCCCCGACATTGGCAAAGGGCAAGGAGTACCTAGAGAGACTTTAGTATTGACATTCTAAGGAAGGTTCAAATCTTATTTAGCGACCTAACCTTTACGCATAACCTAAATCAAAGGTTTCGATCTTGGGCCAGTGGGGAAAAGCCTAACCACGCTTCCGCTACGCCACTCTGATCGAACGGTAGCGTTGACTAACCTATCTGGATTGGACTAAATTCGTTCTACCCCCCTTAAAACTTGGTTTTTCTTAAATTCAAGAATCTATGCATCGCTCTATATATCGGAACAAGGTGCAACTTAGGGGCTATCTTTGACATGAATTAGGGAACAACCTCTCATTACAGTGGCTTTCCATGCTAATGATGCGTTCTATGGCATTGGTATCTATGGCGATAGAGATGAGCCTAAGCTCTATTGTGGATAGGTTCAGGGGCAGGTATGAGTTGGTGGCAAGACGCCTAATTCCCTACTGGCTTTAAGTCCTCGCCATTTCCCAAAGACACTATGATCCTGTTTAGTTGTAGATGGTCGAGCCAACACGGAAGAAAGGTTGTGTAATGGGTCTGAGCCGGATACATAGACTTTCTGTCTAGCTAGGACAGAAGATTTATTGTATCAATTCTTAATCCGAGTCGATTCCGATCTTCTGCTTGATCATAGCATTGGATTTATTGGTAACCACTAGGATTAAGAAGTCGATTCAGACCGCGAATACATCGCTTACATGTAGTTCCTTTATTCCGCATTCTCGAATGCAATAAGCCCTTGGGGAAGGCAATTCTAGGGGGCGTGCTAGTACATTCTAAGTTCAATCTGAGGGAGTTATAAATGTTCCCTGAGAGTGTATGGTTCCTTCCTATGGGCAACAACAGGAGTCTATAAGTCATAAGGGGATCTATCCAAGGAAGGGAGTCTCATTCCAATCAAATCTAATCTATCATTCCTTAACATATACAGACTTTACCCTACTCTAGGTAGCTAGTACGCTAGTCTGTAACCCAGTAGCTATAATCTATAGCTTAAGATTATACGGTAAATGGCTTTCCATACCATTTCTACTACAGAGAGTTGTTCTATCGCTTAGGGTCAAGATTGTCTAAATGGAATTGGATTCCTTATGTCGTCAGACTCTTCAACTCTAGAAGTACTAACTCTAGGACCAAAACGCCAAGGGCCTATGTGGCCAGTAGCATTCAGTTGTATTAAATAGAACCGCATTCTTAGTCCCATAGTGGGATCGGAAGTGGCATGCTTGGTAGGAGGGTGGGGTGGGATAAAAACTAATTTGTAGGCCGGATCTCAGGGAGTTATAATACTCCCAATCTAGAAACAATATCTTATAACGAAATGAAACAACATGCATTCCATTCAACAAATTTTGGCTATATTAAGCCCAAACCACAACACAAACACATTTTTCTACCTAAAAACAAAACAACCTAGAAATTTCAAACAGTAATCAAACAAGAAAAAGGGCAACGACATAGATGCCTAATTCTACCAAAGGACTTCTACCAGGGTCCCAACTGACCTTCTTGAATACTATCAAGTTCAGTACTGTCTGTTGCCCATTCGAGCTCTATCGGCCAAGTATTTTCACTACTTCTCACACGGAGAAAGTTGAGAAATGGGATTTGAGGTTAGCACGATTCTAAGACCCAAAAAGAGGGTAAAGTCTCCAATAAAAGGGACATGAGAAGGAGGATGGTGGAAAAGGAGAAAAAGGCTAAAATAGCTTAACAATAGCAATGAAAAATGGGAGAAATGCAAGGAAATGGCTAACCAAAATAGAAAAGGGAGATCTAGGCGTTGTAGAGGGATGCTTCAAGCTCCCCTAGGATGTATTTTCAGAAAGAAATGAAAACGAAAAAGGGGAATGGAGCACCTCACGAATTCGGCTCGATTTGGGGGTTTTAGGAGCTCCAACGGACGAAACCTTCAAGAGGGAGGGCTGCCAACTTCAAAGGAATGATGGAGGGTGGTCTTTTTTTGGCCAAAGATGGATCTAGGGGTGGTTTGGAATCATGGATTTTTGGAGATAGTTGCTGAAAAATGAAAATGGGGCTAGGGAAGGGGCTGTTTGTGAAGGAAGTACCCCTATTTGGGGTTTTCTTGGGGTGGGAGGTGCATAGGGGTGATGTGGACCCTGTTTAAGGGGGTACGCCCGAAGGACGGCCCCATCGGAGCTCGCCGGCCGGCGATGCATCGCCCGGCCGGCGATGGCATCGCCGGTCAACTCTCAAGTTGACCGGTGGGACCCCATGGGTCTGGTCCCCCATGGTCCCAGGGTCCCAAAAAGTTAGGTCCCACCCCCTGGTTCATACTAATTTGGTCTCTATGAGCCCAAACATGTGTTCGGAGCTTTCTGGGTCCACATCGCAATCCTGAATACCAAACCATATGATGCAGCATATGAATTTGGGGTAGAAGGAGCCAGTACACCTATCTAGCTCCTTAGTTGCTAAAGAAAGTGAAGTTAGAATGGCCCTATGGCCATTTTTCATGAAATTTTACTATTCACTGTAAAATTTTGTGAAAGTACTAATTTATGTTATTTTCACATTAGGTTTGATGCCTAATATGAAATGGATAAGAAATAAATGAAGATTGGAACGTTTAGAGGAGGAATTTTGAAGATTTTTGGTGAAACGGGGTTTTTAAGCCCTGGCGATTGATTACAGGAGTCGTGGTCATCCCACGGCCCAAGGATTCACATTAACGGGTTTAGAATTGTTCAAAGAACAGCTCAACCCACTTACCTACAACCTAGGAGCTATTCGGGTTGCTCTACGCGACCCTAGATGCGATACGGACTCGATCTTGCGATCGATCCTAATAGACTTCGCCCATCGGCGAATCTGCGATCTTAGACGTGTTTCTAGACCCTTCTCGCACCCACCTAAGTCAAAGGAAGCGACAGCGTACGTCGCGTGACCATAACCTAGGCCCGGTTTAATCCAAATCATGCTCTGATACCATCTGTAACATCCCGAAAATCGGGGGGTCGAGCAAAAACCCAACTCCCGAGTTCCAAAATGTTATTTATGCAACATAGATATGTATGATTGAATGTTGTCTGTGATAATGTATTAAACATGAGTGAAATTAAGCCAGAACAACATATCCTACTCCAGAGACAGTTAAATTAACCAGCGGAAGTCTGTAATAGTATGTATAACATATATAAACTGTTGTATGTCTCCAGAGTGTGAACATGTTACCAGGTTATATACATACATGTATACTCCAAAAGTAGATGAAACGAATATACATGAGTGCGCTACAAAATATAAAATGACAAATGTCAAAGTATCTAATCAACCTCCCTGTAATCCCGTCGATCAGAACACGCATAAAGGAGGGATCCTCCTCATCATCATCAAGTCCGGCTCTGCCTCACAGGCCGCGCCATCATCTGCAATCACAAAAAGGTCTGGTGGGTGTCCGGAACACCGTCCCGTAACGTGGGAGTGAGTAGCTAACTCAGTGGAATAATAGAGCAAAGATTAACATGTTATCAAATCAATCATGCGATAATAGTAAAGCAGTAAATCAAACAATCCTAATACTGTTGTTAATGCATTTATGACATGACGTGATGTATGCCCTCACCGACGATCACCCTCATACGGCAACATCTTACGACCGCGGCATGCCACACTCCCTAGAGTGCTCCACATCTTCCAGGCACATGCAATGCTATGGTGATATGATTACCAAGTTGTTATTAATCCATTCAAACAGCAGGATTGGGAAACTAAGGTACTTCCCTTGTATCAATCCCAACACAGATCCTGTTTAGGGTCGTCACTCCTAGTAATCTCATACGATGTATATTTTGTAGGTCGCTGCAAGGGCTGTCAGGGCTGTTGCACGCACTCGTTGCTCCGCTCCCCCATCACCTTATCAATACAGGCCTACTGTACTCTACTGCTACGGAAGGGTCGTCGCCTCCCGTAGACTCAGAATACGCTCGCGGTCACTACAAAGGGCTGCCAGGGCTGTTGCTCGCACTCGTTGCACCGCTCCCCCATCACCTTATCAGTGTAGGCCGACAGCAAGAATATAGTGTCCCATACCACCATAATCTGCTCACGAGTCATAGGTGCTCACTGGTCACTACGGGGAGGTTTGTGGCCCCAGCGTAGGCCGACAGCTCGACCACGGTGTCCCATACCACCATGCCCGGCTCATGAGTCTTCGTGGATCAAGGTACCATGGTTAACAGGGTTTACAATGGTAAGTTCAGTACCCTAGGTTCAAGCAGTTATGATACATACAAGGTGAACAAACATCGGCCAGTCGGGTTACTTGACGGGCTCGACTAGTGCGATCGCATCTCGAATTGAACGACATGAAGTGCGTGAAACACTTCGCGTGGCCTAACCACTGCCGCCAACTCTCAACACGAATCACATTCATCGACGCGTCGTTCGTGGCTATGACCAGTCAGCCACGAATTCGCTCGGTTACCGACTGCCTGGACTAAGTCAAGTCCCACACATCTATGGAATTACATTAACACTATACAAAGGTGTTGGAATTAAAATACATCATGTGAGCATGTTAGCACATGTTATAACATTCAACTTAAGCAAATCTTCAAGGCATACTTCCCATGCATATTCAACTTAAGCAAATCCTCAAGCACATACATTCCATGCATGTAATGAAATCATGCATTTTGTCAACATGTAGAAAATCATTTAGGTCAGCATAATAATTGAAAAATCAATCACAAACTATCAAATAACATCATTTAATTCAATACATACTAATACAAGCATTTATACAAACACATACACTACACACTTAAGTCTACATATAGTATGTCGACCCAAGGTGCGCAACTAGGCGAATCTCTTCGCCAAACTAATTATGCACGCATTCCTAACTTCCTAATGCGACAACAAACCATGTCAATCACATCAGCAAAATATGAATGTAAACGGTACTTCCTACAAATGACTAAAATGCCCTAAATCTCATATTCTTCGTTAGCTTACGAAACGGGAAACGGAGAGCATTTTGTACATGTCAAACGGCGATGCCGTCAAGAATCTACTATTAAACGACATTGAAAGCTTTGGAAACAGTCAATCAAAGCGTCTAATATCCGCACCTTATGTCTTGTAGAGTCGGAAATTGAAACGGAGCGTATACGCTTCGTCTACGGCGAATAAGGAACCTAATACATAAGATCCATAAGCTACATCGCTATGGAAACAAGGAAAACTCAAATCACCAACTATTTAGGGTTTTTACTTACCTAGGATTGCGGTGGAATCGCCGGGAAAGCGGTAGAGGAGTGTTGCTTAAGCATGTGCAACACGTAGCACAAGTGGCGGGAAGAACTCTCCCACTCTCTCACAATCTCTCACTCTTTTTCTCTCTCCCAAGCTAGAGCTTCTCTCAAATTCGGATGGGAGAGAGGAGTGGGGGTTTCAACCCCTTTTATAGCCTAAAACATTCCCAAAATAGGCTTGGGAACAATGTTTACTTGGTGCCTAACCAAATCGGGGCCGTTTCGGTCCAAAAGGGCATTTCTGGAGGTCCCCAGGCCAAATGCGGTCGGACTTAAGCTCATGCATACTGGATCTAGCACACATCCAGTTTTCAGACCGGTTGGGTTCCCAGATCGCACGTGGCGGCCCAGTTTCAGTTTAACGGTCACCGCACCAAGATCAGGCCTATAAGTCTCGTGATATATAATAGATATTTTTCCTGATCCAAGGGTGTAATTTGGCTGTATTCTGACGGTCAGAATGCTTAATACTGATGCGTCAAATTTGTGTGCCAGATTTGAATTTGAAATTCCAACTATGTCCCTATTCACACTCTCTTCAGTCCGGGCTCAATGAAATAGCCTGTGATTATCGGTTTGACTTGATTTTCGGAATGAGTGTCAAGTCCAGCTAGACGGTTCTAACGGTCTAAGATAGGAGGTATCGGACTTTTGACGCGCGGTCTAGATCCAATACAAAGTTTCAAGGAGGTCCCGAGGACAAACCGGCTTAGAGTTTGATCCGAGGCTTTAGAGCATTATAGCACCCTTGGTTCCACTCGCTTTGGGCCTTGTAGAACGTATTTAAAGCGATCAGGGACCATTTCCCAGCTATTCTAACGTTGCACTAGCTAACCTAGTCATATTTTCTAAAGGAATTAATCCTAAGTGATTCCTTTGGCTATGGAATTGGGTTCTAAGCGAATTTTCAGGTGTTTTAATTGACCCATTGCCTAAGGACGTCAAATCCCAGATTGGCCAAAATCCGGGGTGTTACAATCTACCCCCCTTAAAACACAATGTCGTCCCCGACATTGGCAAAGGGCAAGGAGTACCTAGAGAGACTTTAGTATTGACATTCTAAGGAAGGTTCAAATCTTATTTAGCGACCTAACCTTTACGCATAACCTAAATCAAAGGTTTCGATCTTGGGCCAGTGGGGAAAAGCCTAACCACGCTTCCGCTACGCCACTCTGATCGAACGGTAGCGTTGACTAACCTATCTGGATTGGACTAAATTCGTTCTACCCCCCTTAAAACTTGGTTTTTCTTAAATTCAAGAATCTATGCATCGCTCTATATATCGGAACAAGGTGCAACTTAGGGGCTATCTTTGACATGAATTAGGGAACAACCTCTCATTACAGTGGCTTTCCATGCTAATGATGCGTTCTATGGCATTGGTATCTATGGCGATAGAGATGAGCCTAAGCTCTATTGTGGATAGGTTCAGGGGCAGGTATGAGTTGGTGGCAAGACGCCTAATTCCCTACTGGCTTTAAGTCCTCGCCATTTCCCAAAGACACTATGATCCTGTTTAGTTGTAGATGGTCGAGCCAACACGGAAGAAAGGTTGTGTAATGGGTCTGAGCCGGATACATAGACTTTCTGTCTAGCTAGGACAGAAGATTTATTGTATCAATTCTTAATCCGAGTCGATTCCGATCTTCTGCTTGATCATAGCATTGGATTTATTGGTAACCACTAGGATTAAGAAGTCGATTCAGACCGCGAATACATCGCTTACATGTAGTTCCTTTATTCCGCATTCTCGAATGCAATAAGCCCTTGGGGAAGGCAATTCTAGGGGGCGTGCTAGTACATTCTAAGTTCAATCTGAGGGAGTTATAAATGTTCCCTGAGAGTGTATGGTTCCTTCCTATGGGCAACAACAGGAGTCTATAAGTCATAAGGGGATCTATCCAAGGAAGGGAGTCTCATTCCAATCAAATCTAATCTATCATTCCTTAACATATACAGACTTTACCCTACTCTAGGTAGCTAGTACGCTAGTCTGTAACCCAGTAGCTATAATCTATAGCTTAAGATTATACGGTAAATGGCTTTCCATACCATTTCTACTACAGAGAGTTGTTCTATCGCTTAGGGTCAAGATTGTCTAAATGGAATTGGATTCCTTATGTCGTCAGACTCTTCAACTCTAGAAGTACTAACTCTAGGACCAAAACGCCAAGGGCCTATGTGGCCAGTAGCATTCAGTTGTATTAAATAGAACCGCATTCTTAGTCCCATAGTGGGATCGGAAGTGGCATGCTTGGTAGGAGGGTGGGGTGGGATAAAAACTAATTTGTAGGCCGGATCTCAGGGAGTTATAATACTCCCAATCTAGAAACAATATCTTATAACGAAATGAAACAACATGCATTCCATTCAACAAATTTTGGCTATATTAAGCCCAAACCACAACACAAACACATTTTTCTACCTAAAAACAAAACAACCTAGAAATTTCAAACAGTAATCAAACAAGAAAAAGGGCAACGACATAGATGCCTAATTCTACCAAAGGACTTCTACCAGGGTCCCAACTGACCTTCTTGAATACTATCAAGTTCAGTACTGTCTGTTGCCCATTCGAGCTCTATCGGCCAAGTATTTTCACTACTTCTCACACGGAGAAAGTTGAGAAATGGGATTTGAGGTTAGCACGATTCTAAGACCCAAAAAGAGGGTAAAGTCTCCAATAAAAGGGACATGAGAAGGAGGATGGTGGAAAAGGAGAAAAAGGCTAAAATAGCTTAACAATAGCAATGAAAAATGGGAGAAATGCAAGGAAATGGCTAACCAAAATAGAAAAGGGAGATCTAGGCGTTGTAGAGGGATGCTTCAAGCTCCCCTAGGATGTATTTTCAGAAAGAAATGAAAACGAAAAAGGGGAATGGAGCACCTCACGAATTCGGCTCGATTTGGGGGTTTTAGGAGCTCCAACGGACGAAACCTTCAAGAGGGAGGGCTGCCAACTTCAAAGGAATGATGGAGGGTGGTCTTTTTTTGGCCAAAGATGGATCTAGGGGTGGTTTGGAATCATGGATTTTTGGAGATAGTTGCTGAAAAACGAAAATGGGGCTAGGGAAGGGGCTGTTTGTGAAGGAAGTACCCCTATTTGGGGTTTTCTTGGGGTGGGAGGTGCATAGGGGTGATGTGGACCCTGTTTAAGGGGGTACGCCAGAAGGACGGCCCCATCGGAGCTCGCCGGCCGGCGATGCATCGCCCGGCCGGCGATGGCATCGCCGGTCAACTCTCAAGTTGACCGGTGGGACCCCATGGGTCTGGTCCCCCATGGTCCCAGGGTCCCAAAAAGTTAGGTCCCACCCCCTGGTTCATACTAATTTGGTCTCTATGAGCCCAAACATGTGTTCGGAGCTTTCTGGGTCCACATCGCAATCCTGAATACCAAACCATATGATGCAGCATATGAATTTGGGGTAGAAGGAGCCAGTACACCTATCTAGCTCCTTAGTTGCTAAAGAAAGTGAAGTTAGAATGGCCCTATGGCCATTTTTCATGAAATTTTACTATTCACTGTAAAATTTTGTGAAAGTACTAATTTATGTTATTTTCACATTATGTTTGATGCCTAATATGAAATGGATAAGAAATAAATGAAGATTGGAACGTTTAGAGGAGGAATTTTGAAGATTTTTGGTGAAACGGGGTTTTTAAGCCCTGGCGATTGATTACAGGAGTCGTGGTCATCCCACGGCCCAAGGATTCACATTAACGGGTTTAGAATTGTTCAAAGAACAGCTCAACCCACTTACCTACAACCTAGGAGCTATTCGGGTTGCTCTACGCGACCCTAGATGCGATACGGACTCGATCTTGCGATCGATCCTAATAGACTTCGCCCATCGGCGAATCTGCGATCTTAGACGTGTTTCTAGACCCTTCTCGCACCCACCTAAGTCAAAGGAAGCGACAGCGTACGTCGCGTGACCATAACCCAGGCCCGGTTTAATCCAAATCATGCTCTGATACCATCTGTAACATCCCGAAAATCGGGGGGTCGAGCAAAAACCCAACTCCCGAGTTCCAAAATGTTATTTATGCAACATAGATATGTATGATTGAATGTTGTCTGTGATAATGTATTAAACATGAGTGAAATTAAGCCAGAACAACATATCCTACTCCAGAGACAGTTAAATTAACCAGCGGAAGTCTGTAATAGTATGTATAACATATATAAACTGTTGTATGTCTCCAGAGTGTGAACATGTTACCAGGTTATATACATACATGTATACTCCAAAAGTAGATGAAACGAATATACATGAGTGCGCTACAAAATATAAAATGACAAATGTCAAAGTATCTAATCAACCTCCCTGTAATCCCGTCGATCAGAACACGCATAAAGGAGGGATCCTCCTCATCATCATCAAGTCCGGCTCTGCCTCACAGGCCGCGCCATCATCTGCAATCACAAAAAGGTCTGGTGGGTGTCCGGAACACCGTCCCGTAACGTGGGAGTGAGTAGCTAACTCAGTGGAATAATAGAGCAAAGATTAACATGTTATCAAATCAATCATGCGATAATAGTAAAGCAGTAAATCAAACAATCCTAATACTGTTGTTAATGCATTTATGACATGACGTGATGTATGCCCTCACCGACGATCACCCTCATACGGCAACATCTTACGACCGCGGCATGCCACACTCCCTAGAGTGCTCCACATCTTCCAGGCACATGCAATGCTATGGTGATATGATTACCAAGTTGTTATTAATCCATTCAAACAGCAGGATTGGGAAACTAAGGTACTTCCCTTGTATCAATCCCAACACAGATCCTGTCTAGGGTCGTCACTCCTAGTAATCTCATACGATGTATATTTTGTAGGTCGCTGCAAGGGCTGCCAGGGCTGTTGCACGCACTCGTTGCTCCGCTCCCCCATCACCTTATCAATACAGGCCTACTGTACTCTACTGCTACGGAAGGGTCGTCGCCTCCCGTAGACTCAGAATACGCTCGCGGTCACTACAAAGGGCTGCCAGGGCTGTTGCTCGCACTCGTTGCACCGCTCCCCCATCACCTTATCAGTGTAGGCCGACAGCAAGAATATAGTGTCCCATACCACCATAATCTGCTCACGAGTCATAGGTGCTCACTGGTCACTACGGGGAGGTTTGTGGCCCCAGCGTAGGCCGACAGCTCGACCACGGTGTCCCATACCACCATGCCCGGCTCATGAGTCTTCGTGGATCAAGGTACCATGGTTAACAGGGTTTACAATGGTAAGTTCAGTACCCTAGGTTCAAGCAGTTATGATACATACAAGGTGAACAAACATCGGCCAGTCGGGTTACTTGACGGGCTCGACTAGTGCGATCGCATCTCGAATTGAACGACATGAAGTGCGTGAAACACTTCGCGTGGCCTAACCACTGCCGCCAACTCTCAACACGAATCACATTCATCGACGCGTCGTTCGTGGCTATGACCAGTCAGCCACGAATTCGCTCGGTTACCGACTGCCTGGACTAAGTCAAGTCCCACACATCTATGGAATTACATTAACACTATACAAAGGTGTTGGAATTAAAATACATCATGTGAGCATGTTAGCACATGTTATAACATTCAACTTAAGCAAATCTTCAAGGCATACTTCCCATGCATATTCAACTTAAGCAAATCCTCAAGCACATACATTCCATGCATGTAATGAAATCATGCATTTTGTCAACATGTAGAAAATCATTTAGGTCAGCATAATAATTGAAAAATCAATCACAAACTATCAAATAACATCATTTAATTCAATACATACTAATACAAGCATTTATACAAACACATACACTACACACTTAAGTCTACATATAGTATGTCGACCCAAGGTGCGCAACTAGGCGAATCTCTTCGCCAAACTAATTATGCACGCATTCCTAACTTCCTAATGCGACAACAAACCATGTCAATCACATCAGCAAAATATGAATGTAAACGGTACTTCCTACAAATGACTAAAATGCCCTAAATCTCATATTCTTCGTTAGCTTACGAAACGGGAAACGGAGAGCATTTTGTACATGTCAAACGGCGATGCCGTCAAGAATCTACTATTAAACGACATTGAAAGCTTTGGAAACAGTCAATCAAAGCGTCTAATATCCGCACCTTATGTCTTGTAGAGTCGGAAATTGAAACGGAGCGTATACGCTTCGTCTACGGCGAATAAGGAACCTAATACATAAGATCCATAAGCTACATCGCTATGGAAACAAGGAAAACTCAAATCACCAACTATTTAGGGTTTTTACTTACCTAGGATTGCGGTGGAATCGCCGGGAAAGCGGTAGAGGAGTGTTGCTTAAGCATGTGCAACACGTAGCACAAGTGGCGGGAAGAACTCTCCCACTCTCTCACAATCTCTCACTCTTTTTCTCTCTCCCAAGCTAGAGCTTCTCTCAAATTCGGATGGGAGAGAGGAGTGGGGGTTTCAACCCCTTTTATAGCCTAAAACATTCCCAAAATAGGCTTGGGAACAATGTTTACTTGGTGCCTAACCAAATCGGGGCCGTTTCGGTCCAAAAGGGCATTTCTGGAGGTCCCCAGGCCAAATGCGGTCGGACTTAAGCTCATGCATACTGGATCTAGCACACATCCAGTTTTCAGACCGGTTGGGTTCCCAGATCGCACGTGGCGGCCCAGTTTCAGTTTAACGGTCACCGCACCAAGATCAGGCCTATAAGTCTCGTGATATATAATAGATATTTTTCCTGATCCAAGGGTGTAATTTGGCTGTATTCTGACGGTCAGAATGCTTAATACTGATGCGTCAAATTTGTGTGCCAGATTTGAATTTGAAATTCCAACTATGTCCCTATTCACACTCTCTTCAGTCCGGGCTCAATGAAATAGCCTGTGATTATCGGTTTGACTTGATTTTCGGAATGAGTGTCAAGTCCAGCTAGACGGTTCTAACGGTCTAAGATAGGAGGTATCGGACTTTCGACGCGCGGTCTAGATCCAATACAAAGTTTCAAGGAGGTCCCGAGGACAAACCGGCTTAGAGTTTGATCCGAGGCTTTAGAGCATTATAGCACCCTTGGTTCCACTCGCTTTGGGCCTTGTAGAACGTATTTAAAGCGATCAGGGACCATTTCCCAGCTATTCTAACGTTGCACTAGCTAACCTAGTCATATTTTCTAAAGGAATTAATCCTAAGTGATTCCTTTGGCTATGGAATTGGGTTCTAAGCGAATTTTCAGGTGTTTTAATTGACCCATTGCCTAAGGACGTCAAATCCCAGATTGGCCAAAATCCGGGGTGTTACACGAGTACACCCCCATGTAGGGTTGAACCGAAGAAAACCCCTAAAACTTGCATCTCCTTCATAAACAGCCCTCCTTCTTGAAGATTTCATCTTTTGGAGCTCCAAAAACCCCCAAATCGAGCTGAAATCGTGAGGTGCTCCATTCCACTTTTTCATTTTCATTTCTCCTTGAAAATATATCCTTGGGAAGCTTGAAGTATCCCTCTACGACGCCTAAATCTCCCTTTTTCAGTTTGGACAGCCACTTCTCCACATTTTCTTCATTTTTCATGGCTTTCGTGGAAGCCATTTTAGGCCTTTTATCACTCTCCTCCATCTTATCTTTGATGGGTAAAAGAAAAACTGTAGTAGATGAGGCTGGGCCAAGTTGCCCTACTCAATCGAGAAGACCGCGAGGTGGTGCCGCAAGTTCAAGCACCGTCACAGGTCCAGCTACAGCCCGAGAGTGCCGTACAAAGCGGGATTTGGATCTCCATACTCACCTTGGGCGAGTAATTCTATCAGAGATGTCTCACGGCCAATACACTGATCGTAAAGTGTTGCTTGAGGTGGACGTGGAAGGGTGACTGTTCGGTGAATTTTTGTTGTTCGAGCGCATTGAAGCTGCGCATTGGGGTCCGATCTTTGAAGCTCGTGCTCGTGCTAATGTGAGCACCGTTCGTGCCTTCTACGCTTGTATCCAGAATCCTACCTTGGAGCCATTGCAGTTCAAAATCCCTTTTGGTAGAGATCGGATGGCTACGATTGATGTGCGACTGATTGCGCGACTTCTGAACTTACCTCTTGGTGATGTTCATCCTAGTGAGAAGAATCTGAGGAGTAGGTGTGAACGAGATCACCGCACCAAGTTTCTGTGGGGTAAGTTGGTTCCATAGCAGTCTAATAATAGCCTCAAGGCAACGTATATGTCTGATGATTTGTGCCTGCTGCACCATATCTGTACGTTCAATGTTTATCCCAGGTCGACGAATCGCATTGAATGTACACGCCTTATGGTCGATTTCTTGTATCTGGTGGCCCAGGGAGAGAATGTATGTATGGCCACTTTCATCTTGCAACAGATAATCCTCATAGCCAAGTCAAGAAGAATATCTGAATCGCTTCCTTTTGGCCGACTGATATGCCAGATCGCGCTTGAGTTTGCTTACAGACTTGGGCCGGAATTGCCAGTTTCGATTCATAGCATTGATGAGTCGACTATGGTCAAGATGAAGATTGGGTCTCATTACCGTGAAAATCAGCTTGAAGAGGATAGCGAGGATGACTTTGATGATGAGGAGGATCCAAGTGAGGGAGAACCTGGAGCAGAAGCTCAGGAAGAAGTCCAGGAAGAGGTAGAAGAGGAGGCTCAGGATACAGATGAGAGCCCTCCTCCTTCTGCGTAGGCTACTAGCGATGATCGCATTGCTCGGATTGAGGAGATCCAGATCGCCTTGCGAAGGGAAGTTCAAGAACTTCGCGCTGAAGTCGAGGATGTCAAGGCCGTTACGAAGAGGAAATTCGGCAAGGTGACTCGCACCTTGAAGGCGATCCTGTGTTGCTTGCAGGATAAGGGTGCTCCTCCTCCGCCACTCGACTTAGACTAGCGATGCGACCTTTGATGTTGTTGTTAGTAGTTAGTCATTTTCTGCTTTTGTTGTGTAAGCTTGTTAGGGCTAGTGCCTTGCTTATGTTGCTGTTATAATTTTAACTGTCTTAGTTCCCATGTATTTCTCGTCATGATGCTTGTAAGGATATATCCCTTGTATTGTGACAATTTTGATTAAATGAAATACATGGAATGCCTTTGACTCCTTGTGTGAATAATTACGGTGTATTTGTGCTATTGAGACTGACAAGGTTGTGGCCTATTTTGAATATAGGGAATGCCACCTAAGGCTATGTGAAGCACGGCTCGGCTTGCATTGACTGAGCCTATGGATCAGGCTCCTTCGCAGTCTAACACCCATGCGGACCCTGCTGTGGGCCCGATTCCTGAGACAGTTCGAGCGTCTCAGCCTACTGCTGGTCCTATAGTTGGACCACCACCGTTCACTCCGCCAGTTAGAGAGCCTTATCGCGCGTCTACTTCGACGCAGCACACGCCACAGCCTGCTCCACCTCCTGACAGATTTGAGCAGATGATGGCTATGATGCAGTAGCAGCAGCAGCTTCTGACTACCATTGTGGGGACATTAGCCCAGGGTGGGGGTGTGACTCCACCTGCACCACCTGCGCATCCAGCTAAGGATGCTTATACATACACCCAGGATGAGGGTATGGCTCATCCTGTACCGCCTGCTTACCCTGCGGGGAATGCCGCAGATACACGGGGCCTATTAGAGCGATTTTAGCGCTTAAGGCCTCCCACTTTTACGGGTTCTCACAGACCCGAGGAGGCCGAGTACTGGCTCGACCGTGTGTCGAAGATATTGCGGATGCTTCATTGAACAGAGGCCGAGCAGGTAGAGCTGGCTACATTCCTGTTTGAGCGAGAGGCCAGCCTGTGGTGGGATAGCGTATTGCGGACCGTTGCCGCCGACTTTATATGGACATGGGCAGCGTTTGAGTTCCTCTTTCACGAGAAGTATTACCCCCAGACGTACAGGCATGACCGGGAGAATGAGTTTCTCCGCCTCCGACAGGGAGCCATGACAGTCACGGAGTATGAGCATCGGTTTACGGAGTTGGGCAGATACGTCCCGACTATTTTAGCTGATGAGCAGATGCACATACGACGCTTTTTGGAGGGTTTGCGACCGAATATTCGGTCGAAGATATGCTGTGTGAGCATTCCCTCATATGCGGAGTTGATTCACTTGTCTATGCGGGCAGAGCAGGATGTGGATCGACTTGCGCGATCTCGTGGCCCTGTTACTTCTAGGCCGGGACCAGACATGCAGGACAGGCCCTTCGCGGGCAAGAGGTCTCGCGTCGACCCTCCTACTAGGGCTACAGTGCCTGTACCACCGTTTCGGTGCCCTGATTTGACATGTACATACTGTGGGAGGATGGGCCACTTGGCGCAGAGCTGTTTTTCTCAGATGCGGGACAGTGGGTTCTCGCCGCCGCAGAAGATTGACCGTGCACGTTCACAGGCAACATCAGCACCACCTATACGGTTAGCTCCTGCGCACCCTTCTTTCAGACCTCCGGTATCGTAGATCAGACAGCCTCCACGGCCCTTAACACAGAGGCCGAACCGGCCACAGCAGGCTCGGGTTCATGCATTGACAGCTGAGGCAGCTGCGACACCGACTTTTCAGCATTCAGCCTTCGAGGTCACAGCCCATATTGGAGGTACTCCTATTCTTGTGGTGGTGGACACTGGTTCCACGATTTCTTTGATATCACGTGCTATAGTCAGGCGTCTTGGGTTACAGACTATTACCATGGATAGGGTGCGAGTACTTGCAGCTCATGGAGATTATTCATATGTTACCCAGATGTGTGAGGGTTGTTTGGTGGATCTGGGAGGCAGGACGATGGCTATTGATCTTGTCGTCGACCCCTCTCTTGTTTATCTCGACGTCATTCTTAGCATGGATTAGTTGACTGCAGCGAGGGCCGAGATTGACTGCGAGACTCGTATAGTGACTATGTACGAGTCAGAGGGTGCATCCTTCACATTTCCAGTGCGGGTAAATCTCCCTTTCCGCATACTTAGTTACGCCACTTTATTGCGAGACGCTGGTGCCCAGGTACTTGAGTTCGGAGATCTGTTTAGGAAGATCCCTGGTTTGCCGCCCCGACGAGAGATCGATTTCACTATCGATCTGGTTCCTGGTTCTACGCCCGTCTCACTGCCGACGTATCGCATGGCACCGTGTGAGATGGAGGAGTTGAGGACGCAGATTGATGGTCTGCTAGAGCTTGGCCTTATACGGCCTAGTGTGTCTCCTTGGGGAGCACCGGTCCTATTCGTGAGGAAGAAGGACGGTTCGATGCGATTGTGAATTGATTATCGCAGGCTGAACCAGGTCACGGTGAAGAACAAGTACCCTTTACCCAGGATCGATGACTTGTTTGATCAGCTGAGAGGAGCGCAGTACTTCTCGAAGATTGATCTTCAGTCAAGATATCATCAGTTGCGCGTCAGGGATGAGGACGTGCAAAAGACAGCATTCAGGACCAGTTTTGGCCACTACGAGTTCCTCGTGATGTCGTTCGGTCTCACGAACGCACCAGCCGTGTTCATGGATCTGATGAACCGGGTATTTCGACCCTTCCTCTATCGATTCGTCGTTGTATTCATTGACAACATTTTGGTGTACTCTAGGAGTCGAGAGGAGCATGAGGAGCACTTACGTTTGGTCCTGGATACGCTCAGATAGCATCAGTTGTTCGCACAGTACAAGAAGTGTGACTTCTGGAAGCAGGAAGTGAAGTTCCTGGGACACGTGGTGTCCAAGGATGGCATGGTAGTTGACCTGTCTAAGGTAGCTGCGGTGCAGGACTGGGAGCAGCCTGGTTCTGTCACTGAGGTGAGGAGTTTCTTGGGTCTAGCTGGCTACTATCGGCGCTTCATACAGGACTTCTCGAAGATCGCAAGACCCTTATCTCAGTTGACACGGAAGGACGTGAAGTTTGCCTGGAATGACAAGGCAGAGTCAGCTTTTCAGGAGCTGAAGGATAGACTTACGTCCGCCCCTGTACTAGTATTGTCAGAGCAAGGGGTTAGATACACTATATACACTGACGCATCTAGCGTTGGTTTGGGTTGTGTCCTTATGCAGAGGGATAGGGTAATTTCGTATGCCTCGAGACAATTAAGGAAGCACGAGGAGAATTACCCTGCACACAACCTAGAGTTGGCAGCCGTTATATTCGCACTGAGACTCTGGAGACATTACCTCTATGGAGAGGAGTTCGAGCTCTTTTGCGACCACAAGAGCCTCAAGTACATATTCACGCAGCGAGACATGAATATGAGGCAGCGGCGATGGATGGAGACGTTGAAGGACTTCAAGTTTGAAGTCTTTTACCATCCTGGGAAGGCGAACCTTGTGGCTGATGCATTGAGCCGCAAGAAGGTGATAGAGTTTGCAGCTCCGCTGATGGTTGCTGAGTGGGTATGGTTGAGTTTTTACGAGACTTTGAGCAGAAACTCACCGTAGAGGAGTCGTTTGAGTTCATCGCACATGTACAGGTGCGATCTCAGATCGATGACCGAGTCATCGAGGCGCAGAGGGACGATGCGCATCTCTCTGAGCTTCGAGAGCAGGCCAGTAATGATGCAGACACCGACTGACGAGTTGGTATGGATGGGGGCTTACGTTATCGTGGCCGCCTATGCGTCCCAGATATCCCTGACTTGAGACGAGAGATTCTCGAGGCTGCGCATTGTACTACACTCGCGATGCATCCAGGCAGTACGAAGATGTATCGTGACGTGAAGAGGATGTATTGGTGGGAAGGTATGAAGACCCACATAGTAGAGTTCGTGTCCCGTTGTCTCACTTGTCAGCAGGTGAAGGCAGAGCATCGCCGACCACCTAGACTTTTGCAGCCTATACCGATCGCAGAGTGGAAGTGGGATTTCATTTCCATAGACTTCATTTCTGGGTTGCTGAAGACGAGGAAGGGACATGATTCCATTTGGGTGATCGTCGACCGTCTGACGAAGTCGGCGCACTTCCTACCAATCAGAGTTACGAACGAACTCTGCAGACGAGCTGGCTAGACTGTACATCAGAGAGATTGTGCGTCTGCATGGAGTTCCGTTGGAGATCGTGTCGGACAGAGACACGAGGTTCACTTCTATTTTCTGGACTCGCATTCAGGAGGCTATGGGTGTGAAGTTGAAGTTCAGTACTGCCTTCCACCCACAGACAGACGGACAGACAAAGCAGGTGAACCAGATCTTAGAGGACATGTTGCGAGCTTACGCATTGGACTTCAAGGACAGTTGGGATGATTGTCTTGCTTATGTGGAGTTTGCGTACAACAACAGCTTTCAGACGAGTATCGGTATGGCATCTTATGAGGCACTGTATGGGCGATCTTGTCGCGCACCGCATTGCTGGATAGAGGTCGGTGAGCATAGGTTGATTGGCCCAGAGTTAGTGCAGGCGACGTCAGAGAAGATCGATATCATTCGACGTCGGCTTCTTACAGTGTAGAGCAGACAGAAGAGTTATGCCGATACGAGACGACGACCACTAGAGTTCACAGTTGGGGATCATGCGTTTTTACGAGTTTCCCCTATGAAGGGAGTCCTTCGGTTCGGGAAGGAGGGGAAGCTGGCACCGTGATTCATTGGTCCATTCCAGATCCTCGATCGTGTGGGAGCAGTGGCTTACCGATTGGCTTTACCCATGCCTCTCTCGAGCATTCACAACGTATTTCATGTTTCTATGCTGAAGAAGTACGTTGCTGATCCTTCCCATATCATCAGATGGGAGCAGGTACAGTTAGGAGAGGATGTTACTTATATCCTGCGACCGACACGTATCCTAGACAGGAAGGAGCAGGTACTGTATAGCAAGGTGATTCCCCTTGTGAAGGTATTGTGGACGCATCACTCTAAGGAGGAGGCTACCTGGGAGACAGAAGCCGAGATTAGAAAGAACTACCCACAGCTTCTCGAGGAGTACGAAAAGGTACAAATTTCGAGGACGAAATTATTTGTTAAGGGGGGTAGATTGTAACACCCGTGAAAAATCCATACTAGGGCTCGAGTACAAACTCGACCCGAAATTGCGTAGAATTAATTTCTATGGAAAGTAAGCGTAAGTTAGCTAGCGCAACGCTGGAGTAGCTGGAAAATAGTCCCTGATCACTTTAAATACGTCCTACAAGACCCAAATCGAGTAGAACCAATGACTCTACAATACTCTATAACCTCGGACCAAACTCTAAGCAGGTTTGTTCTCTGGACCACTTTGAATCTTTGTATTAGATCTAGACCGCGCGTCGAAAGTCTGATACCTCCTATCTTAGACCGTTAGAACCGCCTAGCTGGACTTGACAATCATTTCGAAAATCAAGTCAAACCGATAATCACAGGCTATTTCATTGAGCCCGGACCGAAGAGAGTGCGAATAGGGACAGAATTGGAATTTCAAATTCAGATCTGGCACACGACTTGACGCCTCAGTATTAAGCGTTCTGACCTTCAGAATTCATCCAAATTACACCCTCGGATCAGGAGAAATTTCTATTTTATATCATGAGACTTTCAACCCTGATCTACGTGCGGTGACCGCTAAACTGAAACTGGTCCGCCACGTACGATCTGGGAACCCTGCCGGACTGAAAACTTAATACGTGCTAGATCTGGTACGCATGAGCTTAAGTCTGATCGCATTCGACCAGGGGACCACCAGAAAGCATCTTTTGGACCGAAACCGCCCCGAATTAGATATGCACTAAGTAAACTTTGTACCGGAGCCTATTTTCAGCATTTTTGGGCTTATAAAAGGCGTTGAAACCCTCACTCCTCTCTCCCATCCGAAATTACAAGAAACCCTAGATTTGGGAGAGAGAAAAGGTGAGAGTTTGTGAGAGAGAGTGGGATAGATTTTTCCAGCCTTCGTGCCATCTGTTGCTAGTGCCTAAGCAACCCTTCCTGATCACCAAGCTGGTGATTCTTCCACATTATCAGGTATAAAACAACCCTAGAAGTTGTTGATTATCATGTTATAGATTACATCTACTGTCCTTCTATGAACTGTAACACCCTGAAAATCGGGAGTCGTGTATAAACTCAACTCCCGAGTTCCAGACCGTCACTTATGCAACAAAAATGGTTATGATTCAATGTTGTCTGATTTAAAGCATTCACATGAGTAAAAGTATACCAAAACTGCAATTCATACTTCAGATCCAGTGATAAAAGCAAGCGGAAGACTAAACAATGTATATATCACTGTATAAAAAAAATAAAGTAATCTCATCTGTCTCCAAAGTATGACTACATCTCTAAGTCTCATGTACATATACATATCAAAAGAATAATGTTCAAAAAGAAAGTCCCACTGATGCCCTCTCGATCCAGGTCACCTACGGGAAGCCGTCATGATACTGCATATACGAGAACTCATCCTGGTCCTCGTCGATCTCTGGCTCCACCTCCTGAATCTCGTCCTCACCTGCAGCTACAACAGGGTCTGGTGGGTGTTGCAAACACCATCCCGTAACGTGGGAATGAGTGATCAACTCAGTGGAATCATAGAGCAAAGATTAGCATGTTCACAATTCAATCACGCGATAATAGTAAAGCAGTAAATCAGACAATCCTAACACTGTTGTTAATGCAAGATGATATGACGTGATGTATGCCCTCACCGACGATCACCCTCATGCGGCAACATCTTACGACCGCGGCATGCCACACTCCCTATAGTGCTCCACATCTTCCAGGCACATGCAATGCTATGGTGATATGATTTCCAAGTTGTTATTAGTCCATTCAAACAGCAGGATTGGGAAACTAAGGTACTTCCCTTGTATCAATCCCAACACGGATCCTGTCTAGGGTCGTCACTCCTAGTAATCTCATACGATGTATATTTCGTAGGTCACTGCAAGGGCTGCCAGGGCTGTTGCTCGCACTCGTTGCACCGCTCCCCCATCACCTTATCAATACAGGCCTACCGTACTCTACTGCAACGGAAGGGTCGTCGCCTCCCGTGGACTCAGAATACGCTCGCGGTCACTACAAAGGGCTCGTCTCCTGATCAGTGTAGGCCGACAGCTAGAATATAGTGTCTCATACCACCATAATCTGCTCACGAGTTTAGGTGCTCACTGGTCACTACGGGGAGGTTTGTGGCCCCAGCATAGGCCGACAGCTCGACCACGGTGTCCCATACCACCATGCTCGGCTCATGAGTCTTCGTGGATCAAGGTACCATGGTTAACAGGGTTTACAATGGTAAGTTCAGTACCCTAGGTTCAAGCAGTTATGACACATACAAGGTAAACAAACATCGGCCAGTCGGGTTACTTGACGGGCTCGACTAGCGCGATCGCATCTCAAGTTAAACGACATGAAGTGCGTAAAACACTTCGCGTGGCCTAACCACTGCCGCCAACTCTCAACACGAATCACATTCATCGACGCGTCATTCGTGGCTATGACCAGTCAGCTACGAATTCGTTCGGTTACCGACTGCCTGGACTAAGTCAAGTCCCACACATCTATTGAATTACATTAACGCTATATACCAGGGTATTGGAATTGAAACACATCATGTGAGCATGTTAGCACATGTTATAACATTCAACTTAAGCAAATCTTCAAGGCATACTTTCCATGCATATTCAACTTAAGCAAATCTTCAAGGCATACTTTCTATGCATGTAATGCAATCATGCATAAGGTCAACATGTAGGAAATCATTTAGGTCAGCATATTAATCATGAAATCAATCTCAAACTACTACATAACATCATTCAATTCAATACATACTAATACAAGCATTTATACAAACACATACACTACACACTTAAGTCCACATATAGTATGTCGACCCAAAGTGCGCAACTTGGCGAATCTCTTCGCCAAACTGATTATGCAAGCATTCCTGACTCTCTAATGCGGCGACAAACCATGTCAATCACGTCAGCAAAATATGCACGTAGACCGTACTTCCTACAAATGACTAAAATGCCCTAAATCTCATATTCTTCGTTAATTTACGAAACAGGAAACAGAGAGCATGTTGTACATGTCAAACGGCGATGCCGTCGATAATCTACTATTAAACGACATTGAAAGCGTTGTAAACCGTCAATCAAAGCGTCTAAAATCCTCACCTAGTCTCTTACGGTCGCGGGATTTTGAACGGAGCGTGTACGCTTCGTGTACGGCGGTAGGAAAGCCTGATTTATGGATTATGTTAGTTAACATGTTATACATCTACGTAAACCCTAAATCAGCAAGTTTTTGGGATTATTTTATACCTGAAAAAGGGGAGAAATCACCAGCCAGGTGATTGGAAGGAAGTGCTGAAGCAGCAACTGTCGGGGGCTCGGAAGCGGGAAAAATTCCTTCTTCTCTTTCTCTCAAACTCTCTCTCCTTTTTCTAGGGTTTGGTGATTTTCGGATGGAAGGAAGAAATGAGGATTTCAACCCCTTTTATAAGCTTGAAATTACCGGAAATAGGCTCCGGGACGAAGTTTACTTGATGTCTATCCATTTCGGGGCTGTTTCGGTCCAAAAATGGCTTTCTGGTGGTCCCCTGGTCGATTGCGATCAGACTTAAGCTCATGTGTACCAGATGTACCTCGTATTAAGTTTTCAGTCTGGCAGGGTTCGCAGATCGCACGTGGCGGACCAGTTTCAGTTCAGCGGTCACCGCACATAGATCAGGGCTGAAAGTCTCATGATAATAAATAGAAATTTTTCCTGATCCGAGGGTGTAATCTGGATGAATTCTGACGGTCAGAACGCTTAATACTGAAGCGTCAAGTCGTGTGCCAGATTTGAATTTGAAATTCCAAATTCGTCCCTATTCGCGGTCGCTTCAGTCCGGGTTCAACGAAATAGTCTGTGGTTATCGGTTTGACTTGATTTTCGAGATGATTGTCAAGTCCAGTTGGGCGGTTCTAACGGTCTAAGATAGGAGGTATCGGACCTTCGACGCGCGGTCTAAATCCAATACAAAAGTTCAATGTGGTCCAGAGGACAAACCTGCTTAGAGTTTGATCCAAGGTTATAGAGTATTGTAGAGTTGTCTGTTCTACTCGATTTGGGTCTTGTAGAACGTATTTAAAGTGATCAGGGACTATTTCCCAGCTACTCTAGCGTTGCGCTAGCTAACTTATGCTTAATTTCCATGGAAATTATTTCTACGCGATTTCGGGTCAAATCGGTACTCGAACCCAAGTACGGATTTTTCACGGGCGTTACAATCTACCCCCCTTAACAAATAATTTCGTCCTCGAAATTTGTACCTTTTCGTACTCCTCGAGAAGCTGTGGGTAGTTCTTTCTGATCTCGGCTTCTGTCTCCCAAGTAGCCTCCTCCTCAGAGTGATGCGTCCATAGTACCTTCACAAGGGGAATCACCTTGCTACGCAGTACCTGCTCCTTCCTGTCTAAGATGCGTGTCGGTCGCAGGATATAAGTAACATCCTCTCCTAACTGCACCTGCTCCCATCTGATGATATGGGAAGGATCAGCAACGTACTTCTTCAGCATAGAAACATGAAATACGTTGTGGACGCTCGCGAGGGGCGTGGGTAAAGCCAATCGGTAAGTCACTGCTCCCACACGATCGAGGATCTGGAATGGACCAATGAATCGCGGTGCCAGCTTCCCCTTCTTCCTGAACCGAAGGACTCCCTTCATAGGGGAAACTCGCAAAAACACGTGATCCCCAACTGTGAACTCTAGTGGCCTCCGTCTCGTATCGGCGTAGCTCTTCTGTCTGCTCTGCGCTGTAAGAAGCCGACGTCGAATAATATCAATCTTCTCTGACGTCGCCTGCACCAACTCTAGGCCAATCAAGCTACGCTCACCGACCTCTAACCAGCAATGCGGTGCGCGACAAGGTCGCCCATACAGCGCCTCATAAGGTGCCATGCCGATACTCGCCTGGAAGCTATTATTGTACGCAAACTCCGCATATGCAAGACAGTCATCCCAACTGTCCTTGAAGTCCAATGCGCAAGCCCGCAACATGTCCTCCAGGATCTGGTTCACTCGCTCCGTTTGTCCGTCCGTCTATGGGTGGAAGGCAGTACTGAACTTCAACTTCACACCCATAGCCTCCTGAATGCGAGTCCAGAAAATAGAAGTGAACCGCGTGTCTCTGTCCGACACGATCTCCAATGGAACTCCATGCAGACGCACAATCTCTCGGATATACAATCTAGCCAGCTCGTCTGCAGAGTTCGTAACTCTGATCGGTAGGAAGTGCGCCGACTTCGTCAATCGGTCGACGATCACCCAAATGGAATCATGCCCCTTCCTCGTCTTCGGCAACCCAAAAATGAAGTCCATGGAAATGAAATCCCACTTCCACTCTGTAATCGGCATAGGCTGCAAAAGTCCAGGTGGTCGGCGATGCTCTGCCTTCACCTGCTGACAAGTGAGACAACGGGACACGAACTCAGCTATGTGGGTCTTCATACTTTCCCACCAATACGTCCTCTTCACGTCACGATACATCTTCGTGCTGCCTGGATGCATCGCGAGTCTAGTAGAATGCGCAGCCTCGAGAATCTCTCGTCTCAAGTCAGGGACATCTGGGACGCATAGGCGGCCACGGTAACGTAAGACCCCATCCATACCAACTCGCTAGTCGGCGTCAGCATCATCACTGGCCTGCTCTCGAAGCTCAGTAAGATGCGCGTCGTCCCTCTGCGCCTCGATGACTCGGTCATCGATCTGAGATCGCACCTGTACGTGTGCGATGAACTCAAATGGCTCTTCTACGGTGAGTTTCTGCTCAAAGTCTCGCAAAAACTCCACCATATCCCACTCGGCAACCATCAGCGGAGTCGTAAACTCTATCGCCTTCTTGCGGCTCAACGCATCAGCCACAAGGTTCGCCTTCCCAGGATAGTAAGAGACTTCAAACTTGAAGTCCTTCAGCGTTTCCATCCATCGCCGCTGCCTCATATTCAAGTCTCACTGCGTGAATATGTACTTGAGGCTCTTGTGGTCGCAAAAGAGCTCGAACTCCTCTCCGTAGAGGTAATGTCTCCAGAGTCTCAGTGCGAATATAACGGCTGCCAACTCTAGGTCGTGTGTAGGGTAATTCTCCTCGTGCTTCCTTAATTGTCTCGAGGCATACGAAATTACCCTGTCCCTCTGCATAAGGACACAACCCAAACCAACGCTAGACGCATCAGTGTATATAGTGTATCTAACCCCTTGCTCTGGCAATACTAGCACAGGGGCGGACGTAAGTCTGTCCTTCAGCTCCTGAAAAGCTGACTCCGCCTTATCATTCCAGGTGAACTTCACGTCCTTCCGTGTCAACTGAGATAAGGGTCTCGCGATCTTCGAGAAGTCCTGAATGAAGCGCCGATAGTAGCCAGCGAGTCCCAAGAAACTCCTCACCTCAGTGACAGAACCAGGCTGCTCCCAGTCCTGCACCGCAGCTACCTTAGACAGGTCAACTGCCATGCCATCCTTGGACACCACGTGTCCCAGAAACTTCACCTCCTGCTTCCAGAAGTCGCACTTCTTATACTGTGCGAACAACTGATGTCGTCTGAGCGTATCAAGGACCAAACGCAAGTGCTCCTCATGCTCCTCTCGACTCCTAGAGTATACCAAAATGTCGTCGATGAAGACAACGACGAATCGATAGAGGAAAGGCCGAAATACCCGGTTCATCAGATCCATGAACACGGCCGGTGCGTTCGTGAGACCGAACGACATCACGAGGAACTCGTAGTGGCCAAAACTGGTCCTGAATGCTGTCTTCTGGACGTCCTCATCTCTGATGCGCAGCTGATGATATCCTGACTGAAGATCAATCTTCGAGAAGTACTGCGCTCCTCTCAACTGATCAAACAAGTCATCGATCCTGGGCAAAGGGTACTTGTTCTTCACCGTGAGTTGGTTCAGCCTGCGATAATCAATACACAATCGCAGCGAACCATCCTTCTTCTTCACGAACAAGACCGGTGCTCCCCAAGGAGACACGCTAGGCCGTATAAAGCCAAGCTCTAGCAGGCCATCAATCTGCGTCCTCAACTCCTCCATCTCACATGGTGCCATGCAATACGTCGGCAGTGAGACGGGTGTAGAACCAGGAACCAGATCGATAGTGAAATCGATCTCACGTCGGGGCGGCAAACCAGGGATCTTCCTGAACAGATCCCCGAACTCGGAAACAACTGGCGTCTGCTCAAGTACCTGGGCACCAGCGTCTCGCAATAGAGTGGCGTAGCTAAGAATGCGGAAAGGAAGATTTACCCGCACTGGAAATGTGAAGGATGCACCCTCAGGCTCGTACGCTGTGACTATACGAGTCTCGCAGTCAATCTCGGCTCTCGCTGCAGTCAACCAATCCATGCCAAGAATGACGTCGAGATAAACGAGCGAGGGATCGACGACCAGATCAAGAGTCATCGTCCTGCCTCCCAGATCAACCAAACAACCCTCACACATCTGGGTGACATCCGAAAAATCTCCATGAGCTGCAAAGACTCGCACGCTATCCATAGTGATAGTCTGCAACCCAAGACGTCTGACTACGGCACGCGATATCAAAGAAATCGTGGAACCAGTGTCCACCATGACAAGAACGGGAGTACCTCCGATATGGGCCGTGACCTCAAAGGCTGAATGCTGGAAAGTCGGCGTCGCAGCTGCCTCAGCGGTCAATGCATGAACTCGAGCCTGCTGTGGCCGGTTCGGCCGCTATGTCAAGGGCCGTGGAGGCTGTCGAATCTGCGATACCGTAGGTCTGAAAGAAGGATGCGCAGGAGCTGACCGTATAGGCGGTGCTGATATCGCCTGTGGACGTATACGATCAATCTTCTGCGGCGGCGAGAACCCACTGTCCCGCATCCTCGAAAAGCAGCTCTGCGCCAAGTGGCCCGTCCTCCCACAGTAGGTTCATGACAAATCAGGGCGCCGAAACGGTGGTACAAGCGCCGTGGTCCTGGTAGGAGGATCAAAGAGAGGCCTCTTGCCTGCGAAGGGCCTGTCTGGTAAATCCGGTCGCCGCCTAGAAGTAGTCGGGCCTCGAGATCGCGCAAGTCGATCCACGTCCTGCTCTGCCCACATGGACATGCGAACCAACTCCGCATAGGAAGGGAAACTGACACAGCACATCTTCGACCGAATATCCGGTCACAAGCCCTCCAAAAAGCGCCGTATGCGCATCTGCTCATCAGCTAGAATCGTCGGGACATACCTGCCCAACTCTGTGAACCGATGCTCATACTCGGTAACTGTCATCGCTGCCTGCCTGAGACGGAGAAACTCATTCTCCCTCTCGTGCCTGTAGGTCTGGGGATAATACTTCTCATGGAAGCGGAACTCAAATGCTGCCCACGTCCATACGAAATCTGCGGCAACAGTCCGTAATATGCTATCCCACCACATACTGGCCTCTCTCTCAAACAGGAAGGTAGCCAGCTCTACCTGCTCAGCCTCGGTACAGTGCAACATCCGTAGAATCTTCGACACTCGGTCGAGCCAGAACTCAGCCTCCTCGGGTCTGTGAGAACCCGTGAAAGTAGGAGGCCACAAGCGCTGAAATCGCTCCAGTAGGCCCCGTGTGTCGGCAGGATTCCCCGCAGGGAAAGCAGGCTGCGCAAGATGGGCCATGCCCTCATCCTGGGCGTAAGTATAGGCATCCTCAGATGGATGCGCAGGTGGAGTAGATGTAGTCGCACCCCCACCCTGGGCTAAAGTCCCCACTATGGTGGTCAGAAGCTGCTGCTGCTGTAGCATCATAGCCATCATCTGCTCGAATCTGTCAGGAGGTGGAGCAGGCTGTGGCGGATGAGGTGCGGAAGTAGATGCGTGATGTGGCTCTCTAACAGATGGTGTAAATGGCGGTGGTCCATCTGTAGGACCAACAGTAGGCTGAGACGACCGAACCGCCTCAGGAATCGGGCCCACAGCAGGGTCCGAACGAGTGCCAGACTGAGAGGGAGTCTGATCCATCTGCTCTGACAATGAAAGCCGAACCGCGCTCCTCGTAGTCTTAGGTGGCATTCCCTATATTCAAAATAGGGCGCAACCTTGTCAGTCTCAATTGCACAAATACACCACAATCATTCACTTAAAGAGTCAAAGGCATTCCATGCATTTCAATTAATCAAAATTGTCACAATACAAGGGATATATCCTTACAAGCATCATGACTAGAATTACATAGAAATTAAGACAGTTAAGCAACAGCAACATAAGGAAAGCACTAGCCCTAATAGGCTTACACACATAAAACAGGAAATGGCTAACTACTAATAACAACATCAAAGATCGCATCGCTAGTCGGAGTCTGGTGACGGAGGAGGAGCACCCTTATCCTGTAAGCAACACAGGATTGCCTTCAAGGTGCGAGTCACCTTGCCAAATTTCTTCTTTGTAACGGCCTTGGCATCAGCGACTTCCGCTCGAAGTTCTTGGACTTCCCTTCGCAAAGCGGTCTGACTCTCCTCCATCCGGGCAATGCGGTCGTCGATAGTAGTCTGCGCAGAAGGAGGAGGGCTATCATCAGTATCCTGAGCCTCCTCTTCTGCTTCTTCCTGAGCTTCTTCCTGAACCTCTGCTCTAGGTTCTTCTTCGCTTTGATCTTCCTCTTCATCAAAGTCATCCCCACTATCTCTTTCAAGTTGATTTTCACGGTATTGCGACCCAATCTTCATCTTGACCATTGTCGACTCATCGATGGTGTGAATCGATACCGGTAATTCGGGCCCAAGTCTATAGGCAAACTCAAGTGCAATCTTACAAATAAGTCGGCCAAAGGGAAGCGATTCGGATGTTCTCCTCGACCTGGCTATGAGAACTATCTGCCATAAGATGAAAGTGGCCATACATACGTTCTCTCCCTGGGCCACTAAAAATAAGAAATCGACCATAAGACGTGTACATTCAATGCGGTTCGTCGACCTGGGATAAACATTGAACGTGCAGATATGATGCAGCAGGCGCAAATCCTCAGACATGTACGTCGCCTTGAGGCTATTATTAGGCTTCCATGGAACCAACTTACCGCACAGAAACCTGGTGCGGCGATCTCATTCACGTCTAGTCCTCAAATTCTTCTCACTTGGATGCACATCACCTAGAGGCACGTTGAGAAGTCGCGCAATCAACCGGACGTCGATCGTAGCCATCCGATCTCTACCAAAAGGGATTTTGAACTGCAAAGGCTCCAAGGTAGGACTCTGGATGCTAGCATAGAAGGCACGAACGGTGCTCACATTAACACGAGCGCGAGCTTCAAAGATCGGTCCCCAGTGCGCAGCTTCAATGCGTTCGAACAACAGATATTCTCCGAACAACCGTCCATCTACGTCCGCCTCAAATAACACTCTACGATCAGTGTATTCGCCATGAGGCATCTCTGATAAAATGGTTCATCCAAGGTGTGCATGGGGATCCAAATCCCGCTTTGTACGGCACTCCAGGACTACAGCTGGACCTGCGGCGGTGCTTGAACTTGCGGCACCACCCCGCGGTCTTCTCGATCGAGCAGGGCGGCTCGGCCCAGCCTCGTCTGTCGCGGTTTTCCTCTTACCCATCAAAGATATGATGGAAGAGAGTGACAGAAGGCCCAAAATGGCTTCCACAAAAGCCATGAAAAATGCCGAAAATGTGAAGAAATGGCTGCCCAATCTGAGAAAAGGAAATCTAGGTGTCGTAGAGGGATGCTTCAAGCTTCCCAAGGCTATAGTTTCAGAGAAAAATACAAACAAAAAGATAGAATGGAGCACCTCACGATTTCAGCTCTATTTGGGAGATTTTGGAGCTCCAAATGGTGAGATCTTCAAGGAAAGAGGCTTCCAACACCCAATAAGTGATGGGTGGTGGTCGGTTTTGGCCAAGGAGGGTCCTAGAAGTGGTTTGGGACGCCGGGGTTTGGAATGGGTTGCTGAAAATCGAAACTAGGGCTATGTAGAGGGCTGTTTGTGAAGGAGAGGTGAGATTTGGGGGTTTTCGTGAGGTGGGAGGTATATAGGGAGGGTGTGGACCCTATTTAAGGGCGTACGCCCGAAGGACCGCTCAAACGGACACCGCCGGCCGGCGATGCATCGCCCGACCGGCGATGGCATCGCCGGCCAACTCCCACGTTGGCCGGTGGGACCCCATTGGTCTGGTCCCCCATGGTCCCAGGGTTCCAAAAAATCACATCCCACCCCCTAGTTCATAGTATTTGGGTCTGTATAAGCCCAAACATGTGTTCGGGGCTTTCCGGGTCCACATCGCAATCCCGAATACCAAACCATATGATGCAGCATATGAATTTGGGGTATAAGGAGCTAGTACATCTATCTAGATCCTTAGTTGCTAAAGAAAGTGAAGTTAGAATGGCCTTATAGCCATTTTTCATGAAATTTTACTATTCACTGTAAAATTTGGTGAATGTACTAATTTGTGTTATTTTCACATTAGTCTTGATGCCTAACATGAACTGGATAAGAAAGAACTGAAGGTCAGAGTGTTTAGAGGAGGAATTTCGAGAATTTTTGGTGAAACGGGGTTTTAAAGCCCTGACGATTGATTACAAGAGTCGTGGTCATCCCACGGCCCAAGGATTCACTTTTGTGGTTTAAAACCGCTCATAGGACGTCTCCACCTGACTTCCTAAAGCTTAGAAGTGATTCGGGTTGCTTTACGCGACCCGAGATGCGTTATAGACTCAATCTTGCGATCGATCCTAATAGACTTCGCCTATCGGCGAATCTGCGATCCTAGAAGTGTTTCTAGACCCTTCTCGTACCCACCTAAGTCAAAGGAAGCGACAGCGTACGTCGCAAGACCATAACCCAGGCCCAGTATACTCTTATTCATGCTCTGATACCAACTTGTAACACCCTGAAAATCAGGGGTCGTGTATAAACTCAATTCCCGAGTTCCAGACCGTCACTTATACAACAAAAATGGTTATGATTCAATGTTGTCTGATTTAAAGCATTCACATGAGTAAAAGTATACCAAAACTGCAATTCATACTTCAGATCCAGTGATAAAAGCAAGCGGAAGACTAAACAATGTATATATCACTGTATAAAAAAAACAAAGTAATCTCATCTGTCTCCAAAGTATGACTACATCTCTGAGTCTCATGTACATATACATATCAAAAGAATAATGTTCAAAAAGAATGTCCCACTGATGCCCCCTCGATCCAGGTCACCTACGGGAAGCCGTCATGATACTGCATATACGAGAACTCATCCTGGTCCTCGTCGATCTCTGGCTCCACCTCCTGAATCTCGTCCTCACCTGCAGCTACAACAGGGTCTGGTGGGTGTTGCAAACACCATCCCGTAACGTGGGAATGAGTGATCAACTCAGTGGAATCATAGAGCAAAGATTAGCATGTTCACAATTCAATCACGCGATAATAGTAAAGCAGTAAATCAGACAATCCTAACACTGTTGTTAATGCAAGATGATATGACGTGATGTATGCCCTCACCGACGATCACCCTCATGCGGCAACATCTTACGACCGCGGCATGCCACACTCCCTAGAGTGCTCCACATCTTCCAGGCACATGCAATGCTATGGTGATATGATTTCCAAGTTGTTATTAGTCCATTCAAACAGCAGGATTGGGAAACTAAGGTACTTCCCTTGTATCAATCCCAACACGGATCCTGTCTAGGGTCGTCACTCCTAGTAATCTCATACGATGTATATTTCATAGGTCACTGCAAGGGCTGCCAGGGCTGTTGCTCGCACTCGTTGCACCGCTCCCCCATCACCTTATCAATACAGGCCTACCGTACTCTACTGCAACGGAAGGGTCGTCGCCTCCCGTGGACTCAGAATACGCTCGCGGTCACTACAAAGGGCTCGTCGCCTGATCAGCGTAGACCGACAGCTAGAATATAGTGTCCCATACCACCATAATCTGCTCACGAGTTTAGGTGCTCACTGGTCACTACGGGGAGGTTTGTGGCCCCAGCGTAGGCCGACAGCTCGACCACGGTGTCCCATACCACCATGCCCGGCTCATGAGTCTTCGTGGATCAAGGTACCATGGTTAACAGGGTTTACAATGGTAAGTTCAGTACCCTAGGTTCAAGCAGTTATGACACATACAAGGTAAACAAACATCGGCCAGTCGGGTTACTTGACGGGCTCGACTAGCGCGATCGCATCTCAAGTTAAATGACATGAAGTGTGTAAAACACTTCGCGTGGCCTAACCACTGCCGCCAACTCTCAACACGAATCACGTTCATCGACGCGTCGTTCGTGGCTATGACCAGTCAGCCACGAATTCGCTCGGTTACCGACTGCCTGGACTAAGTCAAGTCCCACACATCTATGGAATTTCATTAACACTATATACAAAGGTATTGGAATTGAAATACATCATGTGAGCATGTTAGCACATGTTATAACATTCAACTTAAGCAAATCTTCAAGGCATACTTTCCATGCATATTCAACTTAAGCAAATCTTCAAGGCATACTTTCTATGCATGTAATGCAATCATGCATAAGGTCAACATGTAGGAAATCATTTAGGTCAGCATATTAATCATGAAATCAATCTCAAACTACTACATAACATCATTCAATTCAATACATACTAATACAAGCATTTATACAAACACATACACTACACACTTAAGTCCACATATAGTATGTCGACCCAAAGTGCGCAACTTGGCGAATCTCTTCGCCAAACTAATTATGCAAGCATTCCTGACTCTCTAATGCGGCGACAAACCATGTCAATCACGTCAGCAAAATATGCACGTAGACCGTACTTCTTACAAATGACTAAAATGCCCTAAATCTCATATTCTTCGTTAATTTACGAAACAGGAAACAGAGAGCATGTTGTACATGTCAAACGGAGATGCCATCGATAATATACTATTAAACGACATTGAAAGCGTTGTAAACCGTCAATCAAAGCGTCTAAAATCCTCACCTAGTCTCTTACGGTCGCGGGATTTTGAACGGAGCGTGTACGCTTCGTGTACGGCGGTAGGAAAGCCTGATTTATGGATTATGTTAGCTAACATGTTATACATCTACGTAAATCCTAAATCAGCAAGTTTTTGGGATTATTTTATACCTGAAAAAGGGGAGAAATCACCAGCCAGGTGATTGGAAGGAAGTGCTGAAGCAGCAACTGTCGGGGGCTCGGAAGCGGGAAAAATCCCTTCTTCTCTTTCTCTCAAACTCTCTCTCCTTTTTCTAGGGTTTGGTGATTTTCAGATGGAAGGAAGAAATGAGGGTTTCAACCCCTTTTATAAGCTTAAAATTGCCGAAAATAGGCTCCGGGACGAAGTTTACTTGATGCCTATCCATTTCGGGGCTGTTTCGGTCCAAAAACGGCTTTCTGGTGGTCCCCTGGTCGATTGCGATCAGACTTAAGCTCATGTGTACCAGATGTACCTCGTATTAAGTTTTCAGTCTGGCAGGGTTCACAGATCGCACGTGGCGGACCAGTTTCAGTTCAATGGTCACCGCACATAGATCAGGGCTGAAAGTCTCATGGTAATAAATAGAAATTTTTTCTGATCCGAGGGTGTAATCTGGATGAATTCTGACGGTCAGAACGCTTAATACTGACGCGTCAAGTCGTGTGCCAGATTTGAATTTGAAATTCCAAATTCGTCCCTATTCGCGGTCGCTTCAGTCCGGGTTCAACGAAATAGTCTGTGGTTATCGGTTTGACTTGATTTTCGAGATGATTGTCAAGTCCAGCTGGGCGGTTCTAACGGTCTAAGATAGGAGGTATCGGACCTTCGACGCGCAGTCTAAATCCAATACAAAAGTTCAATGTGGTCCAGAGGACAAACCTGCTTAGAGTTTGATCCAAGGTTATAGAGTATTGTAGAGTTATCTGTTCTACTCGATTTGGGTCTTGTAGAACGTATTTAAAGTGATCAGGGACTATTTCCCAGCTACTCTAGCGTTGCGCTAGCTAACTTACGCTTAATTTCCATGGAAATTATTTCTACGCGATTTCGGGTCAAATCGGTACTCGAACCCAAGTACGGATTTTTCACGGGCGTTACATGAACCCCGCTATATATATAGGCTGATTATTGATTACGAATATGATTGGTATACGCACTGAGTATATGTTAGCATAACATCATGATTATATGAGGCCCATTGTGATTATGTGGAGCCCCCTGTATGTGTGAGGCCCAATTATGATGTGTGAGACCTACCATGTGTATGTGATTATCTACATGCCACTCGTTCATCATTAAGAGCCATGGGCCGCCTTATACAGGCCCATTATGATGTATGTGATTATAATCATGCTTAGTATACTTCATGATACATGCCCATACACATCATTTGCATGCTTGTTATGAGGAGTGATTGAGCATAGCATGTTTCATTGGGTTGATTGTTTATGGGACTCCCTAAGAGACGGAGTTACCCCACATGAGCATGCGGTATATGCAGGTTTGATGCATGACTGAATGGTATGGCTCATGTGCCTCGTATTTTATAATATGATCATTTGGTACCCTAACAACATAAGGGTTGCCTCCTCCACAGGCATATCATGGATGGCCAGATGGGACACCGAAAACGTATAGTTTATGTATATGGGCACTTTGGATGTCCATGGGTGAAAGTCCCTAAACTCTCATGCCCAGGAGATGCTCCAACGTCAAGACTGAGTGGATGACATGAGTGCCGAGTACCGAATACCAGGAGGCCGCACTTCCCATTGTATTGTGGTAGGTTGGAAGGGGGTGTGGCCTTACTCTCTTGAGGGAGTAGGAAATGTTAGGCTGAGTCTGACCAACTCGAGGAATGGGTCCGCTATGGACGAGATAGGCCGATATTGGTAGGCGGATGGTGAGGTCTCTTCCACTTACCCAGTTGTACGCATGTTGGAGCGAATGGTAGCGTAGAGTGTACTGGACTCCTTTGATGATCCTATAGATGTATAGTACTGATATGTGGACTTATTGAGCAAGAGTTGTATACTCATCATTTTACTCCTATATTTATTCATTCACTATTCATTCAGGATGGTGGTACGTAACTAATTATTATGTGTACCTTCACAATGGCCAGGATTTTGGTTAGGGCACGCGACTAACCTGAGGTCAGGAGTTTACCACATTGAGTCTGGCTATCCAAATTTAGGTATGGGACTGGTTTGGATAGAAGTTCCTTGTGATGGACCCCATATCCTACGACACTATGTACTATCATCCCGACTTTACACTCCAGCTTGGTCATTTCATTCGCACCACATATTGTATTGCAACCTCGGTATCTAATATTTAGCTTAATATGTCTTCGCATTACATAACTATTCTAAATTGCTTCCTCGGTTTATGATATTAGCTTATTAGGTTTTTGCTTCACATGGCCTGGATAAGGCTGATGGTATTTATGGACTTACCGGCATGTTTTCGCATTACTCTAATATTGCATGCTTAGCACTTACCTTGAGCACACACTTACACCACCCTCTAAGCTTTCTATAAGCTTGTAAGACCCGTATCCTAGCCCGTACTGTTCCATAGGCTTTTGCGATCTTTCCGGTTGAATTCTGGGGACCCACAATCTGTTATTGGCATTTGTGCGCAATCCTGAGTCGTGTCCCTTATATCAGAGTCAGCTCAACCCAAGACTTATATCTTAGTGACCACGTCGTCGCCGCGGTTCCAATGCAGTGACTCGTGCACCAATTCGATACTCAGGCTAGAAGATGTGGGCCCACATTCAGTTCGAGAAAAATGGCGCGCTTTGTGAATTTTGAGAGAATCTCTACAACATGTCCCATCAATCAATCACTCAATCAATCAATCAATCAATCACATCATATCAAGTACAAGAACAACCCATGCTTTCTTTCTCCACAAGTTAAGCAATCGACCCCAAAAGTCATCAAGTCTCTCACCTCACCCATCACTCACCTCACATCCAACACTCACCTTACATCCATCACCCATCACTCTCTTTCCTTACAACCCTCTCTCTCTCTCTCTCTCTTCATAATTTCCAAGTAACAAAAATTCCAAGCAAATTGGTGGACGTCCATGGTTTTTCAAGAGAGAACGTGAGATGTGTGTGGCCCACTTCCCACCCCAAACTCCTTCATCCTAACCCTTCAACCCTCATCACCTTCCATCAAAGTGAAGCACAAGGAGATGGGTTTTCCATCAGACCAAGAAGATCAAACGGTGGGTGTTTTATAGGCTAGATTTTCATGTTTTGATGATGGGCCAAGTGAGGCCTACCGATTGATGGTATGGATCTCACTCTGAACCCTAGGTGTGGCCGATGACCCACCTTGATTCTCATGATCATTCCATGATGGGGTCATTCTTCATGTACCCCATCATGATGTTTATTTTCCTTACATGAATAGAGGTCATCTAGACCTTCCATTTTGGTGGAGAAGGAATCTCCACTGTTGATCTTTGATTTGGTGGGCCCACATGTATTAGGACCCACTTGATGTATGATTGAATGCAAGGGAGGGCTCATAGTAGCGTAACCCTCCATCACACGTGTCTATTTCTCTCTCTCTCCCTCTCTCTTTCATAGTTTTTTGGTGTGATGATGTGGTTGTGTGGCCCACCTGGATGAACCCCGTCTTGATGTATGTATTACCCACACCATCCAACCTTTTTTTTTGTGGCCCACGTCTATAGGTGGGTCCCATCTTAAATGTATGTGCATGCCCCAAACCGTCCAGCGTCCAGGGATGCTGGACGTGAACTGAAAACCAAAGATATTAGCTTGGTTCAACAAGATTTGAAGAGGGTCACTTGTGTAGGCCCCACCTTGATGTTTAAACCCAATCCACATTGTTCATTCCATTCCTCAGCTCATTTTAGGCATTGAGACAAAAAATGGGGTCAATCCGACTTTCTGGAGGGCCATAGCATAGAAAATAATGTTTTTCACCGTTAAAAATCCACATGATGTTTCCACACCCCAAAAAATATTGAATATTGGACTTGTTTAGCTTATCTTGAGCTATAGGAACCAATGGATGGGGTGGATTCTTCTTATGCGGGCCTCACGCATGAAAAGCCATGAAAATACATGATTTCAAAAAAAATATGCAATAGACGCTGCTGTTGCTAGAGGATGTGCAGGCATTGCCTACTACATTTAGGCGGACGGACAGCAGGGACCCACGGTCCCAGCCGTGGGCCCCACCATGATGTGTGTTTATCATCCATACCGAGCATTTGGTGGGCCCCCTCCAAAAATCAACCCTATCTGGAACTCATGTGGCCCACGTCACAGGAAATAGTGGGATTGAACGTCTGTCATTACAACCCTTTTAGATGTCCCAGAAGTTCTGGATCATCATGAAATTTGTTTTCCCTCTTCATCTAGGTCTACGTGACCTTATCAACAGATTGAATGGTAAATAAATCATTATGGTGGACCCCATGTGGGACCTAAGGATTTATGAGTTTTATTCACACCGTCCACCATTTTGGACGGTAGAACCCACCATGGTTTTTGTGTTTCCCCCACACCGTCCAGTGGTGGACGGTGGGATCCCAATAATGTGTGTGTTCTCACCACACCATCCACTTTTTGGATGGTGGGGTCCACCATAATGCATGTGTTGCATTCAAACCATCTAACCATTTTGTTAGGTAATTTTAAGGCTTGAGTTTAAAAATGAGACAGATCCAGTATCCAGTGGATCACACAACAAAAACAGTGGGGATTAAGTATCTGCCATTGAAACCTTTGTCAAATAAGTTTTGGATCATTAGGAAAATTATTTTTCCTCATAATTCAGGGCTTTGTGACCTTATGATTAGATTTGGATAGAAAATGAATGTTATGGCGGGCCTTGAGAATTTAATGGTGGAATTCATTACCACCATTGTTATTTGGAGTGCAGTCCAATTGATCTTTTGATATGATTCATTATATATATATATATATATATATATATATATATATATATATATATATATATTACATATGGATGAACTTGTGGCCATCCGTTGAGACCCATTTAATATTTACAAGAGGCTCATGTGATTAGGCCCATTTTGATGTAATGACATTTATGGCGGGCCATGCCTTAGAAGCAATGTTGGTTTGATGTCCACATTGTAAGAATAATGTTGGTTAAATGTCCACATTATAACTCTCCCAAGGGCCCATTAATAGACCCCATACTTGTTGTGTGTAGGCCATCAAGGCTCATCTTCGTTGTGAGGATAGTTCGTCACTATATAAATTGCTTAGTATAACTCCATGATTCATGCTTATACGCATCATATATATGCCTGATATAAGGAATGTTTAATCATAGCATACGTCATTAGGCAGACCATTTATGGGACTCCTTATAAGACGGAGTACCCATATTATCGCGTAGTACGCACAAGATTACTACATGACTGGATAGTGTGACTCATGCATCTCGCATATATGTGACTTGATCATTATACGCCCTAGCGACATCAGGGTCGTGGCCTCCACAGGCACATCATGGATGGCTAAATGGGATATCAAAAATACTTGGTTCTAGCACTGTGGGCACTTAGGATGTCTTTGGGTGAAAATCTCAGAATCTCTAAGGTCAGGAGGTGCCCCAACGTCTAAACTGAGTTGAACATGAGCACCCGAATGCCGAATACCAGTAGGTCGCATCTCTCACTGTGTCGTGGTCGGTTGGGAGGGGGTGTGGCCTTATTTACCCGAGTGAGGGGGCTATAAACTAAGCTGAGTATGACTAGCTCGTAAATGAGTCCGCTATCAATGAGCCAAGTAGGTATTGGCAGACTGCTGGCTAGACGGATAGTATGGTCACTTCCACTCGCTGGGCAGTGCAGCTAGGGAGGCGACAGTCGCTGTGGAGTGTAATAAACCTCAGTGATTTCCCAGAGAGCAACCGTATTGATATGTGGACTTACTGAGCAGGAATTTTATATCCATTCATTCATTCATTCACTATCCACTTAGGCTAGTGGTGCATAACTATTTGTTATGTGTACCTTCGCATGGCCAGAATTTCGGTTGGGTACGTGACTAACCTGATATCAGGAGTTTACCACATTGAGTCTAACTATCTAAATTTAAGTATGAGACTGGTTTGGATAGAAGTCCCTTGTGGTGGACCTCATAGCCTGCGATACTACGTACTACATCCCGACTTCACATTCCAGCATGGTCATTTTATTCGCACTGCATATTACATTGCATCCACAGTACTTACCATTTTAGGTTACTATGTTTTTACACTTATATGGCCTAAACGGACTTAGCAGGATTTGCTTATTGTATTGCATCATCGACATCTGATATGTGGCTTCCACACTTGCATAGCCGATCTACATTGCGTATTCTATTATTGAATGATTCATGGACTTACAAGTATATTTTCGCTTACTCTGATATCGTATGATTCAAGATCTTGTCAGTATTTCTGCTTATCCCGATAATATATGATTTATGAGCTTTATTGTATACTTGGCACTTACCTCACACACACTTTCACCACCCTCTAAGCTTTCTATAAGCTTATGCAGGATAGATGAGGGTAGGTGGCATTAGGTTGCAGCAACATTGAGCTTAAAGCGTACAGCAGACTTCTGGAGGTTTAATTTTAAAACATATGTATTTCCCTTTCAAAACTTGTAGACATCCCACCCAAGCTACATCTTGAGAAGGTTAAAACTGTCCAGGAACCATGATCATACCTAATCCCTGCCTAAACTGAACCAAAAGTCCATAAAACTCAAATCTGCAACCCAAAACCACAATCCAAACCATTCAGCACACATGCAACCCCGCCTATACCCTTTACCATGGCCCAGATCCTCTTTACCCAAGTCGAAACCCATTTTTCTAAGCTAAAAAATCCAAAAGGAGACTTCCGAGTAAACCCGCACAGTGTACAAAGCTCACACGAGCGAAATCGACCCAAACTGAGCCCGGGCGGTAGTCTGACTACCGCCTGTGGTACTTCAAGTGTCGCCGCTCGTGGACCGCACGCGGACAGCTGTCCTAGCGTCTAAAAGTCAACTTTCCTTCAAAATTACCCTCCCAGATTTCACTATTTACCTTTTTACCGCCCCCATAGCAAATGAGAGTGTGCCATGTGGCATTCCTCTCCCTTCAATTAATCAGAATCCTCTATGTCATCCTTTTAACCCTTACCTACCCCTTATTTACAGCCATGCCATTGGAGAAGGCTATAAATAGCCCTCTCCTCTTCTCATTTCCACACACCATACACACCAAGAGCCACTCTTCACTTCCAAGCTCAAGTGAGAAGGAGAGTGAGAGGGAGAGAGGGAGAAAGAGAGTGAGGGTGAGGAGGAGCTCCAAAGCCCTCAAGTCTAGATTTTTTAGCTATCTCCTTAGCCCACTCCTTGCCTTCCTAACCATCCTGACCTCTCAGCCTAGCCTTGTTGATCATGGTTCAACTCACATCTTAGCCTACTCAAGAGATCAAGCTAAGGATCCATTCATACTACAAGCATCCATCATGACATTTACTCCCTTCTCAACCCCCCTGCTTCTCTAGATCTCTAGTGAACGTATGCTCTGTGGCTTGCCGTACATCGGATCCTGTCACATCAGAAATTCCTAGTGATCTAGTCCATTTTTTTACCTCTTTGCATGAATATCATCACATCCACCCTCTAGACACACCGTTGGACGTATGCTCTGTGGCTTGTCGAAATCTTAGATCTTGTCACAATAGAAATTCACGTGTGTGCCTAGTCTCATATAGCCACAACATCCATCATCCCTTGAGATTGTTTTACCACACTGAGTAGAGACAGCATATTTATACGGGCAGAGAGGGTGCCTAACACCTTCCATCTTTGTAACCGAGGTCCCTTACCTAGAATTTCGGATCGCAGACCAGGAGTCAATCTAAGGTAGGGAAGCCTCTGAATTTTCCTTACCTTGCGTATTTCGTGGTTCTAGGCGACCGCGGGATTTAAGATTTTTTGGCTAGTGGTGACTCCAACATTCATAATCAGCCTATCACCCCCAATCAACTATACAAATCGCAAATCAAGCGTATACCTTAATTTTTCAGTGTTTACAGAATGACAACTCCACTGGGGATTTTTCTGCTAGAGCACACTAGCTGAGACCCGATTTGAAAACATGTGGTACTTTAATCTCAAGGGAAATCATCATTCGCATTCATACAAAACCTAAGAAAAAAATCTTTTGGCTTACTCTTGTGTAGCTACATATCAGGACCATGACTACCCGATCCCGGGCAGCTATAACCTCTCAAGCTACCCATGAAGAAGAGCTAGTAGCTCAACTAACACCCAAAACATCAGCACCCGCGCCCACATCAGCACCCGCGCAACCACTACCAAAAGCTCCGGTAGACCCACAAGCCAACACCACCATGCAAGAAATGGCCCAAAGTCTACGGGCAGTACAAGAGCTGTTACATCGCCTAATGTCAAATGCCACACCAAACACACAGGCAACCTAGCCTAGTATGCAAAACAGCTCACTCCCTCAGACTCCTTTTTCCTTCTCCCTGGTTCCTCCAGCAAATCCCGTGCTCTCTCTCCCGGAAGAGTCGGCACAAGAACAATGGAAACTAGCAAACGGGAGCAACCCTCCCGCACATCCTTACTCAACACACCACAACAATCAGGTTACAACACAGGCTCCCCCTAACGGGAACCACTGACAAGAACTAATGGATGCCCATGAAGGGGGCCAGTTTTGAGTCCAATTCACTCCCCCTAACGGGAGCAATGTCCCGGACTTGATAGATACCCCAGGCGGGAGCCATTTCTGAACATTACACCCTCCTCCGAAAGGGAGTGGTGCTCAATTCCAGCAACCTCCTGCCACCGGGAGTCCATCTTTTTTCCAACAACATCCCATCATCGATCCATATGAAGAAGAAGCAGCACAAGCCCTGCATCAAGGGGCAAGATACCCGCAGCAAGGCAAATCAGAGATTGAGGAACTACGGGAGCAATTGTAAATGGTGCAAAATTAGCTTCAAAAAAAACAAGGAGTGGATCACCCATCCACTAAGTTTAGAGACCTTTGTCCCTTCCCAGATGTCCGAGTACCCCCAAACTTTGAGGTGCCGAAGTTCAAAAGGTATGATGGTAACAGTTGGCCCACAGTACATCTAAAGGCATTTTGTGGGGAACTCAATGTGATAGCAGGGAATGATGGAGCCTTGATATAGCTCTTCCAGAAATCCCTCAAAGGTGATGCTTTGGATTGGTATACCTCTTTGGACAGCCATCAAATCAGAACCTGGAAAAAGCTCTCTCAGGCATTCATTGACAGGTTCTCATACAACCTGAATATGGCTCCAAGAAGGTCCGACTTGGCTGCCTTGAGATAAAAAAGTGATGAATCCTTATCAGCATACGTAAGACGATGGTGAGCCATGGCAGCTCAGATGAGAAACCCCATCAATGACGAGGAGTAGATATCCATAATTGTAAACTTGGCAAATCCTAATATTTCAGGATATCTAATCTCGTACCCATACGTAAACTTTTCTCAACTCATCCGAGCTGGAGAACAAGTCGAGGTAGGGATCAGAGCCAGAACCATTTCTCCATGGCCACATCAGACCTCTATAATCAAAAGAAACAAATTCGAAGGGAAACCTACTGGTTATGGGAATGGAAACAGCACTGCTCCCATGCAGCGCACTACAGAAGTTAACGACATTGTTGCCAACACTCAGGGCAGTCAGTATGCTCCACAACAGGAGCCACAACATGATAGGTAATACCAAGCGCAACCAAATAGGCAGTACCAATCACAGCAAGCCCAGCAGGGATATCGGGGCAGCCGTCTCAACAACAACACCAACAGCCTCCAGAAAATGCGTCAGGCCCATACAAACAGGCAATGTTAGGGAGGAAGTTCACCCCTTTAGCACAAACATACAGTCATATTCTGACAATGCTAATGCAAAAGCAACTCCTGACACCTCTCCAACCTTGACTTTCTCCTAACCCCTTGCCACCTGGATACAATAAAAATCAATACTGTGCATATCACCAGGATCCTAGCCACCTGACAGACCACTGCTTCGCTCTGAAATATGCGGTCCAAGATTTGATCGAAAGCTAGAAGATTACAATCACCCCATAGGCTAACAATACAGCTCAGGCCAACATTCTCCAAAATCCCCTACCATTGCATCAAACAGGACCCAGCACATCTGACACATCTACTGTCAACCATATTGAAGGAGGGCAACCTAGGTATTCCTCCCCACATCATTCCATACAAGCAATCATGCTAGACACAATGAACCAGGCATGGGGATGCCAACAAGCACCATCGCCTGGGCCAAAGATATTCCTTGAAGCAGCATCAGCCATTCAAACCCTTATCTTTCTAGAAGCAACACCATCAATACCGCCTCTCGTGGCCCTTGAAGCCGCACGCAATAGGTCTCACTTGCAGCATCTTGCCTCTCAAGGGGCACACCCCGTATATCCAAAAAGGTCAAATTCTGAACCTGTCATTCTTCCAATAGGCCTCCCCGATCTATCTTCGCTGACTTTGCAAGGGGCACCCCCGGTTCAAGGTCCCGAATTCTTGATGCCTCACCAACTGGCACATGGCCAGAGCACCTCTCCTGTACATTAAAAGGTGGAAGAAGATAAAACCTGTCAAACTCCGATGGCACCTCAGGAGAAACCATCAAGTCTTCCACAAACTCTCACAACCACAACCCCTCAACCTCGGGAACCCCTAATATTTTTGGAAAGAAGGGCAGTTCCATCCTACAACCCGAAGGCAGTCCCATGACGTTACCCAGAATGCACTTAAATAGGCAACAATGGGAGGTACTTCAAGAGAGATAACCAAAATCCAAAGGAAACCCGGGGAGCTTTGTTAGGAACCACCTACAAAACTGACGCTGCTTACGACATAGCAGCCCAGCTCAAAACCATTCCCGCACAGATATCCATCTGGGAACTCTTATGTACATCAAGATCGCATCAAGAAATCTTTGCAAAGACTCTAAATGATGCACATATCTCTCCTGACGTACCCCCCGAAATGGTGGCAAGTATGATTGGACAACTCCTCGTACCACGAGCCATCACTTTTTCTGATGATGAATTATCATCTGAAGAACGCAAGTATGACGCTCACTAAACATAGTGGCCCGCCACAAAAATTTCAAAGTCCCACTTGTGCTTATTGATAATGGATTTAGCCTTAATGTTTGCCCTCTAAGGACTGCTGAACGGTTAGGGATAGAATCATCCTCTTTCAGGCCTAGCACTATGAGTGTCAGAGCCTTCGATAATTCCTGAAGGCAGGTTGAGGCAGAGATTGACATTGAGCTACAAATCAGACCAGACCTGACCCTTATCACATTCCAGGTCATTGACATCCCTACCTCATTTAATCTCCTATTAAGGCGGCCATGGCTCCATGCTGTTGGAGCCATTCCCTCAACCCTCCACCAAAGAGTCAAATTTCCTTTAGGGAATCGAATCATCTCAGTGTTGGCCAAGTCAGAAACTGTCCTGCCAGTAGCGGTTAATATCCCAGAAATTGACATCCCTGTAATTGACATCCAGCATGCGGAGGGCAATGTATCATATCACAGCTTCGAGTTCAAAGTTATAAATTCAATCGCTAATCCTCCCCCTCTCACTGCTAAACATGTCATTTCCCCCGCTGAACAATTAATCTGGAACTACCGTGCTGAGTTCCATGAAAAAGGTATAGCAGTACAACCAGCACGTGTCAACGTACAGAGACATGGGTTGGGGTATCAACCAACACCAAAGGATCAAGTTGAAAGGCCCAGGAAGAGGCAACCATTTAGGTGCACACCCATCAAGTTCATCAGGGCTGGGATAGTTTATGAAGACTCAGTGATTCCCCTTGAGGGCCACCTCCAAAGGCTCAAACCCCCAGATCATTCCCACCTGAAGTCTGTTTGGCCACCCATAAGATGGGACAAGATTCTCGAGACACTAAAAACATATCTGACACAAGGGGTAGGACCCCCAGATCCACCATAAAAGGCAAGGGGCATGGAAACAGGTCCACCCATACAGGATCTAGAACCAGGAATGCCCCTTGAAAGGGATACAGGCAAACCCAGGGAGACACCCATTTTCGCACACAGTCAAGGGAACATATCCCCAACACCAGCCCAGTAACACAAGGGGCAAAAGCAACTCATTCATTACATTGACAAAGGGAAGTGGCCTGCCCTTGACTGGACAGACATCAAGGTCCCATCGCAGGACCAACCAGAGGAACCAGAAGAATTTCAGCTCTTGAGCGAGGAAGTCGAATCAGATTCCGACTCTGAGCCTAGCCTAACAAACATCATGGTCATCAAAGCAGGTGACCCACAGGAACACACAGATCTGGACAGCAAGATTAGAAGGAGGGAAGAATCACCATAGACAATAGTCCCCCTAACAATTGAATCGGTCGGTGAATCCTCTGTGGATGCCGACCTCAAAAAAAAATGCTGATGTAAATAGTAGTTGGTACCCCAGACTAGGATAGGATCAATCTTGGTTTGCAACATCGTCTTGTTCGGGACCTCCAGGCTATACAAAAAAATTAAAAAAATTTTAAAACACAAAAACATCATATATTTCCAAAAGTACAAAAAATCAGATATTTCTCAAAATCACAAAACATCAGAAAATATTCAAAACACAAAAATAACAGAAAAGCTTTCGAAAACCATTGTGCTAAAAATCTCACACACACCGCAAGAGTTTGAGGTCGACTCGTATGATTTCGATCTCGAGTTGGACTTCGAGCTCATGGGTTTGGATGAAGCCCCGGTGAGGGAAATGATGATACAACTCTCGAATTCGAAAAATCCCTTGAAAAATTCAAAATAAAAGCCGATGTTGTAGCAGACAACTTTGAAATTGTGAACTTAGGGTCAGTGGAACTCCCTAGAGAGGTGCACATCGGAAGATCGTTGTCTCATGAATACAAGGAGAGAATGATGGAGTTTCTGAAACCGAGGTTGTCTAACTTTTCTTTCTCATAGGAGGACATGCTTGGGATTGATGAAGATCTAGTGGTACACCATCTACCAACAAAGCCAAACATGAAGCCAGTCAAACAAAAGCTGCGAAGAATGAAGCCAGAATGGGCCCTGAAGGTCCGTGATGAAGTCATCAAGCAATACAATGCGGGATTTCTGGTAGTCTCCAACTACCCGGAATGGCTCGCAAATATCGTACCTATTTCAAAGAAGGATGGGAAGTCAGAATGTGCATCGATTTTAGAGATCTCAACAAAGCAAGTCCTAAAGATGACTTCCCTCTGCCTCATATCGATACACCAGTAGATAATACTGCTGGACACAAGATCTTCTCCTTCATGGACGGATTCTCCAGATACAATCAGATTAAAATGGACATCTAGGATCGCGAGAAGACCTCCTTCATCACACCATGGGGAACTTTCTGCTACCGGGTCATGCCCTTCGGATTGAAGAATGCAGGAGCTACATATCAGCGAGCCATGACTGCTTATTCCATGACATGATAAATAAGGAAATGGAAGTATATGTGGACGACATGATCGTCAAGTGTTGCATGATCGAAGGACACTTCGAAGACCTTAGGAAGCTTTTTGACAGGCTAGAAAAGTTCAAGCTCCGACTCAACCCACAAAAATGTGTCTTTGGGGCAACCGGGGGTAAACTGTTGGGCTTCATCGTCAGTGAGGATGGCATTCGGATAGATGAAACCAAGACCAAAGCAATCATCAAAATGCGGCCACCCAAGATCGAAAAGAAAATTTGAGGCTACCTTGGGCGAATTCAGTATATTAGCCGATTCATTGCACAGCTCACCTCGGTCTGTGAGCCCATATTCAAGCTCTTGCGGAAGAACTCTCCAAAGGAATGGAATGACGACTGTCAAGCGGCCTTCGACAAAATAAAACAGTATCTGCTAAACCCTCTAGTGCTCATGCCACCTGTTCCAGGAAGGCCATTGCTATTGTACATCTCCGTCACGGCAGAAGCAATTGGATGTGTCCTTGGCCAACACGATGATTCAGGAAGAAAAAAACAAGCGATCTACTATCTGAGCAGATGCTTCACGAGCTATGAAGCCAAATACTCCATCTTAGAGAAAACGTGTCTCGCCCTAGTCTGGGCAACACAGCGGCTGCGACAATACATGATCGCTCACCCGGTCCTTTTGCTCACTCGCATGGACCCATTGAAGTACCTGTTCGAGAAACCAGCGCTAACGGGTAGAATTGCAAAATGGCAATTATTGCTTTCTAAGTTCGACATCACCTATGTCACTCAGAAGGCAATCAAGGGGCAAGCACTGACCGATCATCTAGCTGCGCATTCTCTGCCCGACTACTAGCCACTGAAGACCTTCTTCCCTGACGAGGACATCCTCCTAATCGAGGAAGAAGAGGAAAGAAAGGCAAGAGAATGGACACTCTTCTTCGACGGAGCTGCAAACTCAAAAGGAAGTGGAGTAGGTGTCATACTCTACTCTCCCGAAGATGTCCCAGTTCCCATATCCAGAAGGCTAGCATTCCAGTGCACTAATAACGTAGCAGAATACGAAGCATGTATCGTCAGCCTAAGAGAAGCCATAATCCTTAATGTAAAGAAATTACGGGTCTTCGGGGACTCGCAACTCATCATCAATTAGACAAACGGTGACTAGAAGATCAAGGACGAGAAGCTGATCCCATATCATGTCTATCTGAAGAATTTAATCGAAGAGTTCGAGGAGATCACTTTCTCTTACATGCCCTGAGTGAAGAATCAATTTGCAGACGCTTTGGCTACCCTCGCCTCAATGCTGGAAATCCCAAAAGGAGTTACTGAATGGGGACTCACTGTTGAGCTTCAGGAGGAGCCTGCATTCTGTCTACAGATCAATAAAGTTGTCCTTCCCTCAAACGATCGGTCGTGGTATACAGACATCAAGGAATATCTCGAGCACTAGAAGTACCCAGAAGGAGCAACTCTGACAGATCGTCGCACCATACAACGGCTGGCATCGCAATTCGTAATTACCGGTGACATCCTCTATAAGTGATCCTTCAATCAAATCCTTCTTCGCTGCATGGATGAAACAGAAGCAACGTAGGTCATGTCAGAAATCCACGAAGGATTATGCGGCCCACACATGAATGGGCACATGATGGTGAAAAAGATCTTGCGACTTGGCTACAATTGGCTCACAATGGAGACAGATTGCTGCAAGCATGTCAGGAAATGTTTCAAGTGTTAGGAACATGCAAATCAGATCCATACTCCTACATTCGAACTCTATAACCTGACATCTCCATGGCCTTTTTCTGTATGGGGGCTAGACATCATCGGCAAAATCAGCACTAAAGCTTTAAATGGGCATGAGTACATCCTGTTAGCAGTAGACTACTTCACCAAATGGATAGAGGCGGCATCCTACACCACCATCGCAGCATCTCATGTGGTAAATTTTATGGTGAAAACATATCGTGACTAGTCCACACATGAACAACATCATCAGCTGCTATGGGGTCCCTCAGGCCATCATTACTGACAATGGAACTCCGTTCGTCAATAAAAGGATGGGCGATTTCCTCGACAAATTCAAGATCCAGCATCATCAATCAAGCCCCTATCGTCCCCAGATGAATGGTGGGGTTGAAGCGGCAAATAAGACCATCATCCATATACTAGAGAAGATGGTGAAAACATATCGCGACTAGTCGGAGATACTTCCCTATGCACTTTGGGCCTATCGAACGTTTGTACGGTCTGGTACAGGCGCAACTCCATATGAGCTTACATACGGAATGGAAGCAGTATTACCAGTTGAGATCAAAATCCCATCACTACGGATATTGCTAGAAAGCGAAGTCGAAGAAGGCGAGTGGCAGCAAGCAAGGTTCGATCATCTGCATCTGGCGGATGAAAAGCGCATGCGGGCGCTAAGCCACTCCTAATGTTATCAAAGAAGGATCGCTCGGGCCTACAATAAAAGGGTCCGTAAAAGAAGTTTTAAAGTCGGCGACATGGTCATGAAGCGTATCTTGCCACCGCACCTACCAGATCCCAGAGGAAAGTTCAAACCCTCGTGGGAAGGACCACTGATCGTCAGAGAAGTACTCCCAGGAGGCGCTCTTCGTCTCACCAGTCTGAAAGGAGAAGATCTTCTCGAGCCCATCAACGCTGACAATGTGAAAATATATCAAGGGTAACCCTACCTGACTTTGTCAATAATTACAATCGCAAAGCTGCACCCATCATTTCCCCACAAAAAAGAGAAAGGAGGAGGTATATCTACCACTTCTCCCGTCAGAAAAACACCAATCGTCCATCCCACAAAAAAGAAGAAAGAAGCAAAGAAAAAAAAAAGAAGAAAGAAGCAAAAAAAAAAAAAAAAAAAGACCCTGAAAAAAAAAAAAATCCCTCCCTTACCAAAGGCATCTTTCAATTATACTTAAGGACAATGATAGGATGGAAATCAGTTGGGCGGAAATGAAGGAAGTCTCTCCGCCTCCTCCATCACCCCTGGCGCACCAAAGGGAAATAAAATAAAATAAAAAATATATATATATAAAAAAAAAAAACAAGGACGTGCCTAAGCAAAAGGAGCAAGTTGAAAACCCGAAAGGACGGCTCGAGTAAAAGCAGCGGGCATGTAGCGGACTTGGTGAAAACCTAAAGAGGCACCAAGGGTAAAAACAGCACAGCTGCCAAGGGGCAAGCAAGATAAAAAATCTGAAAGGACGTTACGGGCAAAAATGAGGGGAAAAAGCTGGACGTAGTGAAAACTTGAGAGGGCGCTCGGGTAAAAACAACAAGAAAAATAAAAAATAAAATAAAAGTGCAGGTACAGAAAGAGCAGAAGCAACAAATGACCCAACAAGATACAAAGAAAAGACAACTTCAGATCAGCACTCTATCAAACTCTGCCCAAATCCACCCGATGCGAACTCGGATACCCCTTCAGGGAACCAAAACCCTAAGGATACAATCTAGACTACTGCAAACAACGTGGGCTGAGCCCAAGATTCTGATCCCAATCATCTAAAGCACGAATCCAAACACAAGCAACATTGATATTTGACACAAACAAAAATTTTCTTTCATTCCTTTAAAATTTTCTTACAAGTATTTTATCTTCGTATTTTCAAAAAAGGGCCAAAAACACCAAAAAACAAAGGTTTCAGGCACGCAAATCAATTGGTCGGCATCAAGCATCATAGGTAAGCTGCTATCCCTCGTACATCGATAACCTCTACCTAAGCCTCTCTATCTCCATGCACAGGTAGAAGGCCTCATCCCTCTCCAGGCGGTGTGTCGCGAGCATACTCTCATCATATCACCGCCCCACTGCCAGACGACAAGCCATGTCCTCGCATGAGTGTCGGAGGACAACAATCTCGCTGATCGAGTGGCCATGTGTGGCCAACAAGAAGGAAGGATCAACAAAGGGTCACTCCTCAAAAGCCTCAAACGAGTCAGCAACACATGAAGAGGATGAAGCAGTATCACCCACCATGTCCCGATCAATAGCCTCATCCTCCAAGTGCCAACCCGGATCCTATCGATAAAGAGATTGCTCCACAACCCACCTCTAATATGACATTGTGGCCAAAGGGGGAGCCCAGGACTCAAGCTCTAGCATCACCGCATCCAACGACCCCTTCCAGGAAATCCAAACCCGTCTGTACAAGGCAATCAGGTCAGAAGGAAAAGAAGCATGGCCAAATCCAGAAAAGGCGAACTCTGGGATGTCCTGCCAAAAGCCAAACTGACTAAGAAATCGCACGGGATGATAAGAGCAGTATCTCCAAAGCCCTAACAACAGTAAGGGAGTGCGAGCTGCACTGCAGATCAACGGCAGGCGACAGAGCCAGGTAGCCTCCCAGTTAACCTCTCATCCCTGAAGCTGAGAAAGCATGCGGCTGTACAATGGCTCAGTGGCCTCAGAACCAGAGGGAAGGCCATCAAGTAGCAAAGACAACACATCATCACGGCAGGAATCAGGCCAAGAAAGTATGGGGGTCATATAAAGATGTTCCCATAACCACACCTGGGGAGGAGTAAATCAAACTTAAGGTGCAAGTAGAAAAAAAAAAGGAGAAGGGAGCAGAGTAAAGAGTACCTGAAGGAATGAGCAGCAACCCCACAAGATACGGGTACGTTCGAGAGAGCACTCAGTCAGCCCTAAGAAGAGCTCCGCCAGCACCACGGAAATGACCCTCCTGCGATGCAATATACGACAGAATACGTCTAACAAAGCTCCCAACGACGACCGCCTCCATCCTGAGAAGAGCAGCTCGGTCAAGACACAAAATATCAGTGTATTCAGGCACTAAAGCTGACGATTAGATCCAAGGGTTCCTTGAGAGGTAGAGCAGCGGTCATACAACATCTCAAGTAACAACTCGCTAGCCCCACCCTCCGCAGTGGGGAGAGCCGTAAGAAATCCAAACCAGGCATTCAAATCAGAAGAACGAACTGGCTTAGATGAAGGAACATAGGGCTCCCGAGTAAGAGGCAAGCCAGACAAATAAGAATACTCCTCCAATGACGGGCCTAACTCCAAGTCATTAAAAGAGAACAAATTTAAGGATGGAACCCAATCGTATAGTGTCGCACTCAACAACCGCCAATCTAGGCGGACTTGGTGCAAGTGGAGAACCTCTCGAAAACCTATGGAGCTCAACTCGAAGATCTCGGACTCGGTCAGACTCTCAATCTAGAGATACAATCGCTCGGAACATGTACCACGAGGCTGCAACCAACAGGTCTGGACAGGTACACCCTCAAAGATCAAGATCCCAGGATCAGCAGGAGAGTCATCAAAAATGGGCATCCCCTCGTCTAGTAGGTCTATCTCATGGTGATGGAAGAAGCCAGCATCTCCCATCGCATCACGCAGAGTGTCCTGAAAAGCAGCAACAGGCAGGCCTGAGCCGCCAATAACTGTCACCTCAGGATCTGACTAAAATATACATGCCCCAAGAGCCGTAACACCAACAGAGCCTACAAAACCTGTGCCCTGAACATCGATAACAGCTTCCTGTCCCATCCTCTCCTCAAAGTTCGTGCTGAAAATTTGACCTAACTCACCCATGGGAAGCCCATCATGACTCAGATCCAAGCCAGACAAATCTCCCGGATGGGGCACACCACCCAGCCAGGTCCGATCCATCCCATCCATGTCATCCACTACTGCAATGCCACTATCCACACCACCCATAGTCATTGATCCATCAACCAAGCCATCCCTCAATATCACCATACCATCCCCACCATCCAACCCACTCATCACATCAATAAAACCTGGAGGCCCACCTGGAGTAACTCCAACAAATCCATCCAAGTCATCCATCCTCACCAAACTCACATCCATAAACCCTAGTGGCCCATCTAGCATGGATCCATCAAACCCATCAAACCCTTCTATCCCATCCAATCCAACCTCACATCCTCCATTAATGGTGGTAGGAATGTCATAAATAGCATTGATCTCCCCACAAGAGCCCATTACACCCCCACCAACCACCATCAACTCTTCCATCAATGGATCCCCTCCACCATTATTGGACCCACCAATTCTCTCACCACTCATGAGCCCATCATTTCTCCCATCATGGCTGGCCATAATCAGCACCGAAAAGGACAAAAGGGGACAAAAGGGGAAGAAGACAAAGAGAAGGAGACAAAGGAGAATGGACAAAAGAGATGATCAGACGGACAAAGACAGCAAAGAATGTCCAAAACAGGTCAACAAGAATGAACAGGAAGAGGAGATGGTTGCTGGAAGAAAAGATGAACGAAGGCGGCACCCCGATTATCGCCTGCGATAATCCGATCGCCGCCTGTAGACTTACAATTTTTGTGTCATTGATTCAGCACTGACAAAACAAAACGGTAGGAAAAAAGTTAGCGAAGGTGCACAAATATGGGATCCACCTCGGTATGCTAGGACCTTAGAACAAATATCTATACATCTATCAGAGATCCCGAAGGTGCACAAAAGTAAATATTAAAAGAGAACAGTATTAGCAAACTGAAATCTATAAACATGAAGATTTTACATACAAGAAAGTAAGATACAACAAGCTAGTCATCATCAGGAAGATATGCATCAGTATCCTGATGATGAAAGTGAGGCCCTAAGATCCCTCCTCCAGCAAAACGCGCACCGTCACTGGAAGCATAGTCAGGCTGTAGAATCGGGCTGATACCATGCTGCTCACACCAGGTGCTATACTCTCTATATGGATCTACGAAGGCGCTAGCGTCATAGCCCTCCAGTGCAGCAGTAATCTCCCTTTCGGGCACTGATCTCCAATTAAAAGGACCAGACGGATGACTAAGTGGCACCATGGGACTACCGGTCAGCTGCCAGAAAAGTCTCTCTTTCAAGTACCATTTCATCACATGAGGATCCTTAAGAATACGGTGTCGACGAGAAGCATGAAAAGCTTCTTGGGCCCCAGGAGTAAGTGTCGCATTCGATTGAAGATACGGCATGGATAAGAATTGTAAAAAGGGAAATTGAAGATTTGAGCAAAAAAGATAACACATGGACAACACAAAAGGGCAAGATCACTCACATCACTCGGAACAAGGGCATCAACGTTTGACCTCCAGGAAAGGTCTGAAAATAAACATGTGCGGCTGCGATTATCCTTGTACCACAGCATCATGCGAGGAAACGGAGGCGAATGGTCGATCAAGGTGGGGGCTAAATGTGGAAAGTGGTCGAAGAAGCAGACCTGCACGAATCACGGTCAGGGGAGGTCAAACCAATTCATCCCCAGTGAAAATATTACAAAAAGTAGAGATCAAAGAGGGCACCTCGATGACAAGGTAGAAGCCAGTCAGGGATCGGCTGATACAACGACTGGCCTTATCCAGCCCTTCGTACAAGTGGACCAAGAGGGCTGCATTCCAATTGTACGGTGTGGGAAAGGTGATATCTACCACGAGTGACAACAAATGAGAACTCACCAGCTCATTCCTGTGACAGAAAATCACCGCACCCATAGTATATAAAATCAGGGCACGCGCCTTCACCACAGCCGCTGCTTTGATTTCAGGGATACATTTGGCAAAGTTTGATGATAACCAAAGGAGTTTGAAGCGAGGACAAGTAAAGTCCGCTGCATCTGACATCATTCCCAGTAAACTCATCCAATCCTCCTCAGTAGGCACCGGAAGGTCATCCTCAAAAGGGACGGACCCCCCATCATATCGAAGACCCAGCTGCATGTATATGTCATATGGGGTAATACCCCACTCTCCAAAAGGAAGCTGAAAGGTATGGGTCTCAGGGTGCCATCTCTCAACCAGAGCAAATAAGAGGGACATGTTTGTCCGACTTAGACGGACCCGAAACAGATGAGCGAAGGGGGTCCACTCTAAAATCTCAAAGAACAATGGTTGTGGGTCCTAGAACCAATCAGGCCAGTGCGTCCTGACCCCACGCCCTCTCAAAACAGCAGGTGCACCACCTTCTCGGACAGTGTTGGACAAATGTCAACCTTCACGGGGTACATAACACGGATCAAGTGATTGGCGGGAGGAGTTAACCTCATTTTTACCACGACGAGGCATGCTGCACAGATAAGGTGCACAAGTAAGTATACTCAAAGGCCCATTCCAAGGCCCATTTCAAAAAGTCCATGTTCAAGGCCCATTTTTAAAAAGGCTCATGTCCAAGGCCCATTTCAAAAAGCCCATTCCAAGGCCCATCTCAAAAGGCCCATGTCCAAGGCCCTTTTCAAAAAAAAAAAAAAAAGCCCATGTCCAAGGCCCATCTCAAAAGCCCATTCTAAGGCCCATCTCAAAAAGTCCATGTCCAAGGCTCATTTCAAAAAAGCCCATGTCCAAGGACCATCCCAAAAGGGCCCAAGTCCAAAGCCCACATTTAGGCCCATGTTCAAGGCCCATTTAAAAAGACTATTTCCAGGCTCATGCTCAAAGCCCACCTGGCCCATGCCAAAACACCTAGTACACATTCCATAAGTCCATTCCCAACATCCCTGCATCTGGACTAGCCAAAATCATGAGGTAGGGGCCCACTTTAAAAATCTCATCCACCCATCATTCAAAAACACCACTTTCACCACGTCCTTGCATCTAGACCAATCAAGATCATGATGTGGGGCCAATCTGAAAAATTTCATCTGTCCATCATCCACCATAAGCAACCGATCATCATTCACATCTTCCATATACACAAATAGACCCCAAATCAGTAATCCAACGGTCCAGATCATCCCAAAAAAAAAGAGAAAAGGGATGAAAAAAGTAAAAAAAATAAAGGGTGGGGCCCCTTTCCTTATCACACCCCACTCCAAAAAAATACAATAATAGTCTAGCCAACCATCTGGCCTGAATAAAATAATTTCGACAAAATTCAACGGTTCAGATCCAATCAAGGTGGTCCAACACCCCTGATCACAGTCTTCTCCAAACTCCAAGAAGAAATTCAACCCATCAAAAGCCCCTAAGATGAATGGCCCAACATGGTTCAGCAAGAGTGTAATGGCTAAGATTACCTGAAATGGAAGGAAAGAGAAAAATATAACAAAAATGTGCTTAGAAAATCTCTCCAAAAATAGCTCCAGGGACCACAATGGGTCCCTGGACGTCCCAACTGCAAGAATAAAATAGAGGAGAAGGCCACACCGGACGGACCGATGCACTGAACGGACCAGCGGTCCAAATGACACGCAGGCGATAGCCGGACTGCCGCCTGGGGCAGTCCGACCGCCGCCCGACCGAAAAAGTGCATGGGGCAGTAGGCTGTTCCTTAGGGCTGGTGAGAGCAACCGATTTTTTTCTTTAACCGCTGGACAATACCCAAAATATTTTTAAAAATAAACCCAAACTCTCAAAGGTTTTCAAAAACAGTCCCGCTTTTTTAAAAGTTATAAAACAGCCTCCAAATCTTTAAAAGTCACCAAAACAGTCCCAAGTCATCAAAACATACCAAAACAGCCTCCTTTTCAAAAAAAAATCTCCAAGAAAAATCTTAAAAAATCCAAAACATCCCAAAAATTGCCAAAACAAGCACGAAATAAAACCCTAGTAAGTATAAGCCTTAAAAGGGTCCGCTTCTTCTAAGTTATTAACCTCATTAATTCATTAGTGAAGGCCATCTGGCTGTTCGATCCAGACTGTGCAATAAAAAACCGGACGATGACGCCCTCCCGCGGGATCGAACGGATCTTTCAAAAAACTCAAAAATATTCCAAACCATTAGCCCCATTAAGTTATTAGTGAAGGCCATCTGACTTTTCTGCAATAAAACCGAACGACAATGCCCTCCCGCGAGGTCGGACGGATGTTTCAAAAAAAAAAATTCTAAAAAAAATAAAAAATAATAATAATAATATACCTCAAATAAAACCGTTAGCCCCACCAACTCAACAAGTGGAGGCAACGCGACTGTTTACTTAACTTTTACGACAAAAAATGGACGACGACGCCCATCCGCAAAATTGTACGGATATTTTCAAAAAAAAAAAATAATTTAAATATATATATATATATTCAAATAAAATTTTTGAGTCTAGCTTCAAAGGGAATAGCTTTCAAATAGAGTTTTCACACCGCACACGGCACGCAGTACACTGAGGAATCTTCCATATTCTCCAGTTACGGCCATTGCACACAGCTAAATAAGATTCGATCTCTTCCAGTTTCCCCAGAGGATGATCGAATCTGTACATGATACATGTATGATTAGCCCGATCTCTATATCTGGACAGTCGTACAGATGCTAGTAAATGATTAGATCTATCTCTGGAAAGAACCATCAAAACTCAAAGTGGCTACAATCCATTGTAACCAAAGTATGAGAATCAGCAGACTGCATGGCAAAAGATTACTCGCACATACCTAGTCTGGAATGTTCAAAAAATTTAATTGAGTCCAAGTTGGCGTAGTGAGTTCCCAGAAAGGCCTCACCAACGCGCAGGGCAGCTTACCATTTTGACAATCAAACGGACCGAATACTCTTAGGGTGATTACGTAGCAAAGGAACGACAGACCAAATAGTACGGGAATCCTCGTAAAGCCGCGACGAATGCGCGGAGGCGCTTTTCAAACTTACCCTCCAATACTATTAATAATCTGACGTGAAAGGGTTGTGATTAGTGATCCGTAAAGTCGCGACGAATGTGAAGGAGTCAATCACAATGTTTTCCTCAACCCTCGTGATATATGCAAGTCATCCCTTTTCCAGACAGTCAACTGACAATGATATAATGGCAGGCAACAAATTCGAGTCACTGTCCCTTTTTCTAACCAGAAGGGTGGGGTGTCCACTCTCTTTGACCTTTGGTTGCTTGCAACCTCGGTCAAAGAGGGGCATCTGTAGACATCCCACCTAGGCTACATCTTGAGAAGGTTAAAACTGTCTAGGAACCATGATCATACCTAATCCCTGCCAAAACCAAACCAAAAGTCCCTAAAACCCAAATCCGTAACCCAAAACCACGATCCAAACCATTTAGCACACATGCAACCCCGCCTATACCCTATACTATGGCCCAAATCCTCTTTACCCAAGCTGAAAGCCATTTTTCTGAGTAAAAAAACCCAAAAGGAGACTTCTAGAACTGAGCCCGGGCGGTAGTCTAACTACCGCCTGTGGTACTTCAAGTGCCGCCACTCACGGGCCGCGTGCGGACAGCTGTCCTAGCATCCAAAAGTCAACTTTCCTTTAAAATTATCCTCTTAGATTTCACTATTTACCTTTTTACCGCTCCCCATATCGAGAGTGTGCCATGTGGCATTCCTCTCCCTTCAACTAATCAGAAGCCTCCTTTTCATCCTTTTAACCCTTACCTACCCCCTATTTATAGCCATGCCATTGGAGAAGGCTATAAATAGCCCTCTCCTCTTCTTATTTCCACACACCACACACACCAAGAGCCACTCTTCACTTCTAAGCTCAAGTGAGAAGGAGAGTGAGAGAGAGAGAGAGAGAGGGAGGAAGAGAGTGAGGGTGAGGAGGAGCTCCAAAGCCCTCAAGTCTAGACTTTTCAGCTATCTCCTTAGCCCACTCCTAACCTTCTTTGCCATCCTGACCTCCCAGCCTAGCCTTGTTGATCATGGTTCAACCCACATCTTAGCCTACTCAAGAGATCAAGCCAAAGATCCATTCATACTACAGGCACCCATCATGACATTTACTCCCTTCTCAACCCCCCTACTTCTCTAGATCTCTAGTGAACGTATGCTCTGTGGCTTTCCATACATCGGATCCTGTCACATCAGAAATTCCTAGTGATCTAGTCCATTTTTTTTACCTCTTTGCATGAACATCATCACATCCGCCCTTTAGACACGCCGTTGGACGTATGCTCTGTGGCTTACCGAAATCTCAGATCTTGTCACATCAAAAATTCATGTATGTGCTTAGTCCCATCACAGCCATAACATCCATCATCCCTTGAGATTATTTTACCATACTGAGTAGAGACCATACATTTGTACGGGCAGAGAGGGTGCCTAACACCTTCCATCTTTGTAACCGAGGTCCCTTACCTAGAATCTCGAATCGCAGACCAGGAGTCAGTCTAAGGTAGGGAACCCACTGAATTTCCCTTACCTTACGTATTTCGTGGTTCTAGCCGACCGCGGGATTCAAAATTTTTTGGTTAGTGGTGACTCCAACATCCATAATCAGCCTATCACCCCCAATCAACTATACAAATTGCAAATCAAGCGTAGACCCCAATTTTTCAGTGTCTACAGAACTGTATGCAAATGATTATATTAGTGGATATGTGATGATGATGTTGCCTTTTGTGTAATCAAGTTTAAATGAGTAGAATCAAGACAATAAGATGAGATTTTAAAAACCAAGAGTCGAATCACCTAGTAATTAATCAAATAGTTTCTTTATCAGTTAAGTTAAAGTATAGTTCGCATATCATTTTTATCAATGTGCGCAATGAAGATCAACTTACTTTCTATAAGGATACTATCAATACATCATGTTAGTTATGCTTACGATATCGAGATTAATTGAGAACTTAAGTACTGATTCCGAATTTTTCCATTTTCCTTCTTTTTCCGATTTTTGATTTTATAATGACGGTAAATTTTTATTCACTCTTTTATAGACCTTGCATTATTTTTTAGTCTTTTCCTATCTTTTCACCATACATGACCTTTTTATCGATCTCACTGTTTTTTTTTTTTAACTAGTTCTTTCCATCTTTTAAGGTGAATAAAATTCTCCACACTTGATTCTCACCATCCATCAACGATTCACATACAAACAAAAAGAAATTCTAGCATTATTCATAAGAAAACATTTTGAAGGTGTCTTGTGATTTAGATTAACATAATATTCAAACTTCCTCTTAATCAATTGAGTGCAAGGACTGTAAGTGATAGACTACTTAGTAGATCAAACTCCAAGAATTCAAAATTCACTTTCTATCTTATTTTAATACTCAAAACAGTCTTAAATACACAACTTATTACTTTCCAAAGAGATAAACATTAAAAAAAAATCAAAAATTTTGTAAATTTTGATCAAAACTGAGAAAACATGATTAGTTTACCTAATCTCTCATCTCCAACCTAAAATCTACATTTTCCTCAATGTAAAAGAAATAAGCATGATTTGTAAGAGAGATAACGTAATTGAAGGAGAAGTGATGGAAAGATAGTACCTGATGAAAGAATTTTGAGGTTTTTTCCAAAGGATCTCAGCGGGAAGGTGGGTTAGCACAAGAATTAAACAGCCGAAAAGCAAACTATCCTAAACAAATGGAAAGAAAACTATCCTAAAACAACGGAAGAAAACTATCCTAAAACAACAGAAGCAAACTATCCTAGTCTTAAATTCTATGAAAGCAATAAACCTAACTCTACCTTTGTCAGACTAGGAGGTCAATCCTAGTAAACAGGATCAATCAGAGGTATGGACATGTCCTCTGAATCAAATTTCTCAACAAATGGCTTCAACTAATGTCCATTTAATTCAAAGGCATTGCCATTATTTGGATTCTTTATCTTAATGGCCCCATAAGGATAGACATTGGTAATAGTGAAAGGACCAGTCCAACAAGATCGAAGTTTACCCGAAAAAAGATGTAACCAAGAATTGTACAAAAGGACTTTTGGACTAACTAAGAATGGTTTTTGAATGATGTTCCTGTCATGGAACACCTTCATCCTATCCTTATAAATTCTCGAGTTCTTGTATCCATCATTCATGATCTTCTCGAGTTCATTCATTTGTAGTTTGTGCAGTGAACCAGCATTATCTATATTGAAGTTTAGATTTTTAATCGCATAGTAGGCCCTATGTTCCAACTCTACAGGTAAGTGGTAAGCCTTCCCATATACAAATCTAAAGGGAGACATTCCAATAGCGGCTTTAAATGCAATACGATAAGCCCATAAAGCATCGATTAACCGGATTGACCAATCCTTTCGATCAGGGTTAATCATTTTCTCTAAAATGTGTTTGATCTCCCTATTAGAAATTTCAACTTACCCACTTGTCTGTGGGTGGTATGGAGTGCTCACCTTATAAGATATGCCACATTTCTTCATTAAGTTTGCAAATGGCCTATTACAAAAATGTGAACCTTCATCACTAATGATGGCTCGAGGCATTCTGAACATGGAAAGGATGTTCTCTATTAAGAATTTAATGACCATTTGATTGTCATTATTCTGACACAAAATTGCTTTGATCTATTTAGTGACATAGTCTACGACGAGCAAAATGGTCTTATAAAATCAATGCCGTAGTAATCAAATGCTTCAATGATCAAAATGGGGTTCAAAGGCATTATGTTTCGACAGGACAATGCTCCCTATTTTGACAATGCTCACAAGTTTTATAAAACTTATAAGTGACCTTGAGCATAATGGGCCAGTAAAAGCCACATTGCAGAATTTTGGCCATAATATTTTTAGCAAAAAATTGACCACTAAAAGCCTGAGAATGATAAAAGGAGATGAAACTTTAGTGTTCATTGTTTGGCACACATCTCCTTAAGATTTAGTCTGGGCAATATTTAAACAGATATGGATCAACTCAGAAGAACTTGCATACCTCGATAAAGAATTTTTTCTTATTTGCGTAGTCCAATGTGTCGATGTGAAACCTATAACAAGATAATTAACATTATCTGCAAATCAAGGAGAATGAGAGACTTTAAACAACTGTTCAATAGGGAACATGTCATTTATACATGTCATCTCAAGGGAATAAGAGAGATCAAAGCGGGAAAGATGGTCAACCACTATGTTCTCTACTCCCTTTTTATCTTTTATTTCCAAATCAAATTCTTAGAGTAAGAGGATCCATCTTATCAGGTAGGACTTAACAACATTCTTAGAAAGAAGAGACTTGAACACCACATGATCTGTGTAAATGACGATCTTGGATCAGATCAAGTAGGACCTAAATTTGTCCAAAGTGAATACTATGGCTAAGAGTTCCTTTTCCATAGTAAAGCAGTTCACTTGGGCAAGATTTAGAGTTCTACTTGTGTAATGAATAACGTAGGGTTTATATGCTTTTCTCTAGCCTAAAACTGCCCCAAGAGCATAATCCGACGCATCGCACATAAGTTCAAAAAGAAGGTTATAGTCAGGTGGCTGCATGATAGGTGTAGTGGTTAACATGCCCTTGAGCTTAGTTAAAGCTTCCTGGCATTGCTTAGTCCACTCGTATGGTGCATCATGTAAGTGTTATGGTTTCCTACTCCTTTATTTGTCAAATTTTGTGATGCCAAAAATATAATTTTTGTCTTGTGTAGCATGTTGATTTATATGATCAAGACACTGCATCACAATGCTTCAAGTTAAGAATGGTGATCTACATCAAGAAGTGCAAGGTCAAATACTTTGTCCACTTCCATAAGCTTTAATGTTCAGAGTTTTTAAAAGCTACATCTAAAAGATGAGTGCTTATTCAAGACTCAAGATAACGTTCAACTTAAAATGAATAACAACTCAAGAATGACAAATCCAAGCTTTTAAAGATCTCAAAGTTCAAGCTACATCATGTAGAGATCTCAAGCTTCATAATCATCAAAGTTCAACCATCATCTGAAGAAATGAAGTTTCAATGTTCATACTTCATGTCTCAGGCATGAAAGACCGTAGGTTAACCTTAAGGTGGGTCGTTTTGTATAAATAATTCAAATTGAATCACTTTATATGAATTTGGACTGTTCTAAGACTAGTCCTAAACTCTGTTCGACAAGTCTTAACACTTCTTTGACCAGTCCAAGAAATTCCAGGACTAGTCCTAAGTTGTTACAAATTTTCAAAAATTTTTGGTTGAGCCACGACCAGTCCTGGACTCTGCTCAACTTATCGTATGAACAGTGCACGATTCATTCATGACCAGTCCAGTAGCTTCGACTCAAACTACATCAATGAAACCTATTTCCTCACAACCAGTCGTGGGCTGGTCATGACTAGTCGTGGAGGGCTCACGACCGGTCGTGAACAGCTTATGACAAGTCGTGGAGTGGTTTTATCTGATCATGCTCAAAAATTTAAAAATCTATTCAACATATGACTAGTCGTAGTGTCCTCAGGACCAGTCGAAGGTGGGATTTCTGCAACTATAAATAGAGTACGAATTTCAGAGTTTAATAATCCAATTTAAGTAAAATCAAGTCATCAATCTGAGATAAGTTTGTGTTCATTTTAAGCTACTTTGTCGATATTTAATATTCTCTTTTGTTAGCTCTATCAATTTAATTTTATTTCTATATTCCAATCTGATTTGAAAGAGGAATTGCTGTATTCCTTCTTCTTGGAATCAAAATCAAATAGAGCTAGCCTAACTGGTTTAATTTAAAATCAATCTAAAACCTAGAACCATTTCAAAGTTAGTATTGGACATTGAACTTCTATATTCAAACTTCTACTCCGATTGGTTCTTCTGGACTACTACAAAAGGAGAAATCCAGGTATTTTACATTATTGTAAATTTCCTTAATTTGGTTTCTTTTGAGATTAAGCAAGAAAAATCTCATTGTATTGGTTATTTAAGGAGAGCCAGAAAACTCAGAGGTTGGGGGTTTTTGAATTGTGTAAGCCCATTTGAAAGACACAATTGTGAAGGTTTTAGGTGAACCTGAGAAAAACCTATTTTTCATAGTGAACACGAATATCCCCTGTGTGAGGATATTAGGAGTGGAGTAGCAAGCTGTGTGGCTCTTGTTTAACAGTTGGTGTACACATAGGCAAACTGCTATAATTCTTTGTGTCTTGTGATTTGAATGTTTGTGTAATTTCTATTTCTTTTATCATTCAAATTTGTGGGATGTATGTGTGGATGTGAATGTTGTAATATTTTCATTTCAAGCATTGTGGGGAATGATGTAATAGTTTAGACTTTTATTCTTGCTATTTCTTTTTATTCCTCTTCAGTTTGAGTTTTTAATATAAAGACCTTTCTAGAAATAAGGTTGTCCTACCATAAACCTTGGTTTTTGGTGTAAGGTTGTCCTTAGAATAACATTTGTATCAACCTCTCAAGACTAGAATTTTGAGGTTGCTTTTCATTTCAGTACTATGATTTATTTATAGTGCTATCTTTCCTTTATTCATTTAAATTCTGTAGTTAAAGTTTAAATTTGACATAGTCCTATTCACCCCCCCCCCCCCCCCCGCCCCCTTTGGGATATATAGCTGGGCCTTTTCAAGTGGTATCAGAGCCTAATAGCTCGTTTTAATTGTTATATTTTTGGATTTATTTCCTGAGCTAACCGATCTAAGCTATTTATAAGATGTCAAATTTTGATAGCCTTTCAGTCACTAGGCCTCCACCATTTGATGGCTCCAACTATGCCTATTGGAAAGCCAGGATGAGGATTTTCCTTAAATCCATGGATGAAAGTGTGTGGCAAGCCACAATGACTGAATGGAACCCTCCTACCACTAAAGTGACTGGTATCAATGGTTCAAAATCAATGAGAGTAACACCTTATTTTTCTTGGACCACTCTTCGAAAAAATGAGAGTAGTGCCAATGCAAAAGCATTAAATGCAATCACTTGCGCACTATCACTGGATGAATTCAAAAGATTTATATCCTGTGATACTACAAACCAAGCTTGGAATATTTAAGAAATGACACACGAGGGTACATTAATTGTTAAGAAATCTAAAGTCCAACTCTTCACAACCAAATTTGAGGAAATACATATGGAGGAAAATAAAATGTTCATGAACTTTTATACAAGATTAAATGACATTGTAAACTCTATGTGGGGTCTTGGTGATAAAATTTCAGAAAGTAAAGTGTGTGCAAAGATACTACGTTCACTTCCTGAACGGTTCAATTATAATGTAACCGCGATCCAGGAACTTCGTGATACAGACAATATAAGGGTAGAAGAACTAGTTGGGTCTTTACAAACCTATGAGTTTAATTTTAAAGCTCCTAAAGGTAAATCTATCACTCTTAAATCGTCTAAATGTATTTCTCAAGAAAATTCTGATTTAAAAAATTCTGAAGACGATATGGCTCTTTTAATGAAAAAGTTTTACAAGATTTTCAAAAGTAAAAAGAGGGTTGACTTTCAAAAATCAAATGATAAGTAAAGATCTAAATCTAAATCTAAAACTTGAAAATCTTTAAAAGATAGTCAGTGTTACAACTGCCAAGAATATGGACATTTAGCAAATAAGTGTTCTAAAAAGGACAAACCTAAAAAGAAAGGAATGTTGGCTACTTGGGATGAATCTTCTAGCACTAAAGTCTCTTCTGAACCAGAAGATTCTGAAACCGAGTCAAGCAATGTAGTCAAAGCCCTTATGACTCTAGCCAAATTCACTTTTTCAAATCACGATGATTTAACTAGTAAAGAAAATCTGAATAGTGATTATGAAAATGAAGAAGATCTTCAAGATGCTTACAATGCCCTATACAAGAAAAGTTGTAAAATTATCGTAAAACTAAAACTTCAGAAAGAAAAGTTTTCAAAGCTTAAAGAAAATTTTAATTCTCTTGTTTTAGAAAAATCCCACATTTCAAATTGTTTTGAAAAATAAAAATGTGATTTAGATTTTAAAACCTCCTTGATTGAAAATCTTAAATCTGAAAATGAAAAACTTAAACTTGAAATCTCTTCATTTTTGAGTTTTTAGGATACATGGAGGTACGCCCAAGGTGATCCAAAGTTAGAAAAACTTTTATCTGGATCAAGAAAATGTGGCAACCGATCCGATTTTGGCTGCAATAAAAATGTTTCTCCTAAATAGAAGAATACTCCTCCTAAGTTTGTGAAAGGAGAGTCTTCAAACTCAAAAGGGAATAGTTCAAATCAAAAGTTTTCTAAAATGCCAAAATGTTTTAATCTTTTAAACCTAAAAGAAATTATATCAACTATAAAAATCAGAATCGAAACCCTTTAGCTGAGAAAATAGTTGATCTACTTAGAAGCTCTTAAAATCTAACTCAGTAGGTGATTCTTACAACAATTACAAATATAAGAAGACCAAGTATACTCCTAAACCCAAAACAGTTATGAAATGGGTTCCTAAAGTTACTTGCTTGATTGCCCACATAACTTTCAAAGCTTCAAGTCATTCAAAGTGGCACTTAGACAGTGGATGCTCAAGGCATATGACTGGTGATAAGGGTCTATTCATGACTCTTAAAGACATGACTAATGGTTAAGTCACATTTGGTGATGGTAGCAACTGCTGGAGTATTAATTGGTCGAAGAACATAGTGTTAAATTTTCTAACCTAGGGTGTGAAATTTTAAACAAAAATGGTTCAGTAATATTAACTGGTCGTAAAACATCTGAAAACTACTATATTGTTAGTGATTCTATCTCATCTATTCAATCGTGTTACATGGTCCATACCGATGAGACCGAATTATGACATAAACGCCTTAGACATGTACACTACCATAATCTATATAGATTGAGCAAAAGAGAACTAATAAGAAGTCTACCTAAATTACAAAAAGTAGATAAAATATGTGGTGCATGTCAGATTGGCAAACAAACTAGGAGTGCTCACAAAAAGGTGGACTCCAATGCCACATCTAAACCTCTCGAACTTCCCCACATGGATCTTATAGGACCAACCAGGACGGAGAGCGGAAGTGGCAAAAAATACATACTTGTGATCATGGATGATTATACCAAATGCACTTGGGTAGCCTTTTTAAAGGATAAATAAAAAACCCTTGATGAAGTGAAAATAATTCTCAAACGAATCCAAACGGAAAAAGATTCTCAAGTCTATAAGATACGTAGTGATCATGGATCAGAATTTGAGAATAGCAGTTTTGAGAAGTTCTGTTGCGATCAAAGAATATCACATGAATTCTCTGCACCTAAAACACCACAAAAAAATGGAATTGTTGAAAGAAAAAATAGAATACTTCAAGAAATGGCTAATTTAATATTGAATAGTATGAAGCTCCCTAAAAATCTTTGGGCTGAAGCCATAAATACTACATGCTATATAATCAACCAGGTCTATATGAGAAAATCAAACTGTAATATGGCTTATGAAATATGGTTCAACAAGAAGCCTATTGTCAAATACTTTTGGGTTTTTGGCAGCAAGTGCTATATTTTACGTGACCGTGAAAATCTAGGTAAGTTTGACACCAAAAGTGATGAAGGGATATTTTTAGGATATTCCTTGAACAGATGAGCATATCGAGTATTGAATAAGGGGACCGATGTTATTCAAGAGTATATCAATGTGGTCATTGATGATCACTTGAATACACCTGTCTCAAGTTCTGATAATGATGAAGTTCTTTTAATTGACAAACCAGATACTTCATCAAATCAAACTAATTCTGAACTAAGGACTGTTAAAGATCATCCAACTACTCAAATTGAATATTCATGCATGCTTGTATCATAGTGTATATATATTTGATAATTTATGGGTTTAAATTTTAAATTTTTATGAAAAATGCATAGTTTAGTTGGTACACGACTAGTCGAGGATGTACTCAACCACTCATGGCACGACCGGTTGAAGACATCCCACGACCAGTCGTGTAGCGCACTGGGTCATTTAAAATTAGGGGAAAAACTCATTTTCTCATTTCTTATTTCCTTTCCAATGAGTCGTGGCACGACTAGTCGCACCCACCTTCTAGATCTTCAAGGTTAGTGCATCATTTCTGTTTTAGTCGTAGATTCTAGTCTATATTACTTCATTTTTACTCTTGGATTAATTTATTTTGTGATTCATTGAGATTTTAGGGTTTTCTTTTGAAAAATATGATCTTAGCAAACCCACTCTATCCTCTTTGCATCTTCTTGTTTCTTTGTGCTTCTTCTTGAAAATGGATGTTAGAGGAAAAAAGAGAACTTTCAGTGGATTTGCTCTAATTGCATGGTGCCACCTTTGGTCACCCGAAGACGATCCCTTATATGTGCGAGATTTGCATTTGCGTAATGTTATTGTTGAGCGATTCGTCGATCTTGATCATATTGCTCCTTTTGGTATTCTCCCACTTCTTCAAGCTGTTGGATGGGCTAACATCTTACATTGGGGTGGGCCTGCATACCAGTCTATTGCTCAGTCCATGTTTGCATGCATTACTGATTTTTTGACTGAGAATTTAACGTTTAAAATTGATGCTAGAGAAGGTCCATTTGAAATTGATCGCCATCTGATTTCAGGGCTAATGGACATACTTGTTAAAGGCGAGGGTATTGTAACGTCCCGAAAACATATGTACTGAGACCCGAGTACCACCTCAAGCAGAAATCACTTAGGACTAATTCCTTTAGAAATTAAACAAGAGTTAACTAGTGCTAAACTAGATTACCTGCGAAATTAACACCAATCACTTTAAATATGATCTGCAAATCCAAAACTTGTAGAATTATTAACACTACATTACCCTAAAATCTAGGATCAATCTCTAAACCCAGTTGCTCTCAGGAGCACAATGAAACTCCGTATCAGACCTGGACCGTACGTCGAAAGTTCGATAGTGGCAAACTTAGACAGTTATGATCGTCTAGTTGGACTTGACAATCACCTCAAAAATTAAGTCTAGATGATGTCCTGAGACTATTTTCTTGAGTACGGAGCGAAGAGTGTGAGAAAAGTGAATATTTTTAAAAATTAAATATGAATTTAAGTAATCTGAGTCATGTCACTTGTAGACCAATTATAAACATTCTGACCGTTGGATTCTGACCCAAATTCACCCTTGAATTAGGAAAGTTGGCCCACACATGTCAAGATACTTGTGGCCCTGATCGAGAATCGGTGACCGCTGAACTGAAATTGGACCGCCACGGTCGATCTATAAACCTGATCAGACTGAAAACTTAACTTGATTAAGATCCAATATCTATGAGCTTAAGTCCGATCGCATTCAATAAAAGGACCTCCAGAAATGCTCTGTTAGATCGGAATAAGCCTGATTTGGTTATTACCTAAGTATGCCATGACCCTGGAGCTATTTTCGTTAGTTTTACCCCTATATAAGGACCTTAAACCCTCTCTCACATATCCTATACGAATTCTAAACCCTAGCTAAGATAAGAGAGAAAAGAGAGAGAAAGTGAGAGAGAAGTTGGAGATTCTCCCAGGGATCTACCCTGCCTCTCTACATTTCTAATCCACCTATCTGAATCATTATTCCGGTGATTCTAATACCATACATAGGTAAGAAATCCTAACCCTAACCTGTTCTAGGGTTTTCAATAGTTTAAGTAATGATGTAGCTAACCTATTTCATATTCTAGGTTGTCTATCCGCCGTTGACTAAGACTTATCGTTTAAATCATATCCGTTTCGTATTTTTCAATTTAAGGTGTGGACTATAGACATATAGATTATAGTTTTCAAAGCTTTCAATGTCAGATAATGATTTATTACTGACGTGGGTGCCATTACACATGCTAAATGCACTATCTGTTTAATTTTACGTCTATATATAAACTATGTTGTAAATAGAGTATTTTATGTGTATGCTGAAATGTTTGTATACATATGAAATTTGACGTTGTGATTGCCATGATTAATTACCGTAGGTATATGATTTTTACATATGCGACAACTCCTTGGTAAAAGGATTTTCCCAAATGTATATTATAACCAACATATGTGATGTATGTTGGAAGGTGTAGTCTAAGTGTTTGTGAAAATGTCTAAATGAGTCAGGAACTAGTAAAGTGTGATTTCTAAGGGAATTGGGATATAAATCCCAACTACCTTAACTGTGTGTATGATTTCCTCCATGTACGATACAGTTTACTTATTCATGTTTATCTGTATGTATGATTTCCTCCATGTATGTATTCCATAATATGCTCACATGATTGTAGGGATTGACTTAAGTGTTTATTAATGCTTAAATATCTCATATGCTTATTGTGATTGCAAGTGATTAGGACTATATCATAGTCCAGGTAATCGGTAACAGTTCTCAAACTAGTGGCTGAGAATGTGTTCGCCACGCAGGATGTTTTCGACGAATCCAAGCCGTACTTGGGATGTTCGGCAGTGGTTAGGCCACACGAAGTGTTTATGCACTTCATGTCGATCAATTCAACGTGCGCTCATCCTAGTCGAGCTCATCAATTAACCTGATTGACTGATGTATGTTCACCATATTTGGACACCATTGCTTGAATTTAGGGTACCAAATTTACCAGTGAGATCCCGTTAACCTTAGTACCTCGATCTCCTAAGACTCATGAGCGGGGCATGGTGGTATGGGATACGTTGGTCGAGCTGTCGGCTTACGCTGGGGCGACAAGCCTCCCTGTAATGAGCAGTGAACAACCCAGACTCGTGAGCCGAATACGGTGGTTTTGGACACTGTATTCGTGCTGTTGGCCTACATTGATTAGTGACTAGCCCTTTGTAGTGACATCGAGAATACCCTGAAACTGCATTGAGGTGACGAGCCTTATTGTAGCATCTAGGGTATAACTAGGCCTGTATTGATTGGTGACGAGCCCTTTACAGCGACTTAGAACCGTAACATCGTATGAGATTTACTAGGATTAACGACCCTAGAATGGATCATCATTTAGGAAGTGATACAGGGGAGGTACCTTAGCTTCCCAATCATGCTGTGTGAAAAAAGACTAATAAGAACTTGGTAATTATTCTCATAACATCGCATTGCATGTGCCGTTGGTGTTGGTGTAGAGTACAGTGGTAGTGATTCATGTCGCGATCGTTAGATGTTGTCGCAAGAGGGAGTGTAGGCATGGGCATGCATCATTACTTCATATCATTCTTGCATTAACAAGAGTATCTGGGACATGATTGATTATACTGCTTTATCATTACAGCTTGATTGAATTAATAACATGTTAACCTTTGCTATATAGCTCCACTAAGTTGATCACTCACTCCCACATTTTGGGATAGTGTTTAAATACCAACCAGACTCTGTTTTAGCTATAGGTGATGGTGACACCTATGAGGCAGATCCGGACTATGAGGTTGACAAGGAGGCATTCTCTTACATACAGTTTTTGGGCAAATTCGCATGAGTCGAGTCCGGATTGACTGGGCTTCAGAGATTATGCATGTAGAGGACTATTACATTCTTTTTGACATTTTGTATTTTTGATAAAACACTTATAATTATGACCTAACAGAGCATACATATCTTGGGGACTTATATTGGTATATATATTTCTTTAGTCTTCCGCTTGCATATTCTAACTGTCCCTAGTTTATGTGTGCTGATTTGGCTTAATCTATTTCATGTTTCATGCACTAATACATACAACATACAACCATCATTAACCATGTTGCATAAGTGATGTTTTGGAACTCAGGAGTTGAGTTATATTTGACCCCCAATTTTTAGGGTGTTACAAGTATTCCTATTCATACTCTAGTTGAGAAACCCTCAGAAATAGAAAAATGCATGCTCACTAGAGATTTATACAATATGAATGTGCAATGGGCTCAGAAAGGGAATGTGCTCCCCTCAAAGTACTTATTACTCAAATACAGGATTCTCCATAGAATCTTTATTTCAAATCTGTATTCAGGTTCTGGTAATAAAACAGAACTGACTTCCTTTATGGTTCGGGTTTTGCATTCTGTCATCTTTGGTACTAAAGTTTGTCTTCCTTCGTTAATATGTCATTCCATCATTCAGTTTCATCTCCATCTAGGTCACAATGATATTCCATTTACCTATCTTATGACTATGTTAGCTTCTCACAGGCTAGTTGTTATGCCTGTTGGAGAGGCTCCTATCCATCATCTTATTTTTAACAATTCAAATATTAATAAGATGAAATTGGAATTGGCTCTTGGCCAAGTGAATGTTGGTGAAGGTGGAACTAAAATAGGGAATGAAGATGAAGCTGGTGATCTTCCTCCTAATGATATAAATATGGATGGCATTTTTTATGAAATTGAATCCGACTCTGGAAATGATCCTAACTATGAACCATCTGATTTTGATGTGCGTCTACGTGCACTTGAGGAGAAGGTAGAGAACATGAATGTTGCCCATGATTTATAATTTAAATATACGTGTAAGTAACTTAGGTGCTTAAATAAGGGCCTTCATCAACTTGATTCTACCATACCTGCTCCTTCTTCTGGATCTAATTAAGTAGCTTATCCATTGGTCTCTAATAATTTTTTTACTTTGCTTTGGTTAGTGAGTGGACTTTATTTTACTTTAGTTTGGTTAACTGACTTTGGTTTATGTTGGGAATGAGATGTGAACTTTGAATTTGCTTATATTTTTCTCATATCTTGCGTAGTTAATTCCTTTATTGCTCTCTTGTTTGTTTTCCTCTTCCATATCTTATTTGCTTCCTTTGTCATATTATGACAAAAAGGGGGAGAAGATTTCATGTATTTTGGATTGATTGGAATGGGGATATAGATAATTGTAGGATTAATTTTTTTTTTTTGCATTAATTATATATATGTGTGTGTGTGCGCGCGCTACTCAGGGGGAGTAAATAAGGGTAAATAAGTAAGGGATTTGACTTGTTTTGCCTAGCTCATAATGATGTGTGCTAGTTGATAATAACTGGTGCAGGATACTTTATTGAGCATGTTGTGCTTTTCTTATTTTTTATTGGAGTGTGTTTTGTCACAAATTTGACAAAGGGGAAGATTTTAAGTGCTATAGTTTCCTACTCTTTTAGTTATCAAATTTTGTGGTGACAAACATAATCTATGTCTTGTGCAATATGTTGATTTATATGATCAAGACACTGCATCACAATGCTTCAAGTTAAGAATGATGATCTACATCAAGAAATACAAGGTCAAATACTTTGTCCACTTCCGTAAGCTTCAATGTTCAGAGTTTTTAAAAGCTACATTGAAAAGATGAGTGCTTGTTCAAGACTCAAGATAACGTTCAACTTAATATGAAGAGCAAATCAAGAATGACAAATCCAAGCTTTTGAAGATCTCAAAGTTCAAGCTACATCATGTAGAGATCTCAAGCTTCATAATCATCAAAGGTCAACCATCATCTGAAGAAATGAAGTTTCAATGTTCATACTTCATGTCCCAGGTATGAAAGACCTTAAATTGACCTTAGGGTAGGTCATTTTGTATACATAATTCAAATTGAATCACTTTATATGAATTTGGACTGTTCTAAGACTAGTCCTGAATTCTGTTCAACTAGTCCTAGCACTGCTTCGACCAGTCCAAGAAATTTCAGGACCAGTCCTAAGTTGTTGCAAAATTTTGGAATTTTTTGGTTGAGCCATGACCAGTCCTGGACTCTGCTCAACCGGTCATGTGAACAATGCATAATTCATTCATGACCAGTCCAGCAGCCTCAACTCAAACTACAATAATGAAACCTGGTTCCTCATGACTAGTCATGGGTTGGTCACAACCAATCGTGGAGGGCTCACGACCGATCGTGAACAGCCTACGACCAGTCGTGGAATGGTTTTAGCCAATCACGCTCAAAAATTCAAAAATCTATTCGACCTACAACTAATCGTAGTATCCTCAAGACCAATCGAAGGTGCAATTTCTGCAACTATAAATAGAGCACGAATTTCAGAGTTTGATAATCCAAATTAAGTAAAATCAAGTCATCACTCTGAGATAAGTTTTTGTTCATTTTAAGCTACTTTGTGCATATTTAATATTCTCTTTTGTTAGCTTTGTCAATTTGATTTTATTTCTATATTTCAATCTGATTTAAAAGAGGAATTGTTATATTCCTTCTTCTTGGAATCAAAATCAAATAGAGCTAGCCCAACTGGTTTAATTTAAAATCAATTTAAAACCTAGAACCATTTCAAAGTGAGTATTGAACATTAAACTTCTACATTTGAACTTCTACTTTGATTGGTTCTTCCGAGCTGCTACAAAAGGAGAAATCTAGGCATTTTACATTATTATAAATTTCCTTATTTTGGTTTCTTTTGGGATTAAGATAGAAAAATCTCATTATGTTGGTTATCTGAGGAGAGCCAGAAAACTCAGAGGTTAGGGTTTTTGAATTGTGTAAGCCCATTTTAAAGACCCAATTGTGAAGGTATTAGGTGAACTTGAGAAAAACCTATTTTTCATAGCGAACGCTAATTTCCCCTGTGTGAGGATATTAGGAGTGGAGTAGCAAGTTGTGTGGCTGTTGTTTAACAATTGGTGTACACACCGGCGAACCACTATAATTCTTTATGTCTTGCGTTTTAAATGTTTGTATAATTTCTATTTCTTTTGTCATTCAAATTTGTGGGATGTATGCGTAAATGTGAATATTGTATTATTTTCATTTCAAGTATTGTGGGGAATGTTGTAATAGTTTAGACTTTTATTCTTGCTATTTCTTTTTATTCCTCTTTAGTTTGAGTTTTTGATACAAAGACCTTTCTAGAACTAAGGTTTTCCTACCATAAACCTTGGTTTTTGGTGTGAGGTTGTCCTTAGAACAACATTTGTATCAACCTCTCAAGATTAGAATTTTGAGGTTGCTTTTCATTTCAGTATTGTGATTTATTTATAATGCTATCTTTCCTTTATTCATTTAAATTAGTAGTTAAAGTTTAAATTTGACATACTCCTATTCCCCCCCTCCTCTCTCTCCCCCCCCCCCCCCCCCCCCCCACTCTAGGATATATAGCTAGACCTTTTCACATCCTTTTAAAGTAGATTATATAGAGGACGAGAGAGGTGACTAAATTCCTTTATGAATCTCTTGTAAAAACCTGCATGTCCTAATAAGGATTACACATCTCGTGTGTTCTTGGGTGGAGGTAAGTTAGAGAAAAGATCAATCCTAGCCTTATCCACCTCAATTCCCTTGGATGAAATGATATGTCCAAGGACAATTCCCTTACGAACCATGAAATGATACTTCTCCCAATTCAGTACCAAATTCTTTTCCTCACATCGCTTCATCACATCTTTCAAATTATCCAAGCATTCGCTGAAGGATGAACTAAAAACTGAGAAATCATCCATGAAGATCTCTTAATATAACCCCACAATATTAAAAAAAATACTCAACATACATCGCTGAAAGGTGGCGGGGGCATTACATAGTACAAATGGCAGCCTTCGGTAAGCAAATGTGTCAAAAAGACATGTGAATGTGGTCTTTTCTTGATCTTTAAGGGCTATCTCGATCTGATTGTAGCTCGAATATCTGTCAAGGAAACAATAATAGGAATGACCAGTTAGCCTTTCCAAGATTTGATCAATGAAGGGCAAAGGGAAGTAGTCCTTCCTCATAACGGTATTTAACTTCCTATGGTCAATGCACATTCTCCAACTAGTAGTGACTCTAGTTGGCACGAGTTCATTGTTGGCATTAGCTACAATGATAATTATGGACTTCTTAGGAACCACCTGAGTTGGACTCACCCATTGGCTATCGGATATAGGGTATATGATTCGCACATCTAATAGCTTAAGAACCTCGGCCTTAACCACTTCCTTCATGTTTGGATTTAATCTACATTATGGTTATCGGGAGGTCTTCACATTATCCTCTAGATAAATGTGGTGAGTGCAAATTAAAGGGTCAATTCCCTTGAGGTCCGCAATCGACCATCCAAAAGCTCCCTTATGCTCAATGAGAGTATAAATGAGCATACTTTCCTGTTCTTACTCAAGGTAGAAAGAAATCACCACTTAGTATATCTCATCTTGACCTAAATAAATATATTTCAAATTAGAGGGCAAAAGTTTTAGGTTAAGCTTTGGTGTCATGAGGTTAAAAGGTAGAGGCACTACATTAGTTTGGGAAAATTCTTCGAATTGTGGCCTCCACCGTTTAACTTCAAGTACCGGCACGGTATAAAGCATGGTCCCCATCTCCCTAACCATGTCATCATTAAAATCATGGGATTGGGCCAAGCATGTCTCTAGAGGGTCTGAGGATAAGGTCAGAAGTACTCTATCTTTCACGAAAGAATTAATCAGGTTAATATCGTGGTAATTATTTTCATCCTCTAAATTTTTTCCTGTGTTGAAACAAATATTCAACTCCAATGTCATATTCTCGTAGGACATACTCATGATTCCATTCCTTCAATTGATGATTGCATTAGAAGTGGCAAGGAATGGGCGACCAAGAATGACGGGAATTTGAGTGCTTTTTTCCATGATGGGTTGAGTATCTAAGACGATGAAATTTACCGAATAATAGAATTTATCAACCTGGACCAACAATCCATGATTATCCCTCTCGGTACGCAGATTGAGCGATCAGCAAGTTGTAATGTGGTTCAGGTGGATTTTAATTTACCTAAACCCAGGTGCTCGTAGACCAAGTACGGGATCAGATTCACGCTCGTGCCTAAGTCAAGAAGTGTGTGCTTAATCCAATACTTCCCAATTACGCAAGTAATGGTTGGGCTACCAGGATTTTTGTACTTTTGTGGCACATCTTCCTTTAAGATGACACTCACATTTTCAGTTAAAAAGATTTTCTTTTGGATACTTTGTCGTCTCTTGGTCATACACAAGTCTTTTAAAAATTTACAATATGAAGGTATTTTCTTAACGACATCTAGTAGAGAAATATTGACCTTCACTTGCTTAAGAACCTCTAGAATGTCCTGAGAGTTAGAGAGAGATTTTGGTACTGTCAACCGTTGGGAAAATGGGACAATCAGCTTGCCTTGAAGTTCTAGTTCTAATTCTTGCGGAGCAGTGCTAGGCCTATCATTGTTGTACTCTTTCGAGTCCTTAGGCTTTTCAGCCCTATCTGGAATAGTTTTGTCAATGGTCTTCCCACTCCTAAGAGTGGTGATAGATTTAGCTTACTCTATCTAATTTGAAGAGCTTCGATCACTTATCTCATATTGCAGTTTGGAATTGGGGAGAGGTTGAGCAGGAAGCATACCCTTTCCCCCAATTGTTAAGTGCGACTCTATCCTTTGAATAGATGACGCAAGTGTTCCCAATGCTAATCTGATATCCTGCTTGAGTGGCTCTTGGTCTGGAATATGTTTTTGAACCGGATCCTCTTGAGGTTTCCCTTGAATTGGAATTTGATTAGGGAATCCTTGAGGAGTAGCCATTTGTCCATTCCTTTAATTGAAGTTTTGATGATTTCTCTAACTAGGATTGTATGTATTGGAGGTGGGTCCATTAAAAGGTCTTTGGTAACTATTCACAGCATTAGATTGCTCATTTATTGCCTCTTGAATAACAGGTATTGTTGGACAGTTTTCAGTTGTGTGAACGTTGCAAGCATAAATACCGCAAACAGTTTCCTTAACCTTATCCTTCTTTAGTTCCATAGCCTCGAATTGCCTTATGAGATTAGCCACTTTAGCATTGATATCATCATCCTTTTTTAAAAGGCATATTCCACCCCTCTCTTTTGATTGAGTGGGTCAAGAGGTGGTGCTCAATTTTGGGGGGATGTCCCATGATTGTGCGGTTTTAGCGAGTTTGTCAAAGTAATCCCACACCTCATCGACATTTTTGTTCAGGAACTCCCCATTGCACCTCGTCTCGACAAATTGGGAAAGATGTCAGTCCATCGTGAAAGAAGGTTATTATGCGCCACATTTCAAAACTGTGTTGTGGGCATGAACGGACGAGATCCTTAAACCGTCCCCAACATTGGAAGAATGTTTCATCTTCCTTTCGGGTGAAGTTCATGATCGACTTCTTGATGGTGTTCGTCGTATGGTATGAAAAGAAATTTTTTATGAACTCCATCATGTCATTCCATGTGCCAATAGATCGTGGATGTAGTGAGTGCAACCACATCTTAGCTTTCTCTTTCAAGGAGAAAGGAAAGAGTTTCAGCCTGACTTGTCCTCAGAAACATTAGGAAAGTATAAAGTAGCTATAACCTCATCAAATTCTTGCAAGTGCAGGTATGGACTTTCAGATTCAAGTCTAAGGAACTTAGGAAGGAGATGGATCGCTCTAGGCTTAATATCCATGTTTCCTATATTTTTTGTAAAAACCATATAAAAAGGAGTGCTCACTCCTGCCAATTGTAAGCAATCTCGTAAAGTATGAGGCGGAGGTGCATGGTTCACATCATTCTCATCCTGGACTTCCACAACTCAAGGTTGTGGCTGATCAGCTGTTATTGTGCAGCCATAACCTCAATTAACTTTGAGGATCTCGAGTGGTGTCTAATCCTTTGATGGATAGATAACTCCTCAACTAATCCTCTTTCACTCAAAAGACGTCGAGCGTTATCACGGACCCATTGGGCATGAAACACTCTCAGCCGTCAATTTCAGATTCTAACCTAAACCTAAAAGGAAAAAGAAGAAAATAGAAATTTAAAAATAAGGAGAGAAAATTAGAAAGAAGTTACCAAATTAGAAGGTTCTATGTTAGGATCCTGCAAAAGAAAATGGAAAGTGAGTTAGTTTCTAAAAAAAAGAAAAAAAGAAAAAAGAAAGAAATTGAGTTTCTAAAAATGAAAAAGGAAAGTTTCTAAAAACAGAAAATAAAAAGTTTTTAAAAAGAGAAATGGTTAGTTTCTGAAAATAAATTAGGAAATTTTCTATCCTAGAATTAGAAAGTACATCTAAAAATAGAAAAGGAAAGTTTTTAAACATAAAAATAGAAAGCAAAGTTAGTTTCTATGAAAACTTAGAAAAAACCCTAACCCTACAAATAGAAAATAGAAAAATCATAATCTTAACCCATTCTAAAACTAGTCAATCTTAGAAAAACACAACCATAGTTCCCGACAACAGCGCTAAAAACTTGTTCACAACCCTAAGTGTAGGACGCAATGTAGTAATAATCTTGGTGAGACCGAAGTCGAATCCATAGAGACTAATCTTGTGTGTTGTTTGAAAGCAACTAGAAGAAGATATGAATATAAATATGAATTAATTGAGAGAGTAATTGTGATTAAAGTGTTTAAAACTAACAAATTCAAATGTGGTAACTAGGGTTTCCAAGGATCCACTTGTAGAGATCAGGGAGCCCTATTACTTGATTCAAGTCATATGATTGGAATTGGAGTCCTATCCTATCCAATTAGAAGATATGCAATTAAGATTAATCTGAACTTTCCTTGACCTAATTCTCAATGGAGGAAAATTGTGATAATTAGAAGAGATTCCATCACCAAACCATGCTCATAAGACGATGGCTAACAACACGATTTGCCAATCCTAACAAATATCAACTTCATTGAAAACTACGATGGCCCTTAGAAGTTTGAACGGTGGATATCACTATCCACTATTCTAATGGTGGGGTCCACTTGAACTTTAGATCTGACTCATTCTTGAACTGAAGACTTAAAATGAGCTTTCAAAATGGTTGGACAGCTTGGATGCAACAAATGCATCTTGGTGGGTCCCATAGATGAATGGCGTGGAGGAAACAGGTGGGACCGACAGAACATGTTGTAGTTAGTACAACAGCTAGGCAGTTGCGTATAAATGCAGCTGCTTCTACTTCACATAACTTAGGTGGGTCCCATGTGGGGCCACCACAACATATAAATATAATATATATATATATATATATATATATATATATATATGTATATATAATAGCAACGTCCATGCCTTGTACGACCTGGACAAATGTATAATCAAGGTGTAACCCCACACGTTGGGGTGGGTTCCACCATCCAAGGACGATGAATGGTGGACGGTGTGGGTAAAACACATACACTATGTTGGGGTCCGTGTAAATGGATGGACGTTGTGGATTGCATCCACACAGCGGCTGGGTCCCACGTTAACAAGGGTTGTAACGTCAGTACAACAACAATACAACTGCTATATGATGCAGCCAGCCGCTTCTGTTTCAATGACAGGGGTGGGTCCAACGTAGGGCCCACCATAACGTTTATATGCAATCCAATCTATTGATAGGGTAACACGGACCTAGATATATCACAATGGGCCTCATAACATGGCCTCATATATATACATATATATATATATATATATATATATATATATATATATATATATAGGTGGGCCTCAACAACCGGCCTCATATATATCACAATGGGGCTCTACCCATGAGCTCCAAATACATCACAATGGGCCTCAAACCACGGGCCCTAATACATCACAATGGGCTTCAATTCATGGGCCCCAAATACACTACAATGGCCCTTAACCCATGGGCCCTAATACATCATAATGGCCCTCAACCCATGGGCCCCAAATACATCACAATGGGCCTCAACCCATGGGCCCTAATGCATCACAATGGGCCTCAACCCATGGGCCCCAAATACATTAATCGGGCCTCATCAAATGGGCCCCAAATATATCCAATGGGTCGTATCAACGGGCCGAATCAAATGGGCTTCATGTATATTAATCGGGCCCACCCTTATGTATTGTTGAGATTCGACCTATTGATAAGTTAATATAGTAATAGATGAAGTGAAAACAAATATCAGCTTCATTAAAAACTACGGTGGCCCTTAGAAGTTTGAACGGTGGACATCACTATCCACTATTTCAATGGTGGGGTCCACTTGAACTTTAGATCTGACTCATTCTTGAACTTGAGCCTTAAAATGAGCTTTCAAAATAGTTGGACGGCTTAGATGCAACACATGCATCTTAGTGGGTCCCATAGATGAACGGCGTGGAGGAAATAGGAGGGACCCACAGAACATACTACCGTCAGTATAGTAGCTAGGCAGCTGCTTCTAAATGTAGTTACTGCTACTTCACATAACTTAGGTGGGTCCCACGTGGGGCCACCACAACATATAAATATAATATATATATATATATATATATATATATATATATATATATATATGAATATATAATATTATATTATATATAATAGCAACGTCTAGGCCTTATACGGCTTGAACAGATGTATACATCAAGGTGCAGCCCCACATGTGGGGGTGGGTTCCACCATACAAGGATGGTGGATGGTGGACGGTGTGGGTAAAACACATGCACTATGGTGGGGTCCATGCAAATGGACGGACGGTGTGGTTGGCATCCACACAGCGGCTGGGTCTCAAGTCAACGGGGGTTGTGACGTCAGTACAACAGCAATATAGTTGCTATAAGATGTAGCCAGCTGCTGTTATTTCAATGGCAGGGATGGGTCCCACGTAGGGCCCACCATAACGTTTATCTGCAATCCAATTTCTTGATAAGGTAACACAAACCTGGATGGAAAGGAAAAACTAATTTCATAATGATCCAAAAGTTCTGCAACTCAAAAGGGCTATAATGGCAGACAGTCAATTACACTGTTCCCTATGATGTGGGCCACCTGAGCTCCTATAATGGTTGATTTTCGGAGGGGGGCCCACCGCAAGAGGGGCCCACCGCAAGAAGGGGCCCACCAAATGCATGGTGTGGATGTTCTACACACATCAAAGTGGGGCCCCCGACTGGGACCATGGTCCCTGCCCGTCCTTTAGTGTAGCAGGATGCTGCTGTAGTGTCCTCTGTCGTGCAGTGGCAGCAGCTCCATGTTTACTTATTATTATTTTTTTTAAAATAGAAATTTCACAGTTTTTCATATGCGGGGCTTGTATCAGGCGAATCCACTCCAGCCATTGCATTTTATGGCTTAAGATAGACTAAACAAGTGTAATATTCAATATGTTTTGGCTCAAGGTGGGTCCTAGTCAATTTTAACGGTAAAAAATCAATATTTTCTATGCTATGGCCTCGCAGAAAATCGAATTAGGTTCATTTTTTGGCTCAACGCTTAAAATGAGCTGGAAAATATGATGGACGACATGGATTGAATTCATACATCAAGGTGGGGCGTACATGAATGGCCCTTCCCAAAAGCTTTGAGCCAAAGCTAATATTTGTGTTTTCATTTAACATCCAGCGTCCCTGGACGCTGGACGGTTTGGGCACACTACGTAAATAAGGTGGGCCCTGCTCAGGTGGGCCACCAAATGGTGGATGGTGTGGATACAACACATATATAAAGTGGTCCCCACCTACAGATGACTTGGATAAAATACATTCTTCGTGGTGGGCTTCATCCAAGTGGGCCAAACAACTACATCATCACAAAAAGGGAAAAAGGAGAGAGAGAGAGAGAGAGAGAGAGAGAGAGAGAGATGTGCATGGAGGGACCCCGACACTATGGGCCCTCCTTTTCAAGCATTCAATCATAAATCAAGTGGGTCCCAATACATGTGGGCCCACAAAATCAAAATTCAACGGTGGTGATTATTTCTCAACTAAAATTAAAGGTTTAGATGACCTCTTTTTTGTAAAGAAAATAAACATCATGATGGGGTCTATGGAGAGTGGCCCCATCATGGAATGATCATGAAAATTAAAGTGGGCCATCGGCCACATCTAGGGTCCAAAGTGAGATCCATACCATCAATCGGTAGGCCTTACTTGGCCCATCATCAAAACATGAAAAATCTAGCCTGTAAAGCACCCACCGTTCGATCTTCTTGGTCCGATGGAACGTCGATCTCCTTGTCCTTCTCTTTGATGGATGGTGATGAGAAGTGAATGGCTAGGATGAAGGATTTTGAGGTAAGAAGTGGGCTACACACATGCTTTTTTTTCTCACTTGGGATGCTTGGACGTCCACCACTTTTGCTCTCCTTTGTTGCTTGGAAAATGTGAAGAGAGAGAGAGAGAGGGTTGTAATGAGAGAGTGATGGGTGATGGATGTGAGGTGAGTGATGGGTGAGGTGAGAGACTTGTTGACTTTTGGGGTAGGTTGCTTAACTTGTGGAGAAAAAAGCATAGGTTGCTCTTGTACTTGACATGAAGTCATTGATTGATTGATTGATGGGACATGTTGTAGACTCTCTTGGGATTACAAATGCGCAGTGTTTTTCTTAAACTAAACGCAGGCCCACATTTCCTAACCTTGGTATCGCCTCGGCGCGTAATATACGGCTTCGGAACCGCGGTGACGACGCGGTCGCAATGGTATAAGTTTCACATTAAGCCGACTCCGATCTATCAGATATGACTTAAGGTCGCGTGCAAACATTGATTATAGGTGGCGGGTTGTCGAAATTCATTCGGAAGGATCGAGAGAGTTAACGGAATAGTATGAACTAGGATACGGACCTTACAGCTCTCCCCACCTAATAAAAATTTTACCCTCAAAATTTAAACCACAACATTAGTATAAAGCTTACCAAGGGAGGGAAACCACACCACTATATATATATATATATATATATATATATATATATATATATATATATATATATATATATAATTATAATTATAACACAATATACCAACATAATCAAACATCTAAGAGATGGGGATAATGCCCACAAATCTCAAGCTCTAACTCCCAAGACGCCCCATTCATGAATAATATAGGAAGACGGTGTAGGGGCTAAGTCACACGAATCTTCGACGACTCCTCCTGATGTCTGAGGATCCTACTGTTGTTGTTGCCCCTAATGGGGTCCCGGCGGTAGATACTGTCATCGTTGTTGCTGCTCCTGAGGACAGGGACACTCGCTCCTATGATGCCCTATCCCACCACACCCAAAGCAAGCACCAGAGAACGGTCTGGGTGGCAGGGGCTACCGAGGGTGGGGGAACTCGCAGAAGTGGTGCCCCACCTCATCACATCTGAAGCATACACTTAAGGACTAATGTTTAGGTGGTGTAAATGCTCGGAAGGACGGACAGTTCCTATGCCTCCATGGCCATTGACATCGCTGCAGATAGGAGCTACCGGAGGGGGCCTTCCTCTTCTGGTCTTCTCTTTAAAGAATGATAGTCATTGCTTGTAATATCTGTTGTAACTGGGCCACACTTACGGACACGGTCAGTGCTGCGCCAGACTCAGATGAGTGCAGAAGTCTCAGGTGGGGGAATAGGAATCTCAGGCGAGGGAACAAAAGTTGCTCAAGTCACTCTCTTTGGTGTCATGTCCTACAGGAAGGAACAAGGGAGTATCATCCTTGGACACTCTCGAATGCACACATGATAGAGAACTATATAAGGAAGTTTCTAAGTTATTCAAACTCGGGGGTCTAACCATTCTAAGTTCTCAACAATCACACAGTGTAGTGTAGCTATCAGCAGATATGTGATATTATCTTCAGATATTCCTAAGTTATGATCTGATACCAACTTCTATCACGCTCCAAAGTTGAAAATTAGATTCATAGGAATCTCGATTGTCGAACCCGGTGCCAACAGCCTCCGTAGTACCCCATTCTCAACTCATAGCATCCATACACCAAGTTTCAATCTTGGGATCCTGCAAGGAGGATTTTTCAACATACATTTGTCTCATAAGAAGCATAACCACAAGTATATCATAAAGCTAACATCATCATCACATATCCACTAATATAATTATTTAAATACAATATTGAAAGGAAAGTTCATATATCAAAATTAAAGCTCCAGAAGATAGCTGCACGCTCCAAGCTCAATGCTTCTGTAACCTAACGCCACTTGACACATCCAACATGCATAAACTTATAGAAAGCTTAGAGGGTGGTGAAAGTATGTGTAAGGTAAGTGCCAAGTATATAATAAAGCCCATAAATCATACATCATAGGGATAAGCGGACATACTAACAAGATCATAAATCATACGATATCAGAGTAAGCAAAAAATATATTGTGAGTCCGTGAGTCATATAATCCAGTCATGCATCAATCCTGTGCATACCGTGTGCTCATGTGAGATAACCTTCGCCTATCAGGGAGTCTCATAACAATCTTCTCAATGACATATGCAATGGTCAACCACACATCATAACAAACATGCAGATGATGCGTATGGGCATATATCATGAAGCTATGCTGTCACATACTCATAATCGATATCAATAATTGGTATTGATAACCAGCATTGATAATCGGCCTCGACAAGCAGAATCGGTAAGCAGCCTAACAAAGGGCCGAAGGGAAGGTCACAATGAGGACATTTAACCATCATTGCCCATTAATGTGGACATTCAACCAACATTACTCCTAAGAGTGGCCCTCGTGGGGCTAAATTTATAGCCGGCCTAATCACATGGGCCTCATATATATATATATATATATATATATATATATATATATATCGAATAGGCTGCACTAATTGGGACTTACATACATTGTAATGGGCCATAACCCATAGGACTTGCATACATCACAATGGGCCTCATAACATGGTCTCATATATAAATATATATATATATATATATATATATATATATATATATATATATATATATATATATATATATATATATATATATATATATTAAGGTGGGCCTCAACAACAGGCCTCATACACAACAAGGTGGGCCTCAACAATAGGCCTCATACATATCAAGGTGGGCCTCAACAATGGGCCTCATACACATCAAGGTGGGCCTCAACAACGGGCCTCATATATATCACGATGGGCCTCTACCCATGAGCTCCAAATACATCACAATGGGCCTCAACCCATGGGCCCTAATACATCACAATGGGCTTCAAACCATGGGCCCCAATTACATCACAATGAGCCCTGACCCAAGGGCCTTAATACATCACAATGGGCCTCAACCCATGGGCCCCAAATACATCACAATGGGCCTTAACCCATGGGCCCTAATACATCACAATGGGCCTCAATTCATGGGCCCCAAATACATTACATCGGGCCTCATCAAATGGGCCCTAAATACATCTAATGGGTCATATCAACGGGCCGAATCAAATGGGCTTCATGTATATTAATCGGGCCCACCCTTATGTATTTTTGAGATTCGACCTATTCATAAGTTAACATAGTAATAGATGAAGTGAAAATAAATATCAGCTTCATTGAAAACTATAGAGGCCCTTAGAAGTTTGAACGGTGGATATCACTATCCACTATTCCAATGGTGGGGTTCACTTGAACTTTAGATCTGACTCATTCTTGAACTCAAGCCTTAAAATGAGCTTTCAAAATGGTTGGACGACTTGGATGCAACACATGCATCTTGATGGGTCCCATAGATGAACGGCATGGAGGAAATAGGTGAGACCCACAGAACATACTACCGTCAATACAACAGCTAGGCAGTTGCGTCTAAATGTAACTGCTGCTACTTCACATAACTTAGGTGGGTCCCACGTGGGGCCACCACAACATATAAATATAATATATATATATATATATATATATATATATATATATATATATATATATATATATATATATATATATATATATATATATATATATATATATATATATATATATAAAATAACAACGTCCAGGACTTGTACGACCTAGACAGATGTATACATCAAGGTGCAGCCCCACACGTGGGGGTGGGTTCCACCATCCAAGGACGATGGACGGTGGACGGTGTGGGTAAAACACATACACTATGGTGGAGTCTGTGTAAATGGACGGACGGTGTGGATGGCATCCACACAATGGCTGGGTCCCACGTCAATAGGGGTTGTGACATCAGTACAGCAACAATACAGCTGCTGTACGATGCAGCCAGCTGCTGCTATTTCAACGGCAGGGGTGGGTCCCACGTAGGGCCCACCATAACTTTTATCTGCAATCCAATCTGTTGATATGGTAACGCGGACCTGGATGGAAAGGAAAAACTAATTTCATATTGATCTAAAACTTCTGCAACTCAAAAGGGTTACAATGGCAGACAGTCAATCACATTATTCCCTATGATGTGGGCCACCTAAGCTCCTAGTACGACTGATTTTTGTAGGGGGCCCACCGCAAGAAGGGGCCTACCAAATGCATGGTGTGAATATTCTACACACATCACAGTGGGGCCCATTGCTGGGACTGTGGTCCCTGCCCGTCCGTTGGTGCAACACAATGCTACTGCAGCATACTCTGACGTGTAGCATCAACAACTGCATGTTTACTTTTTTTAAAAAAAATAGAAATTTCAATTTTTCTTATGTGGGGCTTGTATCAGGAGAATCCACTCTCACCATTGCATTTCATGGCTCAAGACAGACCAAACAAGCCTAACATTCAGTATGTTTTGGCTCAAGGTAGATCCTAGTCAATTTTAATGGTAAAAAATCAATATTTTCTATGATATGGCCCACTAGAAAATCGGATTGGGTTCATTTTTTGGCTCAACACCTTAAATGAGTTGGGAAATATGATGGATGGCGTAGATTGAATTCATACATTGAGGTGGGGCCTACACGAGTGGCCCTTCCCAAAAGCTTTGAACTAAAGCTAATATTTATGTTTTCAATTAACGTCCAGCATCCCGGGACGCTGAACAGTTTGGGCACACCACGTAAATAAGGTGGGCCCTGCTCAGGTGTGCCACCAATTGGTGGATGCTGTAGATACAACACATATATAAAGTGGGCCCCACCTGCGGATGACTTGGATAAAATACATGCTTCGTGGTGGGGTCCATCCAAGTGGGGGAAAAGGGGGGGGGGAGAGAGAGAGAGAGAGAGAGAGAGAGAGAGAGAGAGATATGCATGGAGGTACCCCGACACTATGGGCCCTCTTTTTCAAACATTCAATCATAAATCAAGTGGGTCCCAATACATGTCGGCCCACCAAATCAAAATTCAACGGTGGAGATTACTTCTCCACTAAAATGGAAGGTCTAGATGATCTCTTCTTTTTACAAGGAAAATAAACATCATGATGGGGTCCATGGAGAATGGCCCCATCATGGAATGATCATGAAAATTAAAGTGGGCCATCGGCCACATCTAGGGTACAAAGTGAGATCCATACCATCAATCGGTAGGCCTCACTTGGCCCATCATCAAAACATGAAAAATCTATTCTATAAAGCACCCATCGTTCGATCTTCTTAGTCCGATGGAACTCCGATCTCCTTGTACTTCTCTTTGATGGAAGGTGATGAGAAGTGAATGGCTAGGATGAAGGATTTTGGTGTAGGAAGTAGGCCACACACATGCACTTTTCTCTCACTTGGGATGCTTGGACATCCACCAATTTTGTTCTCCTTTGTTGCTTGGAAAATGTGAAGAGAAAGAGAGAGAGAGAGAGAGAGAGAGAGAGAGAGAGAGAGAGGGGGTTGTATAGAGAGAGAGTGATGGGTGATGGATGTGAGGTGAGTGATGGGTGAGGTGAGAAACTTGTTGACTTTTGAGGTAGGTTGCTTAACTTATGGAAAAAGAAAGCATGGGTTGCTCTTGTTCTTGACATGAGGTGATTGATTGATTGATTGATTTGAGTGATTGATTGATGGGACATGTTATAGAGATTATCTTGAGATTATAAATGCGTAGTGTTTTTCTCGAACTGAACGTGGGCCCACATCTCCTGACCAGGGTATCGCCTTGGCATGTAATACACGGTGTCGAAACCGCAGAGACGGCGCAGTCATAATGGTAAAAGTCTCAGATTAAGCCAACTCAGATCTATGAGATAAGACTTAAGGTCCCGCGCAAACGTTAATTATAGGTCGCGGGTTGCCAAAATTTGTCGGGAAGGATCGCGGGAGTTTACGGAATAGTATGGACTAGGATACGGGCCTTACAGCTAGAACCATCTCCTTATGAAAGATATACTGAAAGAATAAGAAAATAGTTTTATGATTTAATTTTATACTTTTACTGTGAACTCGATAAATGTAATAAGCTCCCATTTGAGAGGGCATTTAATTATTTACTAAATTTTTTTACTCCAAAAAAATAATCAATACAATCGATTTTATTCTTATGAATGTTACCTTCATAAATGTATCTGGATGGGATCCAAATAAAAATAATAATATGTTATGATCTTAAAGCATCCAATTTATACATTTTTAAAACCCAGTTTTCTCAAGCACGAGTGTAAACTCTGGCCCTGAAAATTTTGGATTTTACAGTTGGTATCAGAGCATGAGAATGAGATTAACTGGGCCTGAGGGAATAGGCCACCATAAGTTTTACGTGATTAGGACATATAATGAACAATCATGAAAATTAGAAACCATATTCAGGTTCCCCATTGAAAATATTAATCTAGACGTGGAATTTAGAAACTACGAATCTAGGTGCGGCAGAATAAATCCCTAAAATTCTAAATAATCTTGTGTTGAACTAAAAAGTCATCCTTAAATAGAGTCACAAGCAAGAAGGACAAGTTTTCCTTATGGGAATAAGACTTTTAAATTTATTTCAGGATTTTAGGTTATTTCAATGAGATTCTGACACATTTTGAAATCCCTACCAATTTCAAAAAGAAAGCACATCAAAAAATTTTAAAAATTTTCCAATAGATCACTTAGGTCTCCGTCAACCTTCCTCTAAGATTTCATCTCAATTGGATCTGTACAAAATTCTATAAAAATCCATCAGAAGAAAAAATCAGTAGAAATTGCTGCTAGACAGCAATCTTTTATACGCCTCACAAGGGTGAAATACCCCCTAAACTATAAGTGCATCTTAAGTCTCAAGAATCGGTCAGGGTCTTAGTTTCAAAATTTTGAATAAATTAGAAGCATGGATCATGAATTAAAATTCTGAGAGTGACAGACTGTCTATATAAAACAATTTTTAGAATTTACAATGTTCATATAAAAGACGATACTAAAGCTTAGGTTCTACAATGAATATATAAGTAGAACCTATCCTTTATGAAACTTAGGATGCTCTTATGATGAAACAAAAAAGAAAAAATAAATTTCTTGGTATTCCCCAAAAATTTAGAATGGTCGGAACCATAGGCTTACAGAACCAAAATTAGGTAAGGTATAAGAAAGTTAATCCAATAAATAAATCTTGAGGTCGAGATTTCATTTAAGGGGGTAGGTTATAATGTCCCAATTCATGTAGCCAATTTATAAGATTTCATGATTCTCCCCATGAGTTTAGAACAATCTAGATTAAGGATTGATGGAACCATGTTTAAGCAAAAGTTACGTGGTTTGACTCAAATTCTAAGTCCTAGTAAATCTCAAATGATCCCAATGCCCTAATCAAGTAAAGGGTCGAGACTTAACAGGATTATGAATTGATAACGGTAGATCCTTTGTACTGCACAGGCGAAGGACCTATGTATCAGGCTCAAACCCACTATGACCATCTATTCATGTTACCTCGAACATAGGAAGTGGGGAATTGTATTATACTTAGATAGAAAAGAACTATCATTAAAAGAAAATGAAAATAGAATGAATGATAAGATATTGTTATTAGCCACGTAGATGAACTTGTAATCCTGGTAAATACTATAAAAAATTGTGTTGTTGTTAGGCATGAAAAATGTCTTGTATAGTAGAAGTTCTAAATATCGGGGATGAAATTATGTTTAAAGGGGGTAGATTGTAACACCTCGAACTTTTCAATACCGGAGTATTGAAAGTTCTCGAATGTTACCATGAAGTTTAAATTAATATGTACATATGTACGATACCAACCTAACTATCCTAACCTTACATCTATACTCGACACGAATCTAGCCGTTGGGAATGATTTCCATTCATAAATCACGCCATCTCACTATTAATCACATGGTTTGATACATGCACATTCCCCTAACTAGATCAATGTATAACCCTTCATCCATAATGATCGAGACATAAGTTCTTTTATAAGAATTACTTAGAAACATGCCTGCAACGAGGTAGAACCATTAGATTTCTCAAAACTCCCATATCAACAATAATTATGAAAATGTCATTTACATAGACCCTCGAATTCTAAATCAAATGGTTCCCATGATCCGTTTGATGTGAAACTTTATATCAGGTCCAATTACCACAAATGAACAGTACATGTGAAACCTCAACCATTGGATCAGCAAGATCGATAGCCAAACAGGCGTTCACTCAGGATGGCCCACCTGAGTTTTGAACTGCTAGCACCTATGGTCACATAACCTAGCGAGACCCATAGAAAATAGTTAACGGTATAGATTTTACTAACCATCACCATGGGCCCTTCACATGTGACGAGTGTACACATCTGTGTACACTCCTGTAAATCACCAGAGCGAAGGGTCAGCCAAAATAGAGTTGACCCGAGATTCCAGAGAAGGAATTTCATTCTTCTTTCTTTCCGCTGAAATAGACAAATGGACCACGTCCGTTTAAGACATATCATGACACACCATGGCCATTCCTAGACATGATCCAAACCGTTCATCAAGTTTAGGGGCCACCTCCTTCCTAACCTTAGGCGTTTTCACGTGAGGTTGTACATGTGTGTGCAAGTGATTCCCAACAAAAGAGGGATCTCTGCACTGTAACTAAACAAACATCGTCCATTTGGGAATCACCATGGCCCACCATCATGATCATTCAGAATGATTTGAACCATCCAATGTGTTCGTAGGATGGACATGACCAAAACCTAGCACCTTTCACTCCCAACCAAATCAAGAAACCTTATAGATATATGTCCAAACTTCTTATGCAAACCGTTCGAACTTCTTTCACAAATGGCATCAAAGGAAACCAAAGTGGTTTCAAATCCTCTTCGTAAGGAGGTCCAAAGGAGGACGCCTAAACCAATCGAGACTGTCCAATCCATGCCAAGGAAGATTTTGATGCTAGCCGAGACAGTTGACGTGATCAGATCGGCCTCCACACTCCAGAAAATGGTAAACATTCCGCTATTACACCTGTGACAATGAAAAGAAATCGTTGTAGGGTCACTTATGGACAAGATCAGAGAGGCAAGGACTGATCCAAGACTTCCATTTGGTAGGGCCCACGATCTTTTTAAAACCTCTCATAGGATCCAACAAACTTCCTTTGGAATCAAAGAAGAAGAAACCGATGCAATCGGTTTCTGCAAGAAAAACTAAGAAATGTACATAAATAGCCTCCTCTTACGCAGCTTACACAGGAACGCTTGGAAAGCCTTAGCCAGCATAAATATGACTTCACCTATGCTCTAGAACACACCATAGGGAGAAGAAAGAAAGAAAGAAACAAGAAGTAAAGAAGAAAGAGGAAGAAAAGAAAGAGAAAGAGAAAGAAAAGAAAAGAGAAGAAAAGAAAAGAGAGAGAGAGAAAGAGAAGAAGAAAATGTGAAGGCTTTTGTATGCCGAGCCAAGCGTGAAGTCAGGTTCTACTTCAAGTTCCTCCCTCTTTCACACTTATCTCTCTTTGTCTATTCCTCAACAATAGAATTCCATGACATATAACCAAGTCAATGCGATGGTTGGATGGGCCTAAACATGATAAGTTAGGACTTATCAACTTCAACCATACGTAGGCCGTTTAAAATATAATTTGAGTCGAGCTTCCTCAACCCTAATCTAACATCTAATATTAAGTAATCCAAATCAAGTGGATTAGAGTAGAACCTGATCCTAAAATACACCTCCAAGCATGTAACTTAGTAAGAGACGATACCACAAGCAAAGGTGAGGGTTTTATTCCTTTAAGCTTATAATAATTATGTGATATGCATTATCTGGCCTTTTACATATTATGCTTTCATGATTATATGATTCTCTCTCTGTAATTGTTCAATTTACCATCCACACTTATTTACCCCTTTGGAAATTATGATATGATGATTATTTACAAGTAATCTTTATGAATTTATGTGGAGCGATAGATACAGGCCCTACCCTTGCCTTTATCAATTTATTGAGTTAGCCCTTGTTACTCTTCTCTTTATTGAGTTGCCCATTACCACTCTTCTATTTGTTGAGTTCATCATTGCTGCTCTCCTTTTATTGAGTTGACCATTGTCACTCTCCTCTTTGTGAGTTATCCATTGCTACTCTCTTCCTTACTTTATTAGCCTTTGTGTTATTTATCATTAAGGCTTAGGCATGTGTCTTGATATTCCAGAATCCTATGATTCCACTTTTATTCTATATAAGTGCAAGTGATGTGTTAAGAGTTATCACAACTAGTGATTCGAATATTTTTATCATGGATGTAATGCGCTCTACGTAATTCTATGAGTTTTGGGTAGTGGTGCAGAAATTGATGTAAGTAATTTGCAATGCGTGTTACATCACTTCTGGGATTGGATGTCGCAAATAGTCACTCCATAAATAAATTTTATCACATAAGTTATCTGACTCATATTGTAACACCCCGAATTTTGGCCAATCTAGAATTTGACATCCTTAGGCTTTGGGTCAATTAAAACACCTGGAAAATTGCTTAGAACCCAATTCCATAGCCAAAGAAACCACTTAGGATTAATTCCTTTAGAAACTAAGCATAAGATAGCTAGCGCAATGCTAGAGTAGCTGGAAAATAGTCCCTGATCGCTTTAAATACGTTCTACAAGACCCAAATCGAGTAGAACCAATGACTCTATAATACTCTATAACCTCGGATCAAACTCTAAGCAGGTTTGTTCTCTGGACCACTTTAAAAATCTGTATTGGATCTAGACCGCGCATAAAAAGTCCGATACCTACAATCTTATACCGTTAGAACCGCCTTGCTGGACTTGACAATCATTTCGAAAATCAAGTCCAACCAATAATCACAGGCTATTTCATTGAGCCCGGACTGAAGAGAGTGCAAATAGGGACAGATTTGGAATTTGAAATTCAAATCTGGCACACGACTTGACGTGTCAGTATTAAGCGTTCTGACCTTCAGAATTCACCCAGATTACACCCTCGGATCAGGAAAAATTTCTATTTCATATCATGGGACTTGCAGCCCTGATCTATGTGCGGTGACCGCTGAACTGAAACTGGACCACCACGTGCGATCAGCGAATTTTGCCGGACTGAAAACTTAATGCGTGTTAGATCTGGTAGCATGAGCTTAAGTCCGATCGCATTCGGCCAGGGGACCACCAGAAAGCATCTTTTGGACCGAAACAGCCCCGATTTGGTTATGCACTAAGTGAACTTTGTTCCTGAGCCTATTTTGGGCACATTTAAGCTTATTAAATGGGTTGAAACCCTCACTCCTCTCTCCCATCCGAATTTACAAAAATCTCTAGATTGGGAGAGAGAAAAGGTGAGAGTTTGTGAGAGAAGGTGGGAGAGAATTCCCTGCTGCTTGTGCCACGTGCTGTAAGTGGCTAAGCCACGTGCTCTAATCACCTGGCCGGTGATTTCTCCACATTTTCAGGTAAGAAATAACCCTAATAAGTTGCTGATTTGGTATTCTTTCCGTTCCATAGCATGTAAACTAATATAACTCGTAAATTAGGTTCTCTATTCGCCGTATACGAAGCGTATACGCTCCGTTCGAAACGACACGTTTATAAGAGACAAGGTGTGGATCTTAGACGCTTTGATTGACTGTTTCTAAAGCTTTCAATGTCGTTTAATAGTAGATTATCGACATCAACGCCATTTGACATATACAACATGCTGTCCATTTCCTGTTTCGTAAACCGGCGAAGAATATGAGATTTAGGGCATTTTAGTCATTTGTAGGAAGTACTGATTTTATTCATATTTTGCTGATGTGATTGACATAATTTGTTGTCGCATTAGAATGTTAGGAATACTTGCATAATTATTTTGGCGAAGAGATTCGCCTAAATGCGCACTTCGGGTCGACATACTATATGTAGACTTAAGTGTGTAGTGTAAATATTTGTATAAATGCTTGTATTAGTATGTATTGAATTAAATGGTGTTATAGATTAGTTTGAGATTGATTTCTCAATTAATATGTGGGTGTAAATGGTTTCCTACATGTTACCCATATGCATGATTTCATGATATGAATGAAATGCATGTGCTTGACGATTCGCTTAAGCTGTATGTTATAACATGTGCTTGATGATTTCATTATGATTTAGTTTGAGATTGAATTCTCAATTAATATGCAGATGGAAATGATTTCCTATATATGTTGGCGATATGCATAATTTCATTATATGTATGAAAGGCATGTGTCAGATGATTTACTTAAGTTGTACGATATAACATGTGTTAACATGCTCACATGGTTGTATTTCATTTCCAATACTCTCATATGAATGTTGATGTGATTCCATAATTATTTGGGACTATACTTAGTCTAGGCAGTCGGTAACCGAGCGAATTCGTGGTTGGCTTATCTTTGCCACGAATGACGCGTCGATGAACGCGAGTCGTGTTTTGGAGTTGGCGGCAGTGGTTAGGCCACGCGAAGTGTTTTACGCACTTCATGTCGTTCGACTTGAGATGCGATCGTGTTAGTCGAGCCCGTCAAGTAACCCGACTGGCCGTTGTATGTTCACCCTGCATGAGTCATAACTGCTTGAACCTAGGGTACTGAACTTACCATTGTAAACCCTGTTAACCATGGTACCTTGATCCACGAAGACTCATGAGCCGGGCATGGTGGTATGGGACACCGTGGTCGAGCTGTCGGCCTACGCTGGGGCCACAAACCTCCCCGTAGTGACCAGTGAGCACCTAGTCTCGTGAGCAGATTATGATGTTATGGGACACTATATTCTTGCTGTCGGCCTACACTGATCAGGCGACAAGTCCTTTGTAGTGACCGCGAGCGTATTCTGAGTCTACGGGAGGCGACAACCCTCCAGTAGCAGTAGAGTACAGTAGGCCTGTATTGATAAGGTGATGGGGGAGCGGAGCAACGAGTGCGTGCAACAGCCCTGGCAGCCCTTGCAGCGACCTACAAAATATACCTCGTATGAGAATACTAGGAGTGACGACCCTAGACAGGATCTGTGTTGGGATTGATATAAGGGAAGTACCTTAGTTTCCCAATCATGCTGTTTGAATGGACTAATAATAACTCAAAAATCATATCACCATACCATTGCATGTGCCTGAAAGATGTGGAGCACTTGAGGGTCGATTGCATGCAGCGGTCGTAAGATGGTGCCATATGAGGGAGATCGTCGGTGAGGGCATACATCACGTCATGTCATATTGCATTAACAACAGTATTAGGATTGTTTGATTTACTGCTTTAATATTATCGCATGATTGATTTGAGAACATGCTAATCCTTGCTCTATTATTCCACTGAGTTAGCTACTCACTCCCACGTTACGGGATGGTGTTTCCGGACACCCACCAGTCCCTATTGTGATCGCAGATGATGGCGCGGCCTGCGAGGTGGAGCTGGACTTGATGATAATGAGGAGGATTCCTCCTTTATGCATGTTCTGATTGACGGGATTACAGGGAAGTTGATTAGATACCTTGACACTTATCATTTTATATTTTTAGAACACTCATGTATATCCTTTTGGTTTACTTTTGGAGTATACATGTATGTATATAACCTGGTAACATATTCACACTCTGGAGACATACAACAGTTTATATATGTTATACATACTATCACAGTCTTCCTCTTGTAAGTTTAACCGTCTCTGGAGCGTGATATGCTGTTTTAGCTTAATCTCACTCATATTTAATACATTATCACAGGCAACATTCAATCATATATATCTATGTTGCATAAATAACATTTTGGAACTCGGGAGTTGGGTTTTCGCTCGACCTTCCGATTTTCGGGATGTTACACATATATTGTGCCACCTTGAGGTGTTCACGTAAATTCACGGTAGCGTTGGGCATGCTGGTGAATCTCCGTAGTGTGAGAATGCGAGGCAATCCAGGTTTTCTATGAATTGCATTCCACTTGTAATGATCACTACTTATAATGAGTCACACACTTATTTCTAGGCATGCATCTCATGTATGTTGTTTGCACATGATGATACCCTTGTAGTTGTGGAGTACGAGACGTATCAAAAATTGCTCTTATCAATTTCTTGAATCATTATTAATCTTAAAGGATAACCATCACTATGAGTAGGGTGTTGACCCTCTCCAATCATACAGATAAGGAAGGTGACATATAGACTAAAGACGTGGAGGACCATCTCCCTATGAAAGATTATACTGAAAGAATAAGAAGATAATTTTATGATTTAGTTTTATACTTCCGCTACGAACTCGATAAATGTAATAAGCTCTCATTTGAGAGCTTATTTGATTATTTACTATATTCTTTTATTCTGATGAAAGAATCAATATAATTGATTTTATTCTCATGAATGTTACCTTCATGAATGTATCTGGATGGGATCCAAATGAAAAAAAAAGTACGATTTTAAAGCATATAATTTATACTTATTAACATCTGATTTTCTCGGGTACGAGTATAAACTCTGGTGAAAATTTAGAATGTTACAGTTGGTATCAAGGCATGAGAATGAGATTAACTGGGCCTGAGGGAGTAGGCCACCATAAGTTTGATAGGATTAGGACAAATAATGAAAATTCATGAAAATTAGAAACCCATATTCAGGTTCCCCATTGAAAATATTAAGCTAGATGTAGAATTTAGAAACTACGAATCTAGGTATGCCCTAGAATAAATCTCCAAAATTTTGAATAAACTTGTTCTGAAATAAAAATTCATTCTTAAATAAAGTCACAAGCAAGAAGGACAAGTTTTCCTAATGGGAATAGAGACTTTCTAATTTATTCCAGGATTTTCGGTTATTTTAATGAGATTCTAACACATTTTGAAATCCCCACCAATTGTAGAAAGAAGGCATATTAGAGAATAAAAAAAAAATTCCAGTAGATCACTTAGGTCTCCATCAACCTTCCTCTAAAATTTTATCTCGATTAGATCTGTAAAAAATTCTATAAAAATCCGACAATGACAAAAATCTTTAGAAATTTCTACTGGACAGTAATTTTTTATATTCCTCAAATGGATGAAACACCTCCTAAAACCATGGGATCTAGCCTCGTGAAATTTTCTGAAGTCTCAAGAATAAGTCAGGGGCTTAGGCTCAAAGTTTCGAATAAATTGGACACACAAATCATGAATTAAAATTCTGAGAGTGACATGCTATCTATATAAAACATTTTTTGGAATTTACAATGTTCATATAAAAGACGATACTAAATCTTAGGTTCTACAATGAATGGATAAGTAGAGTCTATCCTTTATGAAACCTAGGATTCTCTTATGGTGAAATAAAAAAGGAGAAAAAAAATTCATAGCATTGCCCAAAAATTTAAAATGGTCAGAACCATAGGCTTACGAAACCGAAATCGGGTAAGGAAAAAGCAAGTTATTCCAATTACCAAATCTCAGGGTCGAGATTTCATTTAAGGGGGGTAGGCTATAACATCTCGATTCATGTAGCCAATTTATAAGATTTCATGATTCTCCCCATGAGTTTAGAACAATCGAGATTATGGACTGATGGAACCATGTTTAAGGGAAAGTTATACGGTTTGACTCAAATTCTAAGTCTTAGCAAATCTCAAATGATCCCAATGCCCTGATCAAGGAAAGGGTCGAGTATTAACAAGATTATGAATTGATACCGGTAGATCCTCTATACTACATAGGCAAAGGACCTATGTATCGGGCTAAAACCCACTACAACCATCTATTCATGTTACCTCGAACACAGGTAGTGGGGAATTGTATTATACTTAGATAGCAGAGAACTATCATTAAAGGTAAAAAAAAATAAAATGAATGATAAGATATTTATATTAGCCACCTAGATGAACTTGTAATCATAGTAAATAATATCAGAAATTGTGTTGTCGTTAAGCATGGAAAAAGGGTTGTATAGTATAAGTGTTAAATATCAGGGATAAAATTATATTTAAGAGGGGGTAGATTGTAACACCCCGAACTTTTTAATACCTGAGTATTGAAAGTTCTCGAGTGTTACCATGAAGTTTAACTTAATATGTACATATGTACGATACCAACCTAGCTATCTTAACCTTACATCTATACCCGACACGAATCTAGCCAATGGGAATGATCTCGATTTATAAATTAAGTCATTTGAGCGTTGATCATGTGGTTTGATACAGGTAAATTTTCCTAACTAAATTGTAAGACCCGTATCTTAGTCCGTACCATTTCGTAGACTTCCGCGGTCTTACCGGTCGAATTTCGGCAACCTTCGACCCTTAACCTATATTTACACGCGACCCTGATTAATATTCCGTCAACCTGTATCGACTCAACCCAAGACTACTACCATAGTGACCGCGCCATCGCTGCGGTTCCGATGCCGCGACTTGCGCGCCGAGGCGATACCCTGGTCAAGAGATGTGGGCCAACATTCGGTGCGAAGAAAACGTCGCGCGTTGCGAAATCCAAGAGTATCTCTACGATGTGTCACATCAATCCCATCAATCAATCAATCCATAAATCTATCACATATCCAGTACATGTCAAGTACACATCACTTTCACCCTTTCCCAAACAAGCCACAAAAGTCCTCCATGCCCATACTTTTCTTACACAAATGACTCGAAAGTCAAGAAATTCTTACACCACCCATACTTCTCTTACACAAAAGGCCACAAAAGTCAAGATTTTCTTACACATCCATCACTCACCACATCCATCCATTACCCATCTCTCTTTCCCATTTTCAAATCACATTCCAAAGCTAAAGAAAAAAAATCACACGTCCAAGTCTCTCCCCATTTCTCTCAAACTATAAGTGTGGCCCACCTTCCCACTTTCCTACCCCTTCATCTCCCATCTTAATCATCCAAACCTCATCTCATCCATTAGAATTGAAGCTAAAGAGCTAAGGAAGCCAAAGGTACAAGAAGAAGCCGGTGGGTGATCTTAGATCTTTGTTTTCATTCATTTTATTTGATTAAGGATCCATGTATGTGGGACCCACCTTGATGTATATTTTGTATCAAAGAGGAGCCCATAGTGGCGGGGCCCCTCCATCACTTCCGTTGTCTCTTTTTCTCTCTTTCTCTCCTTTCATTTTCTATGATGATGATGAGATGTGTGGCCCACCATGATGTTTGCATCCAAGCCATCTATCGGTGGAACCCATCCATATGGGACACACCATGATGTTTACATGAAATTCACACCGCCCATCCTTTTGGCGTGACCCACATCACCTTGCACGTGTGGTGTCAAGGATAGTGGGACCCACCCCCACGTGTGGGGCCCTCCCTCGCACCTAGATCCATAACCCAACCGGCAACTAAGTGAAAGATACCTCATTTCAAAACTTGAGGCCTTGGTACCGATCTTTGTGAGGTGGCTAACATGGGGTGTGTACTGATGTGAGGTATGAGGTGGCTAACATGGGTTGTGTACTAACATGGGGTGTATACTGACATGGCTGTGGGTGCTAACCGTGGGGCCCATGTGACCCATCCACGCCGTCCACCCTTTTTGATGGACCACACCATGGGGTATGTGTATTACCCAACTGTCCACCACCCCCGGATGATGGGCCACGTCCATGTGGGGCCCTCCCTGGCGTGCGTCCCATGCCCAGCTCCATAGCCCAACTGGAAGACCGAGTGAGAGATACCTGGTTTCAACGGTGGGCCCCAGCTCACGTGGTAGGCAAAGAGAAAGATACCTCATTTCACACTAAGGTCTTGGCTTCCATCCCTGGTGGTGGAGGCTAACGGTAAAGTGTGACCTGAGGGTGGGGTCCGTGGGACCCACCCACCTCATCCATCTCCTTTGGTGGGCCACACCACATCATATGTTTTTGATCCAACCGTCCATTGCACCTGGACGGTGGGCATCACACCCCACATGTGGGGCCACCTTGGCGTATGCATGTGTCTGTCCAGGAGGGTGTGTGTGTGTGACATTAATATATATATTATATTATGTTAATATATGATATGATATATTAAATATTATAAGATAATAATAGCCATGCATTTAATGTTGTGGTGGGCTCCACCTATGTTACTTTTAAAAAGGTAACAGAAGTTGCATATATATATATATATATATTATATTTCAATACATGAGGGTGGGTCCTACATGGGACCCACCTCTATTGTGTCAGCTAAAGAACAAGAAAAAGATAAGAAAAGAAAAAGAAAGAAAAAGGTGAAAGGGGCACGTGTACTCTCCCTCTCTATATCTCTCTTTATATCTCTCTATCTCCCTCTATATCTCTCTCTACCTCCCTAATCCGTCCAGAGAGTTGTGGGTCCCACCTTATGGCACATGTGATCTAATGGTGGGACCTACCCCCACATGTAAGATGGTGTACGTGTGTGTGTGTGTGTGTGTGTGTGTGTGTGTGTGTAATATTATATTATATGTAATATTGTATATATATATATACTATATATAGTTTATATATTATATTGCATATAATATACATAATAGTGGGCCTTCATGTGGGCCTCGACCATGATGTATGGGTTACATCCAATCCATCCATCCATTTGGAAAGCCCACTTTATGGCATGGGCATAAAGAACGAGCCAGATCCATAGTCTAAGTGGACCCCACCTTGGCATGTTTTGAAGACCATCTTAATGAATTTGTGGTAGTTCATTGGGGCCCACTTTGATGTGGATGTAAGGCCCATGTCATGGGGCCATTCGATGTATTTGTAGCCCATGGTTGAGGCCCACTTTGATATATATGTAAGGCCCATGGGTCGAGGCCCATTAGATGTATTAGGGGCCCATGGATTAAGGCCCATTGAGATGTACTAAGGCCTATGGGTTGAGGCCTATTTGATGTACTTATGGGGCCCAATTGGTGTGGCCCATTTGTTATATATAAGACCATGAGATTAGGCCCATTTGATGTAATCTGGGGCCCACGGGTTATGACCCATTGCAATGCACATAAGGCCCATTGGTGCGACCTTGTGGTGTGGACCACTTAATAAATATAAGGCCCATTGAATGTGGCCCATTTGATATATTTAAGGCCCAATGGGATGTACTTAAGGTCCATTGCAATGTGTGACCCCAACTCGGATTATGTAATGATCGCGCCTTGAGTGCAATGTTGGTTTGACGTCCACATTGCGAGTGTAATGCTGGTTGGATGTCCACATTACGACTCTCCTTAGGGCCCATTATTAGGCCCGTACTTATTGTGTATAGGCCGTCTAGGCCCATCTGCATTGTAAGGATAGTTCATCACTTATTTACATATTTAATATAGTTTCATGACTCATGATCATACGCATCATATGCATGCTTGATATGAGAATTGACTGATCATAGCATAAGCCTTCGGGCAGGTTGTTTATGGACTCCCGATTAGGCGATATTTCCCTACATAAGCGTACGATATGCGCAGGATTTGTTGCATGACTAGATAGCGTGATTCATGCATTTCGCATTTGTGTGACATAGTTATTGTACGCCCCAGCGATATCGGGGCCGTAGCCTCCACAGGCGTATCGTAGTTGGCAAGATTGGATACCGAAAATCTTGTTCTACATGGGATGCTATAGATATCCCTGGGTGAAAGTCCCTAAACCCTTATAGTACCAAGAGGTTTCTCCAATGTCTAGACCAAGTGGGTAGATGAGCGTTGAGGGTCGATTACCAGATGGCTGCACTCTCCACTGTGTCGTGGTCGGTTGGAAGGGGGTGCGGCCTTACCTACCCGAGTGTAGGGGGCAATGCTAGGCTGAGTCTGACCAGCTCGAGGAATGGGTCCGCTATCGACGAGTCGTGCCCGATATTAGCAGACAAATAGTGAGGTCTCTTCCACTTACCTTATTGCACGTGATGAGGGGGCGATTTAGTTTAGAGTGTACTAGACCTCGGTGATATCCCAGATTTGAGCTGTATTGACATGTGAACTTAGATGAGGATTGTATGCTTGACTTGCATCTTGCATCGCATAGCCTTTGTACGGTTCATGATATTTATGGATCCATCTGCATATTCTGCATTACCCTGATATTGCATGTTCATATTACTACCTTGCAGACACACTTTCACCACCCTCTAAGCTTTCTATAAGCTTATGCACGACCGTTGCGTGCAGGTGACGTTGGGACGCAGCAGCGCTGAGGCAGGAGCGCTTTACAGATCATTTTGGAGTTTTGTTCTTCATCATTATATTTCCCTTTATGCTCATTGTACTTGTTAAGTTTTTTATCATAGTGGAATTATAATAGAGTTCTTGATTGTTGTTTGTGGGTTATGCCTTTAGTTATGCTTATTACAAATCAAACTGACGTTGAAAATCCTCCTCGTAGCATCCCAGGATCGGAACTTGGAGAATGGGCGTTAAGAGCCGAGAATGGGGTTCTACGGAGGCTATCGACGCCGGATTCGGCAATCGAGAATTTTGTGAGCCCGATTTCTGAGTTTGGGGCGTGATATAAATCAACGAATAACCCTTCATCAAATGATTGAGACATAAGTTCTTGTTCACAACCCCAAGTGTTGGGTCGTGATGCAATCATAATCTCGGTGAGACCGAGGTCGAATCCAAAAGGATTAAGCTTGTGTGCCTTCTAAAAGTAACTAGAACTAGAACTAGAAGAAGATGTGAATCTAAATCTGAATTAATTAAGAGAGTAATTGTGATTAAAGTGATTAAAACTAACAAATTTAAAGGTGATAACTAGGGTTTCCAAGGATCCATGTGTAGAGATCAGGGAGATCTATGCTTGATTCAATGACACAATTGGAATCTGAGTCTCATCTTATCTAGTTGGAAGATATCTCAATAAAATTAAATCTAAACTTCCTTTGACCTAATTCTCAATGGATAAGAGTTGTGAGAACTAGAAGTGATTCCACAATAAAACCCTACCCAGGAGACAAGCCAAACAATAGGATTTACCAATCCCACAACCAATCATAAGAGAATTGAGAAGATTAGGTAGGATTCCATCACCTAACCATGCCCATGAGACGATGGTGAACAATAGGATTTTCTAATTTCACAATCTCACTATATGAAAAGAGCATACTCAAAGCTATCGCAAATCTATTGTAATTTGAGTCACGACAAACCATTAAAAATTAAAAGTATTTCTTAAATATCAAACTAAAATTAAAGATAATTCAACATAAATATGAATCAAAGCAATAGAAAACATCCCACCATGCCACAAGCTTCACCTCTTAGCCCTAGCTAAGAGGTTTAGCCAACCATAAACATGAGTGAACTAAAATCTCTTAAGAAAAGCAAAAAAATAACTAAGGAAAAGGAAGAAAAATACTTGGCGACGGCTTCTCCACGCTTTTTCTCCGTTCCTCAAACCTTGGAAGATGACTAGAGATGCCCTGAGCACTCCTATTTATAGTTGTGCATGACTTCCTTTCACACAGGCTTGGAAAATTTCAGAAACCGCCTCAAATTTACTCAATCCGTGCAAAACCTGCGTAACCCTTGACTAGTTGAGGATAGCCTTTGACTGGTAGAAGGTCACCTTTAACTCATTGAGGGTCTACTTCAACTGGTTAAGGATGATAGGAATTTAGAGGATTTGGTTGCTAGAGTTCGAGTCGAGGAATCTTCGACTAGTCGAGGGATGAGTCGAAGATGGTAGATTTTTAAGGCTCCTTTTCTTCACTTCAAGTCTTCAATGCTCTTCATTTCTCACATGGTTTTCTTGAATCTTTGGCATGTGAATTCTTCATCTTGGTCTCATAAGACCCATCCTAGGCTTTAGTGATTCTTGAGCGTTAAATCTATACTTTTAGCATCCTTTTCAACCTAAGCTCTTAAATCCACCTTGAAACACAAACATGATTAAAATAGAATATTAAGCATTATTATGTTCATAAAACCAATTAATAAATGGGGTTCAATATGCAATATTTGATCCTCAATAGTTCTTTTATAGGAATTACTTAGAAACGTGCCTACAACCAGGTAAAAACATTAGATTTCCCAAAACTCCCATATCAATAATAATTAAGAAAATGACATTAACCTAGACCCCTGAATTCCAGATCAAATGGTTCCCATGATCCATTTGATATGAAACTTTATATCAGGCTCAATTACCACAAATGAACCGTACATGTGAAACCTCAGCCAGCAAAATTGACAACCAAATAGACATTTAATTGGGATGGACCACCTAAGTTTTGAACTTACACCACCCTTGGCCACATAACCTAGTGAGACCCATAGAAAATAGTTAATGGTATAGGTTTTACTAACAATCACCAAGGGCCCCACACATGTGACAAGTGTACATAGAATGTGTACACTCCTGCAGATCATCAAAACCTAGAGTTAGCCAAAATAATGCTAATATGAGATTCCAGAGAAGGAATTTCCTTCTTCTTTCTTTCTGCTGAAACAGACGGACGGACCATGTCTATTTGAGATGTGTCATGACCCACCATGGACATTCCTGGACATGATCCAAATAGTTCATCAAGTTCAGAGGCCACCTTTGTCTCGACCCTAGGAGTTTTCACGTGAGGTTGTGCACTGATTACCAGCAAAAGAGGGATCTCTGCACTACAACTAAACAGACATCGTCTGTTTGAGAATCACCATGGCCCACCATCACGATCATTCATGATTATCTAAACCGTCCAATGTGTTCGTAGGATGGTCATGACAAAAACCTAACTCCTTTCACTCCCCACCAAATCAAGAAACCATATAGATATCTGTCCAAATTTCTTCCCCAAACCATCCGAACTTCTTCAACAAACTGTCTTCTTCTGCAAACAGCATCAATCGAAACCAAAGTGGTTTTAAATCTTCTGCATAATGAGGTAAAAAAGGAGGATGCCTGAACTAATGGGGTCATCTAATCCATGCCAAGGAAGATTTCAACCCCGACTGAGACTGTTGACGTGATCGGATCGGCCTCCACACTTCAAAAAATGGTAAACATTTCTGTTGTTGCACCTGCGACAATGAAAATAGACTGCTGCTCACTTATGGCCAAGATCAAAAAGGTAGGGATCGATCCAAGATGTCCATTTGGTAGGACCCATGATCTTTTTAAAACCTCCTAGGATCCAGTAAACTTCCTCTAAAAATAAAGAAAAAGAAGCCGGTGCAATCAGTTTCACCAAGAAAAATGAAGAAACGTGCGTAAATAGCCTCCTCTTATGTAGCTTACGCAGGAACGCACCATAGGGAGAAGAAAGAAAGAAAGAAACAAGAAGCAGAGAAGAAAGAGGAAGAAAAAAATAGAAAGAGAAAGAAAAGAAAAGAGAAGAAAGCAAAAGAAAGAGAGAGAGAAAGAGAAGAAGAAAACATGAAGGCTATTGCATGTCGAGCCTCGCCTGAAGTCAGGTTCTACTTCTAGTTCCTCCCTCTTTCACACCTATCTCTCTCTATCTATCCCTCAACAATAGAATTCCATGACATCTAACTAAGTCAATGCAATGGTTGGATGGGCCTAAACATGATCAGTTAGTACTTGTCAACTTAAACCACACGTAAGCCGTCTAAAATATAATTTGAGTCAAGCTTCCTCAACCCTAATCTAACATCTAATATTAAGCAATCCAAATTAGGTGGATTAGAGTAGAACTTGATCCTAAAATATGTTTCCAAGCATCTTAATAAGAGACGACACCACAAGCAAAGGTGAGGGTTTTATTCCATTAAGCTTACAAGAATTTAAGTGATATGTGTTATCTTGCCGTTTACATACTATGTTTTCATGATTATATGATTTTCTCTCTGTCAAAGTGCTATTTACCATCAACACTTATTTACCCCTTTGGGAATTATGATATAATGATTATTTACAAGTGATCTTTATGAATATATGTGGAGTGATGGATACAGGCCTTGCCCTTACCTTTATCAATTTGTTAAGTTAGCGCTTGATACTCTTCTCTAAGTTAGCCATTGCCACTCTTCTATTTGTTCAGTTAGCCATTACTACTCTCCTTTTATTGAGTTGACCATTGTCACTCTCCTCTTTGTGAGTTAGCCATTGCTACTCTCTTCCTTAATTTATTAGCCTTTGTGTTATTCACCTTAAAGGCTTGGGCATGTGTCTTGATATTCTAGAACCCCATGATTTGGATTTTGTTCTCTATATTGCAAGTGATGTATTAAGAGGTATCACAACTAGTGATTTGAATATTTTATCATTAATGTAATGTGCTCTGGGTAGAGGCCCTCTTGGTCAATGCATAATTCCATGGGTTTTGTGTATTGTTGTACAAATCGATGTAAGTAATTCACGATGCGTGTTACATCACTTCCGTGATTGGTGTTGCAAATAGTTGCTCCATGAACGAGTCGTATCACGTAGTTCATCCGACTTATGTGTTGTGCCACCTTGAGGTGTTCACATAAATCTACGGTAACATTGGACATGCCGGTGAATCTCTGTAGGGTGAGAATACGGGGTGATCCCGATTTTTTATGTATCATATTCCACTTTGTAACAATCATAATGTATAATCAGCCACACACATTTTGCTAGGCATGCATCTCATGTAGGTTGTTTACGCATGATGATACCCTTATAGTTGTGAAGTATGAGACGTATCAGAACCCTTACATTACTCTTATAAATCTCATGAATCATTATTAATCTTAAAGGATAACTATCACTATGAGTAGGGCGTTGACCCTCTCCAACCGTACAGATGATGCCTGACCTATAGATTGGAGACCTAGAGGACCATCTCCCTATAGAAGATTATACTAAAATAATAAGAAGATAGTTTTATGATTTATTTTTATACTTCCGCTGCGAACTCGATAAATATAATAAGCTCCCATTTGAGAGGGCATTTGATTAGTTACTAAATTCTTTTACTCTGATGAAATAATAAATATGATCGATTTTATTCTTGTGAATGTTACCTTCATGAATGTATTTGGATGGGATCTAAATGAAAATATAATAATAATGTGCAATTTTAAAGCATCCAATTTATACATTATTAACACCCGATTTTCTCAGGCACGAGTATAAACACTGCCCGTGAAAATTCATGATGTTACATTGGGATTCTTAGGTTTTCAAGTACTTCAACACGTATGTGCTTCGAGTAGAGTAGCTCCTACAACCAAAATATGAAATTTATAACCATGTGAGACTGACCATATGCTTCATTTTTAGTGTCGGCACATCCTAGACGAACCAGATCAGCGAGCTTCAATCGTAACCCTATTTTAGTGTTGTAATGACCCGAGACTTGTACCTTGGCAATTCCGCATCCACAACGTTTCTAACGTCATGTGACATGCCTCATTACGACACACAAATTAGAAGTTTTATTTTTGGCGTAATTCAAGGTGGACCATGCAATACATGTGTGGCATGACCCCACTTACACAAATACCGAGGTAGTCCAATCAATCCATCAACACATCAATCACACACCTCTCTCTCTCTCTTCATTAGCCAAACAAACACATGCCTCCCATCACTCACCCATGCCCCTACCCATGTTAAGCCACTCCCCTTTCTCTTTCCCTCTATCCATTCTACCCCTCCATCTTTTCCTATTTCCCTCATATCCAAAATGTTCAATAAAAAGGCCCCCAAACCCCTCTCATTTCTGCAACTTTCCTAGCAAGAGAGAGAATATATTAGAGAGAAATAAAGAAAAGATTAGAGAAATTTTAAGACAAATTAGAGAGATTTGAAAGATATTAGAGAAAAAAGAAAGAGTTCTTGAGAGGAGTTTTTAAGAGAGAGATTAGAGAGGGGTTAAAGAGAAGTTTGAGAGTTAGAGGAGTTTAGGAGGAGCTAAGACAATCTGAGTCATCCGATCATCGATCCAACCCAATCCAATCGTTCAACATTATTGTGAGTGCAAGGGAGGAAAACTCTTCCATTTTCCTTGCTTTCTTTCATTTTCATGGGCCCACAAGGGTGGGACCCACCTTGTTTATGTGGTAGTTGTCTATGGAGGGCCGTATAGTGGTCGAGACACATCCAATAGTTAGATCTCTTCGTTCATTCTTTCCTTTCTCTTTCTTTTATTTAATGGTGTGGACCATTTGCGGCCCACAAGTAGGCCATGCTATGAGACGGCATGCCTCGCATGCTATCACAGCGTGGACCACCTTGTATGGCTCATCATGATGTTTATTTACCATTTAATTTATTTATAATATCACATAGGTTTGCATGATGTAAAATACAAGGATTATCTTGTTCGAAAGCTTTTTGGGACCGCCTTGACATGGCCAAACTGATGAATGGAATGGATCATCCACATGTGGACCCCACCAATCCATATATATATATATATATATATATATATATATATATATATATATATATATATATATATATATATATATATATATATATGGGAATTGGTACTATGAGTTCAACCTCATGGGAACTTCCCATAAGCCGGATGCACATTCCATGGTGAACCACGGGCTTAAAAATCAAGTCAATCCATGACTTGGGTGGGCCACACCACATATAACAGTTGAGAGAGGTTACCCTCCCATTAAAATATTCATAATCATTTATTGCGCCCACTGATATGTGGTTCACAAATCTAGCCCATCCATTGCGTGTCCTACTTAGATGAGGGGTTAGATCAAGTTTCAGCCGCATCTAAAACTCAAGTGGGCTCTATGAAGTGCTTTTATATGTTTTAGGCATGTCTTCACATAATTTTAGATGGTATGGCCCACCTGAATTCCATATACAACTGATTTTTGGGATATCCCATAACCTTAAGGCGACCCATTAAATGCATGGTGTTGATGATCGACATACATCATGGTGAGGCCCACACAGCTTGACCTCATGGGAAGTTCCCATGAGATCACCCTCATAGTACCCTCTCTCTCTCTCTCTCTCTCTCTCTCTCTCTCTCTCTCTCTCTCTCTCTCTCTCTCTCTCTCTCTCTCTCTGTGTGTGTGTGTATATATATATATATACACACACACACTTCCCCGGGTCGAGCTATGTGGGCCCCACCACAATGTGTGCTGAACATCTACCCCATTAGTCAAATGCACCATTTTATGGTGGGCCACGAGCTTAAAAATGAATTCAATCCATGACCTGGGGTTATCCTCCCATTGAAAAAATCATAATCATTTATTGGGCCTGCCGAGATGTAGTTCACAAATCCAAACCATCCATTATGTGTGTCCCACTTGGATGAGGGTTCAAACCAAGTTTCAACCGCATCCAAAACTCATGTGGTCCTCACCAAGTAATTTTATATGTTTTAGGCATGTCTGCACATGGTTTTAGATGGTATGGCCCACTTGAGTTTTGGATATGGCTGACTTTTTAGGATATCCCACAACCAAAAGGGGACCCATCAAATGCACAGAGTTGATGTTAATACACATCACGGTGGGGCCCACAAAGCTCGATGTCATGGGAAGTTCCCTTGAGGTCTACTTTGTAGTACTTGTTGAGTGTCAAATATTGCATATTCTCCCCTATTTATAGCTTGGTTTTATGAGCATGATAATGCTTAAAGGTACATTTTATACATGTTTGTGTTGCAAGGTAAATCTGAGAGCTTGGATTGAAAAAAAGCATGGATTTAATGCTCAAGAATCACCAAGGTGTAGGATGGATCTTAGGAGACCAAGAATGAAGAGTTCACATGACAAAGATCTAGGGAAACTAAGTACAAAAGATGAAGAAAGGACTCGAACGATTAAAGAATCTGAAGCAGAAAATAGACAGGTTCAATTCGACTGAACTGGCTCAAAATAGTCCAGAGACAAACGATGGAATTCAGAAGCTAATTTGGTTTAACCGATGAACAATTCAGTCTGACCAAAACTTAGTTCGGTCCGATCAAAGGGAGGATTCAATGCGACCAAAAGTGTGCAAAAAGCTCCAGCGAAGAACGATGAATTTTGAAGTTAATTTGGGTCAACCGAAAGCTAATTCAGTTCGACCGATGACTTAAGTTTGGTTCGACTGAACCTAGCTCGATCTGACCGAACCCAACTCGATCCGACCAAAATCGGGCAACTGCTGAAATAGAATCCTTTCCAAATTTGGACTTAACTTCGAATTCAACTTCGATCCAACCAAAGCGTAATGCAAAAAAGCTGTGAATTACGTAACTTGAGGCGATTTGTGGAAATTCCAAGTAGGGTATTCCTAAGGATCATCAAGGGTTTGAGGAGTGGAGCCAAAGGATGGAGAGCCATCACTAAGTGTCTTTTTTCTTCTTCCTCAGTTGTTTTTATGTTTTAATTAAGAGTTCTTAGTTCAATCATGTTTATGGTTGGCTAAACCTCTTAGTTAGGGCTAAGAGGTAAAGCTTGTAGCGTGATTAGGATGTTTATTTTACTTTGATTCATGTTTATATTAATCTTCATTGATTTCTAGTTGATTTTAAGGAATATTTTCAATTTTTTATGGGTTGTTATGACTCAAATTATAATAGACTCTACAATAGCTTTGAATATCTTCCTTTCCTATTTGAGATTGTGGGATTGGTAAATCCTGTTGTTTGTCATCGTCTCCTGGGCATGGTTGGGTGATGGAATCCCTTCCAAATCTCTACAATTCTCTTCCATTAAGGCTAGATCAATGAAGAGTTCAGATATTTGATCATCTCTCTTTCCAATTGGATCTCTTAAATCAAGTAAGGTAGAATCCCAATAGCTACAAGTGGATTCTTGGCACCCTAGTTCCCACCTTAAATTCACGAGTTTCAATTATACCATTCACAATTACTCTTCAAATTATTTAAATTTAGTATTAGATCGTCTTCTAGTTCTACTTCTAGTTACTTTAAAAAATGTACAAGATTAGTCCCTGTGGATTCAACCTTGGTCTCACCGAGATTATTACTACATCGTGACTCTACACTTGGGGTTGTGAACAAGTTTTTGGCGGCATTGCTGGGGACTACGACTGCACTTTTCTTGATTTAATTAGTATTAAAATTTGGTTAAGACTAGGATTATCTTTCTGTTTTCTTTCTAGGTTAAGATTTTTCTGAACTTATTTTTAGAATCTAACTTAGTTTTCCGTTTTGTAGGATTTTAACACATCAATCTCCAATCCAATAAGCTCTTTCTAATTCTCTCTCTTATTTTAGATCTCTTATTTTTTTTAGTTTCTCTAGTTTTCTTTCTTAGGTTTAGGTTTAGTTACTTGAGGGCTTTGAGTGTTTTATGCCCAAGTGGGTCCGTGACAATACTCGATGTCTCTTAGGTGAAGGAGGATTGATCGAAGAGTTGCCTATCCATCACAGGATTAGACACTACCAGAGATCCTTAGAGTCAGTAGAAGTGATTGCTAGAAATCAACATACAAATCAACCTCAACCTCTTGTCAAGGAAATTTAGGATAATAATGAGGTGCATAACACACCCCCGCCCCGTACCTTACGAGATTTCTTACAACAGGCAAGGGTGAGCACACCTTCCTGTATGATTTTTTCAGAAAATACAGGAAATATGGATATTAAGCCAGGAGTGATCCAACTCCTTCCCAAGTTCCACGGACTTGAATCTGAAAGTCCATATCTATACTTGAAAGAGTTTGACAAGATCATAGCCAATTTATATTTTCCTAATGTGTCTGAGGACACAATCAGGTTGAAACTCTTTCCCTTCTCCTTAAAAGAAAAGGCTAAGATGTGGTTGTATTCACTACGTCCATAATCCATTGTCAGATGGAACGGCATGACAAGGGAGTTCATAAAAAAATTCTTCCCATACCATAAGACAAACACCATCAGAAAGCCAATCATGAACTTCACTCAAAAGGAAGACGAGACATTCTTCCAATATTGGGATAAGTTCAAGGATCTTGTCAATTCATGCCCACAACATGGCTTTGAAACATGGTGTATAACAAATTTCTTCTATGATGGATTGTTATCTTCCATGCGTCAATTGGTCGAGACAATGTGCAATAGGAAATTCATGAAGAAATATGTCAATGATGTGAGGGATTACTTTGACAAACTTGCTGAAAACGCACAATCATGGGATATCTCCCAAAGACCTAGCACCACTTCTAAGCCTACTCAAACAAAAGAGAGGGGCAGAATATATATTTTGAAAGAGGAAGATGACAAAAATGTTAAAGTGGCTAACCTCACAACAAAAATAGAGGCCATGGAACTTAAAAAGGATAAGGCTAAAGAAGTTATTTGCGGTATTTGTGCTTGTAACATACATACAATTGAAAATTGTTCAACCATACCTACTTTTCAAGAGGTATCGAATGAGCAATCGAATGCTGTGAATAATTACCAAAGACCTTTCAGTGGACCCACCTCAAGTACATATAATCCCAGCTAGAGGAACCATCCTAATTTCAGTTGGAGGAATGGATAAACAGCTAACCCTCAAGGGGCTCTATCTCAACTTTTAAATCAAAAGAAGCCTCAGGAGGATCCAGTTTTTAAACACATTCAAAATCAGGAGCTTTTCAATCAAAACACATTATAAGCTTTCCAAGACCTTAACAAATCCATTCAAAGGATTAAGGCACACTTAGCAAGTGGGGAGAAAGGGATGCTTCTAGCCCAACCTCTCCCCAATCCAAAACCATAATGTGAAGCTAGTGACCCGAGCTCTTCAAATCATATGGAGCAAGCTAAGTCTATCACTACTCTTAGGAGTGGAAATATAATTGACAAATCTATTCCGGTAAGGGCTGAAAATTCTAAGGACCTGAAAGAAGACACGGATGATAGACCTAGCACTACCTCACATGGGTTAGAACCAGAACCTCAAAGCAAGCTGATTGCTCCATTCCCCTAACGGTTGATTGCACCAAAACCTCTAGCCAACTCATAGGATATTCTAGAGGTGTTGAAACACATGAAGGTCAAAATTCCTCTTCTAGATGCTGTGAAACACATTCCTTCATATGCAAAATTTCTAAAAGATCTATGCACAACTAAGAGGCAAAAAATTATTAAAAAGAAAATTTTCTTGATAGAAAAAGTGAGTGTCATCCTCAAGCAAAGTATGCCATAAAAATACAGAGATCCTGGTAACCTAATTATCACTTGTATAATTGGGAATCACCAAATTGAGAACACACTTCTTGACATGAGGGTGGAGCATAAATCTGATCCTGTACTTGGTCTACGAACAACTGGGTGTAGGTGAATTAAAACCACCTGGACCACATTACAACTTGTTGATCATTCAGTTCGTGTATCAAGAGGGATGATTGAGGATGTATTAGTCCAAGTGGATTTTATCATCCTGGATACTCAAGTCATCGTAGACATAAGCACTCAAATACTTATCATACTTGGCCACCCATTCCTTGCTATATCCAATCTATCATCAATTATAGGAATAAGATCATGAATTTGTCTTTTAAAAATATGACATTGGAGATCAATATATTTTTCAACATGTGTAGATAGGCAGAGGTTTATGAAGAGGCCCATAACATTAATATGAGACTCTTTCATGGAAGATAAAGATCTGATGACCTTATACTCCGACCCTCTAGAGACATTCTTGGCACACCCCCAAATTTGGATAATGACATAATTAGGGAGATGGATGTCATGCTTGATACTAGACCGTTACTTGAAGTTAACCAGCAGAGGCCACAGTTTGAAAAATTGCCACAAACTGAAGCAGTGCCTCTCTCGTCTAGTCTCAAAGCACCGAAGCTTGACCTAAAACATTTGCCCACTAGTCTTAAATATATCTATTTAGGTTAAGATGAGAGATAACCGATGGTAATTTCTTCCCACCTTAAGTAAGATCAGGAGAGCATGATTATCTCTACTCTCATTGAGGATAAAGGAGCCCTTGGATGGTCGATTGTGGACCTCGAGGGAATTGACCCTTTCATTTGTACTCACTGCATTCATCTTGAGGATAATACGAAAACCTCCTGAAAACCACAACGTAGATTAAATCCAAACATGAAGGACGTGGTTAAGGCCGAGGTACTTAATTATTGGATGTGGGTATTATATATCCCATATTTAATTGACAATGGGTGAGTCCAACTCAGGTGGTTCCTAAGAAGTCCGGAATCACCATCGTAGCAAATACCAACAATGATCTCGTGCCAACTAGAGTTACTACTGGTTCGAGAATGTGCATTAACTACAAGAAGTTGAATACCGTCACGAGGAAAGACTACTTTCTTTTGCCCTTCATTAATCAAATCTTAGAAAGGCTAGCTGGTCACTCTTACTATTGCTTCCTTGATGAGTATTCAGGCTATAATCAGATCGAAATATCCCTTAATGATTAGGAAAAGACAACATTCACATGTCTTTATGGCACCTTTGCTTACCGAAGGATGACATTCGGACTGTGTAATTGTAACACCCCCGAACTTTTCAATACCCAAGTATTGAAAGCTCTCAAGCGTTACCATGACGTTTAACTTAATATGTACATGTGAATAATATCGAATTAACTAACCCCACATCTATTCTCTAACATAAATCTGACCATTGGGAACGATTGTCACCCATGAATTAAGCAATCTGACCATTGATTTTAAGGTAGGATCATCATATACCCAAATATTCTTACTTGTCTGTCATAAACAACCACTGAGTCAAATATGCACTGCTTAATAGAGACATCTAACCATCCACTTTAATTTTGGACTACCCGATCATAGTAAAATAGCTACTCAATCTCTACGTCCACTCATACACTCATCAAGTGTAGATTTTGATTTGTTCATCTTGTTTATCAACTATGAATATGCTTAACCCACCATCCGAACCGCAATATGAGAAACTTACACATGTGAACAAGACACTCGAATCTAACAATACACATGTTCTACCCCTAATCACTATAGAAATTCACTTTATGTCCATCTGTTTATGAAACTATTCTACATATACCTATATACACTATTAGAGTACCAACCATCAAGTTTTCACATTTTCACCATATCATCTGACCGCTCATCATGTTTAGATCACCCAAATGGGCCATAAGAATATTAGGATAATCAAGTCATTTTGAAGATCTTACGTTATATGTCCAAACCACTGGGTAATGTTTCAATCAGATGTGTGTAACCTCAGTCCTAAAGCACGAAGTGTGTTAGCCATTTAAAAGAACATCCTAGACATCCTTGGGAGATTGAGACCTAAACTGGACTAATGAAAAGAGCATAAAAAATGATGGATATCCACTAAATTTAAGGGCATTTGGACGGTGCACTCTAACATAACTAATGCCAGAAGGTGGTTGAAGAATTGATGGCAATTTTGTAAATAAAACTAACACCATGATGGCACTGTTCAACCTATACTAAGGATCTAATGGTGAGTGTTGATTTACACTTATTTAGATGGTGTGGTCCACCTAATTTATGAAACTTCCTCATTTTTTACCATGTGTCCTAACATAGTGGGATAAAGACGATGAGCAGAGTGGATTTCTCACAAAACATCATAGTGGATCCCACCTGATGCCACCACCAATACATATCTATGTTATGTCACTTCAACAGGGACGTTTGAGCGTTAGTGCGGTCCAATTGTCAAATGTGTTATGGCCCACCTAAGATGCAGATTTGTCCCGTATTTAATGCCATATCTAGGCATGACCTTGAAAAGATGATGGATGGAGTGGATTTCTAAGAAGGTCATCAAAAGTGGACCCCATCTATCAATAGCAAAACTAGAATAGAGTTCTTTCGCACACATTAACGACACTCATGAAAACCGTGAGCACTGGAGGAAACCCATGCCAAAACGTCATTGTTTTCTTGATCTACCCCTAATCTAGACCGTCTAATCTCCAAAGAAGGGAATTTGGATGTAACACCCCGTACTTTCCCATACTCGAGTGTTACTATATTAACTGACTTAGTAGGATGCAAACCTAGCTTAATGAACATTCATGCGCATCCTAGTTTAAATCTAATCGTCGAAGGTGATCCCCATCCACATATCAAACCACCTAGTAGTCAAATGAAATGTACTAAGTATATTATCTTATCTATTTATTATATTATAAATTTTACACAAACATGGATCAAAAGAATTATGGACGTATCTGATAATTCATTTATCATATAAATGAAAATGTGTTGTAGTAGAGTGATATGTATATAACTAATGTATATAAATTATTATGAAAATAATATTGTATTAAATAAACATTATGAATAATGGTTTTACGATATATAGTTGAATTATAAGTATTAAGGTAGTATTAAATAACTTACAAAAATCATTAGATACTTTAATGAAATTTTATATTTAACAATATTATTAAATACAAATATAATTTTAATTAAATATGATATTATATATTATGAAGTATGTATATTAATGAATGAGTGAACAACAACATGTAATTAGTAGTATGATAATATTAAAATTATATTTATATACATGTATGAGACTTTAAACATTTTAATTATGAGTAATATACAAAAATTAATAAAAATTATATTAATATTAGCATTGGATAGAAATACATGATGAGAGTCTTACAAATGGCCCATTTAGGCCTTTTAACCGTTGATGTCCAACTTTGAAACCATCCGACCAATAGATCAATGGGAAACCCCCCCGTTAGGACTACAAATCACGTGGTGGGCCCCACCTAGGCATTCCATCAGCTCGATCATTGGTCAAGGACCCTAAAATAGGCCTCCTGGAGTGAATGGGTGGTGTGGATTTATCACAAACATCATGGTGGACCCCACTTGGTGGGGTACGTATACAAAACTGGTGCACAGTGAGGTGCACCAGGCATGTTAGGCCAGTCAACACGAGCTAACCCGTGCCGGCCAAAAATGGAAAATTTCTCCCTCTCTCCTCAAATCGGCAGCGGACACACGGGCGCCCCAAATACTTGATCGGTGGCCCATATACATGAACCATCTCAACGATCCAAACCGTCTACCTGATTTATGGGGCAGGCTCGACCAAAAACCAACTAATAGAACTGAATTTCATGCATGTGTGGGCACACGAGAACCAATGCAAAACAGCCCAAAAACATAAAAATACCAAAAATGGGAACTGTCCACTCCAGCTAGCACGATCCGCGTGTGCTCCTCACCCTCAATCTCGGACGTTCAATCCCAAGCAATCCTAACCGTCCATGAAGCTGGTTTAGGGCTTCCTCAATACCAGAGAGAGGAAACCACGTCCAGTTTTCTGTTGCCAGCGGTTTAGGAGAGCTGTTGTAAAATAAATCAAATCCCGACCGCTCTCTCTTAATCCAACGGCTCTGGGATCTGTTAGGGCAACTTTGGGAAAGGGAATAAAGCCACCACAATGCCCTCCTTTCATTGCTTGTGGATGTTGGAGGAAAACTACTTGTCTCCTTCATCCTTCGAACCCACCACTCAAACAAAGGCGAAGCTTCAAAACCTTTGTTCTACAAGCTCTAATGCATCCTTAGAAATCGTTCCACGCTGTCAGATTGAAGATAAGTGCAATGGGGAGAGATCTGCCATTGTCGTCGGTCTTCTTCCTTGTCATTCACTCGTTGCCACTATCTCGACTCGGGCCGAGATCGGTCTGAGTTAGAATGCATGCCTTGGTGGTCAATGTAGAGGAGAAAGAGGAGATAAGAAGAGGTAGAGAGGGCTAGTGCATTACTGCACTAGCACAAACCAAGCTTGTTCGACTTAAGGACGAGTTGGAGTTCGAATTCAAGTTAACCCAACCAAGCTATGTAGGTTTGGGTCTGCTCCAAACCTTGCTGAAGTTTCAGCAAAAGAAGAAGAAAGGAAGAAGAAGAGATAAGATAAGAGAAGGGAGAAAGATAGAAAGACAAGGTGTAAAAAGAGAGAGAGTATGGGTGGTGCCGCTGCAACAACCCGACCTAGCTGACTCGAGCTCAACTCAGGCTCTGGTTTGGTCCAGTCATTGCTGGATGTTCCAGCATTTGAAAAGAAAAAAAAAGGGGGGGAAAGAGAAATAAGAGGAGATGGAGGTTGAGGTCCTTGTTGCTACCGAGTTAGGTTTGACAATATCGGGTGGAGACAACTCACTGAGTTACATCAATGATAGTTCCAACAGTTGCAGCATTGTTGCTGGGCAATGGGGAAAAGGGAGAATATGAGGAGAATATGAGAAGGAAGAAAGGAAAGAGAAACTAGAAGGAGTAGGGGCTGAGTCAACTCGGCTGGAACCAGGTCAACAATGGTGAGATTTTTTCATCTCTTTTCATCAATCATCTTCATCATTAATTTTCGTAGTTATCAATAATATAGCTAGTATTCCTATCTGTTATAACAATTAGGGTTATTTTAATGCTATTAACTAGGAATTTTAATGTAATAATTAGTATTGTTGATTAGCCATTATTAGATTGTTGAATTAGTTAGTACTATCGTTAATATCATTATTACATTAATTAGAAAGTGAATCCAAAAATCTAAACCTAAACATAAACTCTAGGGTGAAATCTTATACCTAAGTAATATAAACCCTAGATATTTAAAACGTAAATGGTAAGTTAGGTTGGATCTAATGGTACAATTCCATAATTTATGGCGGGATCAAAGTCCACTATGTAACCTAGTATTGTAAAATAAAACTTCAATTATCAAATGATGATATTTTATTAAATGATGGACCATAGTATCTATTATTAAGACTAGATTCATTATTTACAGTTATGATTATTATCATTAGGAAATATTATCATTTTCTTTAATTATGGGATTTGTGTATTTCCTGTAATATGATTATTATCATTAGTCATTTTATTATTAGTGAATATCCTATTTTTATTACCTCTATTATTTAATGAATTATTAGTCATAATAAGAACACTTGATAGTATCAGTACATTTAAATATGAACCTAAGAACCATCACTATTAATATGGATGGATTAATACCCCTATCATGAATATTATTTGACCATTGTACGATAAAGATATTAATGATAACTTAGTTCAAATCCTAGAATCCAGAGCCTATGACTAAACCCAAAGATGAAACCCTAACTCTATACCAAAACCCTAAAAGTAATCCAAACGCTAGTTAGTGTGTAGAGCTTGGATCTAATTGTACAGGTTTCTAATTTGTGGTAGGATACAATTCTAAGGGCGCAAGCGCTTAGCGATACTATGAGGCAATTTAAGTATAAGGTGGTGATTGTTCACTACCCAAGTGTAGGGTTGTGATGTAGTAATAACTTGGTAAGACCGAGGTCAAATCCCAAGGGACTGAAACCTGTACGTTATCTAAAACTAACTAGAACTTGAACTAGAATATGATGAAATCTAAATCAACTAGAATTTAAGAAATAATTGTGAGATTATTATCTAAAACTTAAGAAAAATCAGAAATAGGAAACTAGGGATTCAAAGGATCCATTTGTAGAGATCAGGAAGATCTTATGCCTGCTTTATGGAATTTAAACTAGACTGCAATTAATAGAGTTTTCAAGAGATGAAAGATATATGAATTAGAATGGATTCCATCACCAAACCATGCCTAAGAGACTATGGAAAATAACAGAATTAAACTAATTATCAACCAATCAACAATGCATGAAGGTTAGGAAGGGTACCATCATCCGACCATGCCCAAGAGACTATGGTGAACAACAGGGCTTCTTGACGTCATAAACATCAAAAAGAAAAGAACATGCTCAAAGCCATTGCAGACCCATTATAATTTCATTCACAAACATCAAAAAGAAAAGAACATGCTCAAAGCTATTGCAGACCCATTGTAATTTCAATCACAATAGACCATTAAATACTAAAAACATTTCTTTTATTAAACTAAAATCAATATCAATTCAGTCTAAATAAAAAGGCATAAGCTGAAAGTCCTCCCATCACGCCACGAGCTTCACCCCTTAGCCCTAGCTAAGAGGTTTAGCCTGACAACATGATTAGGCTAACCATCTTAAAATAAAATAGATAATAAAATAAATAAATAAATAAATAAACTCTAACTACTCTCTCTCTTGCATGCACGTCCAAGCCAAGCTCCATACGTCCCTTCTTCCAGCCATCCTCTCTCACTTCCATGTCCCCTCCTTTTATTCCTGTTGTAGGTCGGCTGGGGTGGAACACTGACCCTTCTTTCACAACATAAAGTGGACGAACGTTTGGGTGTTAGAGTCTGTGGCGTCTGTGGGACCCACTTATAGTGACTTCACATCTCATCCGAGTCATCCATTGGATCTGTGACGTTGATTTAGGATATCATGCGAAATTTGAAGAGGATACGAGTTTTTGGTGGGCCACAACGTTGATCGACGTACGACGAAATATCTAGACTGTGCACCCTGTTCTTGTGCATGGATGGATGGAAAGGATCAGGTTTTGGTCAATTTCTCCCCCTGAGTACGTTGGCTGGTTCGGATCATCCATCAGAATGATAAATGTGGGCCACACATCCTCCCAATGGATGACAGTCGCGGGCACTATTCTTGCGTAAACAAAAAATGCGATGATGTGTTCGGTGGGACCCATGATCGAGGTCATCTGAGAAATCCAATCCATCCATCGTCTTCAAGACATAAAACTGGTCGAGAATGGTCAGTTTAGATTGAGTTCGTTGTGGCCCACAGAGTTTTTCATACGACCGTCCATCTTATGTTCAATGGCTAGGATCTTTCGCCGACTTGAATGGGGTCAAACCAACACCTAGGCAAGGATAGGAAGGTTGGTGGGATTCCAACGGACGGTCCGGATCGTACTTTTGAACCGTGATAATGGCCCACAAGTGAAGGCCGCAGGCTTTGTTGCGTAACAGAGCCTTTGGACGCTGCTTGCGATGATCGGTGGGCCCCAGGACGATGTTTCATGTAGAATCCATGCCGTCCACTATGTTTAGAACGAAAAATCCTCAAGTAAGGGGAATTTGAGTTGATTTGGTGTGGCCCACAATAATTTTCTTTCCTACCATCCATTAGATGCAGTACAGTAATCCACTTTCTTTCATGTGCATGGGGCCTAAAGAATAGCTTAGAAAGGGGCGTGGCCCTCTTCTGGATCACATGGATGGTTCAGATCATCCATTTAGATTATGGGTGGGCCCCACTGAAAGAGATCGGCGGATGCTGGTGCATCCACTGGTAGTTTGTGCTGGAGAAAGAGCAGGAGACGGGTCTCCTTGCTTTGACTGGAGGTCTTGGTCCAGTGCACTTCAAGTGCACTTATGCACTGTGCACTGGCATTGCCAATAGGGTCCCCTTATGATAGATATATGAAATCCACTCTGTCCATTCCTTTCCTCATGCAATTTAAGCGGTTGGGACAAAAACTGACGCACATCCAAATACCAGGCGGGACTCAGTTCACTGATCTATGAGCTGATCTGTCTGTTGGCCCACTTATGTAGGGATCCAGGAGCTGAAATTTGACGTGTACAACTCATTTGTGGTCCTGAGGCGATGTATGAAATTCAGAGCCGATCAGATGGTGGGAACCCCGTGATCTTGCATTCTTGATGATTTTCAAGCCACTTAAGCTTCAATTTTTCAATTTTTGCGGATCCCTGGTGTGTAATTCCTCGATCCTGGTCCCATGGAGTCTCGTATAATGCCTTGGTGATGCCTGAGTGTTAAATCAATGCTTTTAGTATCATTTTTCAGTCCATGCTCCTAAAATCACCTTGCAACATAAACACGATAAAACCAGGCCGTTAGACAGCATTATGTTCGTAAATCCAGGTAATAACCGGGGTCTGATATGCAATATTTAACCCTCAACACAACCCCCAACCAGTATTTTACTAGTCCCGAGCAGAATATGCAAAAAATAAGTTAAGAATTATAGGACAATTATTATGAACTCGAGTGATTTTTGAGAAACAAGCTGGATACTAGAACTTAAAGATACATGAATGTTGGGCATTACTTCCTCCTAGACTTAAGCACACGGTAAAATTCATAATCGAGTTCAAAGTATTAATCCATCAATTAGAACAATTCTAAACATTGAGTTCTATGGATGTATAGTGTAATCTCGGCTTACCATCATTAAAATTCATTTCTCTATTTCAGGATTTCATTGGTAATCAAAAAGAGAATTCATAATAACCAAAACTTGCCTCAAAGATCATCTTTTAATTTTTCTATTAAAAGAAATGCCAGGACTGGGAATTAAATCCTCACCTATAGGAGCAAACCTATGGTGAAAACCATACACCCAAACCTTTTTCACATATTATCCATAGGAAATTAAATCCACACCTATAGGGAGCAAACCTATGGTGAAGATTATTCGCCCAAATCTTTCTAAAGGTATTTTTTATTTATTTATTTATTTATTAATTGATCATGACAGATAAATTTTTCAGGCTTGTTCCTTACATGCTTAGAGATTACCAAGTTAACCTTTCAATATCAAACTGAAACCTTAATGTGAAAGCGAGATGTGACATATGAAATCATGACTCAATCAATGTTTAAAACTTCTAATCATGGATTAATAACTTGATCTTAATTGTAAAATCTAACAGATAACTAAATTCAAGAGTCATACATTACCAACATCACATATCTTGAAAATCTAAATTAAGGATATCCGTCAAAATCACTTCGAATTCACAAGAACTTCTAGAAAAATTTAAAAAAAAATCACAATTTTTGCTCAGGACCAAGAAAACACTAATTAGGTAACTTAATCTCCCACCCCCAACCTAAAATCTACATTGTCCTCAATGTAAAAGATATAAACATGCAATGCACATGGGACAACGAAAGTAAATGAGAAGTGATGGGAGGATAGTACTTGGATAATGAATCGAGAGAGATTTTTTAAGAGATCGCTGGGAGAGAGCAGGTTAGTACGAGAGAGAAAGTAAAATAATAATAATAATAATAATAAATAACAAAAATAAAATCCTACCTATACCACTTTCACAGGTGTTCTCGATTGCATTTAGCGTATGCAACAAGCCTTTAAACCCCTAGGTTACCCCTAGTGGATAAGTTGTAGTCTCGTGAGGATTTACAATAATGTTACCCACAAACATTGAATCGATCATGCCGCAAGGTTCCCCTTTCGGCCAATATCTTGATAATTTTCTCAGTAAGTTCCTCAACAAGATCATCCAAAAGCCCTTTTTACAATAGGCTTGGGCACCCTGGAGCATGACTTTCCAGAGAGACTTATGTACCTCATAAGAAATCTTTCATTGAATTCTTGAGGTATCCATAATATATACGATTCACCTGTGACAACAGAAGTTTCAACGTTAGTATCGCATGGTGAATCAAATACTACAAGTAAATAAAGTTTAGAAAAGTTCTTAAGAAGTGATGTAGTCTCAACACATTCTGAAGCTCTAAACTTTGGTTCAATTTTTAGTTCCTCTTCCTTTACTGGTAGACGTTTAGGATGAGGGGAAGAGAGGGTTTCAGAATAAGGGTTCTCTCGGTCAGTGATGACTACCGAGATGTTGTCTTGCAAGGCATCCACTTCGTCTTTTAACATGGGATCGTTTGAAACTGCAAAGTGTGCCAAGCAATCCCAAGAGCTAGGAAATTTCAGTGAGTGTGACTTATTTCTCATATTGGATCTCGCGATGATCAACTCAAAGAATCCATCATCCTTAAAAGTGGATGGAGGTACACTTTCTTGCTCCAGTCCTGCACAGACAGATTGAAGATCAATAAGTGAAGCATTGATGTGATCACTTTGTTCATTGAAATTACTCAATTGAGGCGTTGAATTGTCAAATGTGTGCAACTCAAATGGTGGCCTTAACTGAGTGGTTTCAAATTCTAGAGTTGTAGCAGGCAACTCCTCCTTCTCCCAAATCATATTATCATTCAATTCATGGGAGTGGTCTAAACATGTCTCATAAGAGTTAGAAGAGTCAGTTGTAAGGGGTTGATCCTTTATCTTTAAATCAGACGTGTCAAGTGAGGGGAGTGGCTCATTATGACTGACCACTTCGTATACGTCTTGATCATTGACCTGGACCAAACTTGAGATGGATTCTATAGGAACTATGGCTGCACATTCAGGATCATCATCTTAATACGGATCATCGTCCAGTTCCGTGCAATGCATAGTTTGGATGGGATTGCCTTCCTCACATTCTATTCCTAAATTCGGTTGAGGTTCGAATAAACTAACCTCCTCATCATTAAAATCTTATGTGTCATGTAAGAAAGGTGTGTCATCATCAATGTATTTAAAAGACACCAATGTATCTTCACTATTTTTTCGAACAGTTATCGAGATCGACTCATCGGGAAATTGAACCGTATGCTCATTAACGGAATTCAACTCCTCATTCTAAATTCCAGATTCTTTCAAAAGTGAGTGCGGATCACTTTCCTCGCATTGTATTTCTGAATTGGGTTGTGGTTGGGATGAGCAAGCCTCCTCTATCCTGCCGAGGCGCGAATTGAGTGTTTCCATTATTTTCATTATTTTTCTCATTTCCTCAAGACAAGCTAAAAAAATATTACGCTGATATGAATCCTCTTGGATCATTTCTATTTGGATCTCAAAGGTATGGAATCCAAGAGAATAATCATTATAACATGTTGTTAGTTCATTTTCTCATTTTTGATATTTTTACTGGTTATAGTCATACTAATCATAGGTGGGAGAATCTGCTAGTTGGTAATACTTATTATCACTCATGATACAATCACGCATTGTTTTCTTTTTATCGGATGGGTGATAATAATTCTCACAACCATAGTTATGATAACCCCAACACTCGTGCACTGTTTTATTAATCCTTGGGGTGTAATTGTTCTCCTGCATATAATCACGTAAGGACTTCTTAGCCAGTGGATCTTTATATTCTGATCGGTTCTCAATGATAGTTTCAGAAAGGTTTGGAGACATAGGTTGATTTATATCATCATCATCCCAAAATAGGTTATTCTTCTCAGCATACTGACGTTGCCACTCATGCATATACACAATGAAACCCTTAATCTGAATTTAATCCTATGAAAAATAGAAGAAAAAGTTCCTACAGTAATGTGAAAAGTAAGAGGAGGAGAAGTTAAAAGGAATGTACCAAATGAGAAATTTCTATGTTAAGATCCAAATTAGAACTTATTTCAGGATCCTACAAAACAGTAAAACAGATTAGTTTCTAAAAACAGAAAAAGAATTCTAACCTAAAATTAGAAAATACTAATATTAAACTAATCCTAAAACTAGTTAATCTCAGAGAAACGTAGCCGTCAGTCCCCGTCAACGACGTCAAAAACTTGTTCACTCCCCAAATGCAGGGTTGTAATGTAGTAATAACTCGGTAAGACCGAGGTCGAATCCCAAGGGACTGAAACCTGTACGTTATCTAAAACTAACTAGAACTAGAACTAGAATATGATGAAATCTAAATCAACTAGAATTTAAGAAATAATTGTGAGATTATTATCTAAAACTTAAGAAAAATCAGAAATAGGAAACTAGAGATTCAGAGGATCCACTTGTAGAGATCAGGGAGATCTTATGCCTGCTTTATGGAATTTAAACTGGATTGCCATTAATATAGTTTTCAAGAGATGAAAGATATATGAATTAGAATGGATTCCATCACCAAACCATGCCCAAGAGACTATGGCAAACAACAGAATTAAACTAATTACCAACCAATCAACAATGCAAAAAGGTTAGGAAGGGTACCGTCATCCGACCATGCCCAGGAGACTATGGTGAATAACAGGGCTTCCTGACATCATAAACATCAAAAGGAAAAGAACATGTTCAAAGCCATTGCAGACCCATTGTAATTTCAGTCACAACAGACCATTAAAGACTAAAAACATTCCTTTTATTAAACTAAAATCAATATCAATTCTTTCTAAATAAAAAGGTATAAGATGAAAGTCCTCTCATCATGCCACGAGCTTCACCTCTTAGCCCTAGCTAAGAGGTTTAGCCTGACAACATGATTAGGCTAACCATCTTAAAATAAAATAGATAATAAAATAAATAAATAAATAAAAAATCTCTAACTACTCTCTCTCTCTTGCATGCACGTCTAAGCCAAGCTCCATATGTCCCTGCTTCCAGCTGTCCTCTCTCACTTCCATGTCCCCTCCTTTTATTCCTGTTGTAGGTCGGCTGGGGTGGAACACCGACCCTTCTTTCGCAACATAAAGTGGACAAATGTTTAGGTGTTAGAGTCTGTGGTGTCTGTGGGACCCACTTATAGCAACTTCACATCTCATCCGAGTCATCCATTGGATCTGTGACGTTGATTTAGGATATCATGCGAAATTTGAAGAGGATACGAGTTTTTGGTGGGCCACAACGTTGATCGACGTACGACGAAAGATCTAGACTGTGCACCCTGTTCTTGTGCATGGATGGATGGAAAGGATCAGGTTTTGGTCAATTTCTCCCCCTGAGTACGTTGGCTGGTTCGGATCATCCATCAGAATGATAAATGTGGGCCACACATCCTCCCAACGGACGATAGTCGTGAGCGCTGTTCTTGCGTAAACAAAAAATACGATGATGTGTTTGGTGAGACCCATGATCGAGGTCGTCTAAGAAATCCAATTCATCTATTGTCTTCAAGACACAAAAATGGTTGAGAATGGTCAGTTTATATTGAGTTCGTTGTGGCCCACAGAGTTTTTCATAAGACCGTCCATCTTATGTTCAATGGCTAGGATCTTTCGCCGACTTGAATGGGGTCAAACCAACACCTAGGCAAGGATAGGAAGGTCGGTGGGATTCCAACGGATGGTCCAGATCGTACTTCTGAAACGTGATGATGGCCCACAAGTGAAGACCGCAGGCTCTGTTGCGTAACAGAGCCTTCGGACGCCGCTTGCGATGATCAGTGGGCCCTAGGACGATGTTTCATGTAGAATCCATGCCGTTCACTGTATTTAGAATGAAAAACCCTCAAGTAAGGGAATTTGAGTTTGATTTGGTGTGGCCCGCAATAATTTTCTTTCCTACCGTCCATTAGATGTAGTACAGTAATCCACTTTCTTTCATGTGCATGGGGCCTAAAGAATAGCATGGAAAGGGGCGTGCCCCTCTTTTGGATCTCATGGATGGTTCGGATCATCCATTTGGATGATGGGTGGGCCCCACTGAAAAAGACTGGTGGATGATGGTGCTTTCGCTGGTAGTTTGTGCTGGAGAAAGAGAAGGAGACGGGTCTCCTTGCTTTGACTGGAGGTCTTGGTCTAGTGCACTTCAAGTGCACTTGTGCACTGTGCACTTGCATTGCTAGTAGGGTCCCCTTATGATAGATATATGAAATTCGCTCCGTCCATTCCTTTCCTCATGTAATTTAAGCGGTTGGGACAAAAACTGACGCACATCCAGATACCAGGCAGGCCTTAGTTCACTGATCTATGAGCTGATCTGTCTGTTGGCCCACTTATGTAGGGATCCAAGAGCTGAAATTTGACATGTACGGCTCATTTGTGGTCCTCAGGCGGTGTATGAAATTCAGAGCCGATCAGATGGTGGGAACCCCGTGATCTTGCATTCTTAATGATTTTCAAGCCACTTGAGCTTCAATTTCTCAATTTTCGTGGATCCCTGGCGTATAATTCCTCGATATTAGTCCTATGGAGTCTCGTACAATGCCTTGGTGATGCCTGAGCATTAAATCTATGCTTTTAGTATCATTTTTCAGTCCATGCTCCTAAAATCACCTTGTAACATAAACACGATAAAACCAGGCCATTAGACAGCATTATGTTCATAAATCCAAGTAATAATCGGGGTCTGATATGCAATATTTGACCCTCAACAGTGATTCTTCCCCTTAAGCTTTCCATCTTCTCATTGGCTTAAGTTATATTTTTTATTAAAAATTATAATTGATATGTCTCTCTTATAATCACATGTGTCAGTTGGTGGAAATTGAATTGCTATATTGCCTGCTTAATATTCACCCTGTATATTTATTCATGCTTGTGGATTATTTGTGTATTGGTTATGGACTTTAAACTGGTACATTAGTGGGAAACCCCCACCTATAAATGTACACCCATACTTGGGATGTAACCCGACTGGTTGTGATTAAAATGGACCTTCGACTTAGTGGTTATTGAGTGGTGATTTAAATGGATCATTAATGTGGGCCTACCATCCAGGGTTGTTGTGTCCAATGGTTTTCAAAGATGGTCTTTTATTGCATGGTTTTGATACTCGCCTTAAGAGGCCTATTTTGATAATTGCCCCATGTGTCTTGTTTAATATCGCCCTATGTGGCTTTGTTCTGGTATTTTTCCTATATAGGTCCGATGTTTTATACCGTACACCCATGCAATGGAAAGCCCCGTATGCTGTAATATGATTGGCCACTAGTTGACGGGTTTCCATTAAATATCCTAAAATGGTAGCCTCATGGATCGGGGATGGTGGTAATGGGACACTATGCCCGAGCTGTCATCCTACGCTGGGCCATGTGCTCCCTGTAGTGACCTTTGAGCTTATCTAAATTAGCTGGTTGTAAATTGGACTAATAACGGGTTGGCTAATCATGCATACATGGCACATATTGTTTCCAACTAGATGATGTTTCCTAGGTTTGATGATTCCGACTAGATGATGTTTCCTAGGTTCGATGATTGCATGGGTGACAGCCCACTATCCGCATAGATGAGCATCCCCGGGACGTGATTGCATATTTCACGCATCCATGCATCTAATAAGACCTGCATCGTGTAGTGTTTTGTATGCTTTATTTTATAACTATGCTTACCTAATGCGGCGATGTGTAATATTGAGGGGAATTCACACTGAGTTGGCCACTCATCCATCAAATATACAACTGTACAGATAGTACAGGTGGCTTAAGTGATATGTATGTTCAGACTTGATGAGGAGCAGGGTATGATCACCAGGGACGCATGACTGTATTTGCCTGGAGGAGCTGCGTGATCTCGCGGGTTATATTTATATACTATCTGCTATTCTTCATGTATTAAATTCTTGTAAATCTTATATTTGTTAAATTCAGAGACGTTGGCTTGTATAAGTCATTATGGGTAGCTTCTTGTATACTTGAATGATAATAAAATTTTCCTTTATGTCGATTTGTCTACACTACGCTCATTTGCTTACTCTAATAAAAAAAAATGTACACTCGAATTTGACCCTCCTTTAAGGTTAACACTAGGCTTTTTGGGACACGGGTCATATACTCGAGTCCTGAAAAGTCGAAGCGTTACATCGGACCCTTCCCAAGGAGGACTTCAGGGAAAAACATGACATTCTACAGATATTTATGTAGCACAACTGCATCATGCGGAACTATTTTGAAACCCATCCAGAATTCGGATGCACCTCATACTTTGGCTCTTAGGATAACACGTCATGCCAGAACAGATGATGGAACTGGATTCTAAAAAACCATCCTAAGTTGACCCACCAGTACCATACAAACAAGCTGGAATCAGCCTTCTTGCGTTACGACAGCGGCCGATAAAACTAGCTAGAAGAAATCCCTCGAAACGGAAAGTTCTATTTATTCATGCAATCGACACTGTCCAATCTCTAGCAAGGGAGATTCTGATCCAAACCTGGAAGTTTGGAGGAAGAAAGGAAAACTGACTTTAACTTGGAACACCTAGAGGAATCCCCATGACGATGGGATTGCGAAGAAGTTGGAGTCGACGGAAGACCACACTTTCACTGGGACCACTAATCCTGTGAGCTTAAGATCATTGAATGGAAATCCCAGGTCATTCAAAAGAGTTCTTTTGAGCCAAGATTAGCTGAAAACAGATTCTCCATTAAGGTAGAACTCATCATCCCAACCGATCACTAGACAGTGGTGTCTGTCCTAACATTCTAAGGGGGATTGTAACCACCCATATGTTGGCTTCCCAAAACCAACTCAACCTCTTGGAAGAGAGGAGGAAGAATCCTACTTAAATGAAACTATCGGATTCGCAAATGGCACAAACACTGTTTGACCTCTCGCACCACGCCAACATGTTACGCAAGAAGAACCTAGAACCTTTACACCCAATAAATCCACTCCCCTTTCGACCCTAGAGAATGCACATCAAAGAAGGAAATGAGAGGAAGAAAGAGAGAAAGAAGGAAACGACAGAATAGAAGGAATAAAGATGGGTTTGGGCAAAGAAGAAAGAGAAAGAGAAAGGGAAAGGGAAAGGGAGAGGGAAAGGAAAAGAAAGAAAGAGAAAGAGAAAGAGAAAGAAAGAGAAGGAGAAGGAGAAGCCTAAACGCCCTCTCCCTTCTTTCCTTTCTCCCTTCCTTCCAAATCCTTTGTTTCCCTTTACTCCTTTAGCAAAGGGAGGAAAATCACACCGTGTCAAATTAAAATTGACAAGGTAAACGACAAGCCTAGAATCTGGGAAAGAATCCTAAGTTAAAACTCATATTCTCCCCTAGGCTTTCACAGGATTCACCAAACCTAACAGCATTATATATAAAATCTCAACCCTAACCATTCAAGTCTTTTTTTTTGAATTAGGATAAGACTAAACTTTGAGGTAGGTCACTTGACATTTAACCTTAGTGGATGATCAGTTATAAAAGGTGAGGGTTTTATCCTTTAAACTTTAATTAAGTTGTTATATTTGTCTTTCCTTTTACATGCCTTCATGGTACTATGAATTCTCCTTGCAATTATATAATTTACCTTCAACTATATGCGCTTTTGGGTTATAATTTAATGTTGATTACAAGTGATCTTTATGAATTTATGTTGAGCGATGGATTGTGCTTTTCCTTTGCCTTTACCAGTTTTGTTGAGTTAGTCCTTGATACTCATCCCTTTGTTAAGTTGGCCTTTTCCACTCTCCTTTTATTGAGTTGACCATTGTCACTCTCTTCTTTATTATATCGGCCATTGCCACTCTTATCGTTGCTGAGTTGGCCATCACCACTCTTCTCTATATGTTATTAGCCTCGTGCTATTTATCTTTAAGGCTTGGGCATGTGTCTAAATATTCCTGAACTCCCATAATTCAATGGATTTCTCTCTTTGGTGTAAGTATTATGTTGAAAATCCTACTTCTAGTGATCAAATAAATATCGTGGACATAATGCGTTTTTGGTAGCGGCCCCTAGGGTGACATGTAATTCCATGTTTCTTAGGTAGTGGTGCACAAATCGATGTAAGTAATTCGTAATGTGTGTTACATCACTTTCGAGATTAGATGTCGTAAATAGTCATTCCATGAACAAATTGTGTCACATAATTCATCCAGTCATATGTTGTGTTTGTCTTGGGGTAACCGCATAAAACCATGTTAAATGTGGAACACACCGATGAATCTCCATAGTATGAGATGTGGGGCAAGTCGGATAACTCTAATCATATTCCACATTATAGCGATCACTAAGTATGATGAACTGCATATTCTTTGCTAGGCATGCATCTCATGTAGGTTGCCTACGCATATTGATACCTCTTATAGTTGTGGAGTACGTGACGTATCAGAACCTTTACATTATTTTTATGAAACTCTTGAATTATTTTTAATCTTAAAGGATGACCATCAGTATGAGTAGGGCATTAACCCTCTCCAACCATACAAATGATGCAGGTGATGTACAGATTGAAGATCTAGAGGACCATCTCCCTATAGAATATCATACTGAATGAATAAGAAGATAGTTTTATGATTTAATTTTATACTTTCGTTGTGAACTCGATAAATGTAATAAGCTTTCATTGAGAGAACATTTGATTATTTACTAAATTCTTCTAATCTGATGAAATATTCAATTTTATTCTCGTGGATGTTACCTTCATGAATGTATCTGAATATGATAAAATAAATAAATATGGTGCGATTTTTTAAAGCATCCAATTCATTCATTAACACCTGATTTTCTTGGGCATGAATATGAACTCTAACCATGAAATTTTGAGATGTTACAGTAATGCCCCTACCATTTCAACGATGCATGTTGCGTATTTTCTCTGACATGGTGGGGCAATATTTAGAGGTCTTCATGGACGACTTCTCTGTTTTTGGTTCATCCTTCAGCGAATGTTTGGAAATTTTAAAAAATGTGATGAAGAGATGTGAAAAAAATAATTTGATTCTGAATTAGGAGAAGTGTCATTTCATGGTTCCTAAAGGAATTGTTCTTGGACATATAATTTCGTCCAAGGGAATTAAGGTAGATAAGGCTAAAATTGGCCTTATCTAAAACCTACCTCCACCCAAGAGCATATGAGACATGTGATCCTTCTTAGGACATGCAAGATTTTACAAATGATTCATAAAAGACTTTAATCACCTCTCTCGTCCTCTATGCAATCTTCTTCAAAAGGATGTACCATACGAGTGGACTGAGTAATGTCAAGAAGCTTTCACTAAACTCAAGGGCATGTTGACTACTGCACCTATCATGCAGCCACCTGATTAGAACATCCATTTTGAAATCATGTGTGACGCATCCGACTATGTAAAGTAAAAGAGAAGAAGCCCTACGTTATCCACTATAAAGTAAAACTCTAAATTTAACCCAAATGAACTACTTTACTAAGGAAAATGAACTTTTAGTCGTAGTGTTCACTCTGAAAAAGTTAGGTCCTACTTGATTAGATCCAATATCATTATCTACACTGATTATGCAACGCTAAAATATCTTCTTTTTGAGAATGATGCTGAGCCCCACCTGATAAGATGGATCCTCCTACTCCAGGAATTTAATTTGAAAATAAAAGATAAAAAGGAAGTAAAGAATGTAGTGCCTGACCATCTTTCACGACTTGATCTTCCTGATTCCCTTGAGACGACACCAATAAACAACATGTTCCCTAATAAACAATTGTTTAAACTCTCCCACTTACCTTGGTTTGTTAACATTGCAAATTATCTTACTACAGGTTTCACACCGAATCATTGGACTGCGCAAGATAAGAAAAAAATTCTTCACTGAGGTTCGTAAGTTCTTCTAGGATGATCCTTATTTATTCAAATATTGACCAAATCAAATTCTAAGGAGCTATGTGTCAGACAATGAACACCAAAGTGTCATCTCCTTCTGTCACTCTCAGGCCTATGGTGGTCACTTTTCTGCTAAAAGAACCATCACCAAAATCCTACAGTGTGGCTTTTACTGGCCCACCATGTTCCACGAAACTCATAATTTTTGCAAAGCTTGTGAGCATTGTAAAAAATTAGGAGCATTATCCCATCGAAATATGATGTCGTTGAATCCCATTCTGATGATTAAAGCATTTGATTATTGGGGCATTAATTTCATGAGAGCATTCCCCCAATGCCTTGGAAATTCGTACATTTTGCTAGCAGTAGATTATGTCACTAAGTGGGTCAAAGCGATACTGTTGAGGGTCAAATATTATATACTATCCCCCATTTATATCTTGGTTTTATGAACATGATAATGCTTAATGTTCTATTTTACTCATATTTGTGTTGCAAGGTGAATTTAAGAGCATGGATTGAAGAGGTTTCTAAAAGCATTGATTTGATGCGCAAGAATCACTAAGGCAAGGGATGGATCTTAGGAGAGAAAGATTGAATAATTCACATGCCAAAGATCTAAGAAAATCAAGTGAAGAATTAAGAGAATCAAATATTTGAAGTGAAGAAAAGGAATCCTAAAATTTTGGCATGCATCCACTTTCCTTTAATAAATAAAAAATAATAAATAATAATAAAAAAGAATCCTGAAATTGTCCTGAAAACAAACATATTCCTAAAATTATTCTGAAAAAGCATATTCTAAAACTCTGGGTCATTCCGTGAAATTGCACGGAGTGAAGTATTTTTGAAAAATTGTGCAGAGTGAAGTCTATTTTAGCAAACTGCGTAAATTTGAGACGGTTTTTAGAGTTTTCCAACTAGGTGTAAAAGTAGGACTTCCATAACTATAAATAGGACTCCCTAGGATACTCCAAGGCATCTTCTAGAGTTTAAGGAATGGAGTAAAAGGGTAGAGAAGCCATTATCAAGAGTTTTTCTTCTTCTTCATATGTTGTTTTCATGTTTTCCTTAAGAAACTTTAGTCCAATCATGTAAACCTCTTACCTAGGGATAAGAGGTGAAGCTTGTAGCGTGATGGGATGTTTTTATTACTTTGATTCATGTTTCTGTTGAACTTACTTTGATTCTAGTTTGACATTTAAGGAATACTTTGAATTTTTAATGATTTTGTTGTGACTTAAATTACAGTAGATTTGCAATAGCTTTAAGTATCTTCTTTTCTTATTCTGAGATTATGGGATTGGTGTTTCGAACAAGAAACAAATGCATTTGATTCAGGAAATTATCTTACTTGAACATAAAAGAGAAAGTGTATGAAGAACAATCATTATTTTATTAATACTGAGTTCATTTACATCCTCTAATATCCCTTGATTCTAAGATAGATCATTTAAAATATTGGAATTGATAAAATTCGAATATCAAATTCAACAGCATTTCAACTTGTGCTTTGATCATCTCTTTAGGAGGAATGTTGTGTGGGTCTGATCATCTGATCTTCCCTTTTCGAGCTTATCCCTCATACAAAAGGAGAACTTGAAGTGATGAAGATCAGACTTGACGATTTTGTTAGCATTTCGCCCCTTTTCATCATTGGTTGTATAACAGCCTAGTTGTGTAACCCGCGCAACCAACTTCTCTCCCTTCTCCTACCTTCAACTTCCTCTGGAGCTCTGACCTTCTTCCAAAATTCTTCTAACCCCCAAATGAGAAGGGGAGTGGGGTATTTATAGGCCTCCACACGTACGAACCCTAGATCTTTGTGTCATGGCGCCCACCTTGTATCAAATCCAACCATCTATAACAGACTTCTTCTGATCTTGGTTGCGCAACCCTGGCAACACATGAAGTTTTTTGCACAACCCACGCAACCAACTATTTATTGCTCACCTCAACAAGTTGTTTGTGCGACCCGCACAACCAACTATTGATTGCATGATCCACGCAATCACTTACTTTGATACTTCGTCGCGTAATCACTTACTTTGATACTCAATTTTCTTCTTTCTTTCTCATTTCTTTATTTCTCCTCAAATCTTCTATCCCTTCAATCTTCTTTCATCTTTTTTTATGCTCCAACAGATGCCCCCTTGATCTGTTCTTTGTTCATTTGAATCAAAGAATTAGGATCAATCTTCTCAAACTGCTGGACTTCCTTAAGTGGTTACGCGACCCGCGCAACAGGAGCTCGAGTACCGTACTCGGCCCTGTCCTCTATAAATAGAAGAACACTGCTCATTTTATCATTTCCACCCTTGTAGCGAAGCTCTTTCTCGCGTAGTCCTCCCCGGGCAATCGAATCTGGTTGCACAACCCGCACAACGGACTTCCCGTTCGCGCGAGGCACAAACCCATTGCGTTAATACTTTCGATTGTGCCACCCATGCAACCGACCCCTTCACCAATTTTTCTGGACTTAGCAAATTTCCTCAACCTGATTCTTTAAAACTTGAACCTTTTCATTATGGCCTGCACAAAAAGGACCTTCATCCCCATCGATCCTCCTACTCCACATCCTTTACACCAAGAATTACCGAACCCATTACCTCCTCAAGCCACGAAATCTCCATCATCCCCAGCCCAGCCTTCACGCAAGTGCCTTAAAATAACTATTAAGCGCCCTATTTACTTTAAAGAGCCGGTGCTTCCTACCTTTAACTTCACTGACCACATCAACACACTTCTGTCTCCCATTCATAGAGCCATTTTCGTGGGTGAGCTCAAAAGACCTCCTAAGCATGGTCGTGAATATGACTAGGAGGAAGGTTGAAATCAATAACCCATCTTCAAACCATCAACCAGAAACCCCCGGCTAGGGAAGATACTCCTCCCCCTTCTAGATCGAAGAAGACCCGTCGGAACAAAGATCAAGAATTCCAGGAGAAGATTAAGGAACACAACAGAAAGAAGTTGCAGAATTCTTGGGAATCAGTCCGAGCAATTGAGGGTATCATGAAATTTGATAACCCTTTTAATTTAGGTATAATGGTGATTCCAGTGAACCTTCATCGCCACCATTCCATCTTAAACTGTGAACCCAGGGATCAAATGGATGGAGAGAAGCTAGCTTACACAGAGTTTTGATCGTTCAGAGAACCAAAATTCTGAAAGGCATTCTGCTGCCAAAGAAGCCAAGGTAACAACTAGGCGATATCCATCCTATGATCTTCCTCACGCCATCTCATGATCCCCATAACTTGTATCCAACCCATTTCTACAAGACGCTTTAACAACATTTCAGTGAACGCCGACTCATCTGGAATCCCGAGGAATTCAAAACAAAGGGTCTTTTAACTCCCCACAACTGTTATTTCGAGTGGGCAACGACGATTTTGGACCAAGATAGACCTTTATATTGTGATCAAAGCAATGTTACAACACTTTTAAAAGGAGCCTTCTATCCTGAAGGGCTTCCTTAACTACTGGTGTCCCTCGACCAATTCTTTCCATCTTCATAGAGGTGAAATGAGCCTCACACTTTGGGACATACACAGGATTGTTGGTCTCCCAATAACTGAAAAAATTTATAATGAATTCGTTCTAACTAATGATGAATTGGCCTATGTTTCTTCACCTGGCCGCCTTACCTCCATTTCAAAAATAACTAGCGAACTTTTCAGGGAGATGTCTAAGTTTTCGAAGATCCACAAGATCTCTCCCATGCAATGGCTCGCACACTTCAGCAGGACTCTCTGGTAATTTCTCTTCTTTTCAAATTAACAATTTTCATCTCATCCTGATTTATATAAATTTCACATCATGCATCTTTCCTTCTTCTTCCAGGTTCAATGTCAATCATTCGCAAGAGCTGGAAGGTCTCCAAAAAAATATAAAAGAGAGTCCTAAGTATTCTCTCGACGGGGAACTTGCGGCATTCCTCACCTATTAGCTAAGTGTAGTAGTCTTTACTAGCTCAAAGTGGGCAGATGTCATCCGTCCCTCGGTTTTTGTAGTTGCTGGTGCTATGGCCAAAGGATTTAAGTATTCCCTTGCCCCTCTAGTATTTTGTTCAATTTATAAAGCTTTTGGAGAAATCGCTTCACATATGAAAAGTCCTTTCGTTAGCTCTGCCTCCACCTATGCTCCATGACACTACTTCACTAGCTGGATTGGTGTATACTTCCCCTGAACCTTTGAAGTTTTAGAGAAAGCTTACATTCACTCTTCCTATATTCCACTCTGGTTCTTTCAAAAGAGAGCTATGGTGAAGAGATCTTGTGATTAGGTGAAAGATGCAATCTCTTCTAATGACAAGATCAATTATTTCCATTTCTGCCTGCATTGTTATATGACAGACAGATAAAATAGACACGGGAGCACTTACCTTGAGGAAAGAGAATTTTTCTTATCGATTAAATCGTTCAGTCTCCCGCTGAGGGAAGGAACAAAATTTTGGAGAGAACCATTGTAACACCCTAAAAATTGGGGGTTGTGTATAAACTCAACTCTCGAGTTCCAGACCGTCACTTGTGCAACAAAAATGATTATGATTCAATGTTGTCTGAGTTAAAGCATTCACATAAGTAAAAGTATACCAAAACTGCAATTCATACTCCAGATCCAGTGATAAAAGCAAGCGGAAGATTAAAGAATATATATATCACTGTACGAAAAACAAAATAGATCTCAACTGTCTCCAAAGTATGAATACATCTCTGAGTCTCATATACATGTAAATAAACAGAAATCAAATGTCAGAAATAGTCCCACTGAGAAGTCCCGCCAATCCAGGCCCCCTAAGCAAAGCCGTCGTAGTACTGCATATATGAGAACTCGTCCTAGTCCTCATCATAGTCCGGCTCTGCCTCCTGAATCGTTGCCTCACCTATATCTAACACAGGGTCTGGTGGGTGTTGCAAACACCATCCCGTAATGTGGGAGTGAGTAGCTAACTTAGTGGAATAATAGAGTAAGGATTAGCATGCTCTCAAATCAATCATGCGATAATAGTAAAGCAGTAAATCAAACAATCCTAATACTGTTGTTAATGCAATATGACATCACATGATGGACGCCCTCACCGACATTCTCCCTCATACGGCACCATCTGCGTCCACGGCATGCTTGCGTACCGCTCAATGCTCCACATCTTCCAGGCACATGCAATGTGATGTTGATATGATTACCGAGTTATTTTAGTCCTTTTCATACAACAATATTGGAAACTAAGGTACTTCCCTTATATCAATCCCAACACAGATCCTGTCTAGGGTCGTCACTCCTAGCAATCTCATACGATGTATATTTTGTAGGTCGCTGCAAGGGCTGCCAGGGCCGTTGCTCGCACTCGTTGCACCGCTCCCCCATCACCTTATCAATACAGGCCTACTGTACTCTCACTGCTACGGAAGGGTCTTCGCCTCCCGTAGAATCAGAATACGCTCGCGATCACTACAAAGGACTCGTCGCCTGATCAGTGTAAGCCGACAGCAAGAATATAGTGTCTCATACCACCATAATCTGCTCACGAGTCATAGGTGCTCACTGGTCACTACGGGGAGGTTTATGTCTCCAACGTAGGCCGACAGCTCGACCACGGTGTCCCATACCACCATGCCCGGCTCATGAGTCTTTGTGGATCAAGGTACCATGGTTGACAGGGTTTACAATGGTAAGTTCAGTATCCTAGGTTCAAGTAGTTATGACTCATACAGGGTGAACAAACAATGGCCAGTCGGGTTACTTGACGGGCTCGACTAGCACGAGCGCATCTCAAGTCAAACGACATGAAGTGCATAAAATACCTCGTGTGGCCTGACCACTGCCGCCAACTCCAAAACACGGCTCACGTTCATCAACGCGTCGTTCGTGGCAAAGATAAGCCAACCACGACTTTCCTCGGTTGCCGACTGCCTGGACTAGGTATAGTCCTAAACAATTATGAATCCACATCAGCAATCATATAAGAGTAATGGAAATTAAATATAATAATGTGAGCATGTTAACACATGTTATAACATACAACTAAGTAAATCATCTAACACATGCATTTCATACATATAATGAAATCATGCATATAGCCAATATATAAGAAATCATTTACATCAGCATATTATTTGAGAATTCAATCTCAAACTAATTCATAACACCATTTAATTCAATACATACTAATACAAACATTTATACAAACACTTTTACTACACACTTAAGTCTACATATAGTATGACGACTCAAAGTGCGCATTTAGGCGAATCTCTTCGCCAAACTAATTATGCAAGCATTCCTAATATCCTATGCAACAAGAAGCCATGTTAATCATCTCAGCAAAATATGGATGGAAACTGTATTTCCTACGAATGACTAAAATGTCCTAAATCTCATATTTTTCGTCTACTTACGAAAAAGGAAACGGACAGCATGTTGTACATGTCAAACAGCATTGTCGTCGATAATCTACTATTAAATGACATTGAAAGCGTTGGAAACAGTCAATCAAAGCGTCTAAAATCCACACCTTTTCTCCTATAAGTGTATTGATCCGAACGGAGCGTGTACGCTTCGTCTACGGCGAATCGGGAACCTATTTTACAAGATGTATCAGCTACCATGCTAAGGAACCAAAAGAACCTTAAATCAGTAAGTATTTGGGGTATTTTCTTACCTAGATTTGTGGCGAAATCACCGGGAAAGTAATTGAGACACGTTGCTTACGCACGTGCAACACGTAGTGCAAGCAGCAGGAACTTCGCTCCCACTCTCTCTCACAATCTCTCACCTTTTCTCTCACACTAGCTAGGGTTTCTAGCAAATTCAGATGGGTGAGAGAAGTGAGGGTTTAAGCCCCTTTTATAACCTAAAAATTGCCCAAAATAGGCTTGGGAAAAATGTTTACTTGATGCCTAACCAAGTCGGGGCTGTTTCGGTCCAAAAAGATATTTCTGGAGGTCCCCTGGCCGAACGCGATCGAACTTAAGTTCATGCACGTCGGATGTCGCTCACATCCCATTTTCAGACCAGTAGTGTTCGTAGATCGCACGTGGCGGTCCAGTTTCAGTTCAGCGGTCACCGCATGTAGATCAGGCCTACAAGTCTCATGATATGAAATAGAAATTTTTCCTGATCCAAGGGTGTAATTTGGCTGAATTCTGATGGTCAGAGTGATTAATAATAACGCGTCAAGTCGTGTGCCAGATTTGAATTTTAAATTCCAAATCTAACCCTATTCTCACTCTCTTCACTCCAAGCTCAATGAAATAGCCTGTGAATTTCGGTTGGACTTGATTTTTGAAATGATTGTCAAGTCCAGCTAGGCGGTTATAACGGTCTAAGATTGTAGGTATCGGACTTTCGACGCGCGGTCTAGATCCAATACAAAGTTTCAAAGAGGTCCTGAGAACAAACCGGTTTAGAGTTTGATCCGAGGTTTTAGTGTATTATAGCGTCATTGGTTCTACTCACTTTGGGTCTTGTAGAACGTATTTTAAGTGATCAGGGACTATTTTTCAGCTACTCTAGCGTTGCGCTAGCTAACTTACACTTATTTTCCAAAGGAATTAATCCTACGCGATTTCTGGTCGAGTTGGTACTCGAGCCCAAGTACTGATTTTTCCAGGACGTTACAACCATATTACCCAAGTCATTTTGCTCGTCAATTCGGCTTTAACTAAGCAGTTCTAGAGGATTGTGGATCAGTGACTAGACGGATGCAAAGTTACGGAACTGGTCCATATAATTGGTCGATGATATGGAGCAATTGTTGGGCTGCCAAGTCAACTCTTCCTTCATCATTCTTGGCTACGATTGTACCCCTCGGGCCTCGTACAGTCACATGAAATGGTGGGTTCACCAATCATATTTGGTAAGGAAAGGTTTGCTGATGGGTAAGCCTATTTGGCTTTCATCACCGAGGCTCAGGGGCCATACAATCGAAGAAGGGGTAGGTTTTATACCAGAGACAAATCATGCCCCCTTTTCTGGTCATCTTTGCAGTAAGATATCTGTAGAAAAACCCATTCATGAATGAAAACCTGGTAATACTCCAGAGGGATGAGTAGCCTATGGAGTCATTTGAGATTTTGAAAAAGTTCCTTGAGACCGCTCTGAGAGGATAGTTGAGGAGACAATAGGAGTTGTTTCTCCAATTCAAAAAGATGTTGCCAATCCTACAAATCAGCCAACTTCCTCAACCAATCCTCAAGATCATCCAACTTCTTCTCCTACCCCCAGGACTGTCCATGAAAGTGCCCATGCTAGTACCTTGGTTTGTCAATTAGCGTGTGTGTTGAGTCATTCAGACTGCAAAACCTCACAGGAAGATCTATTCAAGTGTTTACCTCAACCGGATGTGTGGGAGCTGGCCATAGGTAAATCTAAGCCTCACATCCCATGTCCCAAAACACCAGGTGATTAAAACCCTTAAAAATAAGTTAAAACATATTAAGGTTTTTGGGTAAGAGAACTTCTTTAAACATCAGAAAATCTTTAAGTTTTCTTACCCTGTCGATTGTATCGATACACATATCGATATAATCGACCTGTGCTGTCAATGTCCTCGGAAGCTAAATCGATCATATCGAATGAGGACTTAATGTGTCCAGCAACCGCATACATATTTAGACAGAATTATCGATATATCGATACACCTATCGATGTTATCGATATTTGAATCTTGAGTCAATCAAAAGTGACTCGATAATATCAACAGGCAGATTTCTAGCGCCACTGTTTTTCAAAAAAAATCTCAAAATCCTTCGAATATCGATGCTCTTCCCGATAAGATCTTAAATCAAATCTCGATAATATCAGAAGTCCATTGATGATATCGATAGTGAGCGTGCATATCTTCCAATAAATATTTCAGGTCACTTTTTATCTTTGATTGAGGGCCACTCAAGGAAATCGATATTCATATGTCGATCATATCAAGATTGAGTCGATTGCATCGAGACTAGACACAAACTGTCCAGTGAGCTTACTGGAAAATCCATGAGATTTATTGATGCATCAACACTACCTCCGATATCATCGATATGCAAATTTTGATGACATCGATTGACCCTCGATCATATCCTAAAAACTTGAAATATTTCTTGACTAGTCTCTCTCATTTTTCAAATGTCAATAGATCGATCCAAGTATCAATAGAATCGGAGTTCGAAATTTGATGATATCAACACCTGATCGATCCCATCGACCAGCTGGCAAGAGGTTTTAAAAAGCGTATGACATGTGAGTTTGTGTCATCGAGCAGACCGTTGATACTATCGAGAGTATACACTCGATGATATCGACACTGCTCGATGATATCGAACTTTGTCATAAATGTGACTGTTTTATATCCGTTGGAACCTTTTTCCCATATAAAGAGAGACCTGTTCATATATGTGTTTTAGTTTTAAATCATATACCCAATGCCCTTTCTCTCACGGGATTTCATCCTCTAATCCACCCTCATCATTGGCATTTAATAGAGTGGATTGGGGAATGAACTTCCACATTCAAGGATCCTTCAGCTACCATCTTAATGAAAAATCATTAAGCTGGGATGCCTTGAATGCTTAGATGATTGAAATTGCTCTATTTCCTTTATAGGAAAACATTTAGAGAGTAGGATTCCATCATAACTTTGACCCAACCCGTAGCCATATATTGGTAAATCATTTATTGCGGATCAAGGGAGCTAAAGACTCTTTAGTAATAAGGAGGAGATCTTTGCCACTGCGCTAAATGGGACTCATCAACTTATCTGTAAGTATCTAGAGTCCAGAGGACACTTTGATCATTCCTTTATAGGATTGGGTCTAAGATGTTTCTCACCCTTGAAGTCCTCAAGGAGGCCTCCAGTGGGAGTGTATGTGATGGGTGAGTTGTGTGGACCCTTGCTCTGTGGAGAGCATAAACATCTGGTTAGCGTTGAATCAGTAAAACCTTTGGCTTGAGATGAACCGGGTAAAACCTTAGGTTTTGAGGTGAACCGAGTGAAACCTCTGTTAGGGTCTTAGGGAAGGTCCTTGGCCAGTGTGCCTAAATGTGGGTGCGATGTGTTGACCCTTACTCGTGAGAGTATAAATAGTCAGCCTCAGTGTAGGTTGTAAAGGTTGAAGGTGAACCTGATTTAAAACCTTAGGTTAGAGGTGAACCATGTAAAATCTCCTTAGTGAAATCCACTACACTCAAGGGTTGAATGCAGTTACCTGGAGTGGAGTAGACAAGTAGTCGAACCACTATAAAAATGACTGTGTTTGCGATTGTTATTCATTTATGTGTGTGTTTGTTTATGCTTTCATATTTACTTATCTAAGCACAGCTCACACACAAACACAGTTATATCCATCATGAACTAAGCTGTATATTGTTGTCTCTTGAATAGTTTGTGATTGGATCCTCTACCAGGCTTGAAAGCCAGTAGAGTTATATTTGAGTAATCCTGATAATTGTCTATCTTTAAGGATTAGTGTAATAGATTTTTAAATACACTGTAAAACTTTAAAAAGTCCTATTCACCCCCCTTTAGGACATATTGGCATATTCCTACTTCAACTCAAGCGGTCTTCACCGCTATTTTAGTCCATCCTAGTACCTTATCGCTGATGACAAGGTCTCAGACGCGCTCCTAAGCCTCTCCCCCTTCACCTCAAGAAGGGACTATTGCTTTCGCTTCCCCGGCTCTAGTCAGCACAACTCTTCAGCCCGCGAGCATTCGATCTCCTCTCTCCAAAGGGAAGCAGGTTGTAATTGAAGAAGCAAGTAAAGTAGATTCAGAGGGTGAAGGTTCAACCTCCTCGTTTGAAAATACCGCTTCTAGTGAATATGAGACTAGAGGGGAGAATGAAGATGATGAATATGAGAAAGGAGAAGTCAACATTGATGGCGAAGAAGACATTGATGCAGAGGGTGTTTTTGCTAATGAAGAACATTTCCCTTCAACTTCTGAAGTTGTTCCTGATACCACTGTCCCTACAAGGACTTCACTAATGGTGGAGGAAGGAGAAAATGAACCCCTGGACTATGGCGAATATGGATATTTGCTAGGTAAGAAAATCTTATTAGTCTTTATTTTCTTTTGTTTCTTTCATCATCAATTTTCTTATATGTTACTATGTATTTTATTTCAAGTGCTCATATTGCCAGTACTAAGATGGAGGCCCTTATGGATTTTCCTCCTACTGCACCAGTAGCTTCCCCGAGTGTCTCTTTAGCTTCTTTAGTCTCGCTCTCTGCTACGAGGTGCGCTGCCAAGAAATCCACCACTGCTTGCCCTTTATCGCTTTTGCAAGCTCATATGTGATCTTATATTCTGAAAGCAACAGTGTCTATTTAACTAGTCTTCCTGATAGCATCAGTCTTGTCATTAAAAACTTTATCGAGTATGCTCTTAAGATCAAAGTTATGTCATGAGAGAGACAATAATGCCTCAACTTTTGCACTGCAAATTTCAGCTCCAAACTTTCCTTTTCAATTAGGGAATAATTATATTCTGCGCCCATTAGAGTTTTGCTCAGATAATAAAGAGTGGTCTATTTCCCAAATTCATTCACCTGTGCCAATAAGGCTCCTAACGAATTCTCAGCCATGGATACGTATAAAATGATCGGTTTCCCTTTTATAGGGGCTATCAATACCGACGGCTACTTCAGCAATTCCTTTATCAAATCGAACACATTCTGACAGTCTTTGTCCCATACAAAGTTTGTTCCTTTCTTCATTAAATGAGAAAATGGATGACATCTCCCTACCAAATTTAAAATGAAATAGAAAATATATGCTAGCTTTCCTTATAAACTTTTCAATTCCTTCAATGTCTTTGGAGGTGGTATATCTTGAATGGCTTTAACTTTCCTTAGATCGATCTCTATGCCTCTATGGCTGATAACAAAACTGAGGAATTTTCCTGATGACACTCCAAAAGCACATTTAGCTAGATTTATTTTTAGCTGCTTCTTTCTAAGTCGACAGAAGACTGACACCAGATGTTCACGATGTTCCTGATGATTACCTGACCTGACTACTAAATCGTCCACATAATACTTAACATGCTTGTGCATCGTATCTTGAAAGATATTCTGCATTGCCCTCTGATACATCGCTCCGGCACTCTTGAGACCAAATGACATGACTTTATAACAGTAAATTCCCAGCGAAGTTCTAAACATTATTACCTCTTCGTCTTCATGTGTCATTCTAATCTGATTATAACCTGCGTAACCATCCATGAAGGACATGACAGCATACTGAGTCATACTATCAATCAACAATTTGGTTATCGGGAGAGGAAAATCATCTTTCGTGCAAGCTTCATTCAGATCTCTGAAATCAACGCACACCCTAACTTGTCCATTTTTCTTCTTTACTAGAACAATATTTGATATCCACTTGGGATATTTAACCTTCCTGATAAACTCGACTTTTATCAGATTGTTTACTTCTTCTTCTATTAGAGGAATCAAATTCGAGTGAAATCGCTTTTACGCTTGTTTAACCGACCTTTTATCTTTGGAAATATTTAACCGGTGCATTGTTACTGATGGTTTCAGACATGGCATCTCTGCAAATGTCCAAGCGAATACGTCTCTATTTTCTTTGAGAAGTTCATCATATTTCTTAGCCTCTTCCTCAGGAAGACCAGTGCTGATGAATGTGTTCCTTGGCTCTTCTTCTATACCCAAATTTATTTCCCGCAAACTATCTATCGTTGGCTGCCCCCATCTTCCATTTTCTTTGGGGCCATTTCAGGATGCTCAACCATTTTAAGATCTGTCTTTGATAATTGTTCTACTGTGACCATGTTCACCAATGATTCTGCCCTCAATCCTTGAAATTTTTCTTGCTTTTCTGACCAACCCCAATAGGAATTTGGATCCCTTTCCCGTAATCTACACCGGTGGGTTCTTCATAATCAAAACCCTTGCTTTTCATGATCTTCTTTCTTATCGGGGTATCTTTCTTAAGATCTTGTGGTGCCAGCTTCCCGTGATATGCATTATTTTCAACCTCTTCCTCTTTCTTTGCTTTTGTGGAGCGTAAAACTCGATTGATTTTGGATATTTTTCACTAGCCCTGACTCAAAATGTTTCCAGAACATCCGAGAATGGCTTGTCCCTTTCAGCATATGGTAACAACAATGTATAATTGGATTGTAAGATTTTCAACTGTTCGGGGGACAATAATGTTAGTGGCGACTGCCCCGGCTGTCTCAGATGTTTCGGCACAAAATAGAATCTCTTCTTTATTTCTGCAATTTTAAACGATTCTGCTTTTTTTGCTTCCTCTTTCATCACCTTCGCTTAAATATTCCTTTGGGCTTTATTTTCATCATTATTTCTCTCTTCTTCTTTAGCGAATCCTTTGTAATAACTGGCATCGGAAAAGAAGGCTTCGGCTTCTGTATAAGGTCTTGCGTCGGCCACTACTTTATACTACATCCCGCCTTTATAGTACTTGAAACATTGATGTAGCGAAGAGGGCACAATTCTGTACTGATGTATCCATGACCTTCCTAAGAGAAGATTGTATGTCTTCATGACATTTATGATGTGACGACATCAGTAGTTAACTCTCCTATTTCTAATGTTACTGTAATTTTACCGAGTGCATGTTGCTCATCCTGATTAAAGCCCTGTATCATCATTCCACTGGGGTGCATATCAGAATGATAATAACCCGGTTTACTCAACATTGTCAATGGTAGAAGATTCATCGCAGACCCATTATCAAGCATAATCCATTTAACTTTCTTACGATGGATGTGGCCTTCTATCATCAGTGGCCTATTGTGTCCTATATCACAAACTAATTCGTCATCAGAGAAGGAGATGACTGGCATGCAGTCATCTTGTTCTTTGCATTCTTCACATTCTATCTCTGCAAGCAACATTTCTCTGACATCGTGATCAGATAGTGCATGAACCAAACTCTACTGAAATTCCTCTGACAACTTAAGCGCATCATAAATGCTCAACCTTGCCGGTATGCCTTTCAAGTGACTTTTCACATCGTAAGTTACCTTCATTTTCTCACTCTTCCCTTCTCTCTTATCACCATCGTGCTGACCTTCAGTGATTTCTTTTCTTGTAACCCCTATTTTCTGCTTCATGGGGCTTACTATCCTTTTTTTCAGACCGTAGCATAATCACCGCTACCTTTCTTGTTGTCTTATAATCTTCTTTTCCTATTCTTTCTTGAGCCATTTCCTAGATTGTCAGGATATGTATTGCTACCTTTGCAACTCTTTCCTTTTCTTTTCCTATCACTATTTCGCCTTTATCTATCATCCTTTATATTATGCATTTCGACGTATAACAATTTTTTGTTGGATGTCCCACCAGGTGATGATAGCGGCAGAAATCTCTTTATCTTTCCCTCATTGCGTCTTCAGGGTGTTTAGGTGCAGGTAATTCTATTGTACCTATTTGCAACAGTTGGTTCATCATAGGGACAACATCTTCCCTATCGAACATAAACCTTTCATGAGAATTAAGCGATCCAGGCCTTTTTCCACTGAATCTGCTTCTAGGCCGGTTTAACTCTTCCTTTCGTTCCGACCTTTTTCCTCCTGAATCTCTCATCTCTTGACTTCTCCTCTCATGATCTAGAGTATTTACAATTATCCTGCTAGGTCCCCTCCTAGTTGTCTCATATTGAAACACTGGCATCTTCCGAGTCCTTAACTCTAAGGCATGGGCTTTAGTGGCCAGGTCGTGAAAGTTTTAATATCAGCACTAGTGAGCCCAAACACGATTTCTGTTTCCATGGAATTTAGGCACATCTTGACTTGTTCTTTCTCTTTCGGTAGCTGTCTATACGAGGCTCTAATGTTTTCCATCTATCTATAAACTTCTCCACTGGTTCCCCTTCTCCCTGCCGTATAGATGTCAATTCTATGATGTTGACATCGTGCTCTAAAGAGCAGAAGTTTGATATGAAAGCATCATACATTTACTCCCAAGTGCGTATCGATCCTGAAGCCAAACTAGAATACCACCGGAATGCTTTACTTATCAGAGATGATCCAAATAATCGCAGGCAATATTGCGATATCGTAGAGAAATTCCCTATGCTAGTAATAAGATGCATTAAGTGTTTCTCTGGTTACCCCTCTCCATTAAACTTCTGAAAATGTAGGTGCTTGAAATTAACTAGGAACAGGACATCTTTTACCTCTCGTGGGTACGACATTCGATATCTGAACCGCCCAACATTCTCACGCTTCTTTTCTATTCTAACAGATTCCTCGACAACTTGCCATACTTCCTCTTGTGTTATAGTTCTCACTGCTGGAACAGATCTAAGCGATCCTGCTCCCAATGGTTGGAAGCCTTCGGTTTGGTGTTCTTGTCCATTCATGGTGTCTATCATCGGGGGAGCCGCCATCTAAGCTACATTGTGTGCAATAGTCGGTAAAGCTTCTCTGAGATTTCTGTATTCTTCCATCAGTGTTCTCTGTGCTTGTGTCATTTCATTCATACAGTCTTTTGTAATTGGCTCAGTTTTCTAATTTGTTCTAGCCATATGTACTGCGGCTTCTCTATTTCTTGATGAAGTTGTAGTCAGAGTAGGATGGGAATATGCTGATGTGATAAGACTTAAGAAGAGAGGAGTCTCATTTGAATTTCCAATACTTCCACTACCACTGATGGATCGGGGTGATATAGAAATCAATGAACCTATAAGTAGTGCCTTACCTTTTTTCTCTTTTGTCAACCTGACTCTCAGGGCAACCAAGGACGAGAAGTCACGCGCCGTTTACTACGGAGTTGTTCACCCAGGATATATCGCATGAGGGGCGAGTTCAAGGTTCTTCTTAGTAATGTTACGCATTATCGGTCCCCTAATCCTTGTTGAAGGTAAGCTCATTCTGTAGTTTCTCGCATTTCAAGCTTTCATCCTTCGACATATTACAACAGTCCAGTCCTTGTCACCTTCTAGTGTTTGAGGCAAAGCAGACACAACTCTAACCATTTTTCAGGTTAAGTCATTTTTGTTTGCGAGAGACTGGGTCTTACACTTCAGAGACTGGTCCGGTGCGTATTCCACTATGAATTCGATTATAGTGAAATAGAAGTTCACCTTTCTCGTAGAGATTGCCATTGGTTATAGTTTACAATTTGATCTTTTCACCTTCAATATGAAATATAGGATTAAATTAAAATTAGTATTCGAAGGATAACGTAATCTATCTAAAAGATGAATGGGAGGATGTTCCCACCGAGAGTCACCATTTTAGCATCGAAAGATGCCAAACCGCAATGAAAGTTCTATAACACTCTCAATGTTATTATCAAATAAGATATTCCCCAGTAGAGTCGTCATTTTGTTTCAAACAAGAAACAAATGCATTTGATTCAGAGAATTATCTTATTTGAACATAATAGAGAAAGTGTATGAAGAACAATCATGGTTTTATTAATACTAAGTTCATTTATATCCTCTAATATCCCTTAATTCTAAGATAGATCATTTAAAATATAGGAATTGATAAAGTTCGAATGTCAAATCTGAATATCAAATTAGGTAGCATTTCGACTTGCGCTTTGATCATCTCTCTAGGAGGAATGTTGTGCGAGTTTGATCAGTTGATCTTCCCTTTTTGAGCTTATTCCTTATGCAAAAGGAGAACTTGAAGTGATGAAGATCAAACTGACGATTTCGGTAGCATTTCGGCCCTTTTCATCATTGGCTGTACAACAGCCTAGTTGTGTGACCTGCGCAACCAACTTCCCTCCCTCTCCTACCTTCAACTTCCTCTGGAGCTCTGACCTTCTTTCAAAATTCTTTCGACCCCCAAATGAGAGGGGGAGTGGAGTATTTATAGGCCTCCACATGTGTGAATCCTCGATATTTATGCCATGGGGTCCACCTTGTATCAAATCCAACCATCCATAATAGACTGCTTCTGATCTTGGTTGCACGATCTGTGCAACATACGAAGTTGTTTGCGCAACCCGCGCAACCAAATATTTATTGCTCACCTTAACAAGTTGTTTGCGCGACCCATGTAACCAACTATTGATTGTGCGGCCCGTGCAACCACTTAATATGATACTCGATTGTCTTCTTTCTTTCTCATTTCTTCATTTCTCCTCAAATCTTCTATCCCTTCAATCTTCTTTCATCTTTTTTTGTGCTCCAACAATTGGTAAATCCTGTTGTTTTTCATCGTCTCATGGGCATGGTTTGGTGATGGAATCCCGGTCAATTATCATAATTCTCCTGCTCTTTTAAGAGTTAGGTAAAAGGAAGTTCAGATTTTATCTTAATTGTTATATCTTCGAATTAGATAGGATAGGACTCCATTTCCAATTGTGTTACTTGAGTCAAGTAAGGAATCACCTTGATTGCTACAAGTGGATCCTTGGAAACCCTAGTACTCACCTTTGAATTTTTAAGTTTCTAATTACACACTTCACAATTACTCCCTTTAATTCCATATTTAGATTCATATCTTTTTCTAGTTCTACTTCTAGTTGCTTTCAGAATACACACGAGATTAGTCCCTGTGTATTCGACCTCGGTCTCACCGAGATTATTACTGCATCGCGACCTACACTTGGGGTTGTGAACAAGTTTTTGGCACCATTGCCGGGGACTAACGGTTATGTTTTTTTAAGATTAACAAGTTTTGGAATTAGTTTAAGATTAGGTTTTTCTACTTTATATTTTTAGGTTAGAGTTTTTTCTGAATTATTTTAGAAATTAACTTAGCTTCGTATTTCTAGGTTTAGTGTTAAGGGTCAAATATTGCATATCAGACCCCACTTATATCTTGGTTTTATGAACATGATAATGTTTAATGTTCTATTTTACTTATGTTTGTGTTGTAAGGTGAATTTAAGAGCTTAGATTGAAAACAGTGCCAAAAACGTGGATTTAATACTTAAGAATCACCAAGTCAAGGGATGGATCTTAAGAGACCAAGATTGAAGAATTCACATGCCAAAGATCCAAGAAAACCAAGTGATGAAGGAAGAGAATTGAAGAATCGAAGTGAAGAAAAGGAAGCCTAAAAATCGTCTTGAAAACAGATTCCGGGGCCAGAAAAGTCTAATTTTGGAAAACTGTCAAAATGGCCTTCGATACTATCGAAGACCTGTAGATAATATCAAAGGGACATATCGAAGACCTATAGATAATATCGAGAAATTCAGGATTTTTAGCCAAACTTGCTGGACATTCTGGATTGATCTTTAATACTATGGAAGACCTGTCGATAATATCGAAGGACATATCGAATGACATATTGAAGGACATATCAAAGACCCTTAGATAATATCAAAGCTGCATAAATTTGAGCCAGTTTTTAGATTTTTCCAAGTCAGTAAGAAAGGAAGTGCTGCAAAATTATAAATAGGTGTCTATAGGGCATTCCTAGGGTTCATCTAGGGTTTGGAGGAGTAAAGCACAAGCATGGAGAGCCATCACCCAGGGTTTTTCTTCCTTCATTCCTTAGTTTTTCATGTTTTCTTCTAAAGATTTTAGTTCAATCATGTCTATGGTTGGCTAAACCTCTTAGATAGGGCTAAGAGGTGAAGCTTGTAACATGATAGGATGTTTTTATTACTTTCATTCATGTTTATGATGAACTTAGTTTGATTCGAGTTTAATTATAAGGAATACTTTCAGTTTTTAATGGTTTGTTGTGAGTTAAATTACAATGGATCTGCGATAGCTTTGAATATGTTCTTTTCATGTTTTGGGATTGTAAATCTAGGAAATCATATCGTTCACCATCGACCCTTGGGCATGGTTGGGTGATGGAATCCTCCCCAACTTTCATAATTCTCTCGGATTGATTGTGGGATTGGTAAATCCTATTGTGAGCCATTGTCTCATGGACATGGTTTTGTGATGGAATCACTTTAAGTTCTTACACCACTCTTCCATCGAGAATTAGGTCAAAGGAAGTTCAAATTTGATTTTACTGAGATATCTTCTAATTGGATAGGATAGGACTCCGATTCCAATCGTGTGACTTGAATCAAGCATATATCGGCCTGATCTCTACAAGTGGATCCTTGGAAACCCTAGTTTCCCACCTATGAATTTCTTAAGTTTTTCATTAAATATCTCACAATTACTTTTAAATATTCTAGATTTAGATATAAATCTTCTTCTAGTTTTAGTTCTAGTTCTGGTTGCTTTCAGAATACTCACGAGATTATTCCCTATGGATTCGATCTCGGTCTTACTGAGATTATTACTACATCGCAACCCTACACTTGGGGTTGTGAACAAGTTTTTAGCGCCATTTTTGGGGATTAACGGTTGCTTTTTTTTTAGATTAACTAGTTTTGGAATTAGGTTAAGATTAGAGTTTTTCTATTTTTCTAATTTTAGGATTAGAGTTTGTTTTCTATTTTTAGAAACTTTCTAATTCTAGTATTTCTTTTATTTTTAGAAACTAACTTACTTTCTAATTCTAGGTTTAGAACTTTCCTAATTAGTTTTTAGAAACTTTCTATTTTCTATTTTTAGAAACTTTCCTTTTTAGAAACTAATTTACTTTCCTAATTTATTTTTAGAAGCTTTCTAATTTTAAAATTTTTATTTTTAGAAATTAACTTGTTTTGTTTTGTTTTGTAGGATTTTAATTAGGAAATTCTAATTTGCTAACTTCTTTCTAATTTCATCTCTCTTTCTATTTCTAGATTTCTATTTTCCTTTCTCTCTTATAGGTTTAAGTTAGATTATGAAATTGAAGGCTGAGAGTGTTTCATGCCCAAGTGGGTCTGTGATAACACTCAATTTCATTTGAGTGAAGGAGGTTTGGTTGAGGGGTTATCTATCCATCACAGGATTAGACACCACTCGAGATCCTCAGAATTAATTGAAGGGCTGCAAATTAACCAGTTAATCAACCGAGAAGACAACCTCAACTTAGGGTTGAGGAAGTCCAGAATGAGAACGAGGTGCATCAACCACCCCTGCCTCGTACTTTGCAAGACTACTTACAACCGACGGGGGTCAGTACACCCTCATGCTTGGTTTTTCTAGAAAATATGAGACACATGGATATCAAGCAAGGGGTGAACCAACTCCTTCCAAAATTTCATGGGCTTGGATCTGAAACTCCATACTTACACTTGAAAGGATTTGACAAGATTATAGGGACTCTATACTTTCGAAATGTGTCAGATGACATGGTCAGGTTGAAACTCTTTCCTTTTTCTTTGAAAGAAAAAGCTAAGATGTGGTTGCATTCAATACGTCTTTAATCTATTGGTAGATGGAATGACATGACATGGGAGTTCATAAAGAAAATTTTCCCATACGATAAGATGAACACCCTTAGAAAGTCAATCATGAACTTCGCTTAAAAGGAAGATGAAAAATTCTTCCAATATTAGGAGCAGTTCAAAGATCTTATTAGTTCATGCCCACAACATAATTTTGAAACATGGCGCATCGCTAACGTCTTCTATGATGGACTGACATCTTCCATGCGCCAATTGGTTGAGACAATTTGTAACGGGGAATTCATGAATAAAAATGTCGCTGATGTGTGGGACTACTTTGATAAACTTGCTGAAAACACACAATCATGGGACATCTCCCCAAAATCAAGCACCACGTCTAGGTCGACTTAATCCAAGTAGAGGGGCGGAATGTTTCTCCTGAAAGAGGAAGATGACATCAACGATAAAGTGGCTAATCTTACCAGAAAACTCGAAGCTATGAAATTAAAGAAGGATAATGCTAAGGAAACTGTGTGCGGTATTTGTACTTGAAACATTCATACAGCTAAAAATTGTCCAACAATGCCTTCCTTTCAAGAGGTGTTAAATGAGCAATCCAATGCTGTGAATAATTGTGAAAGATCTTTTAATGGACCCATCTCTAACACATATAATCCTATTTGGAGAAATCATCCAAACTTTAGTTGGAGAAACGGAGAAATCGCTACACCTCAAGGATTCCCTAATCAAATTCCACATCAAGGGAAACCTCAGGAGGATCCGGTTTTAAAGCATCTTCAAAATCAAGAGCTTTTCAATCAGGGTATGCTACAAGTCTTTCAAGACCTCACAAAGGCCATACAAGGACTTAAGACTAAAAGTGCGATTAGGAACAAGGGGAGTCTTCCAGATCAACCTCTTCCCAATCCAAAACCATAATATGAAGTTAGCGACTCGAGCTCTTCAAATCTAGCACCACTCTTAGGAGTAGGAAGACCATTGACAAAACTATTCTGGTTAGGTTAAAAAGCTTAAGGACTCGGAAGAGGACAACAATGAAAGATCTAGCCATGCCTCATAAGAATTAGAACTGAAACTTCAAAGGAAGCCAATTGCCCCATTTTTCAAATGGTTGGTCGCACGAAAACCTCTCTCTAACTCTTACGATATTCTAGAGGTGTTAAAACAAGTGAAGGTCAATATTCCTCTACTTGATGTCGTAAAGCAAATACCTTCATATGTTAAATTTTTGAAAGACTTGTGCATGACTAAAAGACAGTAAAGTATCAAAAAGAAAATTTTTTTGACAGAAAAAGTGAGTGTCATCCTAAAGTAAGATGTGTCACAAAAGTACAAACATCCCCGTAGCAAAACCATCGCTTGCATAATTGGGAACTACCGGATTAAACATGTACTTCTTGACTTAGGAGCAAGCCTAAATCTTATCTCATACTCGGTCTACAAACAGTTAGGTTTGGGTGAATTGAAACTCACCCTAACCACATTACAACTTGCTGACTACTTAGTTTGTGTACCAAGAGGGGTAATTGAGGATGCGTTGGCCCAGGTTTATATATTTTACTACCTGGTAGATTTTATCATCCTGGATAAAAACCCATCAGTAATATGAGCACTCAAATTCCAGTCATTCTTGGTTGCCCATTCCTTGCCACTTCAAACACAATCATTAATTGCAAGATGGGGTCATGAGTGTGTCTTTAGGGAATATGACATTAGAGTTGAATATCTTTTTCAACATATGTAAATAGTTAGAGGATAATGACAATTTCCACGACATTAACATGATTGACTCTTTCGTGGAAGATAGAATACTTTTGACCTTATTCTCTGACCCTCTAGAGACGTGTCTGGCCCACTCCCATGATTTTGATGATGACATGATTAGGGAGATGTGGGTCATGCTTGATACTATGTTGGTACTTAAAGTTAACCGGTGGAGGCCACAATTCGAACAATTGCCCCAAACTAATTTATGTCTCTACCGTCTTACCTCAAGGCACCGAAGCCTGACCTAAAATCTTTATCCTCTGATTTGAAATATGTCTATTTAGGTCAAGATGAAACATACCCGGTGGTGATTTCTACCTAAATTGAGCAAGAAGAAGAGAGTATGCTCATCTCTACTCTTTTGAGCATAAGGGAGCCCTTAGATGGTCGATTGCGGACCTCAAGGGAATTAACACTCCAATTTATACTCACCACATTTATCTTGAGGATAATATGAAGGCCTGTCGACAATCATAGTATAGACTAAATTCTAATATGAAGGAAGTGGTTAAGGCCGAGGTTCTTAAGCTATTGGATGTAGGTATCATATACCCCATATCCGCTAGCCAATGGGTGAGTCCAACTCAGGTGGTTCCCAAGAAGTCTGGAATCACCATCATAGCTAATGCCAATAATGAACTCGTACTAACCAAAGTTACTACTGGTTGGAGAATATACATTAACTATAAGAAGTTGAATACCGTTATGAGGAAGGAACACTTCCATTTGCCCTTCATCGATCAAACCTTGGAAAGGCTAGTTGTTCACTCTTATTATTGTTTCCTTGATGAGTATTTGGGTTAAAACCAGATAGATATAGCCCCTGAAGATCAGGAAAAGACCACGTTGACATGTCCCTTTGGTACCTTTGCTTACCAAAGGATGTCATTCGGATTGTTTAATGCCCCCACCACTTTTCAGCGATGTATGATGAGTATTTTTTCTGACATGGTGGGGCAATATCTAGAGGTCTTCTTGGACGACTTCTTGATCTTTGGTCCTTCCTTTAGCGAATGCTTAGAAATTTTAAAAAATGTGTTGAAGCGATGTGAGGAAAAAACTTGGTACTAAATTGGGAAAATTATCATTTCATGGTTCATAAGGGAATTGTCCTTAGACACATCATCTCGTCCAAGGGAATTGAGGTAGGTAATGCTAAAATTGATCTTATCTCTAACCTACCTCCACCTAAGAACATACGAGACATGCAATCCTTCCTAGGAAACGTCAGGTTTTATGAAAGATTCATAAAGGACTTTAGTCACCTCTCTCATCCTCTATGTAATCGATTTCAAAAGGATGCACCATACGAGTGGACTGAGCAATGCCCGAAAGCTTTTACTAAGCTCAAGGGCATGTTAACCATTGCACCTATCATGCAACCACCCGACTGGAACCTTCCTTTTGAACTTATGTGCGACGTGTCTGACATGTTCTTGGGGCAGTTTTAGGATAAAGAAAAGAAAAGAAGCCCTATGTTATTCATTATCCAAGTAGAACTCTAAATCCTGTCCAAGTGATTTAGTTGACTGAGGAAAAGGAACTTTTAGCCGTAGTGTTCACATTAGACAAATTTAGGTTCTGCTTGATCAGATCTAAGATCGTCATTTGTACAGATCATGCGACGCTCAAGTATCTTCTTTCTAAGAATGAGGCTAAGCCTCGCCTGATTAAATAGATCCTCCTACTCCAAGAATTCGATTTGAAAATAAAAGATAAAAAGGGAGTAGAGAACGTAGTGGCTGACCATCTTTCCCACCTTAATCTCTCTGATTCCCTTGAGACGACACATATAAATGACATGTTCCCTGACGAACAATTGTTCAAAGTCTCCCATTCACCTTAGTTTGCTGGTATTGCCAATTATCTTGCCACAAGTTTCACGCCGACACATTGGACTGCGCAAGATAAGAAAAAATTCTTCGCCAAGGTTTGTCAGTTCTTTTGGGATGATCCATATTTGTTTAAATATTGCCTAGACCAAATCTTAATGAGATGTGTGCCAGACAATAAACATCAAAGTGTCATCACCTTCTATCACTCTCAGGCCTGTGGTGGTCACTTTTCTACTAAGAAGACCATGGCTAAGATTTTACAGTGTGGATTTTACTAACCCACTATATTCAGGGACACTCATGAATTTTGTAAAACTTGTGAGCATTGTCAGAAATTAGGAGCATTGTCCAGTCAAAATATGATGCCTCTAAACCTCATTCTGATCATTGAAGCATTTGATTACTGGGGCATCGATTTCATGGGACCATTCCCCCAATCATTTGAAAATTTATATATTTTGCTCGCCGTAGACTATGTCACTAAATAGGTCGAAGCAATTCCAAGCCAAAATAATGACCATCAAATGCCCATTAAATTGTTAATAGAGAACACCCTTTTCCGGTTCGGAAGCCTCAAGCCATTATTAGTGATGGGGGCTCACATTTTTTTAATAAGTCATTCACGAACTTAATGAAGAAATATGACATCTCCCACAAAGTGAGCACTCCATACCTATAACGCCCTGAAAATCAGGGGTCGAGCATAATTCAGCTCCCGAGTTCCAAAACATCACTTATATAACATTTTCAATGATGGATGTATGTTGTCTGTATTAGTGCATAAAACATGAAGTAGATTAAGCCAAATTAGCAGAACATAATCCAAGGACAGTTGTAATACACAAGCAGAAGGCTAAAATGAATATATAAACCAGTATAACTCCCCAAAATATGTATGCGCTGCCAGGTCAATAGTTACACGTATTGTTTCAAAATACAAATGTCAAAATGGGATAGTCCACTACAAGTATAGCCCTGAATCCCCATCGATCAGGACATGAGTCACATGAACCCGCCTGAATACTGCATGTAGGAGAACGCCTCCTCATCCTTCTCAAAATTCGGCTCTGCCTCGAGTGTTGCATCGTCATCTGCAACTAAGACAGGGTCTGGTTGGTGTTTAAGCACCGTCCCAGAACGTGGGAGTGAGTGATCAACTCAGTGGAACTATACAGCAAAGGTTAACATGTTATTAATTCAGTCAAGTAGAAATGATAAAGCAATGCAACGAACAAGTCTTAACTACTCTGATTAATGCAAGAATGTATGAAGAAATGATGCATGCCCTCGCCTGCACTCCCTCTGCTATCTTCATCTCACGGTCACGCATGTCAGTCACTTCCTCAGTGCTCTGTCCAACGCCAAATGGCACATGCAGTGCGATGCATGTACACGATTACCGAGTTCTTATTAATCCTTTTTCATATAGTAGGATTAGGAAGCTAAGGTACCCCTCTTATATCATTTTCCAAACAATGATCCATTCTAGGGTCATCAATCCTAGCAAATATCATACGATATTATGGTTTTAAGTCACTGCAAAGGGTTCATCACCTTATCAATGTAGGCTTAGTTATACCCTAGTTACTAAGACAAGACTCGTTGCCTCAATGCAATTTCAAGGTATGCTCGAGGTCACTACAAAGGGCTCGTCACCAAATTAGTGTAGGCCGATAGCTCGAATACAGTGTCTCATACCATCGTATTCGGCTCACGAGTCTGGGTAGCTCACTGGTCATTACGGGGAGGCTCGTTGCCCCAGCGTAGGCTAAAAGCTCGACCACAGTGTCCCATACCACCATGTCCTGCTCATGAGTCTTATCAGATCGAGGTACCATGGTTAACAGGAATTCACTGGTGAGTTTGGTACCTTAAATTCAAGCAGTAGCATCCAAACATGGTGAACATACATCGAGTCGATCGGGTTAATTGACGAGCTCGACTAGGACGAGCGCACGTTGAGTTGATCGACATGAAGTGCATAAGCACTCTGTGTGGCCTAACCACTGCCGACATCCCAAGTACGACTCGGATTCATTGATCATATCTTGTGTGGTGAAAACAACCCCAGCCACCAGTTCGAGGCCTATTACCGATCACCTAGACTATAATATAGTCCCATCCATGTGAAATCACACCAAATAAGCATATGAGAAAATTAAACAGTGATGAATACTTAAGTCAAATCCTACAATCATGTGAGCATGTTATGGAATATAACTTAAACATGAATATACAGTACATGGAAGAAATCATACACATAGTTAAACATGAATACACAAGCTATACAGTACATGGAGGAAATCATACACACAGCTAAGGTAATTGGGATTCATATCTCAACTCCCTAATAAATCACAATTTACTAACTACTAACTCATTCAGACATTTTTACAAACACTTAGACTACACCTTCCAACATACATCACATATGTCGGTTATAATACTATTAGAGCAAATCCTCTTATCAAGGAATTTTCGCATATATAACAAACATGTACCTACGATAGTTAATCATGGCAATCATGAATTCAAATTCCAAATGCATACAAACATTTCAACAAACACATGACATACCATATGCACAACATAGTTTATACGTATACGTAAAATGAAACAGATGTCGCATTTGGCATGTGTAATGGCACCCACGTCAGTAATAAACCATTAACTGACATTGAAAGCCTTGAAAACCATAACCTAAATGTATATAGTTCGCACCTTATGCCTATAAATGCGTAACGGATTTGATTTAGACGTTTAGTCTTTGTCAACGGAGGATTGGCAACCTAGAGCACGAATTTGGTTAGCTATATCATCACTTAGACTATTTGAAACCCTAGAACAGGTTAGGGTTAGGTTTTCTTACCCAAGTATGGAATCAGGATCATCCGTATAGCGATACGAATGGATGGATTTGGCACGTAGTGTAGCTGGGAATAACCTTGGGATGAATCTCCAACTCACTCTCTCTCTTTCTCTCTCTTTCTTTGCTAGGGTTTTAAAATTCGTATGGAATATGTGAGAGGGGGTTTAAGACCCTTATATAGGCCCAGAACTGATGGAAATAGCCCCAGGGACATGGTATACTTAGGTTATGTCCAAATCGGGTCTATTCCAATCCAACGGAGCATTTCTGGAGATTCCTTTACTGAACACGGTTGGACTTAAGCTTCCTAATATCAGATCTTGGTCAAGTTAAGTTTTCAGACTGATCGGGTTTACAGATCGACCGTGGCAGACCAGTTTTAGTTCAACGGTCACAGGCACTCGATCAGGGCCACAAGTACACTGGCATGTGTGGGACATTTTCCCTGATCCGAGGGTGTATTTAGGTCAGATTTAGACGGTCTAAATGCTTATAGTTGTCTCGCACATGACACGACTCAGATTACTTAAATTCAGATTTAATTTCTAAAAACATTCACATTTCTCACACACTTTACTCCGGACTCAAGTAAATCACCATGGGATACTGTCTGGACTTGATTTTCGAGGTGGTTGTCAAGTCCAACCAGGCGGTCATAATTGTCAAAGTTCGTCACTATCGGACCTTCGATGTGCGGTCCAGGTCTGATACGGAGTTTCAATGTTCTCCCGAGAGCAACCGGGTTTAGAGATGGATCCTAGGTTTCAGGGTAATGTAGCGTCGATGATTTTACAAGTGTTAGGTCTTGTAGATCACATTTAAAGTGATTGGTGATAATTTTCTAGGTAATCCAATTTAGCGCTAGTTAATTCTCGTTTAATGTCTAAAGGATTTAGTCCTAAGTGATTTCTGCTCGAGGTGGTACTCGGGTCTCTGTACGGATTTTTACAGGACGTTACAATACCACCCACAAACAAGTGGCCAAACTGAGATTTCCAATAGGAAAATTAAGCACATCTTGAAAAGGACAATCAACCCTGACCGTAAGGATTGGTCAATCTGATTGATGATTACTTTATGGGCTTACTTACTGCATTTAAACCTATATTGGAATGTCTCCCTTTAGGCTTGTCTATGGGAAGGCTTGCCACTTGCTTGTGGAGTTGGAACATAGGGCCTACTGGGTGATCAAAAATTTAAATTTTAATATGGACAACGTTAGCTTGCTACGCAAACTTTAATTGAATGGACTTGAAGAAATCCAGAATGATGCGTACAAAAACTCGAGAATTTATAAGGACATGATGAAGGTGTTTCATGACTAACACATTCTTCAAAAATCATTCACACTAGGTCAGAAAGTCCCCTTGTATAATTTTCATTTACATCTCATTCCGGACAAACTCATGTCTAGTTAGACTAGCCCTTTTATTGTTACCAATGTTTATCCTCATGGGGTAGTCGAGATAAAGAATCCAAACAATGGCAATGAATTCAAACTGAATAAACATCAATTAAAGCCATTTGTTGAGAAATTTGATTCAGAGGATATGTCCATACCTCTGAATAATCATGTTTACCAGGATTGATCTCTTAGTCTGACGGAGGTATAGTTAGGCTTATTGCTTTCATGTTATGTTTAGGATAGTCGACTTTATGTTGTTTAGGATAGTTTTCTTAAAGTTTGTTTTACGATAGGTTTTTTCGATTGATTAATTCTTTTACTAACCCACCTTCACGTTAAGCTACTTTGGAAAAAGTTTCAAAATTCCTTCATCAGGTACTATCTTTCCATCACTTCTCCTTCAATTATGTTCTCACTTTTGCAAATCATGCTTATTTCTTTTACATTGAGGACAATGTAGATTTTAGGTTGGGGATGGGAGATTAGTTAAACTAATAAGTATTTTCTCAGTTTTGAGCAAAATTTGCAAAAATTTTAAAAAATTTTCAATGTTTATCTGTTTAGAAAGCAATAAGTTGTGTATTTAAGACTGTTTTTAGTATGATGATAAGATTGAGATTGAATTTTGAATTACTGAAGTCTAGTCATCTAAGTAATTTATCAAATACAGTCCTTACACTCAATTAATTAAGAGGAAGTTCAAATATTATGATATGTTCAATTTGCTTTCTGCAAATAGTACTAGATTTTATCCACCTTAAAAGAAGAAAGAACCAGTTAAAAAATAGGAGATTGACAAAAAGGTCATGTATGGTGAAAAAGAATGCAAATGACTACAAAGATAATACAAAGTCTGAAAAAGAATGAAGAAGGACAACACCTTTGAGGGGAATGAAAAATGTCTTTGAAAAGGATGTAATGTCGAAAGAAGACTGAATGAATACAAATGACCATAGATATAAAATCAAAAACTAGAAAAAGAAGCAAAAGGGGATAAGTTTGGAATCAGTACTTGTGTTTTCAACCAATCTTGAAGTGATGAGCATGGCTAACATTATGAAAAGATAGTGTTTTCACTAATCACGTGAAAAAACTTGATATGCGAACTATGTTCTAATTTAATGGATAAAGGACTTATCTGATGGATTACTTATGTGATTCGGCTCTAGGTTTTCAAAATATCACTTTCTCATCTTGAGTCTACTCATTCATACTTGATTACACAAAAGATTATTTTCTAAAAACTGCTTGAACATTGCGCATTAAGGTTCATTTTTTGCATGTTTTGCTCGGGACTAGCAAAATGATGGTTGAGGATTGTGTTGAGGGTCAAATATTGCATATTGGACCCCACTTATATCTTAGTTTTTGTAACGCCCTGAAAATCGGTCGTCGAGCATAACTCAGCTCCCGAGTTCCAAAACATCACTGATGCAACATAATTGATGATGAATGTATGTTGTCTGTGTTAGTTCATAACACATGAAATAGATCAAACCAGATCAATAGATATAATTCAGGGATATTGAGGAAATGAAAGTGGAAGACTTAAATACATATATAATTCAAAAATAATCCACAAAATATACATGCTCTGCCCAAGGCAATATCTTCAACTATGTCTCAGATACATGTACCAAACTAAGAAAAATCATCATATACATATCCCAGAAATCCCCGCTAGTCAGGACGAGGCTCACATGAACCCGCCTGAGAACTGCATATATGAGAATGCCTCCTCGTCCTCGTCAAAGTCTGGCTCCACCTCGCTAGCGTCGCCGTCACCTACAACTAAATTAGAGTCTGATTGGTGTTTAAACACCATCCCAGAACGTGGCAGTGAGTGATCAACTCAATGGTACTATATCGTAAAGGTTAACATGTTATCAATCCAATCAAGCGGTAATGATAAGGCAGTATAATCAAACATGTCTTAGATACTCTTGTTAATGCACGAATGTTATGAAAGAATGATGCATGCCTTCACCACAAACTCCCTCTGCGATCTTCATCTTATTATCGCGCATGTCAGTCACTTCCTCAGTGCTCTTACACCAACACCGATAGCACATGCAATACGATGATATGAGCATGCTTACCAAGTTCTTATTAGTCCTTTTCATACAGTATGATTGGGAAGCTAAGACACCTCCCTTATATCAATTCTCAAACATTGATCCATTCTAGGGTCATCACTCCTAGGAATTCTCATACGATATTATGGTTCTAGGTCGCTGCAAGGGGTGTTAGGGCTATTGTGCGCAATCGTTACACCACCCCCCATCACCAAATCAATACAGGCCTAATTATATACTTAATATGCAACAAGACTCATCGCCCTTATGCAGTGTCAGGATATACTCGAGGTCACTACAGAGGGCTCGTCACCAATCAATGTAGGCCGATAGCAAGAATATAGTGTCACTTACCACCATAATCTGCTCAGGAGAATAAAGTGTTCAATGGTCACTCGGGGAGGTTTGTAGCCCTAGCATAGGCAGACAGCTCGACCACGGTGTCCCATACCACCATCTCCGGCTCATGAGTCTTAGGGGATCACGGTACCATGGTTAACGGGAGTTTCACTAGTAAGCTCGGTGCCTTAGATTCAAACAGTAGTGACCAAACATGGTGAACAAACATCGGTCAACCGGGTTAGTTGATAAGCCCAACTAGGCCAAGCGCACGTTGAGTCGAACGACATGGAATGTATAAGCACTTCGTGTGGCCAAACCACTGCCGAACATCCCAAGCACGACTCAGATTTGTTGAATTCATCCTACATGGCGAAAATGACCTTAACCACTATTTACAGAATGGTTACCGATTACCTGAACTATAGTATAACCCCAATCACATACAAGCTCAATAACTAGAATGATTCATATCCTACATTCAAATGAACATTCATGACATATAACTGAAACTTAAATACAATACATGGAGGAAATCATACACACATATAACATGGATAATCTAAGTTGCATGATTCATGGAGGAAATCGTACACTCAAGTGTTTTAATTGAGATTCATATCTCAATAACTTTAGCAATCACATTTTACTAGCTACTAACTCATTTAGGCATTTAAACAACCACTTAGATTACACTATTCAACATACATCACGTATGTAGACTCTATTGCATATTAGGGCAAGTCCTTTCGCCAAGGAGTTGCCGCATACATATCAAGCATATAACAATGACAATTAATCATGGCAATCAAAATAGCAGATTCCATATGCATATAGGTATTCGAACATATACATGAAATACGCTATTTACAATATAAAGTATATGTATGCGAAAATCGAAACGGATAGCGCATTTGGCATGTGTAATGACAATCATAACATGGATAAATCATTAGCTAACATTGAAAGTCTTGAAAACCATAACCTAAACACATATAATCCGCACCTAAAATCAGAAAATATGTATTCGATATGATTTAGACGATGTTTCTTCGTCAACGACAGATACGCTACCTATGGCATGAAACAGGTTAGCTATAATGTCATTTAAACTATTCTAGGTTTCAAAATAGGTTAGGGTTAGCTTAACTTACCCAAAAATAGAATCAGAATCACCAGAAGAATGATTCAGATATGCACATTCGATGAATAGATGGACTAGGAAGAATCCTACGGAGATTCGACAGATTCTCCCACACTTTCTCTCTTTTCTCTCTCTTAAGCAACTAGGGTTTAGAAAATTCGCATGTAATTTGGAAATGGGGGTTTAAGGCCTTTTTATAAGCCTAAACATGATAAAAACAGTCTTAAGGGCAAGGTATACTTAGGTTATAACCAAATCAGACTCTTTCCGATCCAACGGTACACTTCTGGAGGTCCTTATATCAAATGCGGTCGGGCTTAAGCTCACTAGCATCGGATCTTTAGTAAGTTTTTAGTCCGATCGAATTTCCAAATTATCTGTGGTGGATCAGCTTCAATTCAACGGTTACCGGCATTAAATCAGAGCTACAAGTACTTTGACATGTAAGGGCCATCCATCCTGATCCGATGGTGAATTTGGGTTGAATTCTAACGGTCAGAACGCTTAAAAATAGCACGCAAGTGAAACGTTCCAGATTACTTAAAATCATAATTAATTTTCTAAAAATCTTCATTTTCTTACTCTCTTTACTCCAGACTCAATAAAATAGTCTCAGAACACGTTCGGACTTGATTTTCTTGGTGATTGTCAAGTCCAACTAGGCGGTCGTAATGGTCTAAGTTCATAGCTATCAGGCTTTCAACGTGCAGTCTAAATCGAATACAAAATTATAAAGCATACCCGGGAGCAACTGGGTTTAGAGTTGGATCCTAGACTTCAGGGTAATATAGCGTCAAGGATTCTCTAAGTTCTAAGTCTTACAGATCGCATTGAAAGTTATCGGTGCTAATTACAAATGTAATCTAGTTTAGCGCTAGGTAAAATACATTAAAATTCTAAGGGATTAAGGTCAAAATGATTTATGCTGAAGGAGGAACTCGAGTCTAAGTATCGATTTTTCTAGGTCGTTACAATCTATCCCCCTAAGAAAAGAATTTTGTCCTCAAAATTCATACCTTCTCATACACCTCGAGGATCTGGGGGTAATTCTTCCTAACTTCAGCTTCAATCTCCCAGGTAGCTTCTTCTTCGTTGTGGTGCGTCCACAGTACCTTCACAAGTAGGATAACCTTGCTACGCAATACCTTCTCCTTCCTATCCAAAATACGCATTGGGCGCAGTTTATAAGTGGCATCCTCGCTCAACTACACTTACTCCCATCTGATAATATGCGAAGGATCGGGAACATACTTCTTCAGCATGGACACATGGAAAACATTATGCATGCCTGCGAGTGGTGTGGGCAAAGTAAGGCGATACGCTACTGCCCCCACTAGATCAAGTATCTGAAATGGGCCAATAAATCTCGGCATGAGCTTTCCCTTCTTACCAAACCTAAGAACTCTTCGCATAGGAGAAACTTTCAGGAACACATGGTCCCCAACATCAAACTCAAGCAGTCGTCGTCTCGTATTGGCGTAACTCTTCTGCCTGCTCTGTGCTGAGAGCAATCGACTCCGAATAATGTCGATCTTCTCCGAAGTCGCCTGAACCAACTTTGGGCCAATCAAAGTCTTCTCGCCCACTTCTTCCCAACAATGCGGCGCTCTACTCGGAGGACCATAAAATGCCTCATAGGGAGCCATACCAATACTCGCCTAGAAGCTGTTGTTGTACGTGAACTCTGCATAAGGAAGACAGTCATCCCAACTATCCTTGAAGTCCAACACACAAACTCGCAACATATCCTCCAAAATCTAATTCACATGCTCCGTCTGCCCGTCTGTCTACGGATGGAACGCGATACTGAACTTCAACTTCACACCCATCGCTTCCTAGATACAAGTCCAGAAGATAGAAGTGAACCGGGCGTCTCTATCTGACATAATCTCCAAGGGAACTCCATGTAGGTGTACAATCTCTCTGATATACAATCTAGCCAACTCGTCTGCAGAATTTGTGACTCTGGTCGGTAGGAAATGAGCTGACTTCGTCAACCTATCCATGATCACCCAAATAGAGTCATGTCCCTTCCTCGTCTTCGGCAGTCCAGAAATAAAGTCCATGGATATAAAGTCTCACTTCCATTCAGCTATGGGCATGGGCTGAAGTAGTCCAAGAGGTCGGCGATGCTCTGCCTTAACCTGCTGGCACTTGGGACAACGAGATACGAACTTAGCAATGTGGACCTTCATATTATCTCACCAATACGATCTTTTCATATTTTGATACATCTCCGTGTTACCTGGATGCATCGCGAGCCTCGAACTATGGGCTGATTCAAGAATCTCTCGTCTCAAGTCAGGTATGTCTGGAATGCACAGGCGGCCTTGATATCGCAAGCCCCCATCCGTACCAATAGTCCACTCAGAGTCCTCGTCAGTACCAACCCGCTCGTTCATCTTCTGTCACGCCCCAAACTCAAAAACCGGGCTCCCCAAATTTTCGATCACCGAATCCGGCGCCGACACCCTCCGTAGAACCCCATTCTCGGCTCCTAGCTCCCATTCGCCAGGTTCCGATCCTGGGATGCTACGAGGAGGATTTTCAACGTCAGTTTGATTCGTAATAAGCATAACCAATGGCATAACCCACAAACAACAACCAAGAACTCTATTTCATTTCCACTATGATCAAAAACTTTACAAGTACAATGAGCATAAAGGGAAATACAATGGTAAAAAATAAAAACTCCAAAACGATCTGCAACGTGCTCCTGCCTCAGCGCTGCTGCGAACCAACGTCACCTGCACGCAACAGTCATGCATAAGCTTATAGAAAGCTTAGAGGGTGGTGAAAGTGTGTGCGCAAGGTAGTAATATGAACATGCAATGTCAGAGTAATCCGGAATATGCAGATGGATCCATAATATCATGAGTCGTACCAAGGCTATGCGATGCAAGACATGAATGGTATCGGTCATCCCAAGGCCATGCGATGTGTAATGCAACTCAAGCATACAGATCCTCATCTGTGTCCACACATCAATACATCTCAAATATGGGATATCACCAGGGTCTAGTACACTCTAAACCAGATTGTCACCACATAGCGCGCAATAGGGTAAGTGAAAAAGACCTCACTATCTGTCTGCCAATATCGGGCGAGACTCGTAGATAGCGGACCCATTCCTTGAGCTGGTCAGACTCAGCCTAACATTGCCCCCTACTCTCAGGCGGTTAAGGCCGCACCCCCTTCTAACCGACCACGACACAGTGGAGAGCGCAACCGTCTGGTAATCGGCACTCAACGCTCATCTACCCACTCAGTCTAGACGTTGGAGCAACCTCTTGGTACCATAAGGGTTTAGGGACTTTCACCCAGGGATATCTATAGCACCCCATGTAGAATAAGATTTTCGGTATCCAATCCTGCCAACCATGATCTGCCTGTGGAGGCTACGGCCCCGATGTAGCTAGGGCGTACAACAACCATGTCACACAATGCGAAATGCATGAGTCACACTATCCAATCATGCAGCAAATCCTGCGCGTATCGTGCGCTCATGCAGGGCAACACCGCCTAATCGGGTCCCATAAACAATCTGCCTGGAGGCATATGCTATGATCAGTCACTTCTCATATCAAGCATACATATGATGTGAATGATCATGAGTCATGGAACTATACTAAACATGTTATAATGAAATAAACTATTCTTACAATGCAGATGGGCCTGAATGGCTAATACACAATAAGTACTGCCTATCAATGGGCCCAAGGGAGAGTCGTAATGTGGACATCCAACCAGCATTACACTTGCAATGTGGACGTCAAACCAACATTGCTCCCAAGGCACGATTGTCGTAAACATCGCTACATAATCGGTGTTGGGGTCACACATTGCAACGGACCTTAGGTACTTCCCATTGGGTCTTAAATACATCAAATGGGACACGTCAAATGGGCCTTTTATTCATCGAATGGGCCATATAAATGGACCACACCAGTGGGCCTTAGGTATATTGCAATGGGTCATAACCCATGGGCCTCGGAGTACATCATAATGGGTCAAATCACATGGGCCTTGCCCATAGACCATATTCAAATCAAATGGGCCTAATCCATAGGCCTTCTTATGAGTCAAATGGGCCTAACCCATAAGCCTTCTTATAGGTCAAATGGGTCTAACTCCTGGGTCTTAAATAAATCAAATGGGCCTAATCCCATGGGCCCTTTTTATAATCAAATGGGCCTAACCCATAGCCCTTTTGTAAATCAGATAGGCCTAACCCATAGGCCTTTTGTAAATCAAATGGGCCTAACCCATAGGCCATTATATATCAAGTGGGCCTAAATCCCTAGGCCTTTTACCCATCAAATGGGCCTAATCCCGCAGGCCTAGAGGCCCATTGAGATGTTTAATTTTCCTCCAAAATGGCAAAGGGCCCACTGCTATGTTTATTTCCATCCAAACTGTTCATGAGGTTGCATGGACCTAGGCCCACTGCAATATTTATTTGTCACCCAACGTGGGTATGGGCCAGGGGGAGGCCCACTGTAGTGTTTATTTCCATTCAAACTGTTCAGCCAGGGGAGGGGGTGGCGTGAACAAACACACGTGCAAGGTGGGCTCCACCGTCTGCTGGACGGTGGAGGTAAAACACAAATATCATGGGGGTGTCACCATCCACGGATGGTGGACGGTGTGAATAAAATACATACATTACTGTGGGTCCCACAAACGTGGCCCACCATAATGTTTCAATGCCATCCAATCTGTTCATAAGGTCACTCAGACCTGGATGAAGGGAAAAATATAAATTTCAGCTTGATCCAACACTTCTGTGCGCCCCAAAAAGACTTCAATGGTAGATATTCAATTCCACTGTTTCCTGTGGTGTGGGCCACCTGAGTTCTAGATCGAGTTGAAATTTGGAGGGGGCCCACCTGAGGAGGGGACCCACCTCATGAATGGTGTGGATCTAACATATACATCATGGTGGGGCCCATGGCAGCAGCCGTGGGTGGCTCACTGACCACCCACCCGCCTGTTGCAGCTACTGCTGCAGCGCCTGCAGCATCAGAGAGGCTCTGCCTCTTTAATATTTTAAAAAATATATATATATAACCTATTTTTTCAGGGTTTTTCATGCCTGGGGACCGCATCTCATAGATCCACTCCGCCCATTGTGTTCAGTGGCTCGAGGCCATCCCAATGAGTCCAGAGTTTGTGATTTTTGGACGTACAGAAATGTCAGAAAATCCTTCAATGGTAACCACCAATGTTCTCAATGCTATGGCCCACCAGAAGCTCAGATCAGCCCCATTCTTCTACCCAACGGCTAAAATGATATTGGTGAGAGGATGGACGGCTTGGATTGAACACATACAACAAGGTGGGGCCTATGAGAGTGGGTCACCTTTAAACTTTAAAAGAACAAGCTTATATTTGTTTTTAACCCACGTCCAGGGAACGTCCAGCGTCCCTGGACATAATTCATGCATTTAGGTGGGCCCCAACTAGGGATGTGGGCCACCAGGGTAGGGATTGGAGAGCATGGGAGACATATATCAAGGTGGGGCCCATCCAAGTGGGGCCACTAGGCTACATCCTCACAAAAGAAAGAAAAAAAGAAAAGAAGAGAGAGAGAGAGAGAGAGAGAGAGAGAGAGAGAGAGAGATAGTGGGACTCGCTTGTGATGGAGGGACCCCGACATTATGGGCCCTGCCTTGAAGAAATCATACAATCGAATAGGTCCTTTGACACATGGGACCACCAAAATTTAAAACCAACAGTGGGGATCCTTTCCCCACCAATATGGACGGTCTAGATGACCTTTATAAAGAAATAAACATCATGATGGGGTCCATGGAGAATGGCCCCATCATGGAATGATCATGATGATCCTAGTGGGCCATCGGCCACATCTTAGGGTCCCAAGTGAGATCCACACCATGGATCGGTGGGCCTCACTTGGCCCATCATAAAAATAAGAAAAACTGCCCTATAGAGGCACCCACCGTCCGATCTTCTTGCTCCTAGGGGTTCCTTGGCACCTTAGCTTCAACTTCAATGGATGAGATGAGGAATGGAGGGTTGAGATGGGAGATGGTGGGGTAGGAAAGTGGGCCACTTGAAGCTTAGGAATGCTTGGAGAATTCCATACGTATGGAGGGGTTTCTGCTTGAGATTTGGAATGAGAAAGAGAGAAAGAGAGAGAGTTGTAAAGGGAGAGAGAGAGTGTGTGATGGGTGATGGAGTGATGGATGGGAGAGAGATGGGGTGTAAGAAATCCTTGACTTTTGTGGCCTTTTGTATAAGAGAGGTATGGGCATGGAAGACTTTTGTGGCTTGCTTGGGAAAAGGGGTGAGAGTGATGTGTACTTGACATGTACTTGACATGTGATGGATTGATGGATGATTGATTGATGGGATTGATGTGATTGATGTGACACATCATAGAGATTCCCTTCGGTTTCGCAATACGCGGCATTTTCTCGCACTGAACGTCGGTCTACAACTCTTGACCAGGGTATCGGCTCGACGCGCGAGTCGCGGCATCGGAACCGCGGCGACGGCGCGGTCGCTATGGTACAGAACTCGGGTCGAGTCGAAATAGGTTGACATTATATGAATCAGGGTCGCGCGTTAATATCGGTTAAGGGTCAAAGGTTGCCGGAATTTAACCGGTAAGACCGCGGAAGTCTATGGAACGGTACGGTCTAAGATACGGCTCTTACATCTTCATCAGAAGCTCATCACCTGCTTGAGCCTCAATAATACAGCCATCTACGAGCGATTGTACACGAATGTGTGCGACGACTTCATACAGCTCTTCCACTGTGAGCTTCTGCTTAAAGTCTCACACGAATTCCACCATAGCCCATTCTGTCACCATAAGTGGAGCCACAAATTCTATAGTCTTCTTGCGGCTCAACGCATCTACCATAAGATTCGCCTTACCCGGATGGTAGGAAACCTCGAACTTAAAGTCTTTCAAGGTCTCCATCCATCGGCACTGTCTCATATTCAAATCTCACTGTGAGAATATATATCTAAGGCTCTTGTGGTCGCAAAAGAGCTCGAACTCCTCTCCGTAGAGGTAATGTCTCCAGAGCTTTAATGCGAAGATGACTGCTGCCAACTCTAGGTCCTGCGTAGGGTAATTCTCCTCGTGCTTCCTTAATTGTCTCGAGGCATATGCAATCACCCTGTCCTTCTGCATAAGGACACAACCCAAACTAATGCGAGATGCGTCAATATATATCGTATACTTAACCCCTTGCTCTGGCAATACTAGCACAGGCGTGGACGTCAACTTGTCCTTCAGCTCCTGGAAAGCTGCCTCAGCCTTCTCATTCCAAGCAAACTTTAAGTCCTTCCTTATCAACTGAGACAATGGTCTAGCAATCTTAGAAAAATCTCGAATGAATCATCGATAGTAGCCTGCCAGACCCAGAAAACTCCTCACCTCAGTAACTGAACTAGGCTGCTTCCAATCCTAAACCGCAGCTACCTTAGCGAGGTCAACCGCAATGCCTTCCTTGGACACCACATGTCCCAGGAACTTAACTTCTTCCTTCCAGAAGTCGCATTTCTTATACTGTGCAAAGAACTGATTCTCCCTGAGAGTATTCAATACCGCTTTCAGGTGCTCCTCATGCTCTTCCCGACTAGGGGAGTATATCAAAATATCATTAATAAAGACAATGACGAACCTGAACAGAAATGGCCGAAACACTCTGTTCATCAGATCCATGAACACAGCTGGAGCATTCATGAGTCCAAAGGACATCACGAGAAACTCATAATGACCAAAACTGGTCCTGAACGTAGTCTTCTGCACATCCTCATCCCTGACGTGCAACTAATGATACCCAGATTGTAAATCAATCTTCGAGAAATAACGTGCCCCCTTCAACTGATCAAACAGTTCATTAATCCTGGGCAAAGGATACTTGTTCTTCACTGTCACCTGATTCAGCCTGCGATAATCAATACACAATCGTAGGGAACCATCTTTCTTCTTCACAAACAAGATGGGTCCCCAAGGTGACACACTCAGCCGAATAAAGCCCACTTCAAGCAATCTATCAATCTGACTCCTCAACTCCTCCATCTCACATGGAGGCATACGATACGTTGGTAGGGAAATTGGTGTCGCACCGGGCAGAAGATCAATAGTGAAGTCAATCTCGCACCGAGGAGGAAGCCCTGGAATCTTCTCAAACACATCAGAGAAATCGCGAACTACGGCACAGCTTCAAGTGTCGAGCCTTCCACATTCTTCAATAAGGACATATAACAATGTAAACGACAGGGCATACTGACCTGAACTGGAAAAGTAAAGGCCGTACCCTCGGGTCCATAGGCTGTCACCACTCTAGTCTCCCTGTCAATCTCCGCTCGCATCTCTGTGAGCTAGTCCATATCAAGAATAACATCGTAATGCCATACCCGGGCAATGATCAGGTCGACGCGTACAGTCCTCCCTCTTAAGTCTACCAAGCATCCCTTGCACATCTTGGTAATGTTCGAAAACGTTCCTATAGCTGCAAGAAGTCTCACCCCCTTCGTAGGGCTAGTTTCCAACCCTAAATGCTTGACTGTAGCGCAGGACACTATAGAAGAAGTGGAGCCAGTGTCCCCTAATAAAAAGACCGGTATACCTTGGATGTGTGCTGTGACTTCAAAAGTTGGCAGTACTGTAACTGTTGCCTCAGATGCCTCAACTGTGAGCGCATGCACCCGAGCCTGCTGTGGTTGATGAGGTAGAGGAACCATGGGCCATTGTGGCAGCCTAAAACGAGGTGCTGGAGGTCTAAAGGAAGGATGAACTGGTGCTAATCGAAGGGGTGGAGCTGAAATAACCTGAGGCATCGGATGACCGATCCTCTAAGGCGACGAGAACCCACTGCCTCGCATCCTGGAAAAACATGATATCTCAGCGTGGCCAGGCTTCTTGCAGTAGCTGCACCACACATCAGGATGCCTCACATAACTAGGAGATGCAGAAGACCCCTGCGGTGAATCAAACATAGGCCTCTTACCAAGGAAAGGCCTACTCACGAACTCAAGTCGCAGCCTAGGAGCCACAGGTGCTCGCGTGTGGGACAACCTCTCCCCGTCCTGCTCTACTCGCAAGGACATGCTCACCAACTCCTCATAAGAAGAAATGCTTGCACAGCACATCTTCGATCTAATCTCAGGCCGCAAACCTTCAAAAAAATGCCGCATCCTCAACGGCTGATCACCTAAAATTAACGGAGCATACCTGCCAAGCTTCGTAAACCTGTTCTCATACTCCGTCACCGACATGCCTCCCTGACGAAGGCGAAGGAACTCACTCTCCTTCTCATGCCGGTAAGTGATAGGAAAATACTTCTTGTGGAAGCGTGCCTCAAACGCTGCCCACGTCCACTCAAATCCCTTCGCAACTGTGCGGAGAATGCTGTCCCACCATAAGCTAGCCTCCTTCTCAAACATGAAGGTGGCAAGCTCAACCTATTCCACCTCGAAACAGTGCAACGGTCTAAGCATCTTCAAGATGTGGTCGATCCAATACTCAGCCTCCTCAGGTCTTTGAGTACTCGAAAATGTAGGAGGCCTCAAGCGCTGAAATCGCTCGAATGTACCACTTGCACTGGTATGCCCAAGGGGGTGTAAAGGCGAGGCAGGTGAGTCGTCACCGTCGACTGAGCAAAGATACCAGCCATGAAAGACAAGAACTACTGCTGCTGCATCAACAGCATCATCTACTCTAGCCTATCAGGAGGCAGAGTGCACTGTGATGTCGAAGGCGTCGACGCAGACGCACAGTTCTGCTCAGGAACAGCAGGTGTGATAGGAGGCACCACAGAAGATGTCACAGGAGGTGGGCCGGCAGCAGGACCAGAAGCCGGCTGAGAACTCAGCATGGGATCTGAACTAGATGGGCCCGCATGGGGGTCCATATGAGTATCGCACAGGGCAAGAGCCTCGTCGAGCGAATCTCCCAGAGAAAGACGGGCCGAAGATCTCAAACCCTTAGGTGGCATACCCTACACACAACAGAGGGTAACAACCAATGAGATTAGGCATTCACACAGTCCATTCACAGCATTAACTTCACAAGCCAAGGAAATAACATGCATCTCATTAACAAAATTATTACAATACATGATTTGCAGCATTACATGAATCGTGACAGAGAAAGCATGTGAACAAAACATCTGAGCTTCAAACACTAAGCTTCAAACACTGAACAACTACTAACTGCCAAATAACTAACAAACCACACATAAAAATAAAAATAAATAATAAACAAACAAACAACGACTACATAAAGCCTATTCATCAGACTCTAGTGATGGAGAAGGGGCACCCTTATCCTTCAGGCAGCACAAGATAGTCTTCAGCATGCGGGTTACTTTCTTGAACTTACTCTTTACGAGGTCCCATAAATCCCCAATATCCTATCAAAGAGCAGCCTAACCCTCCTCGAGTCGCACTATACGGGCATCCCTATTAGCCTGAGTCGCAGGAGTACTCTCATCAGTATCCTGAGCCTCCTCTTCCTCTTCTTCTTGGACTTCTTCCTCTATCTCTGCCCCCACCTTCTTCCTCACTTCCTTCTTCTTTGTTATCGTACTCTTCCTCGCTTTCATCAAGTTGGGCCTCACGTTGCCGAGGCCCCATCTTCATCTGGTCAAGAGTATCCTCACTGATGTAATGGACCGGCACTGGCAACTTCACCCCAAGTCTATAGGCAAACTTGAGCGCAATCTTGCATATGAGTCGGCCGAAGGGAAACGACTTAGTCCTTCTCTTTGATCGTGTGATAAGGATGATCTGTCGAAGGATAAACATAGGCACACACACCTTCTCTCCCTGCCCCACTTGATACAGAAAATCTACCATGAGACGCGTGCATTCACTGTGATTGGTTCACCTGGGATAAACATTGAATGTGCGAATATGGTGAAGCAGACGGAAATTGGCCGACATATAGGTCGCTAAGAGGCTCTTGTTACGCTGTCATGCAACCAAATGACTACATAGAAACCTGGTGCTGCGATCTCTCTCACGAACACTATTCAGATTCCTTGCACTTGGATGTACCTCGCCAAGTGGCACGTTCAGGAGTCGAGCTATCAACTCAACATTGATTGTGGCTTCCCGATCTCCGCCGAAGGGGATCTTGAATTGCAACAGCTCCAGTGTAGGGTCCTGAATATGAGAATAGAAGGTGCGAATAGTACTCACATTTGCACGAGACTCGCCCTCAAATAGCGGACCCCACCCGACAGCTTACATACACTCGAACAACAAATGTTTGCCAAAGAGTCGCCCATCCACATGCGCTTCAAAGAGAACCCTACGGTCCTTATAGACACCATGAGCCAACTCTGCCAAGAACGCCCTTTTAAATGGAGCTTGGGGATCTAAATCCCGCTTCGAATGCAATTCTCTCCCAACACTTGGACTCACGGTAGCTCCTCTAGGCCGCCTCGAACGAGCAGGACGACTAGGCCTAGCCTCATCCGCAGGGGCCCGCTTCTTGCCCATCAACGAAAGGATGGTGGAAATGGAGAAAAAGGCTACAATAACCTCCATGAAAGCCATGGAAAGAAAGGAAAGTGGAGAAAGGGCTGAGATTTCTAGGTTCCCACGAGTTTGGGTCAGAAACAGGAGTGCAATGGGTCAAGGAAAGGGAAAATAGATGAAAGAAAAGATCAAGATAAGAGAGGTTGGGGGCTGGCACATTTTGGAGCTCAAATGAGAGCTTTGGGAGCTCCAATCACAGAAAATGGAGAGAGTAGGTGTTGGGTATGGCTGAAAACAGTGGAGGGATGAAGGAAATAATGAAAAATGAAGGAGTAATTGGAAGGGAGGTTTGAGAGAGAAAACAACAACTTTGTAGGAAAGGGAGAGCTTGGGGGGTCACTTTGTGAAGGAAGTGAGGGTTTTGGGATGAAAGGAGGGTCGAACCCTGTACCATAGGGTCCTACTAGGCCCCAAACTTGATCAGCCCGGATGGCCCAGCCCGCAGGGCCCGCTGACAGACGAGGCCTCACCGACCTCTAGACAAACTGGCGAGGGCTCGCCAATTGGGCGAGGTCCTCACCATCCCCTGGGTCCAAAAAAGTTGGGGTCCTACCCTAGAATCCCCTAAAACTTGATCGTTTGGCCCCATCTTCCGATTTGAGCCGTTTCAGGTCATTTCGGAACTAATCTGACCTCTATTCACCTTTACTGATTTCTAATGGCTAGAAAGGAGTGGGATACGGTCTATACCCATCACTTGACGGTCTAGACTTGATTTGGGGTTGACACGTGTGATCAGGAGTGTGCACGGACTCGATCTCGGCGAACATTTTCAGTAAACTTTCGCCAAAAGACAAACTGGGAGTCCTAGTTCTGTTTTTAAATTGTTCTTGCACCCTCCTACACTATAGTGGCAGTAACGTGTGTTGTGTGACCCTAACCCAGGTCCAGGTTAATCCAGATTATGCTCTGATACCAACTTGTAACGCCCTGAAAATCGAGGGTCGAGCATAACTCTGCTCCCGAGTTCTAAAACATCACTTATGCAACATGATTGATGATGAATGTCTATTGTCTGTGTTAGTGCATAAAACATGAAATAGATCAAGCCAAATCAGCAGACATAATTCAGGGATATTGAGGAAATGCAAGCGGAAGACTTAAATACATATACAATTCAAAAATAATCCCCAAAATATGCATGCTCTGCCCAGGGCAATTTCTACAACTGTGTCTCAGATACATGCATCAAACTAAACAAAATCATCATATACATATCCCAGAAATTCCCATTGGTCACGACGAGGTTCACATGAACCCACCTGAGAACTACATATATGAGAACGCATCCTCGTCCTCGTCAAAGTCTGGCTCCGCCTCGCCAGCGTCGCCGTCACCTGTAACTAAATCAGAGTCTGGTAGGTGTTTAAACACCATCCCAGAACGTGGGAGTGAGTGATCAACTCAGTGGTACTATAGCGGAAAGGTTAACATGTTATCAATCCAATCAAGCAGTAATGATAAGGCAGTACAATCAAACATGTCCTAGATACTCTTGTTAATGCATGAATGTTATGTAGGAATGATGCATGCCCTCACCACAAACTCCCTCTGTGATCTTCATCTTATTATCGCGCATGTCAGTCACTTCCTCAGTGCTCTTACACCAACACCGATAGCACATGCAATGCGATGATATGAGCATGCGTACCAAGTTCTTATTAGTCCTTTTCATACAGTAAGATTGGAAAGCTAAGACACCTCCCTTATATCAATTCTCAAACATTGATCCATTCTAGGGTCGTCACTCCTAGCAAATCTCATATGATATTATGGTTCTAGGTCATTGCAAAGGGCTCGTCACCTTATCAATGTAGGCCTAGTTATAACCTAGTTACTACGAAAAGGCTCGTTGCCTCAATGCAATTTCAAGGTATGCTCGAGGTCACTACAAAGGGTTCGTCACCAAATCAGTGTAGTCTGACAGCTCGAATACAGTGTCTCATACCACCGTATTCAACTCATGAGTTTAGGTTTCTCACTGGTCACAACGGGGAGGCTCATCGCCCCAGCGTAGGCCGATAGCTCGACCACGGTGTCCCATACCACTATGTCCAGCTCATGAGTATTAGCGGATTGACGTATTAAGGTTAATAGGGTTTCACTGGTGAGTTTGGTACCTTAGATTCAAGCAGTAGAATCCAAACATGGTGAACATACATCGGGTCGATCGGGTTAATTGACGAGCTCGACTAGGACGAGCACACGTTGAGTTGATCGACATGAAGTGCATAAGCACTCTGTATGGCCTAACCACTGCCGACATCCCAATTGCGACTCGGATTCATTGATCACATCTTGTGTGGGAAAAATAACCCCAGTCACCAGTTCAAGGCCTGTTACCAATCACCTGGACTATAATATAGTCTCATCCATGTGCAATCACAACAAATAAGCATATGAGAAAATCAAGCAGTGATGAATACTTAAGTCAAATCCTACAATCATATGAGCCTGTCATGGAATATAACTTAAACATGAATATACAGAACATGGAGGAAATCATACATATACTTAAACATGAATACACAAGTTATATAGTACATGGAGGAAATCATACACATAGCTAAGTTAATTGTGATTCATATCTCAACTACTAACTCATTCAGACATTTTTACAAACACTTAGACTACACCTTCCAACATACATCACATATGTCGGTTATAATACGTATTAGGGCAAATCCTCTTGTCAAGGAGTTGTCGCATATATAATAAACATGTACCTATGAAGTTAATCATGGCAATCACGAATTCAAATTCCAAATGCATACAAACATTCCAACAAACACATGAAATACCCTATGCACAACATAGTTTATACGTATACATAAAACGAAACAGATGTCACATTTGGCATGTGTAATGGCGCCCACGTCAGTAATAAATCATTAACTGACATTGAAAGCCTTGAAAACCATAACCTAAACATAAATAGTCTGCACCTTATGCCTGTAAATGCGTAACGGATTTGATTTAGACCTTTAGTCTTCATCAACGGAGGATTGGCAACCTAGAGCACGAATTTGGTTAACTATATCATCACTTAGACTATTTGAAACCCTAGAATAGGTTAGGGTTAGGTTTTCTTACCCAAGTATGGAATCAGGATCACCCGTATAGCGATACGAATGGATGGATTTGGCACGTAGTGTAGCTGGGAAGAACCTCAGGATAAATCTCCAACTCACTCTCTCTCTTTCTCACTCTTTCTTTGCTTGGATTTTAAAATTCGTATGGAATATGTGAGAGGGGGTTTAAGACCCTTATATAGGCCCAGAACTGATGGAAATAACCCCAGGGACATGGTATACTTAGGTTATGTCCAAATCGGGTCTATTTTGATCCAACGGAGCATTTCTGGAGATCCCTTTGCTGAACACGGTCGAACTTAAGCTTCCTAATATCAGATCTTGGTCAAGTTAAGTTTTCAGTCCAATCGGGTTTACAGATCGACCGTGGAGGACCAGTTTCAGTTCAACGGTCACTGGCACTCGATCAGGGCCACAAGTACACTGGCATGTGCGGGACATTTTATCTGATCTGAGGGTGTATTTGGGTCAGATACTGACGGTCTGAATTCTTATAGTTGGCCCACACATGACATGACTCGGATTACTTAAATTCAATTTAATTTCTTAAAACATTCACGTTTCTCACACACTTCGCTCCATACTCAAGTAAATCACCATGGGATGTTGTCTGGACTTGATTTTCGAGGTGGTTGTTAAGTCCAACCAGGCGGTCATAATTGTCTAAGTTCATCGCTATCAGACCTTCGATGTGCGGTCTAGGTCTGATACGGAGTTTCAATATGCTCCCGAGAGCAACCAGGTTCAGAGATGGATCCTAGGTTTTAGGGTAATGTAACGTCGATGATTTTACAAGTGTTGGGTCTTGTAGATCACATTTAAAGTGATTGGTGATAATTTCCCAAGTAATCCAATTTAGCGCTAGTTAATTCTCGTTTAATGTCTAAAGGATTTAGTCCTAAGTGATTTCTGCTCGAGGTGGTACTCGGGTCTCTTCACGAATTTTTACAGGACGTTACAATACCACCCACAAACAAGTGGCCAAACTGAGATTTTCAATAGAAAAATTAAGCACATCTTGGAAAGGACAGTCAACCCTGACCGTAAGGATTGGTCAATCTAATTGATGATTACTTTATGGGCTTACTTACTGCATTTAAACCTATATTGGAATGTCCCCCTTTAGGCTTGTCTATGGGAAGGCTTGCCACTTGCTTGTGGAGTTGGAACATAGGGCCTACTGGGTGATCAAAAATTTAAATTTCAATATGGACAACGTTAGCTTGCTACGCAAACTTCAATTGAATGAACTCGAAGAAATCCAGAATGATGCGTACAAAAACTCGAGAATTTATAAGGACATGATGAAGGTGTTTCATGACCAACACATTCTTCAAAAATCATTCACACCAGGTCAAAAAGTCCTCTTGTATAATTTTCATTTACATCTCATTCCGTACAAACTCATGTCTAGTTGGACTAGCCCTTTTACTGTTACCAATGTTTATCCTCATAGGGTAGTCGAGATAAAGAATCCAAACAATGGCAATGAATTCAAACTGAATAAATATCAATTAAAGCCATTTGTTGAGAAATTTGATTCAGAGGATATGTCCATACCTCTGAATAATCATGTTTACCAGGATTGATCTCTTAGTCTAACGGAGGTATAGTTAGGTTTATTGCTTTCATGTTATGTTTAGGATAGTCGACTTTATGTTGTTTAGGATAGTTTGCTTAAAGTTTGTTTTACGATAGGTTTTTTCGATTGATTAATTCTTTTACTAACCCACCTTCACGTTGAGCTACTTTGGAAAAAGTTTCAAAATTCCTTCATCAGGTACTATCTTTCCATCACTTCTCCTTCAATTATGTTATCACTTTTGCAAATCATGCTTATTTCTTTTACATTGAAGACAATGTAGATTTTAGGTTGGGGATGGGAGATTAGTTAAACTAATAAGTATTTTCTCAGTTTTGAGCAAAATTTGCAAAAATTTTGAAAATTTTTCAATGTTTATCTGTTTAGAAAGCAATAAGTTGTGTATTTAAGACCGTTTTTAGTATGATGATAAGATTGAGATTGAATTTTGAATTACTGAAGTCTAGTCATCTAAGTAATTTATCAAATACAGTCCTTACACTCAATTAATTAAGAGGAAGTTCAAATATTATGATATGTTCAATTTGCTTTCTGCAAATAGTACTAGATTTTATCCACCTTAAAAGAAGAAAGAACCAGTTAAAAAATAGGAGATTGAAAAAAAGGTCATGTATGGTGAAAAAGAATGTAAATGACTACAAAAATAATACAAAGTCTGAAAAAGAATGAAGAAGGACAACACCTTTGAGGGGAAAATATCACTTTCTCATCTTGAGTCTCCTCATTCATACTTGATTACACAAAAGATTATTTTCTAAAATGTAACGCCCTGGAAAAATTCGTACTTGGACTCGAGTACCAGCTCGACCAGAAATTGCGTAGGATTAATTCCTTTAGAAAATAAGTGTAAGTTAGCTAGCGCAATGCTAGAGTAGCTGGGAAATAGTCCCTGATCACTTTAAATACGTTCTACAAGACCCAAAGTGAGTAGAACCAATGACGCTATAATACTCTAAAACCTCGGATCAAACTCTAAACCGGTTTGTTCTCTAGACCTCTTTGAAACTTTGTATTGGATCTAGACCGCGCGTCGAAAGTCCGATACCCACAATCTTAGACCGTTAAAATCGCCTAGCTGGACTTGACAATTATTTCAAAAATCAAGTCCAACCGACATTCGCAGGCTATTTCATTGAGCCTGGACTGAAGAGAGTGAGAATAGGGTTAGATTTGAAATTTGAAATTCAAATCTGGCACACGACTTGACGCGTCAGTATTGAGCATTCTGACCGTCAGAATTCAGCCAAATTACACCCTTGAATTAGGAAAAATTTCTATTTCATATCATGAGACTTACAGACCTGATTTACGTGCGGTAACCGCTGAACTGAAACTGGACCGCCACGTGCGATCTATGAACACTACTGGTCTGAAAATGGGATGTGAGCGACATCCGACATGCATGAACTTAAATCCGATCGCGTTCGGCCAGGGGACCACCAGAAATGCCCTTTTGGACCGAAACAGCCCCGATTTGGTTAGGTATCAAGTAAACATTGTTCCTAAGCCTGTTTCAGGCAAGATTTAGGTTATAAAAGGGGCTTAAACCCTCACTCCTCTCACCCATCCGAATTTGCTAGAAACCCTAGCAAGAGTGAGAGAGAAAGTGAGAGTTTGTGAGAGAAGGTGGGAGAGTATTTCCTGCTGCTTATGCTACATGTTGCACGTGGCTAAGCAACACACCTCAATCACTTTCCTGGTGATTTCACCGCGTTTCTAGGTAAGAAAACACTCCTAACACTTACTGATTTGAGGTTCCCTTGGTTCCATAGTGAAGTAGCTGATGGATCTTGTGTATTAGGTTCCCGATTCGCCGTAGACGAAGCATATACGCTCCGTTCGAATTAATACACCTATAGGAGAAAAGGTGCAGATTCTAGACGCTTTGATTGACTGTTTCCAACGCTTTCAATGTCGTTTAATAGTAGATTATCGACGGCAACGCCGTTTGACATTTACAACATGCCGTCTGTTTCCTGTTTCGTAAGCAGACGAAGAATATGAGATTTAGGCCATTTTAGTCATTTGTAGGAAATACTGTTTTCATCCATAATTTGCTGATGTAATTGACATGGCTTCTTGTCGCATTAGAATACTAGGAATGCCTGCATAATTAGTTTGGCGAAGAGATTTGCCTAAATGCGCACTTTGAGTCGACATACTATATGTAGACTTAAGTGTGTAGTTTAAGTGTTTGTATAAATGCTTGTATTAGTATGTATTGAATTAAATGGTGTTATGAATAAGTTTGAGATTGATTTCTCAAGTAATATGCTGATGTAAATGATTTCCTACATGTTAACTATATGCATGATTTCATTATATGTATGAAATGCATGTGCTTGATGATTCACTTAAGTTGTATGTTATAACATGTGTTAACATGCTCACATTGTTGTATTTCATTTCCAATACTCTTACATGATGGCTGATGTGGATTTATAATTGTTTGGGACTATACCTAGTCCAGGCAGTCGGCAACCGAGCAAGTTCATGGTTGGCCTATCTTTGCCACGAACGACGAGTCGATGAACACGAGTATTGTTTTGGAGTTGGCGGCAGTGGTTAGACCACGCGAGGTGTTTTACGCACTTCATGTCGTTCGACTTGAGATGTGCTCGTGCTAGTCGAGCCCGTCAAGTAACCCGACTAGCCATTGTATGTTCACCCTATATGAGTCATAACTGCTTGAACCTAGGGTACTGAACTTACCATTGTAAACCCTGTCAACCATGGTACCTTGATCCATAAAGACTCATGAGCCGGGTATGGTGGTATGGGACACCGTGGTCGAGCTATCGGCCTATGCTGGGGCCATAAACCTCCCCGTAGTGACCAGTGAGCACCTATGACTCGTGAGCAGATTATGGTAGTATGGGACACTATATTCTTGCTGTCGGCCTACACTGATCAGGCGACGAGTCCTTTGTAGTGACCGCGAGCGTATTCTGAGTCTACGGGAGGCGACGACCCTTCCATAGCAGTGAGAGTACAGTAGGCCTGTATTGATAAGGTGATGGGGGAGCGGTGTAACGAGTGCGAGCAACAGCCCTGGCAGCCCTTGCAACGACCTACAAAATATACATCGTATGAGATTACTAGGAGTGACGACTCTAGACAGGATCTGTGTTAGGACTGATATAAGGGAAGTACCTTAGTTTCCCAATCCTGCTGTTTGAATGGACTAATAATAACTTGAAAATCATATCACCATCACATTGCATGTGCCTGAAAGATGTGGAGCACTGTGGGATGATTGCATGTTGCGGTCGTAAGATGGTGCCGTATGAGGGAGATCGTCGGTGAGGGCATCCATCATGTCATATCATATTGCATTAACAACAGTATTAGGATTGTTTGATTTACTGTTTTACTATTATCGCATGATTGATTTGAGAACATGTTAATCCTTACTCTATTATTCCACTGAGTTAGCTACTCATTCTCACATTTTGTGATGGTGTTTGTAACACCCACCAGACCCTGTCTTAGATGCAGGTGAGGCGGCTATTCAGGAGGCAGAGCCGGACTATGATGAGGACTAGGATGAGTTCTCATATATGCACAATACCACGACGGCTTTTCTTAGGTGGCCTGGATTGACGGGACTTCTCAGTGGGACTACTTTTGACATTTTGATTTTGTTTATTTACATGTATATGAGACTCAGAGATGTATTCATACTTTAGAGACAGTCGAGATCTACCTTATTTTACCATACAGTGATATATATATTCTTTAGTCTTCCGCTTGCTTTTATCACTGAATCTGGAGTATGAATTGCAGTTTTGGTATACTTTTACTCATGTGAATGCTTTAACTCAGGCAACATTGAATCATAATCATTTTTATTGCATAAGTGATGGTCTGGAACTCGGGAGTTGAGTTTATACACGACTCCCGATTTTCAGGGTGTTACATAAAAACTGCTTGAACATTACGCATTAAGGTTCATTTTTTGCATGCTTTGCTCGGGACTAGCAAAATAATGGTTGAGGATTGTGTTGAGGGTCAAATATAGCATATTGGACCCCACTTATATCTTAGTTTTTGTAACGCCCTGAAAATCGAGGGTCGAGCATAACTCAGCTCCCGAGTTCCAAGACATCACTTATGCAACATAATTGATGATGAATGTATGTTGTCTGTGTTAGTGCATAAAACATGAAATAGATCAAGCCAAATCAGCAGACCTAATTCAGGGATATTGAGAAAATGAAAGCGGAAGACTTAAATACATATATAATTCAAAAATAATCCATAAAATATGCATGCTCTGCCCAGGGCAATATCTTCAACTATGTCTCAGATACATGTACCAAACTAAGCAAAATCATCATATATATATCCCAGAAATCCCCGCTGGTCAAGATGAAGCTCACATGAACCAGCCTGAGAACTGCATATATGAAAACGCCTCCTCGTCCTCGTCAAAGTCTGGCTCTGCCTCACCAGCATCGCCGTCACCTACAACTAAATCAGAGTCTGGTTGGTGTTTAAACACCGTCCCAGAACGTGGGAGTGAGTGATCAACTCAGTGGTACTATATTGCAAAGGTTAACATGTTATCAATCCAATCAAGCCGTAATGATAAGGCAGTACAATCAAACATGTCCTAGATACTCTTGTTAATGCACGAATGTTATGAAGGAATGATGCATGCCCTCACCACAAACTCCCTCTGTGATCTTCATCTTATTATCGCGCATGTCAGTCACTTCCTCAGTGCTCTTACACCAACACCGATAGCACATGGAATGCGATGATATGAGCATGCTTACCAAGTTCTTATTAGTCCTTTTCATACAGCAAGATTGGGAAGCTAAGACACCTCCCTTATATCAATTCTCAAACATTGATCCATTCTAGGGTCGTCACTCCTATGAATTCTCATATGATATTACGTTTCTAGATCGCTGCAAGGGCTATCAGGGCTGTTGCGGGCAATCATTACACCACTCCCCCATCACCAAATCAGTACAGGCCTAATTAAATCCTTAATACTGCAATAAGACTCGTCGCCCTTATGCAGTGTCAGGATATACTCGAGGTCACTACAGAGGGCTCGTCACCAATCAATGTAGGCCGACAGCAAGAATATAGTATCCCATACTACCATAATCTGCTCAAGAGATAAAGTGCTCAATGATCACTACGGGGAGGTTTGTATCCCCAGCGTAGGCCGACAGCTCAACCACGGTGTCCCATACCACCATGTCCGACTCATGAGTCTTACGGGATCACGGTACCATGGTTAACGGGAGTTTCACTGGTAAGCTAGATGCCTTAGATTCAAACAGTAGCGACCAAACATGGTGAACAAACATCGGTCAACCGGGTTAGTTGATAAACCCAACTAGGCCAAGCGCACGTTGAGTTGAACGACATGGAATACATAAGCACTCCGTGTGGCCGAACCACTGCCGAACATCCCAAGCACGACTCAGATTTGTTGAACTCATCCTATGTGGTGAAAACGACCTCAACCACTATTTACAGAACAGTTACCGATTACCTGGACTGTAGTACAACCCCAATCACATACAAGCTCAATAACTAGCATGATTCATATCCTACATTCAAATGAACATTCATGACATATAACTGAAACTTAAATACAGTACATGGAGGAAATCATACACACATGTAACATGGATAATCTAAGTTACATGATTCATGGAGGAAATCGTACACTCAAGTGTTGTGATTGAGATTCATATCTCAACAACCTTAGCAATCACATTTTACTAGCTACTAACTCATTTAGGCATTTAAACAACCACTTAGATTACACTATTTAACATACATCACGTATGTCGACTCTATTGCATATTAGGGCAAATCCTTTCGCCAAGGAGTTGCCACATACATATCAAGCCTTTAACAACGACAATTAATCATGGCAATCAAAACAGCAGCTTCCATATGCATACAGGTATTCTAACATATACATGAAATACGTTATTTACAATATAAAGTATACATATGCGGAAATCAAAACGGATAGCTCATTTGGCATGTGCAATGACAATCACAACATGAATAAATCATTAGCTAACATTGAAAGTCTTGAAAACGATAACCTAAACGTATATAGTCCGCACCTTAAACCAAAAAATACGTATTCGATATGATTTAGACGATGTGTCTTCGTCAACGGCAGATACGCTACCTATGGCATGAAACAGGTTAGCTATAACGTCATTTAAACTATTCTAAGTTTTAAAATAGGTTAGGGTTAGCTTAACTTACCCAAAAACAGAATCAGAATCATCGAAAGAATGATTCAGATATGCAGATTCAATGAATAGATGGACTAAGAAGAATCCTACGGAGATTCGACAGATTCTCCCACACTTTCTCTCTCTTTTCTCTCTCTTAAGCAACTAGGGTTTAGGAATTTCGTTTGGAATTTAGAAATGGCAGTTTAAGGCCTTTTTATAAGCCTAAACTTGACGAAAACAGTCTTAAGGGCAAGGTATAGTTAGGTTATAACCAAATCGGACTCTTTTCGATCCAACGGAGCACTTCTGGTGGTTCTCTTATCAAATGCGGTCGGACTTAAGCTCACTAGCATCGGATCTTTAGTAAGTTAAGGTTTCAGTCCGATCGGGTTTCCAGATCGTCCGTGGTGGACCAGCTTCAATTCAACAATTACTGGCATTAAATCAGGGCTACAAGTACTTTGACATGTAAGGGCCATCTATCCTGATCTGAGGGAGAATTTGGGTCAAATTCTAACGATCAGAATGCTTAAAAATAGCGTGTAAGTGAAACGTTCCAGATTACTTAAAATCATAGTTAATTTTCTAAAAATCTTCGTTTTCTTACTCTCTTTACTCCGGACTCAATAAAATAGTCTCAGGACATCTTTTGGGCTTGATTCTCTAGGTGATTGTCAAGTCCAAATAGGTGGTCGTAATGGTCTAAGTTCATAGCTATCAGGCTTTCGACGTGCAGTCTAAATCCAATACAAAATTACAAAGCATACCCAGGAGCAACTGGGTTTAGAGTTGGATCCTATACTTCAGGGTAATATAGCGTCAAGGATTCTCTAGGTTCTGGGTCTTACAGATCGCATTGAAAGTTATCGGTGCTAATTACACATGCAATCTAGTTTAACGCTAGCTAAAATACATTAAAATTCTAAGGGATTAAGGCCAAAATGATTTCTACTGAAGGAGGTACTCGAGTCTAAGTACAAATTTTTCTAGGTCGTTACAGTTTTATGAACATGATAATGCTTAATGTTCTATTTTACTCATGTTTGTGTTGCAAGGTGAATTTAAGAGCTTAAATTGAAAACAGTGCAAAAAGTATGGATATAATGCTCAAGAATCACCAAGTCAAGGGATGGATCTTAGAAGACCAAGATTAAAGAATTCACATGCCAAAGATCTAAGGAAACCAAGTGATGAAGGAAGAGAATCGAAGAATTGAAGTGAAGAAAAGGAAGCCTAAAAATCGTCCTGAAAATAGATTCCAGGGATAGAAAAGTCTAATTTTGAAAAATGGTTAGAATGGCCTTTGATACTATTGAACACCTATAGATGATATCAAAGGGACATCAAAGACCTATAAATAATATCGAGAAATTCAGGATTTTTAGCCAAACTCACTGGACATTCTGGACTGATCTTCAATACTGTCGAAAACCTGTCGATAATATCAAAGGACATATCGAAGACCCTTAGATAATATCGAAGCTGTGTAAATTTAAGGTGGTTTCTAGATTTTTCCAAGTCGGTGCAAAAGGAGGTGTTATAAAACTATAAATAGGAGTCTCTAGGGCACTCTTAGAGATCATCTAGGGTATGTAGGAGCAAAGCATAAGGGTGGAAAGTCATCACCAAGGGTTTTTCTTCCTTTATTCCTTAGTTTTTCATGTTTTCTTCTAGAGATTTTAGTTCAATCATGTTTATGGTTGGCTAAACTTCTTAGCTAGGGCTAAGATATGAAGCTTGTAGCGTGATGAGATGTTTTTATTGCTTTGATTCTTGTTTATAATGAACTTACTTTAATTCAAGTTTGATTATAAAGAATACTTTCAGTTTTTAATGGTTTATTGTGACTCAAATTACAATAGATCTGGAATAGCTTTGAGTATGTTCTTTACATGCTTTGGGATTATGAATCTAAGAAATCCTATTGTTCACCATCATCCTTTGGGCATGGTTGGATGATGGAATCCTCCCTAACTTTCACGATTATCTCAGATTGATTGTGGGATTGGTAAATCCTGTTGTGAGTCATTCTCTCATGGGCACAGTTTTGTGATGGAATCATTTCTAGTTCTCACACCGCTCTTCATTGAGAATTAGGTCAAAGGAAGTCCAGATTTGATTTTACTGAGATATCTTCCAATTGGATAGGATAGGACTCCGAATCCAATCGTGTGACTTGAATCAAGCATAGATCGCCCTGATCTCTACAAGTGGATCCTTGGAAACCCTAGTTTCCCACCTTTGAATTTCTTAAGTTTTTTATTAAATCTCTCACAATTACTTTCAAATATTCCAGATTTAGATTTACATCTTCTTTTAGTTCTAGTTCTAGTTGCTTTCAGAATACTCATGAGATTAGTCCTTGTGGATTCGACCTTGGTCTTACCGATATTATTACTACATCGTGACCCTACACTTGGGTTTGTGAACATTTGAAACTTTCCTTTTCTGTTTTTAGAAGCTAATTTTCTTTCTAATTCTAGGGTAGAAACTTTCCTAATTTTTTTTTAAAAAACTTTCTTAATCTGTTTTTAGAAACTAATTTCGCTTCCTTTTTCTTTTTTAGAAACTAGTTTACTTTCCTTTTTCTTTTCTTTTTTTTTGGAAACTAGGTTGCTTACTTAGTTTTTCTTTTTTAAAAAAAATAAATATAGAAACTAACTCACTTTCCTTTTTCTAGGTTTAAAAACTTTCTTTTTTCATTTTTGGAGATTAGGTTGTTTTTTGAGAAACTTTCCTAATTTATGTTTAGAAAATAACTCATCTTTCTATTTTTAGAAACTTTCTATTTCTCCTTTTAGAAACTAACTCACTTTCTTTTTTCTTTTGCGGGATCCTAACATAGAAACTTCTAATTTGGTAACTTCTTTCTAATTCTATCTCTTTCTATTTCTAGATTTCTATTTTCCTTTTTCTTTTTTAGGTTTAGGTTAAATTCTGAAATTGAGGGCTGAGAGTGTTTCTTGCTCAAGTGGGTCCATGACAACACTCGACGTCTCTTGAGTGAAGGAGGATTGGTTGAGGGTTATCTATCCATCAGAGGATTAGACACCACTCGAGATTCACATAGTTAACTGAAGTTATAACTGCAAATCAACTGGCCAATCAATCTCCAAATCCACCCCAACCTTGGGAGGAGGAAATCCAGGATGAGAACGAGGTGCATCGAGCACCCCCGCCTCATACTTTACGAGACTATCTACAACCGACGGGGGTAAACACCCCTTCCTGTATGGTTTTTCCAAAAAATACAGGAAATATAGAAATTAAGCCAAGAGTGATTCAACTCCCTCCAAAGTTCCTTGGGCTTGAATATGAAAATCTATATTTATACTTGAAAGAGTTTAATGAGATCATAGTCACTTTATACTTTCTTAATGTGTCTGAGGACACAATCTGGCTAAAACTCTTCCATTTCTCCCTGAAAGAAAAGGCTAAGACATGGCTACATTCACTACATCCACGATCTATTAGCAGATGAAATGACATGACAAGGGAGTTCATAAAGAAATTCTTCCCATATCATAAAAAGAACACCATCAAAAATTCGATCATGAACTTCACCCAAAGGAAAGATGAAACATTCTTCTAATGTTGGGAGCGGTTCAAAGATCTTATCAGTTCATGCCCACAACACAATTTTGAAACGTGGCGCATAACAAATTTCTTCCATGAAGGACTGGCATCTTCTATGCCCCAATTTGTCGAGACAATGTGTAATGGGGAATTCCTGAACAAAGATGTTGATGAAGTGTGGGATTACTTTGATAAACTTGCTAAAACTGCACAATTATGGGACATCTCCCTAAGAACGAGTATCACGTCTAAGCCTACTCAATCAAAGGAGAGAGGTGGAATATGTCTTTTGAAAGAGGAAGATGATATCAACGCTAAAGTGGCCAGTCTCACAAGGAAATTTAAGGCCATGGAACCTAGGAAGGATAAGGATAAGGAAGTCGTCTGCGGTATTTGTGCTTGTAACATTCATACAACTGAAAATTGCCCAAAAATACCTGCATTTCAAGAAATATTGAATGAGCAATCAAATGCTATAAACAACTACCAAAGGCCTTTCAAGGGACTCATTTCGAACACATACAACTCCAGCTGAAGAAATCATCTGAATTTCAGTTAGAGGAATGGATAATCTGTTACACATTAAGGAATCCCTAATCAATTCTTAAATAAAGGGAAACCTCAAAAGGAATTGGTTCAAAATCCTCAAGAGTCATCCAACAAAGTACTCTTCAAGTCATACAAGAACTCACAAAGGCTATACAAAGGATAGACTCATGCATTACGGTTATGAAGAAAGGGATGCTTCTAGCCCAACCTATCCCCAATCTTAAACCACAATACAAAGTTAGTGAACTAAGCTCTTCAAATTTAATGGAACAAGCAAAGTCCATCACGACTCTTAGGAATGGGAAGATACTATTCTGGTAAGGGCTGAGAAGCCTAAGGACCCAGATGCAGAAGACACTGATAAACCTAGCAATGCTCCACATGAAGTAGAACCAGAACTTTAAAGAAAACCGATTGCTCCATTTCCCCAATGGTTGATAGTACCAAAACCTCTCTCTAACTCTCAAGATATTCTAAAGGTACTTAAGTGAAGGTCAACATTCCTCTACTGGATATTGTAAAACAGATACCTTTATATGCCAAATTTCTAAAAGATTTATGTACGACTAAAAGATGGTAAAACATTCAAAAGAAAATCTTCTTAATGAAAAAATTGAGTGTCATCCTAAAGCAAGATGTGTCATGGAAGTACAAAGATCCTGATAGCCCAACCATCGCCTGTGTAATTGGGAATTACCATATTGAGCATGCACCTCTTGACTTAGGAGCAAACGTAAATCTAATCCCATAATTGGTCTACGAACAATTGCGTCTAGGTGAATTAAAACCCACCCAAACTAAATTACGATTGGCCGATCACTTAATTCGTGTGCCGAGAGGGATAATTGAGTATGTGTTGGTCCAGGTTAACAAATTCAACTATCCAGTAGATTTTATCATCTTGGATACTCAACCAATCGTGGATATGAGTACTCATATTCCTGTCATCCTTGGTCGCCCATTCCTTGCAACATCAAATGCAATCATCAATTGTAGGAATGGAGTCATGAATTTATCTTTTGGGAATATGACATTTGAGCTCAATATCTTTTTTAATATGACCAAACAGGTAGAGGATGATGACGATGCCCACAATTTTAACTTAATTAATTCTTTCATGGAAGATAGAACTCTAATGACCTTATCGTCTGATCCTCTAGAGACGTTCTTGGCACACTTCCATGATTTAGATGATCTATGATTAGGGAGACGGATGTCATGCTTGATATTGTGCCAGTACTTAAAGTTAACCGATGAAGGCCACAATTTGAAGAATTACCCCAAACGAACATAATGCCTCTACTGTCAGCCCCAAAGCACCGAAGCTTGGCCTAAAACCTTTATCCTCTGATTTGAAATATGTCTATTTAGGTCAAGATGAGACATACCCAGTGGTAATTTCCTCCCACCTTGAGCAAGAATAGAAGAGTATGCTTATTTCTACTCTCATTGAGCACAAAGGAGCCCATGGATGGCCAATTGCTGACCTCAAGGGAATTGACCCTTTAATTTGTACTCACCGCATTTATCTAGAGGATAATGCAATGGCCTCCCGACAACCACAACATAGATTAAATCTAAATATGAAAGAAGTGGTTAGGGCTGAGGTTCTTAAGCTATTAGACGTGGGTATATATGCCCTATATCCAATAGCCAATGGGTGAGTCCAACTCAGGTGGTTCCTAAGCAGTCCAGAATCATCATTGTAGCCAATGCGGACAATGAACTTATGCGAACTAGATTTACTACTGGTTGGAGAATGTGCATTAACTACAGGAAATTGAATACCGTTATAAGGAAGAACCACTTTCCTTTACCTTTATTGATCAAATCTTCGAAAGGTTAGTTGGTTATTCCTTTTACTGTTTCCTTGACAGCTATTCGGGCTACAACTAGATAGAGATAGCCCCTAAAGATCAGGAAAATACCACATTCACATGTCCCTTTGGTAGCTTTACTTATTAAAGGATGTCATTTGGACTGTGTAATCCCCTGGCCACTTTTTAGTGATGCATGATGAGTATTTTTTCTGACATAGTGGGACAATATTTAGAGGTCTTCATGGATGACTTCTCTGTCTTTGGTCCATCCTTCAACGATTGTTTGGAGAATCTCAAATGTGTGCTAAAGCGATATGAGGAAAAGAATTTAGTATTAAATTAGGAGAAGTGTCATTTCATGGTTCGTAAGGAGATTTTTCATGGACATATCATCTCGTCTAAAGGAATTAAGCTAGAAAAGGCTAAGATTGATCTTATCTCTAACTTACCTCCACCCAAGAACATATGAGACATGCGATCCGTTTTAGGACACGCCGAATTTTACAGGAGATTCATAAAGGACTTTAGTCACCTCTATCATCCTTTATGTAATCTACTTCAGAAAGATGTATAATACGAGTGTACTAAGTAATGCTAGGAAGCTTTTTCTAAACTCAAGAGCATGTTAACCACTGCACCTATCATGTAACCACCTGACTAGAGCATTCCTTTTGAAATTATGTATGATGCGTCTGATTATACTCTTGGGGTAGTGTTAGGCTAGAGAAAAGAGAAGAAGTCATATGTTATACGTTACGCAAGTAGAATTCTAAATCCTGCCCAAGTGAATTACTCAACTATAAAGAAGGAACTCTTAGCTGTAGTATTTGCTTTGGACAAATTTAGGTCCTACTTGATTGGATCTAAGATAATCATATACACAAATCATACGGCGATCAAGTGTCTTCTTTCTGAGAATGATGTTAAGCCCCACTTGAGAAGATGGATACTCCTACTCGAAGAATTTGACTTAGAAATAAAAGATAAGAAGGGATTAGAGAATGTAGTGGTTGACCATCTTTTCCACCTTAACCTCTCTGATTCTATTGAGACAAAAAATGTAAATGACATGTTCCTTGATGAACAACTATTTAAAGTCCCTCATTCACCTTGGTTTACGGATATTACTAATTACCTTGCCACAAGTTTAACACCGACGCATTAGACTGCGCAAGATAAAAAGAAATTTTTTACTGAGGTGCGCAAATTCTTCTAGGATGAATGTATTTGTTTAAATATTTCCTTGACTAAATCTTAAGGAGATGTGTGCCATATAATGAACACCAAAGTGTCGTCTCCTTCTATCATTCTTAGGCTTGTGGTGGTTACTTTTCTGCTAAGAAGACCACAGCCAAAATTCTGCAGTGGGGCTTTTACTGGCACACTATGTTCAAGGATGCTCATGAGTTTTGCAAAGCTTGTGAGCATTGTCCCCTTAAAATATGATGCCCTTAATCCGCATTCTGATCACTGAATCATTTGATTATTGGGCCATTAATTTCATGGGACATTCCCCTAATCCTTTGGAAATTTATATATTTTTCTAACATTAGACTATGTCACTAAATGGATCGAAGCGATCCCATGTTGGAACAATGACCATCAAACCATCATTAAATTCTTAAAAGAAAACATCTTTTTCTAGTTCTGAACACCTCGAGCCATCATTAATGATAGATCATCACACTTGTGTAATAGGCCATTTGGAAAATATGGCATCTCTCACAAAGTGAGCACTCCCTATCACCTACAAACAAGTGGGTAAGCTGAGATTTTCAATAGAAAAATTAAACACATACTGAAAAAAACCAGTTAACCCTGACTGCAAGGATTGGTCAATCTACTTGACCGATGCTTTATGGGCTTACAGAACTGCAATTAAGACTCTTATTGGAATGTCTCCATTTAGACTTGTCTATGGGAAGGATCGCCACTTACCTGTGGAGTTGTAACATAGGGCCTACTGGGCGATTAAAAATCTGAACTTTAATTTGGACACTGCTAGCTCGCTACGCAAACTTCAATTGAATGAACTTGAGAAAATCTGAAACAATGCATACGAGAACTGGAGAATTTATAAGGACAGAATGAAGGTGTTTCATGACCAACACATTCTTCAGAAATCATTCACTGTAACACCCCGATTTTCATAACCCCAGTACACAACTCGCATTCTAAAAACCCAGGAGTTAACTAATAATAATGGTAATCAACAGTAAATCAAAATGCAAATACCGGAATTGAAACATAGTATAGATCTAGTCCAAAATGTGAGCAATATCCTGACCCACTCGGTTGGGGGCCAATTACAAACTTTAAGTTCAATGCAACAATTCCAAATAAATAATCACAGGAAAGCTACTGATTAAGGCCATAATACGCCGCTGCCTCTTGATACGACTCCTCATTTCCAAGCTCCTCCTCGATCGCAGTCTCCTCCTGATCCATCGTAAGTCCATCCACCTCTGTATCCTCTATACAGTTGAATATTGATGAATGAGTGGCCAGCTCAATATGATATCCCCTTAAGATTACACACCATCACCATGGACAAGAAATAGTATAAAACATCCAGTCAAATCGAAACATTATAGATGCGGTCCTTTTACATGCATGGATGTGTGGAATGCAATCATCACCCTGGGGATGCTCATCCGTGTGGATAGTGGGCTCGTCACCCATACATTCATTGACCTAGTAAAACTCATCCAGTTGAACAGAATATGTACATTACGTACAATAGCAATAGATGTTGGTCTATGCCAAGTATACATGATTAGTCAATCTGTTATTAGTCTAACTTTACTCAGCCAATTTAATTTAGATCACGGTCACTATGGGGAACTCGTGGCCCAGCATAGACCGACGACTCGAGTATAGTGTCCCATGACCACCATCCCCGGCCCATGAGACTACCACCTTAGGGTGTGTGTAGTACCCACCAACATTTGGTTAATCAATTCAATGTAAAGGGGCCACCACCAATGCTGACTGGGAATGAAATGTCAAAATTACTAAATACGGTGATTAAAACATGACCGCATGAATGGTTCAAGGATGAGTAAGCAACGATATTTAAAAGGTTGAAAGGTTCACCCCAAGTCAGTTAGGTGAAACCACACATGGATGGTAAACCCCATAGTCAAATGCCAATAACCAAAACCTCCATGTCAGGGGCCTACTTGTATTCCAACCAGTTTATTTACACCCTAAGTACGAACTCTCCTTTGTTAGAGTTTTCCATGGAGAGGTTTCAATAAGGTGTGTATCATAACAGCAACATAGATCCTATTATGAGTAAGAAATAGAGAACAATGCATGTATTCCTTGAGATTATAATTACATACTAAATGAACTAATACATGGCGCATGTAATGAGTAACTAATTTAATCATTTGGATAATTTACTACACACATTCAATGATTAAACAAGTATAAAGCATGAGAGTCATTAATTTAAATAAGCACGTTAATCAAACGCAGTCTATGTCCACATAATTTATCATAAGTCTAACTAGGCAGTAAATCATTATAACAACTACTTCTATTCTAGTTGGAAGTGGAAAGCCCAAGGGGAAGAGAATCATCACTAGACGAGTCGTAATGCGTCCCTCGATGCGAATTCCCTTAAGAAGTTAGAGACTCCACGTTGCCCAAATAGTTCCCTAGAAAATTTATTTGTGTTAGACTACAAATCCTAAAGCTTTAAGTGCATGGAAGGTTGGTGGGGTTTGGAAGGCCTCGAGAATAGGATTGTTTGAGCCCACCTTAAAGTGGTCAGGCCCACCAGATTAACATCCCAACTAGTGGCCCAAATCGGTCCTGGGATCTGCCCAAAGCTTAGGCCCAATTAGCCCGACTCTAGATGCCTAAAGGTGGCCAGGTAAATGGGGTTAGGCCTAAGGGTTTATGAGCCCACTGTGACCTGTTGTGAGGCCCACTGGAAGTGCGGCCCACAGAGTGCAGTGAGGCCCACAGAAGTGTGGTGCAGCCCACTTGGCCTTCTCGTGCAGTCTACTGAGTTTTAGCTCAGCTGCGGCTCGCCTAACATCAGTGTGTGGCCCACCTATCCTTAGTGTGGTGCGACCCATAGTTATACATGGTGTGGCCCACCTGTTTCAAACAGGGTGCGGCCCACATAAATGCACAGTGCGATCCACCTGAGTTTCACACGTGGTGCGGCCCACCCGTGTTTCACACGTGGTGCGGCCCACCCGGCTGTGCAGCCCACTATGATTTCTTGCTATAATTAGCCCAGTTCTGGGCTAATTTTTGTTCTAGTTCTAAGCTGATTTTTGGCCTAGTTCTAGCCTAATTTTTGGCCTAAAACATGTCCCATTGAAGGACTGTTTCCAGTCTAATGCAAGCCCTGCTTAAGGGCTGGTTTCGGCTCTAATCACAACCCACTTTCTGCCATGCATATGGCCCAATAAAGGACATGCATTCCCAACCTGAATTAGGGCCTATTATTGGTTATAAAATGGTCCCAATTGCAAGTCATTTTTTTGGCTTGATTGAGGGTTTTATTAAGGGCTTTCCTCAGCCCAAAACAGGGTTGATCTCAGCCTTTGATTGAGGACCAAACAGGGATCATCTAAAAGCTCCCAACTGGCACCACTGGTCAGTGATTTTCAGCACCACCATGGTCTGATTGGGGCTAATTTTCACTGCCACTTTGGGGCCCGATTGCTGCTGGGTTTAAGGCCCAGATGTTGTCCGACGGAGGTCAGTTTTTGGGTCTGGTTCAAAGCTCGACTGAGCGCCCAATCCAGGTCCGTTTGAGCATCTTTCCTAGCAAAAAACACGGCCTGATGGAGCATGTTTTCACTCTAGCTGGGAACCTCTCTTGACTTTGCGTGAAGGCCTTGGACCTGGTCCATCTGAAGGTGCAGTTTGGTCGAGAAATATGGCCTAACAATGAGCTTAGTTTTGCTCGAAATCAGGCTCATACTTAGCCATACATGGGCATGGTTTTAGCTCAATTCCCTTGAACCCGTAAGAGGCCATACACACAGCCTGTTCACAACCTCTATCTGCCTATTGTGGAACTTGTTAAGGCCCTGTTCTTTTTTTCCCAAAACACAGCCATTACTTGGCTTTGTCTCAGTCCAAATCACAACTACTGTTTTGGCCTAATCTTTAGCCCAAGTCTAGCCATCGTTTGGCATGGTCTCTGCCCAAAACATGCTCATTGTTGGACTGTATTCAACCCACATCTAAGCCCTACTTGAGAGCTACTTTAAGCTTCTAACAGGACCTGATTAGAGGCCATTTTCCTTCCAAGGACTATGACAGATGCTCAACCCAAGACACAGCCATGGTGAAGGCTGGCCTGGGTCACGGTTTTACCAACTATGATGCTAACAACCGGGTGCAGCAGAATGGTAGGTTGGTCTCTGATGGTTTTGAGGGGGAGTGGACACCGACCTTACCTTCTATATCTTGACCGAGACAACTCACAGGCGGGTCGGGTTGAGTTGGTCCGCTCACTCAGCTCACACCTCTCTCTCTCTCTCTCTCTCTCTCTCTCTCTCTCTCTCTCTCTCTCTCTCTCTCTCTCTCTCTCTCTCTTGCTGGTGTGAAACCCGATGTCACTATACCCTATTTATAACAATGGAAGAAAGGTTGCAACGGCTGGAACGGTCCAGCATGTAATAGCTAAGATCTGAGATCAGCCTTGCAAGGGGTCCATCCACTCTTTTGGATGGGAAGCTGACCCCAAGGCCCACCAGAAAAGCACTTCTTTTGGTCTGGTGAGGCCCATCTCGTGGTGGGGTTTAGTCTGATCAACGGAAAAGATGAGCAATTCTCTAATGGAAGATCATAGTGCCACGTATTTCACCATGATCTGGTCCATTTAGATGGGACCAGATAAGGCCTCTAATCAGTGTGGGGTCCACTTTTTGGACCCCAAATGTTGATTTGGGAAGATCCATGAGATTTCCACCATTTCTTCTCATGAGATGGAGTATTTCTCTCCAAAATCTCTCTTTCTTTACAAGGGACGGTCGGGATCTCTCCATGTGGCCAGGGGATGGCTGAGATCGTGCCAACTCCATCTTTCCTAGAGAGGAAAGTCTCCTCTTTTCTTTCCCATATGAAGGCCTTGTTTGGCCATTTAGGGAAAAGAGAAGGCACCTCTTTCTCAAGCAATGGACGAATGGGATGGCCTGATCAGGATGATCATAGGCCACCCATGTGGTTGTGGATGGGTCCCATCTTACAGATATCTACCACGGGCAACGTGTTGGATGGTTACAATCTATCTTTTTCATCCATTTACAAATGATCAAAAGCCTATATTGTTTTGATCAAATGGGCCCCACAGAGAAGTTAAATGGTTCATATGGTTCGAAAAGTGGCTTAGGTGGGCCACTTCGGAGCTCAAAGGTCACCAGATTCTAATAGTCGTTAGCGGGAGAGGATTTTTGTGTTTTGGCACGGTCAAAGTTGGTTTAACCAACAAGGGACGTCCAGTGCACTTCGTACACTAGTGCTAAGGTGCACATACACCTTCTATGATGTCCTCTTTGAGGTTTGTGGCACATCTACACCGTCCATTTACCTTGGGATCCCCATGTAGGAGTCCCAGCCCAGTTTTGGGTGGGGCCAAGGCGCAAGTGGGCCATATTGCACATCTACATCCTCTTATTGGCCAACCTACCCTGATCCCAAGGTTGGATTGATTTGAAATTCGGTTTCAACTATCAAAATGGTGCCCAGATCATGATGAGGGCTTGATTTTCCACTAACAAACTCTCAAGAGTTGGTTGTAGGAGCGTTGTTCCGAATATGATTCAATTAAATGACAAAGGAATCCTATAAGTTGGGATCTTTGGTTAGTCTTACCTTCCTGGCTGTCATGGAGTCTGGGCCTCTTGGTGGATGGTTTTGATGCCGGTTGGAGTTCACACCCTGCATGCACTGTGTTCAACTGACTAATTAGTCGTTCCATTTTTTATTAACGTGGTTTTAAGAAGGTAACACCCGTGTACCAGAGGTATGGGGTGTTACAGTCTACCCCCCTAAAAGAAAATTTTCATCCTCAAAATTACCTGTGGTGTGCCACTGAATAGGTTAGGGTATTTCTCCATAACTTCTGCTTCTTGTTCCCAAGTCACCTCCTCTTCTCCATGATGTGACCAAAGAACCTTGACTAGTGGTATAGTCTTTGTCAGTAGGACCTGCTCCTTGCGGTCCAAGATGCGGATAGGTTCTTCAGTATAAGAGGCATTATCTGTCAGCTCGATCTTCTCCCAGCTAACGATGTGCAACTTTTCTGGTGTATATTTCTTCAACATGGACACCTAAAAGATGTTGTGAATTCTGGCCAATGCAGTAGGCAACGTAAGGCGGTATGCTACGGCTCTCATGCAATCCAAAATCTCGAAAGGCCCAATGAAACGTGGTGCTAGCTTCCCTTTCTGTCTGAACCTCATCAGACCCTTCATAGGTGACACCTTCAGAAATACATGGTCACCAGTTGCAAACTGTAGGTCGCACCATTGGTTATCCGCATAGCTCTTATGTCTGCTTTAGACGGTGCGCGAGCTCTTTTTAACCACATCAGTGACTTGGGTGGTGGCCTGAACAAGCTCAGGCCCTAACAGGCTTCTCTCTCCGATTTTTGCCCAACATAAAGGGGCTCGGTAAGGGCGACCATAGAGAGCTTCATAAAGTGCCATACCTATGTTGCACTAGAAACTGTTATTGTATGCAAACTCTGCTAGGGCCAGGTGATCGTCCCAGTTACCCCAAAAGTCCAGGACGCATGCTCTCAGCATATTTTCCAGAATCCGATTTACCTGCTCAGTCTGCCCGTCTGAGGATGAAATGTCGTATTGAACTTGAGTTCCGTACCGATCTCTTCTTGCATCCTCCTCCAAAAGGTAGAAGTAAACCTGGAGTCTCGATCTGATATAATGTCCTGTAGAACCCCATAAGACCGCACGACTTCCCGGATGTATAGCTTTGCTAAAACATTAGTAGAGTCAGTCGTGCGAATCGGAAGGAATTGGGTAACCTTTGTCAATCTATCAACGATGACCCAGATCAAGTCATGTTTCCTCTACGTCCTATGAAGACCAGATATGAAGTCCATAGAAATGTTGTCCCACTTCCATTTAGCTAGTGGTAGCGGCTGAAGGAGGCCAACAGGCTTGCGATGCTCGATTTTGATCTTCTAGCACACCATGCACTTCGCCACAAAGCCTGTGATGTCCCTCTTCATATTGCTCCACCAATACTATCTTTTAACATCGTTATACATCTTAATGCTTCCTAGGTGGATAGCTAATTTAGAATTGTAGGCTTTGGAATGCATAATCACCTTTAATACCGAAGACCGCCATCGCTACCAACCCTCCAGTCAAGCATCCCTCGCTCTTGCACCTTTCTTTCATCTTGACAAGCCATTCATCCTGGTCCTGAGCGAAGATCGCATGTCGAACCAGGGTCGATTCTGCAGTCAATAAAGCCACATAAGCATCAAGTTCGTTGAGGGTAAGCTAGATGTCAAAATCCTGTACGAACTCCATCATTTCCCACTCCTTGATATCAGAGTGGCCACCAGCTCATGCTTCTTCTTCCAACTCAGAGCATCGACTACGAAGTTCGCCTTGTCAGGGTGGTATGAGATATCAAAGTGGAAGTCTTTAAGTATCTTCATTCACCGATGCTGGTGCATATTTAAATCTTTCTACGTGAATATGTATTTCAGGCTCTTATGATCACAGAATAGCTGAAAATCCTCTCCATATAGGTAATCCCTCCATATCTTTAAGGTAAAGACTACTGCTGCCAACTCTAGGTCATGAGTTAGGTAATTCTCTTCCTATTTCTTTAGCTGACGAGAGGCTTAAGCGATCACCTTGTCATTCTGCATTAGAACACAGCCAAGGCCCAGCTTCGAAGTATCGCTACACACCACAAACTTTTCCCCTTCTTATGGGAGAGTGAGCACTGGCACAAAAGTTAATCTCATCTTCAGCTCTTGGAACGCTGCTTCTACATTCTCGTCCCATGTGAATTGGGCGTTCTTCTTTGTCAGTTGAGTGAGTGGTCGCGCGATTCTAGAGAATTCCTTAATAAAGTGCCTATAGTACCCAGCCATACCCAGGAAACTTTGAACTTCGGTCACTGTAGTGGGATGCTCCCACTTAGATATTGCTTCTTCTTTAGCCGGATCAACCGCTATACCATCTGCCTTCACCACGTGCACTTTTGGAATTCTGACTCTAAAGCAAAAAAGTCTTGAAACAGACCATCGGTCTGATTGAAGTGCAATTTCAGTCCGTCCAAAATCACACAAAATAGTCCAGCGAGAAGCAAAATTTTCAGCCTTAATTCAGTTTGACCGAAGCTAACTTCAGTCCGACCAAAATCACAAAGAATTGTCCAATAAGAAAGTGCGATATTCATCCTTAATTCAGTCCAACTGAACCCAACTTCAATCCGACCAAAGCATAACTTTTTGCGTAAATTTGAAGTGGTTTTGAAGTCGGTCCAAGCAAATATTATAAATATGGGTCTCTTAATTATTTCTAAGCAAGAATTAGGATTAGAAGAGTGGATCAACGTGTTGGAGAACTTCATGAAGACCTTCCTTCTTCCCTAATCTTCTTCGTCTAGTTAATTTTTATGTTTACTTTAAGAGTTTTACTTTCAATCATGTCTTTGGTTGAGTAAACCTCTTTGCTAGAGCTAAGAGGTAAAGCTTGCAGTTTGTTTAGATGATTATTTTACTTTGATTCATGTTTATATTGAACTTATATTGATTTATAGTTTGAATTAAAGAATATTTTCAATTTTCTATGGTTTATTGTGACTCCAATTACAGTAGATGTTATGAAAGCTTTGGATATCTTCAAATATGTTTTGATATTGTTAAATTTGGTAAAATTTGTGATTCACCATCGTCTCGATGGTGGGCATGGTGGATGATTGGATTCCCTTCCAATCATCACAATAGTGCTTCATGTGGTAACTAATTCAATTGAAAGTTCATGTTATGGATTAATTACTTTATCTTCCAACTAGATAGGATAGGATAGGACTTCGTTTCCAGTTATGTTTGTTAGATCAAGTAAGGTAGCATCTTAATAGCTACAAGTGGATCCTTAGTGCTCTAGTTTTTTTTATATTTGATAATTCTTTCACAATTATTCTCTCTTATTCCAGATTCTAGTTTAGATCTTATTATAGTTCTAGTTCTAATTTATTTTAGAATACGTACAAGGTAAGTCCCTGTGGATTCTACCTCGGTCTCACCGAGTGATTGCTACATTGCGACCCTGCACTTAGGGTTGTGAACACCTGAGCTTGAGTTGCGGTGGACTGAGCCTTAGAGACAGGCTCTTCCTAAACCTCAAAAGGTTGGCCTTCGACAACAGGGGCCGCCTCCACTGTTGCGACGACCTTGGCCACTCCTAGGACCACTGGCGGGTCTTAAGCAATGGTGGTAGGAGTGGCGGTAGGGCTTGCAGCTAAGCTCGACTAGCCTGCCTTTGATGAAGGGATAGTTACCCTCCTCTTCGAGGGCGGCTTCTGTTTTTCTAAGCTAGTTTGGCCTCAGAAACAGCGTGGAGTTTGTAGCAGGGCTTGTGGCCATTCCAGCATAACAAAAGCAAATGGTCAGCAACAGAAAAAGATGAAATGATTTTCGACTGTCTACCAGGGAATACCTGATACGAATAGGGCAAAACCTGATTTATAAAGCATGTAACACCCTGAACATTTCAATACTCGAGTATTGAAAGTTCTCGAGCATTACCATAAGATTCAACCTATTATGTACATGGGTACAATACCAATCTATCTAACCTAACCTTACATCGAATCCAAAATGCAAGTTAGACCATTGAGAATGATCTCCATTCATAGACCAAGTCATCTGACTGTTGAATATAAAAAAAGACCATCTATCAGGTACTTTGACATATGTGCATTCCTCTAAATGATTTGGCAAATAACCCTCTATCCGTAATTATTTAGATATAAGTTCGCATGTAAGAGTTTATTAAAAAGTTGCATAAAACCCCATAGAACCATTAAATTTTCGAAAACTCTTATATCAACAAAAATTATAAAAATTTCATCAACCTAGACCCCTGAATTCTAGAACACATAGTTTCCATGATCCATTTCATGAAAAAGTTTATATCGTGCCTACCTATTATAATTTAACCATACATGTCAAAATCCAATCCTTAGATCATTGTAGAAGTGGCCCAAATTAACAAATCAGCTCGTAAATCTTGATTTTGATATCCATCGAGTGAAGAAACCACATAGGTAGTCGTAGTTGGACATTTACCTTCATACGAACGGAGTGGATTCGCTCGAAAACATCACAAGTGGACCCCACTTGCATGCAGGTGCACGGTACACATGCATCAGTGGTACATAGTGCACTGAATGGAAAGTCAGGTCAAACCTGTTTTAACTCAATGAATCTCCTCTCTTCCTTTAGACTTCCCACTAGCAACAGTTTTTAAAACAACCATCGTCTGCGGGGATGAGTTGAGGCCCACCTTGATCTCCCGATGAGATAATCTTAATTGTCCACCATGCAGCTAAATCAATTTTGAACATCCCTAAGGTTGGTTCACGTGAGACGAGCTCACACGTGGGCACAAATCCGACCACGAATGGATTGCACGTGCAATGATAACCCAAAAATGGAAAATCGTTTTGAATTACCTCACTGGCAATATGCAACATCAACCGTTGGATGAAAATCATCCCAACCATCTGATCTACATCAGAGAGGGATCCGATTCCAACTAAGGATGAAGTAAAAATCAGGAGATCTCCTCAATCCCAAAGACAGAGGATTCTCCGCAAGACGCCTCAGTGAGGAAACTGACCACTTTCAAAATCCCCACGACCGAAACCAAAGGATAAACTCTAATATGAACCATCCAAGTTCAAGAAGGGAGGATTCTGACCATCCTAAAGGCAACATAAAAGAGAATTTCCTTATGGGGAGTTCTAGATCGTTTGGACGTTCGCAAACTGTGGAAAAGTTGTTGCAGCGTAACTTTTGCAAAACCAGCGATTCATTATCTAAGACGTCCACCTTGTAGCACTACACTAAAATTGTCATTTAGGAACGGTTTTAAACCATTCCTAAATGCTTCAGGAACGGTTTTAAACCGTTCCCAAATGCTTTAGGAACGGTTTAATACCGTTCAGAACCGTTTTAGGTACCGTTTAGAAATGGAATTTTTGGAACGATTTTAAACCGTTCTGGTGCCAACGGTCATATTTTCAGCACAATTTTAGAAATGGTTTTGAATGCTTATCTGTTGCCAACGGTCAGATTTTAAGACGTAATTTTAATAATAATTTTAAACCCCTTTATTCATTGTATGAGAGAGAGAGAGTGGGGTAAGTAATCTACTTGTATTAATGCCTAAAATGGAATTTAATTTTAAAACTACAGATATGCAAGTCTGATTATCGGTTGGGCCACATAAACTCATACAGAGAAACACCTGTTAAATCTGTTGCTATTTGATGGAGCAAAGGCTGGTATGTAATAATAAAAATAAACCAACAGTCCATATTCAGGAGGAAAGGGGCTAAAGATTGGACGGCTAGGTTCTTCCAATTTGGAAGATTTTGATTGCATGGTCCATCCATGATGGGCACACCATATTAACGGCCTTTGGATAACCCAAACTTGACCCATACACATGCAATAGAGAGCTTGGCACACTTCATACAATACATATGAAATGTACTATACATCATCCTGATAATCTAATTGCATCGGAAACTAAAACCATGCATGAACTGCCCACCTTAAACTAAGTACTATTGACATGGACTCAGTGGGCCTGAGCCCATCCAATTATTATACTATCTAGAAACTAGCCCATGGGCCCAAAATCAAGCCCAAGTCCATCTGGTGAGGGCCCACACAAGCTCTGGGCCAGGCCGGGTTTACTATTAGGGTTACTCAAGCTTCTTGTGTGACTTCTATTGCCATCTTCGGGTCCATTGGATCTTGACCGTTGGTTTTGTTCTCATGGGTTTCTTTGGGCGTGACTGGTGTTGGCCCACCAAACTAATTGTCATTGCCACCGTTGATCTTGTAGGCCTCTTCTGGCATGATTTCTGTTGGCTAGGCTTCTCCATTCTCCACACATTGCCCAATGTCTTGGTGAGCTTTGCTACCCTAGAGGATGCTCATAGTCCAGCCTCTGAGCTGCTCAACGACTGCCTCATCTATCAATGGCTATGATCTATTACTAAAACATTCTCTATATACATAAATATGCATTTGAAGAGGAACTTCAGGCATGCATGGTCAAGCTATCCCACCTTATTATCATTGTGGCCCACATGACTAGCAGAGTTGCCTGATTTCTTGGCCATTTGGGGCACATGAACTGGTGGTGTACGTGAACTGCCACAAGTATAAAAACAAAAAGGTATCAAATTCAAATTCAGTGAAATCATGAAAGTAGAAGTTTCAATTGTCTAGACCATTGATCTATTAAAGGGATAATCACATGGAATCACTCCAATAGGGATTTTCATGGCATCGCATCACACCATAAGAAAGAAACAGTTGTACCTAGGATTCAATGAAACCCAAAATTCCGTTGTCACTCTTCAACAAGCAGTGTTAGTCGATTGATCTTGAACACCTCTAGCAATGAACCAAACCAGAAACATCCTTTTGTTTCTACAGGAACAGAATAACAACCTGAAAATTATGAATACAGTGCTAGAAAACATGAACAGAATAACAACTACATGGTACCGAATCCTATATCGACCTGCTTCAATGAATTGAATAACGAAGAATAGAAAGATGAAAAAGAAAGGGTACAATCAACAGCTTACCACAATACGTAAAGTAATAGACAGCATAAATCTGCATGACATAGCAGGAATGAAAATCATCAATGTCTATTTTAAGGGGGAAAAAAAACCTCAGTTTCTCATGTACACATTTGGGTTTTTCACCATTGGTTTTCAAAAACAATTGTAGAGCACTATAGGCTTCCAAAATGAAGTGAAACAAAATCAATATGAAAATGAAGAGTCACAATCTAACATAAACTGTTTGACATGTGGATGGTTGCTAGCCATAATCACATCCATTTATTGACTAATTCTGGTCACATCTTTGCAGTACTTTGGTCAGCTCTAAGGTACATCAATATCTTTTATTTTCCCAATAGTCAGGTTCACATAAATATTTTGAACTGAAGTAGACTGCCCATTTTAGTCGAGCAACTCGAGCCAACTCAAACAGATCAACATTAAGATAAATGTTAATCATGGAGCAGGCAAGATGCACATGCATGGTCCTGATGTACCATAATAAATTAAAACATGCCCTGAAGTAGAAGTGTGATATTACCGTGTAGTTTTTCATTCTCTGGAAAATTGCACGGCTTGTTAAAATGGCACTAATGATTACAGCCAGTCCAGGCTCTATTAGAACTATGTCAGAAGCACTTCGAGCAGCATCAGTTGAATCTACCACAACAATTCCTATGGCTACCTTCTTAAGCGCAGGTGCATCATTTGACCCCATCACCAGTCATTCCACAGATGTGCTTTCTAGCTTGCATCCTCTTCACAATCTCATACTTGTGCTCTGTAGACAAAAATTAAACTTGGAGATTAGTCTATGATAAAACTCACAGGACTGGAATATCATAAAAACCACATTTACCAGGAAAGACCCCAACAAAACCATCGGCTTTCTCAATAAGTTCATCAATTGGTAGAGCTGAACTTGACTTATCCTAGCTTTCACCCAACAAAGATGAAGAAGGATACATATTTGTACCCTGAACTTTAGTGAATCAAATGCGAATGCTACAACTATGGCTCCGAAGGGAAGGAAGCAGAACCAAAACAAGGTATCCAAGACCACTTGTATCAGCTTGATGCGGTAGATGGCAGAAAATCACAGTGCCTTGAAGTGGTACATAAAAGAATTCTGAAAATACAACAGAAAGCTCATCAGAAGGCAGTTACTGGGATGAAGATAAACAAGCTCACACGTCCATCAAAACTAATACTAAAACTGCATGATAATTGATGATGCTTGGCCAAGGGCAACAACAAGCTGGCAATTCATTTAGCACACGTAAGCTTCAACTAGATGAGACATTTCTTTTTGCCCCTTCATCATCATTCATTAAGCATACCTTCATGATAACACAACGGGCTCATGACAAAGGTTATTGTGAACAATACATCATGGTTTACATGAATAATTGGTCGTGGTTGACATGAGCAATGAATCATGATTGACAGGCACAATGAACCGTGGTTCACATGCAAAATGGATCATGGTTGACAACTACAACCCATTGTTCATGTCAATAAATATTAAGGTATGGGATATCAATATTAAAGTAAAGTGCTAAAGCAAAAGAAAACCAAACGGCTCAAGCTCCTACAACCTGGCCAAGCTAATGCTACTACACTCGAGCTATGACTCCAATGTGACATCCTACACTCTCTCACACCTACCTGCATCACTTATACAGTTAACTAATTCGAATAGTTAGTTTCACAAATGACAAATCAATACAGTCATAGTTTACAATGCATCTTGTGTAAATGCATGGACAAAGAAAAATAGTTGGGAGATGCCTACCCTTGATATTTACTTGGCTACCATGATTTAATCCACTCCAACCATTAGATATTTCACAAAAAACATAGGCATGGGGCCCAAATATCAGGCCCATCCATTATTCAAGTGGACCAGGGAAAGGGAAATAGTCTGGAGGGTGGGCATTGCCTTCATGACAGATTGACGAACAAATTTACATCCCAGGATACGAATATACTCAGGCTATGTCAGCCCAAATATACTCAGCCATAGAAAAGTTTTCATAAATGCTACAAGCTTGAATCAAGAACTGCTTACCGAGATCCAAAACTGCAAACCCAATGTATGGAACAATGGACTTTGATATGATTAACGTTGTATGTCTAGCATGTGCCATCAACAAGGGCAGTGCTTTTATATTCCTGACGAACTTGAATGGAATTCTACCACTTATGGTATTATTTTGTAATTCAATTTGATTTGTTTCCGCTTTCCATTTTTCTATCCAGTTTGGTTTCTTTGCTTCTGAGGCTAGAGTCAGAGTACAATTTATGATTATCATCCAGTACCTTTTTCATTTACCAGAAATTTTTCTCCTTAACATGGCTGCTATTAGGCAATCTATTAGTGTGGATGAACAAATGTAAATGAATAACAAAACAAGTCACCTTACCAAAACTAGAGCACCAAATCAGCATTCAGGTAAGAATAACTGTGCACTTCATGTACCTGACCATGAGAACCTTCACCCATGAAGCTTGATGTTTGAAGTATCCCAAGATTTTATTGTGACCAACCAAAAAAAAAAATATACAGGGAGAGAGAGAGAGAGAGAGAGAGAGAGAGAGAGAGAGCCTGGAAATCCAGTCGAAGAATTTGTCCCTCTCAATCTTCTTGGTGGCCTTCTCATCACCTTTTTCACAGTTGTCGAATGGGACAGCCACATTCTACATTACTCTGTAACCATAAATCTCAGAGTTAGAAGCATATAAGAAATTTATCTTTTCTAAATACAGTAGTGAAGAATGCCAGGAGAATATGGATACAGTGAAAAAATAACCCCAAAATACAATAGTGAGATGTTTTTAGTGGAAAATTTTGCCTTAAAGATATCAATAGAAAAGAAAGCTGAATTAGAGAACCAATATAAAGAGATGCTGAAATGCAGCATATGCTAATTGGATTGCACCTTGGAGCCCACTCAAAGCAACCACAACAGATGACATTACAGATATGCCCACTGTACTCGATTGATAATTGGCCTATGCTTCATTGTGCAACCCAAATCCCTATATAGACTCTACAGATGCCAACCCAAAGTTAATGAAACAGCTGACATTACACAAATAGGCCTGCTGCACAGTGCAAATCAATGATCAGTAAATGCTTCAGTGTGCAGCACAAAAATAAAACATGTTTTAAGACTTGCTAGGAACACACTTGAGTTTAAGACATACAATTCAGACAGTGGGAGATTAGCCAGGAAGATGACCAATCCAGTGAATTGGTTGTTCTGTAAGTGACTGATGGAGAAAAGTGCCAAGTGCCAATAGCCTACATTTTCAGTGGAGACAATGCCACAGAAAGAATGTTCAGTTTATGATTAGTGGAGTATATTCCATCAACAATAGAAACATCATATTTTATTACAGTTACATGCAAAATTAGGACAGCATAACTAGGATTCCTATAGTGAACTAGGATAGTTCTCCTTTATTAAAAAGGAAAAAAAAAATATCAGTCCTAGGATAGAGAAAAATCAAAGCAATCCAGAGAATGAAAATCAGCCACATTGAAGTTTTGAGTACCCATTTGGCCAGCAACACCAAGAAGCATCTCTGCTTGAAAAAACTGTCATAAAGCCATGTGTTTGAAACAACCACATCATCACCTGGTGAATCTCAGCAATATGATGACCACCAGTGTTGTGAGGCAGATGACGAACAATTTAACTGCCCGGTAGTAAATGTGCTCCTTCGCAACGTACTTGTCATGAGCATGCATTATTACCAAATAAATAGCAACAACCACAACCACATAGATCCAAGACAGCAAATAGACGACAATGTTGGTGCTTTTATTGGCAATGCCAAGCTAGTATACAATCCCATACTGGAAGAAAAAGAAGCAGAGATCTAGAATTATCTCCAAATCAAATGATTCAAGTCTATAAAGAGTAGATTATGCATTTTTATAGAAACAGAGAAGTAATTGAGCATGAACCTGTATCATGTCAGCTAGACCATAAGTTTCTGTCTGTATAATTACAAGACGGTCTAACAGGCCAACATGTATGCCATGGGGATTGCTCATATCAGTTCCCATACATCATATGCATTGAAGAAAAAAAAAAATAACATAGGCTTGCAGGAAGATATTGCAGATTAATGCTAAAAAAGGCATGTAAAGATTTCTAGGAAAAATAAAATTCAAAAATGTGTCATGGGATAATATTTAGCAAATGGCTAATTATCATCTTCTAACAATACACTTTTTTCAATGGATCTCCTAGCAATATATTTCAAGCTCCTAAACTGGTAACGTGCTGACATCACTGTAGCTAGGAAGAAAGATGATTTGTGAACATAAGGGAGGCAAATTTCTTGACCTTTCAACAACAACAACAATAAAAAATCGTTGTCATCATAGCTTTGTCCCAGCTATTTTGAGTCGGCTAATACAACCAAACAAGTACCAAAAAAAAAAGAGCACTGCGATTTAAGCTCACCATCCTAGACAAACGGGACAGGAGGATCCTTATCCCATTTTTTATATTTTGACTATACTGTCTCCTATGTATCAAGCATGTATGCCTTACTCATATCCATCCCATTTACATCAAGTAGTTTTTGAATTTTCTTTTTCTTCTCTTCAATCCATTTCTGTTTGGAAACGCCTCTTAACTCAGGAGGAGCTTCTATTCATTGTTCTCTGCCAGCATTGCAATTTGGTTGGTCTTTCTTGCCTCATTCTGCAAGTAGAGAACCATGGCGAGAAATAGTCATATTAAACTTCACATAGTGATACTACTATTTCAAGGTAAAAGGAAATGACACAAGTCATGCTAACTTCACATAACGATACTACTATTTGTATGGGTTGGAAGAGAGTTGCCATCTTCAGCGTCAATTCAAACAGTTTCTTCTATCTCCCAGTAAGATTCAAGTAGTCTACTTCGACATTTTCCTCAACAGGCTGTCCATTATCACCATCAACATGTTCTTCACCATCAGTGTTTTCTGCTACACCTAGTTTTTGTTCTTCATTTTGATCAGAGCCATCTAAGAAGGATAGGCCTCCACCACTCCCCTTTTTAGTTCTATAACAATACGTAAAACAGTCAAACTTGAGAAAGAATTAAATGATTGAAATGGATGAATTATTATAATAGTAGAATATAATATCATAATGTCTTCATGAGGTAATTGCGAGTTGCTTAATGCAACAAAATCCAATGAAGGAATTGCAGATTTTATTTATTTTTTAAAAGATGACAACTTTATTAAAAATGGAAAATCCAAAAGAAAAAGAACAACAAACAACAAAAAAGACAAAGAAAGAGGAAGCACAAAAATTACAAGAGCTGTAGCCCAACCCAAAAAACTACATTGGCAAGGGCCGAAGAGAAAACACTTCTAGAAGAACCACATTTATCTCGGAAACATCTCTCATAAGCATTTTATCGAACAGTATGTGTGCATCATTAATCTAACCACATTTTACATACATATCAATCAAAGAGGTCCTAACATTCAGATCAAAAATGGGTTATCAAGTATGTGAAAGAAAAAAGTCAGAAAGGTGAGGAACTCAATCTAGCAGATGTAAATGTGCCTATGAAATCAACTAATCTAGATCAAGAACTGATAGAATAAAGTATCATAAAACTAAAAAGAAAAAACTAAAGGAAAAATATACTCCAAAAAATCCATTTGGAAGAAGCATCAACTAATAATTCGAGATATATACCATTTTATAACTAAAAAAACAAGAAAAAATATCCTTAAATGGTCTGGAAAAATGTATGGACGGCGTGGATATACAACACATCATCAAAGTAAGCTCCACGGTAAGGGCAACACCACTAAGGTGTGTTACCCAAGTAACACCTAATCCACTCATGTTACTGTCCTTAGAATAATTTAAAAAGCTAGTTTATGTTTTTGCAAACTCAGTTCAACATCAAACATGTCAACATTGCTCAGTCCATTTTAAAAACACACAACAAACAGCTTGCACGCAAGCCATCCATTAGGTGAGTCCAGTCTTAAATATGTTCTGACCCAGCAATAAGATCAAACCTACAATCTTTACCTTTTGTCTTTGTCTTCGATTAACCAAAAAGACGGACAAAAATCAAGAAAAGAAGATCTGAAAACTTAACAGTGGTAGTTGTGTTAGTTAATGGAGGAGCCGGTGTTGTGCCTAAGTCCTCATAGAACTTGTACGTCTCATACCTCAAATTGCAACTTGGTCCAACAACTCTCCCACCTTGTTTTCCATTACAGCACGTAGGAATCCAACCCACAGAATCTTCTAAACACGCATCGTTTGTGCACTGCATAAGGCCATATGGTTTACCTTTGTAGATCGATCGGTAAATAAAGAAGATGACGAAGATCGACGGTGTTGGAGGGAGAGTGAGAGGGAGAGGGAGATCGAGAGAGAGGGAGGGAGAGTGAGAGGGAGATCGAGAGAGAGGGTTGAAATCGGGAGAGGGAGATCGAGAGAGAGAGAGGGAGGGAGAGTGAGAAGGAGATTAAAAGAGAGGGTTGAGATCGGGAGATCGAAAGAGAGGGAGATTGAGAGAGGGAGAGGGAGAGGGAGAGGGAGAGGGAGATTGAGACGGTGTGGATGCGAAATGAGGGAGACGGAGATGGCGTGGATGAAAATGAGGGATTTTAGGGCGTTTTGGCTTAAGGAAAAGAAGAAAGTAATTGGTAGTCTGCGGTAGTTTACAGTAACGTGACTCTCGGGATATGTGGGGTCCACTCAGAGGTTAATAATCGAATCCATTTCGTCCATCTGTTTCAAACTAAAACAATTAAATATAATAATAATAAATAAGAAGATCCAACACTTAACTGGGACACACCAACAAAACAGGAAATAAACAACATATAACAACAACTATTCAAGTACAGTTCAATAACGTTTCAAGTCAGGAACGGCTTAAAGTTGTTTTTGAACCAAAATCCCCACCGTACTAGTTTGGCGATTTTGGTGTAATGTAGGGCCCACGAGTCTCTTAAGACCCATCCGAACCAACCCAATTCCAATAGAAAAGAAAGGGGGAGAAAAGAGGAAACTCATTCCAAGCGGCTTCCCACACATAAGCTGCGTAACCCAAGACTCATCCCTGTGTACAAGTTATGCAAGAACATTCTGGGGCTCTAGAATTGTATAAAGGGCTCACAGCTGGTGCTGGAGAACACGCCAGTTGGAAAGCAAGAAAGAAAATAGAGCAAGAAGAGAGAATGAAAAGAAAAGAAAAGAAAAGAAAAAAGAAAGAAAGAGAAAGAGAAGGAGAAAGAAAAAAAGAAAAGAGAAGAGAAGAAGAAGAAGAGGAAGGCCTACAGCAGCAGCTTAGGTCGGGCTGAACACTCCTTTCAGGGTATACTTCTTCCCTCCTCTTTAGTCTAACAATTCTCTCAGACTTCTTTACCAAAAGGGTAGAAAAACTCCACCATGATAAAACCAAGTTGACTCGGCGGTAGGACACGCTAAGCCTTGAAACTTAGATGTCGTAACCTAGAATCTCTAATGCTCACTTTGGTTAAATCCAAAACAGGTAAATCACAATAAAGGAATGTTTAACGGTAGATGACATTTAGACAACTAAGGTGAGGGTTTTATCTTTTAAGCTTACTTTGATTTAATTGATGTGAATTATCATGCCTTTTCATGTTTACATATTACTAAGAGTTATCCTTTCAATTGATTGATTTATTACCATAATTTATTTACGCTTTGAGAACTATGATATTACACGTGATCTTCATGAATTTAAGTGAGCCAATGGATACAAGCTTTGCCCTTGCCTTCACCTATTTATTGAGTTGGCCCTTGCCGCTCCTCTTATTATTGAGTTGGCCATTGCCGCTCTTCTTATTATTGAATTGGTCATTGCCACTCTCCTATTTATTGAGTTGGCATTACCGCTCCTCTTATTCTTGAATTAGCCATTGACGCTCTTCTTATTATTAGATTGGTCATTACCACTCTCTTATTTGTTGAGCTGGCCATTGCTACTCTCCTCTTTGTTGAGTTGGTCATTGCCACTCTTCTCTACATTGAGTTAGCCATTATTATTCTCCTTTTTAAAAAAATTCTTATGTTATTTACCTTTTAGACTTGGGCATGTGTCTTGATATTCCAGAACCCCCCATGATTCAGTTTATATTCTCTATAAGTTCAATTGATGTGTTAAGAGGTATCACAACTAGTGACTCAATTATTATATCATAGACGTAATGCGCTCTGGGTAGAGACCCTCTTAGTCATCACATAATTTCATGGGTTTTGAGTAGTGGTGCACAAATCGATGTGTGTAATTCATAAATGCAGTGTCACATCACTTACATGATTGGATGTCACAAATAGTCGCTCCATGAACAAATCGTGTCATGTAATTCATCCAACTCATGTGTTGTACGCCTCGAGGTGTTCACGTAAATCTATGGTAACGTTAGACATACTGGTGAATCTCTGTAGTATGAGAATGCGGGCGATCCAGGTTTTCTATGAATCGTATTCCACATTGTGATGATCACTATGTATGATGAGTCGTACACACTTTGTTAGGCATGCATCTCATATAGGTTATTTGCGCATGCTGATACCCTCGTATTAGTGGAGTACGAGATGTATCAAAATCCTTACATTATTTTTATAAATCTCTTGAATTATTATTAATCTTAAAAGATAACCATCACTATGAGTAGGGTGTTGACCTTCTCCAACGGTACAGATGATGCAGGTGATGTATAGATTGAAGACTTAGAAGACCATCTCCCTATGAAAGATTACACTAAAAGAGTAAGAAGATAGTTTCATGATTTAGTTTTATACTTCCACTGCGAACTCGATAAATCTAATAAGCTCCTATTGAGAGGAAATTTGATTATTTATTGAATTCATTTACTCTTATGAAATAATCAATACAATCGATTTAATTCTCATGAATGTAGCCTTCATGAATGTATTTGGATGTATCTAAAAGAAAAAAATGTGATTTGTAAAGCATCTGATTTATACATTATTAACACTCGATTTTCTTAGGCACGAGTACAAACTCTGGCCGTGAAAATTCAGGATGTTATAGAGCAGTTCGGGCATGATTAACTGCTTTCAAGACCTTAACTTGGCATCTACCAATCTCGCCTCAGCTATTCGGTTGCGCTCCAACTCACTCACTCCAGCAGGATACTTGGGCGAAGCAGCCAAAGATAACTACAATAAAAAATGAGGCAAAAAAATAATAAGCTAAGGAAAAGGTCAGTTCGGATATACCCAATTTGGTTGGGCAAAATGAGTCGGAACCCGAGGACGTAGCCTGGAAGCTGCTGGACTCTCCTAATCTCTCAACGCCTAGAACCACTTACTCTTCCAGTTTTTATTTGAGGTCGGGGCATCCATAATAATGGCCTTGCCCGTGTGCGGCCACGCCAAAAAGTAATACCAACCCTTGTGGTATGGGTTGGACTTCACATAGTATAGGTGGAAGAATTCATTCACGGTCAGCTCGGGCTATTCGAGCTCAACCCAAAGAATGAACAACCCCACCAAGGCCGTCTAGGCATTCAAAATTATTTTACCAAGAGCCAACTCCAGTCATAAGAGGACCTCCCTGACTATGCGATGGAAAGGGAGCCTCAAGCCACACTAGAGGGCGACCAGGAATATGGTCACCTCGCCATCCTTGGGCTCACTTGGAATTTCGCTAAGTGTGGGAGCTCAGAGCACCACTGAGTTCGGAATGTGGTACTCCGACCTGATCCGCACCAGGTCGAATTCCTTCAGCATTGACCCAATCAGGGTGGTCTCTACTGATTCAACATGAGACTGGAAAACTTATTCCCACATTAAAGCGGGCCCCTCAACATCCATGGGCAGCTCAGCCAAGGACTAAGCGGCAATCCTCGACCCGTGGGATGCATGAAAATCCCTATCACCCATCATCACCAAAGGAGATGCAAATTCTCTAGAAAATTCAAGTCCTCTAGCCCTCCATCACACTAGAACAATTCCTCCTACTAGTTCAATAGACATGACATTTTTTTGGCTAGAAAGATGATCAGAAACTAGGTACCCAGAAAAAAAGTGAAAAAGAAGATGAGGCGGGGAAGACAGAGCTCACCAGAGAAGAAATCCTTTGAGATCGTCAAAAATCGCCTAAATTAGTTTGGGGCAGAGAGAAGCAGAGAGGCAACAAGAAAATTAACTCTTACATGATCAGGGTTCCCCCCTTTTATAGGAAACCTATCTGTATGAGCATTCATGCCTGGACTTAATGCAGCAACCAAAATGGCTCCTCGACGCCCATGCTCCGACACGTGGAGCTCTCCCACTCGTTGAACAGCACAACTCTCCAGAAGACGCCACACGTCAACACCCCATAAGTCAGGAGTCAAACAGGCGTGCAACCAGCGCACGTGACCTCAAGCTGGAGCAAGTTATCACAAGCGTGCCATATCATGATTGTATATATGCCTCGAATCCTATGCCCGCTGCCTTACTTCACATTAATGATAAGCAGGCTCGACACCCCATATGCAAGAATGTCTGACCTCACCAAATCTGACTTACTTCACAAGCCCATTGTGCAAGCTCGAAAGTAGAGAGCTCATTATTATGGGTAAAAATGGACTAGCACTAAGAAAAGGCCAGCTCAAACATATATGCACAACACGAGGAGGTTGGTCAACGCCATTCATGACCAAGGAGCTCCTCGACAGCCAGAAAATGATGAACCACTACCAAGGAAAGGACATACTCCCTAAGCTAGGCCATTAGCAAATGAAGTCTCTCTACTTCCGTCAGATGCGAAGCCCTTCCGCGGTCCCATACATTTTCGAGTTACTGCTCGAAACATCTTTCAGTAAGGTCTCCTAAGGCACAGTCCCATGTGAGGCAAGACTCTGAATGCAAAACTTGGAAAGACATTACCCCGTACGGTAGGATAAAGAGGAGGATGGTCATCCCCAATTTCATTTATATTCTATTAAGGAAAGGAGGTCTGTCTCGACGCTCAAGAGCGACTCATAAGGGCAGGTTAGCATGTTAGTAATCTTCTCGATGCCAGGAGAAAACTCGACCATGGCTCATTAGAAATTTCAAGTCAGCAAGTCACTGTTCGGAATGACCCCATGGGCCACGTTGAACTCGCAAGCTTAACCTACTACCATGTGCTTCTACTGATTCCAACCTAGTTCCGACTGTAACTACCCAAGATCCCAGTCGAGGATCTCGAACGATGACTGCAACATGGATCTACTCGATATCTTAGCCGAGGATCGCGGAAGATACCCATGGTATATTTGGAATACGAATCCCTCAATAATACATCACTTATGAATAGGGAAATTACCTTCTACATCACTGCCCTTCCTCACCTACAAATAGGAGCATCCCTAATGGTGAAAGGTACGTACAACTCTCTGCTTAAAAACTCAACATTTTACTATAGCTAACTTGCCCATCTTACTTTGGCATCGAAGGGTCCCCTGTAGCAGTTGGGGTCTCCATTTTTGTCTTCTCTTGCAGGTACCAACTAGTTTGAGGAGGACGTCTAGAAAATTGCATCAACAATATATATATATATAAAGGCATGCTCACCAGCGTACCTGTGCATGTGTGCAGTTTTGCACGCGTATCATGGGCGTCTAATCTGAATGACCCATGTGATGTAGCATCTCATAAAACTCAAAGGGACCAATTTTCACCCTGATCTAAAATTTTGGTGGGCCATAGTAAAGAGATGTAAATCAAGGGAGGAAACTCTTTTCTTTTTTTCATAGCCCACCGAAGTTTTGGATCAAAGTAAAATTGGGCCCTGGGGGTTTCATGGGGTGCTGCATCACATGGGCTATTCAAATTTTGGACTCACATCACATATAATAAGTTCTCAAAAAGCGTTATATGTGTGTATGTGTGTGATGCTAGGACTAGGGCTATAAATGAGCCAAGATAGCTTGAAAAGCTCGCTTAGCTTGGCTCGATCTAGCTCGCCTAACTCAGCTTGAACAATGACTCGAGGAGAGTCAAGCTTCATATGACCCAACTTGTTTTAAAAACGAGCTAAGTTCGAACATAGTGGAGTTTGACTCGGCTCGGCTCGAAGCTCGAGCACAGTTTGACTTGAATATATATATATATATATATATATATATATATATATATATATATATATATATATATATTAAAAATAAAAAATTTTAAAACTTAAACCCCACCCTACTCATCTGTCCCTTTCTTACCCTTTCCTTTCCTTTGTCCAAAACCATTAGCGAGTTGAGCTCGAAATTCATAAATTGCAGAAGCCATCAAAGTCTATTTTGAAAATTATTTCAGTAATTTCTCTTTTAGACTCAGAGTTTTAGAATATTATTTTTCTGGTCAATTTTTAAGATTTATTTTCTTCACTTCAAACCTTCAATTCTCTTCATTCCTCACTTAGTTTCCTTGGATCTTTGGCATGTGAATTTTTCATTAATGACTTTCAAATCTCCTGTTTTTCATTATCTTATTTTGAGCTCTAAATCTATCCTTTTAAATGTATATTCATGATAAGTTTCTGAATCACCTCGCATGACAAAAACGTATATAATTAAATAAAAATATCAATTAAATGCTAGAAAAACTAATGTAATTGAAAGGATAAATATGTAATATTTAAGTCTCAACAATAAGATCACTTAGGTTTGGATGATGAGAAATACAAGTATTATCTTGATCTAAGCTTTTTAGCCCCACCTTGACATGGCCAAACTGATAGAAGGACTGGATCATCAACGTGTGGACCCACCAATATATATATGTGTGTGTGTGTGTGTGTGTGTGTGTGTGTGTGTGTGAGAAATGGTTCTATGCGATCGAGCTCACGTGAACTTTTTTTGAGGTCGAGTTGTGTGGGCCCCCTTGTGATGCGTGTCGAACATTGTCATGCTTCAAACTCAAAAAACAGGCTCACAAAATTCTCAATCACCGAATCCGTCGTCGACAGCCACCGTAGTGCCCCATCCTCAACTCCCAACACTCATATGCCAGATTCCGATCTTGGGATCCTACAATGAGGATTTTTAGTATGATTTTTTTTAATGGAGCATAACCAAGTCACGAAAAAATATCATCACATATCCACTATATCAAAACTTTAAGTATAATGCGGAAAGGGAAATACAAGGTGATCGAAAGGCTCCAAAATAATCTGATGTGCACTCCTACCTAGCGCTGCTATGATCTAACGTCACCTGCACACAACGGTCGTGCATAAACTTACAAAAGCTTAGAGGGTGGTGTAAGTGTGTGCACAAGGCAAGGGCCAAGTATGCAGTATTAAAGTAATGCGAAAATATGTGAGTAAGTTCATAAATACTATCAGTCGTACCAAGGCTATGCGATGCAAGACATGAATGCTATCGGCTATACCAAGGTCATGCGATGCGAGGCCTACGTAGCCCAATGTCATATGCGAGATGCAATACAAGTATGTCAGTCATCATCAAGTATGTATATCAGTACAGTTCTCCTCTGGGATATCATCGGGGTCTAGTACACTCCACACTGACTGCCGCCTCCCTAGTCGCGCAGCCCAACAAGTGGAAGAGACCACACTATTCGCCGGACTAGTAGGCTACTAATGCTTACTCGGCTCGTCAATAGAAGACTCATTTATGAGTTAGTCAAACTCAGTCTAGCGTACAACCCCCTCATTTGGGTGGATAAGGCCACACCCCCTTCCAACCGACCACGACACAGTGGGAGACACGACCTACTGGTATTTAGCACTCGGACGCTCGTGTATCCACTCGGTCTAGACGTTGGAGCATCTCTTGGTACCAAAAAGGTTTTAAAATTTTCACCCAAGGACATCCTACGTACCCACAGTACTTGAGCCAATATTTTTTATATCCAATCCAGCCATCCACAATGTGTCTGTGGAGGCCACGACCTTGATGTCGCTAGGGCGTACAATAATCATGACACACATATACGAGATGCATGAGTCACACCGTCCAGTCATGCAGCAATCCTGCACATATCGCGCAATTACGTGGGGCACTTTGTCTCATAAGGAGTCCCGTAAATAATCTGCCCAAGGCATATGCTATGATCAGTCAATACTCATATCAAGCATACATATGATGTGTACGGGCATGAGTCATGGAGTTATACTAAGTATATTATATGGTGATGAACTATCCTTACAACGATGATGGGCCTAGATGACTTACACATAATAAGTATGGGCCTATCAATGGGCCCTGGGGAGAGTTACAATGCGGACATTTAACCAACATTATCCTTATAATGTGGCCATCAAACCATCATTGCTCCTAAGGCACGTCCCGTCATAAACATCATTACATAAACTATGGTGGAATCACACATTACAATGGACCTTATGTAAATCTCATTGGGCCTCAACCCCATGGGCCTCCAATACATCCAATGGGCCATATCACATGGCCTCATATATATTAAGGTGGGCCTCAACGGACAGTCCACAAATACATCAAGATGGGCCTCAACACATGGGCCTTATGTATATCAAGGTAGACCTCAACGGACGAGCCACAAATACATTAAGATGGGCCTCATAAGGTAGCCCATGATTGGGCAAAAATAGATGGACAGTGGGTCCAACACATACATCATGGTGTAGCCCCATAGTGGGGTGGGTCCCATACACATACCTCATGATATAGACCTATAGAACTTGTTGTTGTCAATATAGTAGATGGATATATAATGGACGGTTGCATCAAGGTGGGTCCACCTAGGTGGGCCACACAACCACATTATCACTAAAAAATGAAAGAGAGAGAGAAAAAGAGAGAGATCGAGTGATGGAGGGACCCCGGCACTATAGGCCCTCCCTTCCATACATCACAACATACATCAAGTGGGTCCTATTTCATGTGGACCCACAGATCAAAAATCATTAGTGCTCCACCAAAATGCAAGGTCTAGATGACCCTATTTATGCAAGGAAAGTAAACATCATGATGGGGTCCATGGAGAGTGGCCCCATTATGGAATGATCATGAGAATCAAGGTGGGTCATCGGCCACATCTAGGGTCCAAAGTGAGATCCATACCATCAATCGGTAGGCCTCACTTAGCCCGTCATCAAAACATTAAATCTAAGCCTATAAAACATCCACCGTTCGATCTTCTTGGTCCGATGGAACGCCAATCTCCTTGTGTCTCACTTTAATGGAAGATGATGAGAAATGAAGGGCTAAGATGATGGATCTTGAGATAAGAAGTGAGTCACACACAACACACTTTTCTCTCCTTGGAAGAGCTTGGACATCCACTTTTTTTGTTGCTTGGAATTTGTGTTTGAGAAATGAGAGAGAGGGTTGTAAGGATAGAGAGAGAGAGAGAGAGAGAGAGAGAGAGAGAGATGGGTGATGGAGTGATGGATAGGAGAGAGGGATGGGTTGTGTAAGAAATTGTTAACTTTTGGGGTAGCTTATATAAGAGAGGTATGAGTTGTGATGGGTTGAGTGATGTAATACTTGACATGAGGTGATTGATGTGCACTTGATTGATGGGACATGTTGTAGAAATTTTCTTGAAATTTTAAACGCGCGGTGTTTTTCCTCGAACTGAACGCGGACCCACATCTCCTGGCCAGGGTATTGAATCGGTGTGTAAGAAGCGACGTTGGAACTATGGTGACGGCGCGGTCTCTAGGGTACAAGTCTCGGATTAAGCCAACTCAAATCTACAGGATACGACTTAGGGTCGCACACGAACATCGATCATAGGTCACTGATTGTCATAATTCGACGGGAAGAATCGCGGGAGTTTACAGAACGGTACGGACTAGGATATGGGCCTTACAAACATCAACACCATGCATTTGATGAGTCTCCTTTAAATTATGGGATATCCCGAAAATCAGTTGTATACAGAACTCAGGTGGGCCGTGCCATCTAAAATCATGTGAAGACATGCCCAAAACATGTAAAAGCACTTGGTGGGGCCCACTTGAAATTTGGATGCATCTGAAACTTGGTCTGACTGCTCATACAAGTGGGACACACATAATGGATGGGCTGAATTTGTGAACCACATCTTGGTGGGCCTAACAAATGATTATAAATGTTTTAATGGGAGTTGGGTAACCCCTCTCAACTTTTGTATGTGGTGTGGCCCACACAAGTTATGGACTAACGTGACTTTTAAGCCTGAGGACCACCATGGAATGGTGCTTCTGACGGATGGGGTAGATGATCGGCACACATCACGGTGGGTCCACATAGCTCGACCTCATAGGAAGTTCCCATGAGACGGACCGCATAGAACCATTTCACACACACACACACACACACACACACACACACACACACATATATATATATATATATATATATATATATATATATATATATATATATATATATATATATATTAGGGCTGAAAGTTGGGCGGGTTCAACCCGACCGACCCGACATTAGGTTGGGCTCGGGCAGGATGTATCAGGTCTAATCTCAAGCTTGGGCTATACAAACACCAACCCGATAAAACTTGGGCTCAGGTTGAGGTCTTGAGTTGCTCAACCCAACCTGAACTTGATCAATATATAAGTTATTTATAAATTATAATTGAGTGTGGATCGTTTGTATCGAAGGCACACTAGTGATGTCAGGTCTCATTTGTCCACGTCATTTCCAATGACTCGAGCTAATAAAATACGCCGGATTTCTCTCTCCCAAATAGATTGCATGTTATGTTACATGACTTTTAAAGGAGTAATTGTCCTATATTTTAGCTTTTTTAAAAAAGAAAAAATGAAGTTCTTTACCATGAATAATTACATATATAATTAATAAAATCATAAATATAAAAAATAAGTCTTATATTAAAATATAATAAACTAATATAATAACAAAAATATTAGCATGTATACACCCGACCAACCCAATCAACCTGACTGAGCCTGCTTGGGTTGGGGTTGGGTTAAGAATTCCCAACCCGACGTTGGGTTAGGTTGGGTTTGGTTTAGGATTGAGCATCAACCCCACCAAACCCGCCCCACTTTCAGCCCTTTATATATATATATATATATATATATATATATATATATATATATATATATATATATATATATATATAGGGAAAAAGTACTATGCACTCGACCTCACGATAAGCTCCCATGAGGTCAAGTTATGTGGGCCCCACTGTGATGCGTGTCGACCATCAACACCGTGCATTTGATGGGTACCCTTTAAATTATGGGATATCCCAAAAATCAGCTGTATACAGAACTTAGGTGGGCCATACCATCTAAAATCACTTGAAGACACCGTTAAAACATATAAAAGCACTTGGTGGGGCCCACCTAAGTTTTGAATGCTATTGAAACTTGGTATGACCCCTAATCCTAGTGGGACACACATAATGGATGGGCTAGATTTGTAAACCACATCTCGGTGGGACCCAAAAATTGATTGTGAATGTTTTCATGGTGCACGGCCCCTCTCCACTTCTGTATGTGGTGCGGCCCACACAAGTCATGGATTAACTTGATTTTTGAGACCTAGGCCCACGATGGAATGGTGCACCTGACTGATGGGGTAGATGTTCGAAACGCATCATGGTGGGGCCCACACAGCTCGACCTCATGGGACGGACTCGTGAGGCCGAGCGCATAGTACCTTTTCCCATATATATATGGGAAAAGGTACTATGCGCTCGACCTCACGATAAGCTTATCGTGAGGTCAAGCTGTGTGGGCCCCACCGTGATGCGTGTCGACCATTAACACTGTGCATTTGATGGGTCCCCTTTAAATTATGGGATGTCCCAAAAATCAATTGTATACGGAACTCAGGTGGGCCATACCATCTAAAATCATGTGAAGACACTGTTAAAACATATAAAAGCACTTGGTGGGGCTGAGTTTTGAATGCTTCTGAAACTTGGTATGACCCCTAATCCTAGTGGGACACACATAATGGATGAGCTGGATTTGCAAACCACATCTCGGCAGGACCCAAAAATTGATTATGAATGTTTTAATGATGCACGGCCCCTCCTCACTTCTATAGGTGGTGTGGCCCACACAAGTCACGGATTGACTTGATTTTTGAGACCTAGGTCCACAATGGAATGGTGCATCTGACTGATGGGGTAGATGTTTGAAACGCATCACAGTGAGACTTACACAGCTTGAGCTCATAGGACGGACCCGTGAGGTCGAGCGCATAGTACCTTTTCCTTTTATATATATATATATATATATATATATATATATATATATATATATATATATATATATATATATATATATATGTCCAAACGGTGGATGCTCACAGCATGTGGGACGCAGGAAGTCTAGCATTAGAAACGCCCCTCATAAGACACGTGACTGGGTCTCCACTCATGGTACCCATATGAATGTGTATAATTAACATCGTCCACCTGTTAGGAGATGTCATTTTAAGGCTAGGGCCCAAATCTGAACCAGATCAAGATCGCAGGTGGGCCACACCATAGAAAACAGTAGTAACATGACATCCACTGTTAAAATATTCTAAGGCCCACCGTAATGTTTATATGTAGTGAAACCTGCCCAATTCAGGGCTCAGTGGGTCCATGGCAAGCTGGCCAACCTAATGGATAGAGTGGTTTATCCAAGTAAAAGAAAATTTTCAACCCTGGAACAAGGCAGTGTCCTATGGACCCTGCTGCCCATCATCTCAAGGGCGGAAGCCCTCTTTGGCCGGCACTAGGGTCCAAGTTTTAGCCAGATCGAAAACTTAAATGGACCACATCGCAAGGGGGAGTAGGGGCAGAGACCTGTTGCGTCTGCCTCCTTTGTCAGATGAAGGTGGCCCAGCTTGTGGGGCCCACCTTAATGCATTTGTTTCATTCACACCATTCATCCATTTCATGAGGTCATTTTAGGACAGGGTGCTGAAAATGAGGGAGATCCAGATCTCAGGTAGACCACACCACACGGAACAGCGAGGACGGTGACGCCCGCCATTAGGCCCCTTACTAAGGGCGCTGCTTGAAAACCCAGCGTGGGTGGGCACTACTCATGGGACCCACCATGATCATGTATATGTTGAATCCATCATCGTCCATCTATTTCTCTAGCTTATTTTAGGGACTAGGCCCAAAATGAGGCTGGTCTAGATCTTAGGTGGACCACACCACAAAAAACAATGAGGGCATGGCGTCCACTGTTGAAACCTTGAAACCTTCTTCAGACCCACCTTGGTGTTTATATTCCATCTGACCTGATCACAAGGTCTTCCCCCCTTTTGTTGCTAGATCATTTTAATGTTCAGACCATGTGATGGATTGATTCAAGTCTAAAGTGGGTCATGCCACGTGGATCTGTACATTGTTAGTGGGGCTCACTGATCAGGTATCACTCTTTATATGTCAGGCCATTTAAGGTCGATTATCATAAGGTATGTTTGATAATATGTTGGTGTACTTATCTTGATATGTCGAGAAGGACTATATGCTTAGTATAACAGATGCCATGCCTATTAACATACCCACGTGCATCATCTGTATGCTTATTATGAATGACGATTGATCATAGCATATGCCTTTTTGGCTTGAGATACTTAGGGGACCCGTACAAGATAGGGCCACCGCATGATTCGCGTAGTACATGTAGGTTTGATGCATGTTTTCGAGAGTGTGATTCATACATTATGCACTATGTATGACACAATGTATCTACTTCCTAGTGACATCTGGGATGTAGCATGTAATGCTCCGCACTTTTAGTACTCAGATATTACCATGAAGATCTATATTAGTTTACACGTGTGTGTGTATGTGTGGAAACTCACGTGACTTACCTCATACATCATCTAGTGGCCCAGAGATCGAGCTTTCCATTTGATTGATTTCTCAAGATGTACCCCACATTGACAGGGAAACCAAATCTCATATTTCCACCTCTTGGTAGATATATCTAATAATTCATCTTAGAATTAGAAGTCTAAACCAAGAGATCCACCAATCCACAACATTGTATTGGCCACTCTAACACTCAGTTTTCCATAATCCAACCATCAAGTTATAAAACCAACCCTTAGGTTGTACCCATATTATCTTAGAAGCTATTAAGACTGTTTAGTACGAACTATGGAAGGCCATGACCTTAAATCATCATAGAATCTGGATCCAAAATTCATTGTTATGGGCCTACAACACTCAAGTTCATAACCCACTAATTGATTGCCCATATTTCAGCTTCTGGTAACTCAATATACCGTTGAAATACACTTAAATAGGCCTTAGGATCCTTTTAATCGTTGATGTTCAAAGATGGAGTGATCTGACTATCAAATGGATGGAATTCCACGTGCAAAAAATAAAAATATAGGGAAATGGCCCACCTAAGCTTTAAATCTGCCTCATCACCGGTGATATGAACCAATTGGGCCCATGGAGAATTATGGACGGAGTGGATTTCACAAATCAATCATGAGAGCCCTGCACTCTCGTGTGTGTACACCAAGGCGGAGTGCACCCGCTGTGCATCAGACTCACCAGCACTGGTCAAACACTGCTGACCCGCCACATGCCCGGTAAAGAAGGGATTTCTCCCGTTCTCCCGCTACGACAACTGAAACAAAGCCGTCCAAGTGCAACGATCATGGCCCACGCTCATAGGTCTTACCAGAGATCTAGACCGTCCATCGTTTAGGGGGGTTTATTTTTGAGCTAACCATGATAATATTTTCAACATGACATGCTCATACTTAGACACAACAACGTCCACAGGCAGTCTGAGGAGCAAATGGAAGTGTGCCTCCAGTCCCTCCAAAATTAAACCACCATGATCAAGCCGGGCCATCTCAAGACGATCTGAACCGTCCATCAGGTAGGGAACTCCAGTCCTACCAGAATTAAGTCGTCTGTACGTTTCCATACACACGTGCATGCACACCACAACACATACAAGAATGTGGCGTGTAATGGACTCTTCCAAAAATGGAGATCCCGCTTTACTACCGCCACGTTGGAGTGGGATGTTGCTCGACGTCCCTTCCTTATTTATAGCTCACCCTACTTCCCGAGAGCCGTTGGATGGAAACCCACGGTTAGGATTTGATCCTTTTTGAAACCACCTTCATACACGGTCAGTAAGGCTGAAACCGGCCGCAGTTTTCTTGCCTTGTTTTAAAGGCAAACTCTAGGTTGAAGGCTAGGATTACACCATGTCCTACGGCTGAGATGGAGAGTCAGAGACGCAAACAGATCTCACCACTGTTTTTGCGGCCGAAAGGAAGAAAGTGATGTTTCCTTCTCCCCTCGAACCCACCATAAAAATGCCGAGCAACCTCTGATTTTCCTCTTCTCCTAACTTTCTAAGACTCATACACAACGTTTGGAAAGCTCAGTTCGAATTAAAACCTGCAGAGTGAGGATCCACCATCGCCACCCACATCATCTTCCTCGATCGAAGCCAAACCAAGTTGTGTTCTGAGACAGGCCCGGTTCGTGTTATGCTTGGGTTCCAGCAAAAAGAAGAGAAAGGAAGATAGAAGGGGAGAGAAAAGAAAGGAAAAGTAGGAGAGAAAGCCGCTGCTCATACTGGTTGTCGCACCACACTGACTTGCACCAAGTCATTACTTGACTCGCTGTCAAGTCCAGCTGTGTGAGTCGAATCGGGTCATGGCTGCTCGAGTTCGGACTGAGTTTTGACTCTGTGAGGTCTCCCTAAGAGCAAGTTCCGATAAGGTAAGTGATGGCAAGTGCTGTCGAACCAGTGGCTAAGGAAAGAAGTTGAGCCGCCGATTTTAGACCCGGTCCGAGGTGTGCAGTCTCATCGTCCTACTACTTGTGTCGCTGATCTGAGGGTAGGCTGGGAGACTCTCGGGCTGAGCACGAACCAAGTCTGAAACGACTTGGGCTGCATGAACCAGTGGCAAGTTATCCACGGCCACAACTAGTTAGGTAAACCCTCCCTCTCTCTCTCTCTCTCTCTCTCTCTCAATCATCTCAGCTATTGCTCAAACTAGATGGCTAAGTGGCTCAGTGTGGAACTGAGTTATCTAGCTATTTTTGGATCTAGCAGGCCATCCAGCCACCGAGTCAGTAAATGTTTTTTCCTACTCTTGAGATGAACACTGGATGAACTAAAGTGTAGGTTTAATGAACTCAAGTTAGACCTTTCTTGGGCCTCCTTGTCACTGGATGAAAGAAAAATCCAAGTTGAACAAGGCCTAGATAGCTAGGAGATCAAGTCCGCCTGGTAAGATCCATAAGTCAGGATAAAACAAGTTGAACCAAACTTGTAAGTAAATGAGTTGTTGTAATTATCCCTAGAATTCCTATCAACTAAGTTATTGATCTCAAATTCTTAGTCTCTCATATTAAGAATGACATAATTAGGTGTTCAATCAAGTGACATAGAACAGGGGATTGTCTCAACTAATTGAGGGAACTTGGATTACTCAGAAAGAAAAACTATACAAGGGAATCCGACTTGAGAGGTGAGGATTCTCCCCCTTGAGCTTTCCTCTTCCATGCTAGCTTAAGTGTTAGTTCAACTCTAATTGATAACCCTTTTTTTTTTAAAAAAAAATTCGTTAGTTATTGAATTTAATTACATCATCGATACTTATTTTGTGAAAACATATATGTGTGGTATATCAATTCAAGTTTAAGGAATGGTTATGAATTACATTCTTGTGAAACTTGAACTATTACATTTATTAGTGGGAATACCCCATTTATACACGTACATCTAGACTTGGGATGTAACTTGACTGGTAGTGATCATAATGGACCCTCAACCTGTTGTCTACCTAGATTGATGAGTTTAATTGGAATGACCATATGATGCAATGCTCCCCATAGTGACATTCGAGTTTTCTTAAATTAGCTGCTTGCAAATTGGAATAATAATAGTTGAGATTAATCATGCATTCATGGCACTTGCATTCTAAATGGAAAGAATGTTTGAAAGGTCCATTTCCTCATTGGGGATGAGCTGACTGTTTGAAAGGCCCATCCTCAGGCATGAATGAGCTGACTGTTTAAAAGGCCCATTCATTGCTAAAGTGAGCTGACTATTTGAAAGGCCCACTACCTTACAAGTAAAATAAGCTGATTATTTGAAAGGCGCATTCTCTTACATGAATGGACTGACTGTTTGAAAGGTCCATTCACTTGGCCAACTGAATGTGCATCCCCAGTTAATGTGCATTCACACATCCTTGCACTTAAATAAGATCGCATCAAGAATTGTTTTGTATATTTTATTATTCAAAACTATACTTAACTAATGCGGGAGCGTATAATCTTGAGGAGAGTTTCCACTGAGTTGGCCACTCATCCTTTGAATATACAACTATATAGATAATGCAGACCTAGATGAGGGCACTTGTGAGGCGGACTCCGTAGGATTGGGAGAAGAGTTCTATAAAGAGAAGCCCCACCAAGAGGTGGTGGAATATTATGGGTTCAACTAGTAGTTTGCTAGTCTACTTCTTTTCTTATTTTGTCATTGGAACATTTGAATCTTTAATTTTGTACTAAAAGCCCCCAGTTAAGTGGACTAGGATCTTGACACATTTTCCTATGAGATTGATGAGGGTCGAATATTGCATATCAGACCCCAATAATTACCAGATTTTACCAACATGATAATACTTAATGTCATAGTTTAATTGTGTTTTGTTGTAGAATGAAATAAAGAGAGTTGATTGAAAAAGCGTATTAAAAGCATGGATTTAATGCTCCGAGGATACCTGAGCAGGGAACAGACTCCAAAAGACTAAGATTGAAGAAATTACATGCCAGGGATCCGAGGAAATCAAGCTGTTTGCATTAAACGGGCCCGAAAAACAGCCAGAATGTAAGATCACAGGGTTCCCACCATCTGATCGGTTCGAAACTTTATACATGGGATGAGGGCCATAAATTAACCGTACACGTAAAATTTCAGCCATTGGATCACTATGGAAGTGCTCCAATTGACAGATCAGCACATAAACCATTGATTCTGGGCCCACCTGATATCTGGAACTGCCTCAACTTTGTTTTTAATAGTTAAAATAGTTTGATAAAAGGAATGGACGGATTGGATTTCATAGAAACATCACAGTGGACCCCAGATGAATGGAGTGTGCATAGTGCACGAGTGCACTACACGTGCATGGCAAATGGCAGAGATGGTTGACCGTCTCTGACCGAAAAAGAAAAAGAAAAGGGAAGTTGCCGTTTTTGATTGCGTAACGCACGACCGCTGGCCGTTTTACGGTCGATTGTGGGCCCCACACGTGCCCCGTAAGCTCAATCCAAACCGTCCACCGTGTAGACAGCCATGAGCACTACAAAACCATGTTTAAACTTTTTACTCATGCAAGTACACGTGTGCGTTACAGAGGCCACAAAAGGGCTGCCCTGGGACGTTCAAAACTGATCCTTTTGTGATTTCTTCTCTGAGTCGCGCCAATAGATGTTCAAAACCACTCATTCTTTACTAAAATTTCGTCCTGAATGTAATGGAAGGAGTGGATTTTCTAAAAAATAATTCTTTGAGGCTCACCAATCACAACAGCGAAATGGTGCGAAAGGTTTCGCACATCCGCGAAAACTGATTTTTTCAGGCAGTTGTGACCCACCATCTTTGATCATATGGCAGATCTGAACCGTCTATCATATAGAGGACCCAAGAAAGTCCTAAGGGATGGTGTTTCTTTGAAATTTGAGCGAGAAAAGTGGTGTGTTTCGAGGCACCGAACTTGGCTGCGAAAAAACTTTCACTAGGCATGCATAGCTTTCCAAATCCGATTCAAATCCGATTTTCACCACTCCAGCAGCTATATAAGGAGGTTTTGGACGTGGGGAGCAGGGATTCAGACCTTAGAAAGGAAGATCTAGAGCCAAGGAGAGGAAAGAGAAGAGAGAAAGAAGAAGGAAGAAGGGAGATAAGGAAGATATTTTTAATGTTTTTATTTTATATTTCCTTTTTCCTAATCAATTTTATGGATTGCTAAACTTCTCAGCTAGGGCTGAGATGAAGCCCTTAATTTGAGTAACGTTTGTTTACTGTTGAATTCATGTTGATTTGATTGATTTGTTTCTTTCGCTAGTCTGCTTTCCCGAGATTTCTGTACTTCTCCATTCTATGAGCTCGACCAAAGTCTAGATATGGATGTTGTTTAGAATATTATTCTAGGTGTTTATATCTGACCATGAACAGGTCTCCTATAGAGGAAGAAACAGGATTTACATCTCTCCATGCCTGACCATGGATGGAACGATGTGATCCATATGTTTTAAAGGATTATACATTCTGTGTGCCCGACCAAAGACATATAGTGTGCTTTATTTATTTTGATATCAATCTGAATTAGGGTGAGTCAATAGGTAAAATAAGGGTTAGGATAATTAGGGGTGGATTCGAAAGTCCTAGTCTTCTCCTGGATTGAATTTTTCTTATAGTTCTCAGTTATTTTTCATAGATTTGTGTTAGTTTACTTATTAGTTTGCTAAAATATTGGTTGGATTAGTTAAGAAGAGTCTTAAATTTTGAATTGCGACAACCAGTCCTCGTGAGAACGATCTCGTAATACGTACCATATTTACATTTGATTCGTATACTTGCGATTTAAAATCATTTAAATCAAATTGGTTTAAATTAAAACATCAAGTTTTTGACGCCGTTGCCAGGGACTGTTTTCGTCTAAATTGGATTTAGGATTCTCTCTTATCATAATATATAGTCTTAGGATTTTATTAACTTTAGGTTAAAATCTTTTTTATTTTATTTTAGAAACTAATATATTTTCTGTTTTGTAGGGTCCTGACTTGAACTTCTAATTTGGTAATCTCTTTCTAAATTCTCTATTTTTTCTAATTTCTATTTTTAGAATTAGGGTTTTATTTTTTAGAAATTTTCTAAGTATAGGATTTCTTTTTAGAAATTTTCTATTTTCTAATTTTAGATTTAGATTATTGTTTTAAGTAACTTTCTATTTTCTAGTTTTAGAAAATTTTTCCTTTTTAGAAACTAACTTAGCTTTTTATTTCTAAGATTAGAAACTTTTTTTTTTTTTTTTTAGAAACTAACTTTTCATTTTTATTTTTAGTAACTTTCTAATTCTAGGATTTCCTTCCTTTTTATAAACTAACTCTTCTTTGTTGTTCTTTAGAAAATTTTTAATTTTAGATTTTCTTTTTTTAGAAACTAACTTGTTTTGTTTTCTTTTGAAGGATTCTAATATAGATCTTCAAATTGGTAACTTCTTTGTAATTATCTCTCTTCCTATTTATAGATTGGTGTAGGATTTTTCCTTTAGAATTAAATTCAGAGTTAGAGTTTCACCATTTATATGCACGGGTGGGAATGTCAGTATGCTGAGAAGAATAACATATATAAGAATGATGATTATGATAGAAATCCACCAATGTCTCAAAACTTTTCTGAAACTATCATCGAGAACCAACCAGAATCTAATGATCCACCTGTTAAGAAGTCCTTACTCGATCATATATGGGAGAATAATTACACCCCACAGATTAATAAGACAGTACGTGAGTGCCGTGATTATCATAACTATAGGCGTGAGGACTATTATCAACCATCAGATTCTCCCACCTATGATCCATATGACTATAATCAGTGGAAACATCAAAATTGGAAAAATAAAGTAACAACATGTTATAATGATTATTTTCTTGGGTTCTTTACTTCTGAATATCCACCAGAAACGATCCAAGAAGAGTCATCTCCGAGTTACACAGCCTATGACATAATGAAATTATTATATGCAATTGAATTACGCATTGATAGGTTACTGGAGACTAATTCATCCCGATCACAACCCGTTGATTATTCCTTTGGATTCCCTACTTATGATGCACTAATGGAATCTAGTTCATCTCAGCCACAACTCAATCCAGAAATACATTGTGAGGAAGATGAATCGATCTCGATGACGGTTCAAAGTAATGGTGAAGAGACATGGGTGTCTTTCGAATATAATGATGATAACACACTTCGCTCACATGAGACACTCGAGTTTAATGATGATGAAGAGGTCAGCTTATTTGAACCTTCACCCATTTTAGGAATAGAATGTGAGGAAAGCAATCCCATCTCAAGTGTGTATGATAGGGAATTAAACAATGATATGTATTGGGATGATGATCATGAATGTTCAGCCCAAATTCTCCCAGAATCAATCTCAAGTATGGTCCAGGTTAGTGATCAAGAAGTACACGAAGTGGTCGGTCAAAATGAGCCACTCCTCTCATCTAACATGTCTGATTTAAAAGTGGAGGATGAGCCCATTACAATCGACCCTTCTAACTCTCATGAAACATGTTTGGGCCATTCCCCTGAATTGAATGATGATATGATTCAGAAAATGAACGAACCGCTTGATATGACTCTGGAAGTTGAAACCACCCAGTTGAGGCCACCATCTGAGTCATACACTTTTGAGGATTTAATACCTCTTCTGAGTAGTATCAATGAGCAGAGTCCTCACATCAATACTTCGTTTCTTGATCATCAAAATGTTTGCAGCAAGAGAGTGTACTTTCATCCACTTTCAAAGATGATGGATTCCTTGGGCAGATCATTACAATCTCTAATGTGAAAAATAAATCATGCTCAGCTGAATGTCTCAACACTTTAGATGATTGCTTAGCGTATTTTGCAGATTCAAACGATCCCTTATTACAAGAAATAGTGAATGCCTTGCAAAATAATACCTCAGCAGTTGTCATGAATCGCGAGAACCCGTATTTTGAAGTACCTCCTTCCCCGGATCCTGAATGTTTACCATCAGAGGAAGAGTTAAAAATTGAAATACAGATTGAAACATCGGCATTTGTTGAGACTACATCACCTACTATAAATTTTTCTAAATTTCATCTACTTGTAGTCTCTGATTCATCATGGTGTACTAACTTCGAAATTTTTTCTGCCACAGGTGAATCATATATACTTTGGACACTTCAGACGATAAAAAGAACACTTTATGCAGAGGTCCCTCAATTTCTCTAGTTATTAACACTCCAGGACATCCAAGCCTACTGCAAAACGGGCTTTTGGATGATCTTGTTGAAAAATCTTCTGAGAAATCTACCGAGATACTGGCCGATGGTCCATGATTACTTTCATTGCTTGTCTGGCTGAAGATATTAAACTTAGTGCTCCTGGGAGGCAACCTAGCTTTTCTTTTTCTTTTTATTATTATTATTATTTTTCTAGTTAGTTAGTTCAATGTTTGTGGGTATCATTGCTGCAAACCCTCATGAGACTACAACTCATCCACTAGGGGCAACCTAGGGGTTTAAAGGCTTATTGCATATGCTAAATGCAATCGAGAGCACCTACGAAAGTGGTATAGGTAGGAATTTTATTTTTTTTATGATTTTATTTTTATTATTTTGTTTTTGTTGTTTTCTCTCTTGTGCTGACTCGCTTTTACGTTGATATTTTTGGAAAAACCTCTTAATTATCCGTTCCAGGTACTATCTTTCCATCACTCCTCTTTTACTTTCATTGTCCCATGTACATTGCATGCTTATTTCTTTTACATTGAGGACAATGTAGATATTAGGTTGGGGGTGGGAGATTAGGTTACTTAATCAGTATTTTCTTGGTCTTGAGCAAAATTGTGAAAATTTTTTAATTTTTAAATTTTTCTAAAATTTCTTGTGACTTTGAAGTGATTTTGAAGGATAGTCGTGATTTTAAAATTACAAGATACAGAATTTTGGTACTTGGATTTAGCCATCTGTTACATTTTCACAGTTAAATTTGAATTGTTAATCCGTGATTAGAAGCTTTAAACATTGATTGAGTCATGATTTCGCATATCACATCTCGCTTACACATTAAGGTTCTGGTTTGATAATTGAATGAATAACTTGGTAATCACAAAGCAAGAAAGGAACTAGTCAAAATAAAATCTCATGTGCAGTAAAGAAGAATAAAAAGGGTAAGTCACATAATCTTCACCATAGGTTTGCTCCCTATAGGTGAGGATTCGATTCCCTATGGTTGACATGTAGAAAGAGTTGGGCGACAAGTTTTCACCATGGGTTTGCTCCCTATGGGTGAGGATTTGATTCCACTCCTTGGCGTACTATTCATAAAAATATTAAAGGCTGATAGAATGAAAAGTTAATCCGTGAGGCAAGTGTTGGTTTCAGTTTTGGTTGTCATGAATGCCGTAGTTAATTACCAATCATATCATGAAAATGGCAATTGGATCTCTTAACAATGGTAAGCCGAGATTACACTATATACTCATGGAACTTAATGTTTAGAATTGTTCTAATCAATGGATTAATATTTTGAACTTGACCATGAACTTGATTCCAAGAGAAAATTCTACTTACCATTCTTGAATCTTAGAATTTTCGCATCTCAACTATCTGGTCACAAGTCGCTCGAGTTTACAAGAATTCTCTTATTTTTTGAAATTATTTTTCGCATGTTTTGCTCGGGACTAGCAAAATGCTGGTTGGGGGTTGTGATGAGGGTCGAATATTGCATATCAGACCCCAATAATTACCAGATTTTACCAACATGATAATGCTTAATGCCATAGTTTAATTGTGTTTTGTTGTAGGATGAAATAAAGAGCGTTGATTGAAAAAGTGTATTAAAAGCATGGATTTAATGCTCCGATGATACCAGAGCAGGGAACGGACTCCAAAGGACTAAGATTGAAGAAATTACATGCAAGGGATCCGAGGAAATCAAGCTGTTTTCATTAAACGGGCCCGAAAATCAGCTAGAATGTAAGATCACAGGGTTCCCACCATCTGATCGGTTTGAAACTTTATACATGGGATGAGGGCCATAAATTAACCGTACACAAAATTTCAGCCATTGGATCACTATAGAAGTACCCCAACTGACAGATCAGCCCATAAACCATTGATTCTGGGCCCACCTGATATCTGGAACTGCCTCAACTTTAGTTTCAATGGTTAAAATAGTTTGATAAAAGGAATGGACGGATTGGATTTCATAGAAACATCACAGTGGACCCCACATGAATGGAGTGTGCATAGTGCACAAGTCTGACCGAAAAAGAACAAGAAAAGGGAAGTTGCCGTTTTCGACTGCGTAACGCACGGCCGCTGGCCATTTTGCGGTCGACTGTGGGCCCCACACGTGCCCCGTAAGCTCAATCCAAACTGTCCACCGTGTAGACAGCCATGAGCACTACAAAATCATGTTTAAACTTTTTACTCATGCAAGTACACGTGTGCGTTACAGAGGCCACAAAAGGGCTGCCCTGGGACGTTCAAAACTGATCCTTTTGTGATTTCTTCTCTAAGTTGGGCCAATGGATGTTCAAAACCACTCATTCTTTACTGAAATTTCATCCTGAATGTAATAGACGTAGTGAATTTTTCAGAAAATACTTCTGTGGGGCCCACCAATCATAACAACGAAATGGTGCGAAAGGTTTCGCACATCCACGAAAATTGATTTTTTCAGGCAGTTGTGGCCCACCATCTTTGATCATATGGCAGTTCTGAACCGTCTATCATATAGAGGACCCAAGAAAGTCCTAAGGGACGGTGTTTCTTTGAAATTTGAGCGAGAAAAGTAGTGTGTTTCGAGGCACCGAACTTGGCTGCGAAAAAGTTTTCACTAGGCATGCATAGCTTTCCAAATCCGATTTAAATTCGATTTTCATTACTCCAGCAGCTATATAAGGAGGTTTTGGACGTGGGGAGCACGGATTCAGACCTTAGAAAGGAAGATCCAGAGCCAAGGAGAGGAAAGAGAAGAGAGAGAGAAGAAGGAAGAAGAGAGATAAGGGAGATGTTTTTAATATTTTTATTTTATATTTCCTTTTTCCTAATCAATTTTATGGATTGCTAAACTTCTTAGCTAGGGCTGAGATGAAGCCCTTAATTTGAATAACGTTTGTTTACTGTTGAATTCATGTTGATTTGATTGATTTGTTTCTTTCGCTAGTGTGCTTTCCTGAGATTTCTGTACTTCTCCATTCTATGAGCTCGACCAAAGTCTAGATATGAATGTTGTTTGGAATATTATTCTAGGTGCTTGTGTCTGATCATGAATAGGTCTCCTATAGAGGAAGAAACATGATTTACATCTCTCCATGCCTGACCATGGATGGAACAATGTGATCCATATGCTTTAAAGGATTATACATTCTGTGTGCCCGACCAAGGACATAGAGTGTGCTTTGTTTATTTTGATATCAATCTAAATTAGGATGAATCAACAGGTAAAATAAGGGTTAGGATAATTAGGGGTGGATTCGAAAGTCCCAGTCTTCTCCTGGATTGAATTTTTCTCATAGTTCTCAGTTATTTTCCATAGATTTGTGTTAGTTTACTTATTAGTTTGCTAAAATATTTGTTGGATTAGTTAAGAAGAGTCTTAAATTTTGAATTGCGACAACCAGTCCTCATGGGAACGATCTCATAATACGTACCATATTTACATCTGATTTGTATACTTGCGAGTTAAAATCATTTAAATCAAATTGGTTTAAATTAAAACATCAGAGATGGTTCACTATGCTTGGTTTATTTTCTCGCACTCTAATTATTATAAATTGTTACATACATGTTTAGTTAACACTTGGGTTCTCTAAAAAATGAGTAGCATACTCGGGTTTAAAAAACTGAGGCGTTACATAGCACTACAGTCTTGTTATGGTTGGTGGATGATTTTATGGACACTAAAAACTATTGAGGTTATAAAGTGTCACGGGCATCCCTAGATAAAAGTCCATAAACTCTCTAGTACTAGTAGGATGCTACAACATTTAAACTAAGTGGATTCATTAGTACATGATGGCTAGATATTAATAGGCCGCATTTCTCATTGTGTCAGAATTGGTTGGTAGGGGATTTGACCTTACCCGCCCTGGTGCACAAGGCTATATGCTAGGTTAAGTCTGACCAACTCCTAAAATGAGTTCGATATCGACAAGCCGGGTGGGTTTCCATGTACCATTGATTAGGCAGATACTGAGGTCTCTTGCACTCACTTGGTCTTACGCATGATGGTCGACTACCAGTGTCTTAAGTGTACTGGACCCTAATGATGATTCAATTGTGAACTATTCTAATATATGGACTATGGAGGATTAACATGTTGCATTGTATCCTTGGCATATGACATTTGGCCATGTAGGCTCTTGCATCATATATCCTGGGTATGGCTGATAGCATTTATGGACTTACTAGTTTACCTCTTTATCATTTATGCTTACTTTGATATATGTATGCTTGTCACATGCATTGCGCATATACGTACACACTCTCTAAGCTTCGTAATAATCTTACACACATTTTTTTACGTGTGAGTTAAGCTTGACTATAATAGCATTGAGGTAGGAGCATGTGTATGATCTTTTGTACTTTTGTTATATCATATATTTTCCTTTCAACAATGTACTCGAACATATATTATAGTGTAAATGTGATGATATTTTTTATTTTGGTGCATTTGTGGCTATGGTTATATACAAAAAAATTCACTATGAAAATCTTCCTTGTCGGATCCCCAAATTGAAACCTTGCATATAGGAGCTAGGAGCCGAGAATGGGGTACTATGAAGGCAATCACCGGTAAATTCGAAACTAAGGAATTCTATAAGCCTGTTCCGAAAAATTGGGGTGTGATGTGTTGAGTGTCAAATATTACGTGTTTTTCCAAGTTTATATCTTGGTTTTATGAACATGATAATGCTTAATGAGTATATTTTATACATGTTTGTATTGTGAGGTGAGTCTGAGAGCTTAGATTGAAAAGAATGTTAAAAGCATGGATTTGATGCTCAAGAATCACCAAGACAAATGATGGATCTTATGAGACTAAGAATGAAGAATTTACATGCCTATGATCCAAGAAAACCAAGTACGAAAGATGAAAAAAATACTGGAGAAGATAACTTGATCCACAAAAAGAAAACATGATAGTTCGGTCTGACCGAAACCCAGTCCGGTCCGACTGAAATCACACGAAACCGTCCTGTGACCAATGATGAAATTCAGGGCTAATTCGGTTCGACCGAAGGATAAGTCGGTCTGACCAAAGGATTCGGTGCAATCGAAAGTAAACAAAAATCTCCAGCGAAGAGCGATGAATTTTAAAATTAATTTGGTTCAACCGAGCATTAATTTGGTCTGACCGAAACTTAAGTTCGGTCCGACCGAACCCAAGCTTGGTGTGACAGAAATTGGGCAACTGTTAAAACAGAATCCTGTCACAATTCAAACTCAACTTCGATCCGATCGAAGGTGACTTCGGTCCAACCAATCCGTAACGTGGTCGCGTAAATTTGAGGTGGTTTCAAAGTCAGTCCAAGTAAAGGCTATAAATATGGGTTCCTTGAGGAGTGCTACAGACGAATTAGGGTTCAAGGAGCAGAGCCAAAGGGTGGAGCAGCCTCCCAAGATTTTTTCGTTATCTTCTTTAGTTTATTTTCATGTTTTGTTTAAGAGATTTGGTTTTAATAATGTTTATGGTTAACTAAACCTCTTAACTAGAGCTAAGATAGGATATTTATTTTGGTTTGATTCTTGTTTATGTTAAACTCCATTGATTTCTAATTTGAATTTAAGGAATATTTTCAGTTTTCTATGGTTTATTGTGACTCAAATTATAATAGACGTTGTGATAACTTTAAATATCTTCTTTTCAATTTTGAGATTGTGAGATCGGTAAATCCTGTTATTCACCATCGTCTCTTGGGCATGGTAGGATGATGGAATCCCTTCCAATAATCACAATATTCCTCTATGTGCAAACTAAGTCAATACAAAGTTCAGATTGTGCTTCAATTATTTTACCTTCCTACTAGATAGAATAGGACTTCGATTCCAATTGTATTTATTGAATCAAGCAAGGTAGCATCTTTATAGCTACAAGTAGATCCTTGGCACTTTAGCTCCTCTTTTGATTATTGATTCTCTTTCTCAATTACTTCCTTTATTCTATAATTTAATTTAGTTTATGATTCTAGTTCTACTTCTAGTTATTTTTAGAATATGTACAAGTTTAGTCCTTGTGAATTCGACTTCAGTCTCACCGAGTTATTACTACATTGCAACCCTTCACTTGGGGTTGTGAATAAGTTTTTGGCATCGTTGACGGGGACTACGGTTGCGCTTTCTGAGATTAATTAGTATTGAAATTAGTTTATGATTAGGGTTAAGTTTTTGTTTCTATGTTAGGATTTTCTACAATTATCTATAGGAACTAGTACTGTTTTCTGTTTTGTAGGATCCTAACATAGTGACTTTTATCTGGTAACTTCGTTCCAATTTTCTCTTTCTTTTATATTTCTTATTTTCTTTAATTTTTCTTTTTCTCAGTTATTAGTTGTTTAGAATTTGAGGGTTGCATATGTTTCATGTCCAAGTGGGTTCGTGACAACACTCTTCTTCCCTTGAGTGAAAAAGGATTAGTTGAAGGGTTATTTATCCATCACCAAATTAGACACCAGTTAAGATCCTCAGAGTCAACAAAGGTTATGGCAACACATCAACCTCAACATCTACTTAACACTACCAAAAAACAGGACAAAGCCAACGGACTTGGGGTGGTTTTAGCTAAGGCTAAAAGCTGTCGAATATGCCGACAGCTAAAAAGCCGTAGCCAAAACTAATTAATCCGTAGCCAAAGGGAGTTTTTTTAACTGTGGATGTCCAATCACTGCTTTAAGCCTGTGGTGTGGTTCACCCGAGATTCACGGTGTGGATGAAACAAAAACATCATGGTGGGCCTATAAAGCCCTACCAGATCCAATGCTCAAGGCACCGTTTTTTTTTTACTGTAAAAAGTTTTGCATTTTCTGTAAAAATATGGTGACTTATTTATATAAATAGTGGTAATGATATAGGCTTATCCAGACCAACTAAATAATAGGTCTAGTTGTAAATGAGTAATATGTATATATTTTATTATATGAAACTATCGTAATGCACGGCTAGTATTACGGTGTATGTTATAAATGATGGTAAGCACACAATTATCGAATTTGAAATTGATTTCCAAATGCATGGTTGTTCCTCCTTCGAACGGGCGTTCTTCCTTGCCAGAGTTCTTCCTTCTTTCGAACAGCACAATCTTCCTAGCCAGAGCTTTGAATCCCTGAAGAATTTTCTCGTGTCATGCAGATTCATCTCAAATAGGTGAGCTTCTCTCAAAATTCCTTATTTTCCTCGCCGATTGTTCCTCTTCTTGCTGTTTTTATTCCAGAATCCCTTCCATCTGTCGTTTCTTTTTCTATTTTCTTCTTGTGATGTTGCAAGAACACCAACGTTTGGGTTGATGAAAGCATAGATCAGAGGATACTTGCTTACGTTTGTGTTATAGGCTTACGAGAATTGCTCCACGTGATTCTATTTCTCCATGTTAGTATAAGCCTCATGCTACGTGGATCAGCTCAAATGCATGGGTTAATGAAAGCATAGATTAGAGGATCGGGCTTGGCCCCGGCAACGCCGGATTTCAGCTCCAACTCAAGGTTCCCTGAATGGATATTGGTAAGGAAAATCGCATTTGTTTTTTTGGGCAACATTTCTATTGTTTCTTGGCCTGGAATCTCGTGACTGTATTTTCTTGCTATGATTGATCTTGCTGCTGTTTAGATTTCCTGGTTACAATAGATAGAGCTCACTAAGAATGTCTCAACTGTTTGAGCAGTGACCCACAAATGGATGGTGTGGAAGAATATTGCTGCATGTTGGTGGCAATCGGCCATGAACAGGAATAGCCTTTACCTGTTTGACCAAAGATCACCCCAATTGGACAGTCCTAGCTGCTTGATTTGAGGAAAAGAGGCAAGTCCTTTAGCCCTGTTCTGATTGAGCATTTTGGGTCTAATGTTTTTCTGGGTTTTGATTGATATTGGGTCTTCATCAATACCTGCTTTGGCTTTAATTTCGATTCCCTTAATCATCTGTCACACTGACGGAGTATCAATTCTCTATTTGCCACTACATTTCCTGATTTCAGTTAATCAACTTACCAATTCCTTCACCGCAATAAACTGCTCATCAGTCAAATGACAGCTCCATCCCTGAGAATAAATTTCTAGTTAATAGAGCAGAAAGTATCAACACATACAGGAAGAACTCAAATCGGTGACTTCAAGAGTTACACACTGAATGGATGTGTTCCCTGATACATTCATCACAAGACTTACAGACCCAAAAATTCAATTTTGTGTCTCCATACAGTCGCATTTGCCAAAAAGTTCACAGAATCACATATTATTTTACACTTTTGTGCAGGGAATATAAAGCACCTCAATGTTGCCTTTAGTTAGTTAAATGATATGAATTTTCTCTCATCTATTTGATATATTGTTTTTCAAATCACTTTGCATCCTTTGAATTTGCAGATCAAACCTTGCGGTCATGGAACATTAGCAACTTCGCATTTTCTTTTTACTTCTGGTTTGGCTGGAACAGATCAAATCAAGTACCTCACAAAAGATGGGTTTCTCACTGCCAAAAGGGTCGATGGATTTCGGCAATTAGATGGCATCTCAAGGCCTTCAAACCATGAAGTGGACAAAAGCTTTTCTATTGAATTGAATTTTCCTACCATAGCAGTGATTGAATGCAACGCTATGGAGATTCTGATGATTCCGAGAACACTGAACGGTGCTTCGGTGATCGATATAATGAAAACTACTTCCAGCGATGCAATTGTATCTACTCTTTCCTAGATAGATAAATAATTATCTTACAGATTAGAAATATAACTTTACAATGATAAGGAATTCAATTAAACAACTTAATTTCTTGTTTTTATTTATTTATTTATTTATAAAATTATGAAGAATCAGAGCATTATGTTGATGTGGGGCCCATCTTTCAGCAGTTGAGGTCTTTTACATGGTGAAACCAACCATGGATGAGGAATGGACCAAAAATCTACTCCATGGGACAAGCCCAACCATCATAACAGTCCACATATGGAGCAGTGGCTATATTCTTCTTAACTATTCATTTGCAAGGCAGTTATTAGATGGTTGTTGATTGACCAGTGGGGTAGTTTTGTGCATAGTTTACCAGATGAATAGTATGGATAAGTGATAGGTGGGCCTCACCTATATGGAGTGCTGGCCTGAATGAAAACATTTTGATGGTGCGCACAAGTTCAGTTGGAATAGTTTGAGGTCATTTGTGCAGAATGGAGATACTGTGTCATTTGTATTCTGAAAATGAAAGTTATTTTGTTTTGATAGGTCGTGCTCTCATCAGGAAAGGCTATTGCAGATGTACAACCACAGTTTGATGAGCTACGAAATTGTGACACAAATGGAGTTATCAGGACAGGGCTTGCAGAGATGGTACATGGCCCACCACCTAGTTAAAAATCTCAAAGGATGAATGGTTAAAAATCTCACACATGTGCCTGTGCTCCATTAGGATGTCGCTGCTGATGACCTCTTCAACTCTCTTCAAAAGGATAGCTTCTACAATATAATTGTGTGAGACTCTAAACCATACGGACCTCTGTTTGAAAGCTAAGAGGAATTAGTCCACTCAACATAGCCTTTGTTAGTTCAACTGAGTTGACTCAGCTTGACAAGATAAAACTCACCAGGGTTAGACATGCCAAGAGCTTCAATTAATTTTAGGGTGTGTTTAGTTGTACCAAATTAAATGAAGTCACTTGAAATTCTGCACTAGACCAATCAATCATGAAATTTCATGATATTTGGTGCAACCAAACACACCCTCAAATTGAATGATGGTCTAAGTAAGTTATGGCCCTCGATGGAGTGGATTGATGGGCCAAATTCATATAGCCGACCCCAATTAATTAGAAAAAGGACAATGAAATGCGCCCTTCTTGTAAAGAACCAAGTCCACCTACTCTAGCCCATGACCCTTTTTTCACTTCCAAAGCCACCATCCATCAATACCAGCAGTTTTGGAAAACCAGTTTTTGAAACATTCCACCTTGTTAGAAACCTATATATATATATATATATATATATATATATATATATATATATATATATATATATATATATATAGATAGACCCAAGTCATGTGTTCCTGAAATCCAAAGCCCAAGTTCTTTTGTTACATTGATCTTTCTGAAGTATACTTACACACTGATCTTTAAATATTCTTCTGAAGTATACTTCCAAACTTATAAATAAACAATTCAAAATCAGCACATGCTGGCCATATGGTGGGCTGTGGGCCTGCATCAAATCTTCTAATGAGTGTCCACATGTACTGAGAGTTGGTGATTAACTTAGATATGACTGTTTAGTACCTGATCCTTTCCCTTATAGACATATGGGCAGAAATATTTGTATGTGTATTTCCATAAATGTGTTTATGTATGCACACACTACATGTCAACTTACACCCATGGGAATATTTTGTATTTATTGTGAAATTGTGATGCTTGAGCTTTATGATGTCACTATAGTTGCTATATTATAATTTGCACCGGATGATCTTCAACATGTTGTTGTGTGAATTATTGTGAAAGAATGTACTGTAGAAAAGAACCTGCAATGCTCCAGTCAATGTACATGTCTGGCTCACTCATTTTGTGGGCTGCCCTGGTTTTTACATATATTCGTCTTCTTGATTGAGGCGATTTTAGGAGCTACTAAGATGTCTCGCACAAATCCCAGGTTTGAAAGTGTGCTACTATTCTCCGTTGAGAAGCATGTGTTAGAATCTGGTTCTGTAGACACCATTGGTACTGCAGGTATGCTTTATTTTTAAAGTTCTCTTCAATGATATGGCTTCTTATTATCACAAGATACTTCGATCAAGCCATGGCATAGTTCCGGAAACTACAACTTTCTTTATTGTTACATCTTTATTCAAATTGGTTGAACTTTCTGATCTTTGTTACATCTAAAAAATTTATCCTCCTAATAACTCTGCTCTAAAGAGATTGAGACTTCTTAAGATCCATCAACAACTGAGTATTCCATGTTGCAGCTTTCCTTTAACAAATTCATGCTTCTGGTAGGAATTCTGGAGCTCCATCCAGGAGCGATCAATAGCATCCCAAGTAAAGCACACAGAAATTGGTATGCGTCTTCTCTTTGGTGAATGAATTAAAGTTCAGTAAGACCCAGGATAATTTAAATATTTGTGATTTTGGAGGAAAAAAAAAAAAAAGGACATGGGTTCAGTAAGGATTCCTTCATTGAAATTCTATTTTCTGTATAAGATGCCTTCATTAATTATACGGCGATTAATTGTGGATGCCAGTGCTGCAATTGCTTTCCAGCAATTTGATGTTACTGTCAATGTTCATCTTTTTCTTTACTTCTGCTTCTACTACATTTGAATATTTTCTACCACATTGTATAACTCAGTCAACAGTCATAGTTGCCTTTGTACTACTAAGAGTTTTATGGAAGAGGAACTATCAGGTCCTGAGCGTTAACAAATATATAAATTATGTGGCTCTATACGTGCAGGGCCCTTGGTTGACTGATCCATTGTTAACCTCAAGTATAGTGTGTGAGAGTTTGGCATTACTCTACTAAGCCAACTATCTATGTTGATGGTACTGATAGCTTGAGGAGCGTCTTTCTTTGGCTGGCAGTACTTGCTGCTGCTGTTGTTGTCGTTGTTTTATTTTCTTTGTTTCTTTCTTTTTTCTTTTTTCTTATTTGAAGAATTTTTATTTTTATTTTATTATTATTATTTTATTTTTAAAGCGAGCTACATCAAGGAAGAGGGAGAATCCCCAATAGAAAGAGACACTCTATAAACACCCTGAACCAAAATATCTGCCCCCTACTTCGACTCTTCCAGCTTGTCTTCTGTTCATGGAAGGTTTTGGATAATGTCATTAAGGTTCCCTTTGGATCCTAGCATCTAGTGATCTGATCTTAGCGTTGTCACTTTGCTTTCTGCATTTCAAAAGAATTATACTTGGTGTATAGGTGAACTGATGAGGGTCGAATATTGCATGTCAGACTCTGATTATTGCCAGATTTTACGTATATGATAATGCTTAATGCCATATTTTAATTGCGTTTTTATTACAGGATGAAATTAGGAGCATGGATTAAAAAATGATATTAAAAGCATGAATTTGATGCTCTGAAGTCACCAGAGCAAGGGACGGACTCCAGAGAACCAATATCGATAGATTTATACACCAAAGATCCGAGGAAATCAAGTCGTTCACGTTAAAAAGGCGCGAAATTGGTCCAAAATGCAAGATCACAGGGTTTTCGTCATCTGATTGACTTGAAACTTTATACATGGGATTAGGGCCATAAATTAACCGTACATATTAAATTTTAGCCATTGAAAATCTTGAAAAGTTGGGCCAACGGGCAAATTACCCCCTTAATTCATTAAGTGGGGCCCACCTGATATCTGGAATTGCCTCAAAATTGTTCTTGATGGTTTAAATAAGATGAGAAACAATATGGACAGTAAAGATTTCTGAAAATCATCACGGTGGGTCCCATACATGGTGAATGTACACCTTGTACATACAAAGCCGGCCGTGCACTAGAAGCGCTGACCTCGTCAGTGCGCCTTTCAAAGCACCAGCGCCCGACCTCCTTTTTAGGAAACTGCAGTTTCCTGTTATGTAACGGACGGACAACGTCTGTTTTGCAGAAGGTAGTGGGCCCCACCCATTGTACATACGATTGATCCAATCTGTCCATCTTATAAAGGGGGAAAAACCCTTCAAAGCCATATTGATACTTTTCATTCATGTGTACACACGTATGCGGTACGGAGGTCACAAGTGGACTACCTTGCATCGTTTAAAACGATCTTAGCATGATATCTTCTCTGGACCACATCAACGGACAACTAAAATCAGCCCTTATTGACTGAAATTTCATCCTGCATCTAATGGACGACGTGGATTTATCAAAATAGAAGCAAAGTGGGCCCCACCATCAGAGCAGTGTGAGAAAATTCACAGGGCCCTCTGTTTCACACGTTCGTGACTTCCCGGATCTCGTGGCCCACCAACTTTGATCAGATATATGATCCAATTCGTCCATTGTGTAGCCCATCAAAAGCATTCCCTGGGGACATTGAATTTACGGACAACATGCGAAGAAAATGGGAGATTTGAAAGCCTAAAGTTGCTGTGAAAAAACATACGCAGCTGTTGCTGCGACAACTATACGATCGATTCCAGCCCTCCACCGACCTCACTACCTATAAGAGGCAGTCCTTGGGACGTCAGAAGGCATCAAAGAGCAGATCCAGAGCTCGGTTTGAAGAGAAGAAAGAGAAGAGAGAAAGAGAGAAGAAGAAAGAAGAGAGAAGGATGTCCTCCTTTTATCAATTTTATTTTTCTTTCTTTCTATTTGAATTTATGAGTTGCTAATCTCTTAGCTAGGGCTGAGATGAAGCCCCTAATTTGAATTACTCTTGTCTATGTTGGATTTATTTTAATCTGATTGATTTGTTTCTTTCTCTAGTGTGCTTTCCTGAGATTTTCGTACGTCTCCATTATATGAGCTTAACCAAAGTCTAGATGTGGATGTTGTTTGGAATATTATTCTAGGTGCTTGTGTCTGACCATGAACAGGTTTCCTATAGAGGAAGAAACAGGAATCTACATCTCTTCATGGCTGACCATGGATGAAAAGATGCGATCCATATGCTTTAAGAGATTATACATTCTGTGTGCCCAACTAAGGACATAGAGTGTGATTTATTTATTTTTATATCAATTTGAATTAGAGTGAATCAATAGGTAAAATAAGGGTTAGGATAATTAGGGATGGATTCGAAAGTCCTAGTCTTCTCTTTGATTGGATTTTACTCGTTGCTATCGGTTATCCTTTTAGATTATGTTTCTTAATCACTTGCTAAACTATTTGTTGGATTAGTTAAGAAGAGTCTTAAATTTTGAATTGTGACAACCAGTCCTCATGGGAACGATCTCGTAATACGTACCATATCTACATCTAATTTGTATACTTGCGAGTTTAAAATCATTTAAATCAGATTGGTTTAAATAAAACGTCAAGTTTTTGGCGCCATTGCCGGGGATTGTTTCGGTCCAAATTGGATTTAGGATTCTTTCTTATCATAATTCATAGCATTAAGATTTTTCTAGTATTAGTTTTGGAAATTTAATTTATTTTTCTTTTTATTTTGTTTAAAGGAATTGAAGAAGAAAGTTGCTAAATAAGATTGTCTTCAAAAGGAAGAGCTCTCAAATCTTCAGACATCCATCATCTCTTTTTCCGGATTCTTTGTTCCAATTCTTATTTACATAGTTTTATCTTCTTTTTTTTTAGGATTTCATAATTTTTAGTTCTAGTTTTATTTCTCTTAGGTTGCATCTTAGTTTAGTTTAGTTTTCTTTCCTACATTGCAGTAATTCAGTTTATGCTAGGACGTAGATCTCTGAACATAGAACTATCGTCTTTTGATCCTGAAATAGAAAGAACCTTTCATAGAAGATTCAGAAACATCCTATTTTAAATGGCGGATGAGAATGGAATTAAAGCGCTTAGAGATTATTCAGCTCCTGTCCAATTTAATGGGCCTTCATGCATAGTGTCGCCAGCCACCACGGCGGCATACTTTGAACTGAAACCAGGGGTCATACAGTTATTATCGTCTTTCTATGGTTTTGACAAAGAGGACCCATATCATCATGTGAAAGAGTTTCTAGACATTTTCTCAACATTTAGGTTTCAAAACTTTTCAGACGATTCAATCCGTTTACGCCTTTTTCCTTTTTCTTTGAAAGATAAGGAAAAAGCATGGTTGAACTCTGTAGGAGTTGGGTCTATCACTACATGGGACCAACTATCTAAGAAGTTCTTAAACAAGTTCTTCCCTGTTCATAAAACGAATGCTCTCTGTAGAGAAATTACTAATTTCACACAAAAAGAGGGTGAACACTTTCATAAATGTTGGAAAAGATGGAAGGATTTACTTCTTAAATATCCACACCATGGTTTTGAGAAGTGGCAACAGGTTCAATACTTCTATGACGGTTTGACACCCCAACACCGTCGCATGGTTGATGCCACAGTGGAGGGTCATTCATGACCAAGAGTGATGTCGAAGCGTGGAATTTCTTTGAAACTTTCTATGAAAATTTTCAGGAATGGAACTACTTAAATAGAGGTGAAAGAAGTCCCCAACTACCGAAGAAAGGTGGTATATATGAGATAGGAGTCACTCCAGATCTTTACGCCAAAATTAATAGCTTGACACAGAAAGTTGATGCTCTGATGTTGAATAATGGACCTCCACAAACAACTCAAATCGAGTCATGTGTCATAAGTTCCAGTCCCGCCCATCCTACACAGTCCTACCCATCTGGTGCAGCATTTCAGGAATTTCTCTCTGAATAAGTACATGCTATGAACACTTTTTGAAAACCTGAGAATGATCCTTACTCAAACACATACAACCCAGGGTGGGCTAGACATCCAAATTTTTCTTGGGCAAAAGGACCACAACAAGGAGAACCATCTAGAAATCCTCTTTGCAACCTTACCCCCAAGTTGGCAATCAACAACTTCAACAGTTTCCGCAATATTAGCAGATTCCTCAACAATCACGGAAACCATCTCTTGAAGATACACTCAATCTTTTTATGTAGAGTTCTCTTCAATTTCAAAAAGACACTCAACAAAATTTCTTAGCTAACCAGCAAAGCTTACATGCAAATGCGCAATCTATTACCAAGATGGAAGTACAGTTGGGTCAACTTGCTGCCGCATTGAGTGATAGAGAGAACGGCAAGTTCCCTAGTCAACCTATGGAAAATCTAAAGGGATAGTATGAGATTGGCTTTAACTCAAACCAAGAACAATATCATGAGCAAGTCAAATCAATCATTACCCTTAGGTCTGGTAAACAGATTGAGAACAGAGTAGAGATGCCTAGGGGAGAATCAAATTCTAAATCAGAAGATCAAAATGAAGCGGAGAGACATACTAGTACATCTAAAGTTCAAAAGCACTCTGACCCTCTAGAAACCACTCTTGTGTCATCCTATGTGCCTAAAATACCTTTTCCTCAACGTCTGACACCAGTTAAGAAAGGAAACAACTTTAATGAGATATTGGAGATGTTTAAGCAAGTGCAACTTAACATTCCATTGCTTGATGCTGTCAAGCATGTCCCTGCTTACGCTAAGTTTCTTAAAGATTTATGTACTCAGAAGTGTAAGATGCATGTTCATATGAAGGTCTTCCTTGCGGAGCAACTCAGCTCCATGATTCAACATAACACCCCTCCTAAATTTAGGGATCCAAAAGCTCCCACCATTTCTTGTGTCATAGGAGATCATAAGATTGAGAAGACATTGCTTGATTTAGGGGCAAGCATTAATTTGTTGCCATATTCTGTATACGAGAAACTAGGACTGGGTGAGCTGAAACCCACTAAAATAATACTACAACTAGATGATAGATCTGTCAAGGTGCCCTGTAGTGTTATTGAGGATGTGTTAATCCAAGTTTATAAGTTTTATTTTTTAGTGAATTTCATCATCCTAGATACTCAGCCTGTACAGAATCCTACTAGTCAAATCCCAGTTATCCTAGGACGTCCATTTTTAGCCACATCCAATGCTATCATAGATTGCAAGAATGGAGTTATGAAGTTATCTTTCGGTAATATGAAGCTTAAACTCAATGTTTTCAATGCCTGACAACAACCGTCAGACTCAGATGATATACTTGAAGTAAATATGATTGAGAGTCTAGTGCTTGAATCTTTCCTTAACTCTTCTGAAGACACTTTTAAGACTTGCTTAGAGCATTTTACAGATTCAAATGATCCTCTGTTACAAGAAATAGTGAATGCCTTGCAAAATAATATCTCGGCAGTTGTCATGAATCGAGAGAACCTGTATTCTGAAGTACCTCCTTCCCCGGATCCTGAATGTTTTCCATTAAATGAGGAAGAGTTGAAAATTGAACTACAGAGTGAAACATCGGCGTTTGTTGAGACTAAACCACCTGCTACAATTTTTTCTGAATTTCATCAACTTGTAATCTCTGATTCATCATGGTGTACTAACTTCGAAATTTTTTTTGCCACAGGTGAATTATATATACTTTGGACACTTTAAATGATAAAAAGAACACTATATGCTGAGGTCCCTCAATTTCTCTGGTTATTAACGCTTCAAGACATCCAAGCCTACTGCAAAATGGGTTTTTGGATGATCTTGTTGAAAAATATTTTGAGAAATTTATCAAGATACTGGCCAATGGTCCATGATTACTTTCATTGTTTGTCTGGCTGAAGACATTAAACTTAGCGCTCCTGAGAGGCAAGCTAGCTTTTTCTTTTCATTTTTTTTTCCTAGTTAGTTAGTTTAATGTTTGTGGGTAACATTGCTGCAAACTCTCACGAGACTACAACTCGTCCACTAGGGGCAACCTAGGTGTTTAAAGGCTTATTGTATACGTTAAATGCAATCGAGAGTACCTGCGAAAGTGCTATAGGTAGGATTTTCTTTTTGTGATTTTATTTTTTGTGATTTTGCTTTTGTTGATTTCTCTCTTGTGCTGCTCGCTTTTACGTTGATATCTGTGGAAAGCCTCTTGATTCTTTCGTTCAGGTACTATCTTTCCATCACTCCTCTTTTACTTTTGTTGTTCCATGTACATTGCATGCTTATTTCTTTACATTGAGGACAATGTAGATTTTAGGTTGGGGGTGAGAGATTAGGTAACCTAATCAGTATTTTCTTGGTCTTGAGCAAAAATTGTAAAAATTTTTAAATTTTTTCTGGAATTTCTTGTGAATTTGAAGTGATTTTGAAGGATAGTTGTGATTTTAAAATTACAAGATACAGAATGTTGGGAATTTATGCCTCTGGAATTCTGTTATATGTTAGATTTCACAGTTAAGTTTGAATTGTTAACCCGTGATTAGAAGCTTTAAACATTGATTGGGTCATGATTTCGCATATCATATCTCGCTTACCCATTAAGGTTTCGGTTCGATAATTGAATGATTGACTTGATAATCACTAAACATGAAAGGAACCAGCTTGAAAAAAAATAAAAAAATTAGCATCAGTTTATAAGAAGAATTGAAAGGGTAAGTCGAATAATCTTCACCATAGGTTTGTTCCTTATAGGTGTAGATTCGATCCCCTATGGTTGACATTTGAAAAAAAAAATTTAGGTGACAAGTTTTCGCCATAGGTTTGCTCCCTATGGGTGAGGATTTGATTCCCCTCCTTGGCATTACTATTCATAAAAATATCAAAGGCTGATAGAATGAAAAGTTAATTGGTAAGGAAAGTGTTGGTTTTAGTTTTGGTTGTCACGAATTCCATTGTTAATTACCAGTGATAATATGAAATTGACAATTGGATCTTTTAATGATCGTAAGCCGAGATCGCACTATACACTCATGGAACTCAATGTTTAGAATTTTTTAATTAATGGATTAATATTGTGAACTTGATTATGAAGTTTACCATTAGTTTGATTCCAGGACAATCCTAGCTTCTGTTCCATACAAAAAAGAAAGAAAGAAAAAAGAAAAAAAAAGAAAAAAAAATTGCAACTTGGAAAATAGAACTAGTTAGCCATGCTGAGCCAACTTGGAACTCTGCAAGTCAAATAATTTAATTTTTAAATTTCCGAGAAGAATATAAGCTATAGGAAGTTATAATAGGTTGGGCTTGCTAGCCTTGCCCACTGCCACACTTAGAATTTTAATTTTGGATTAGTGCAGTGTAAGACCTGTATCTTGGTCCGTACCGTTCCTTAGACTTCTACGGTCTTACCGGTTGAATTCCGGCAACCTTCGACCCTTAACCGATATCGACGCGTGACCTTGATTCATATACCGTTAACCTGTATCGACTCAACCCAAGACCAATACCATAGCGACCGCGCCATCGCTGCGCTTCCGATGCCGTGACTTGCGCGCTGAGGCGATACCCTGGTCAAGAGATGTGGGCCAACGTTCGGTGCGAGAAAAACGTCACGCGTTGCAAAACCTAAGAGAATCTCTATGATGTGTCACATCAATCCCATCAATCCCATCAATCAATCAATCCATCAATCCATCACATGTCAAGTACACATCACTTTCACCTTCTCCCAAGCAAGCCACAAAAGTCTTCCATGCCCATACCTTTCTTACACAAATGCCTCAAAAGTCAAGGTTTTCTTACATCACCCATCATTCACCACATCCATCCATCACCTATCTCTCTCTACAACACTCTCTCTCTTTCTCATTTCTCATCTCATTCTCCCAAGCAAAGCTCCATACGTATGAGAGCTCTTCAAGCACTCCCAAAACTCTAAGTGTGACCCACCTTTCCTACCCCATGATCTCCCCATCCTAACCATCCATTCCCCATCTCCTCCATTGAAATCCAAGCTAAGCTGCTAAGGGACCCTTAGGAGCAAGAAGATCGGACGGTGGGTGTTTAATCATACTAGTTTTTCCTATTTTTGAGATGGGCCAAGTGAGGCCAACCGATCAATGGTTTGGATCTCACTTGGGACCCTAAGTTGTGGCCGATGGTCCGCTTTGATCATCATGATCATTCCATGATGGGGCCATTCTCCATGGACCCCATCATGATGTTTACTTCATTGCATTTGAGAGGTCATCTAGACCGTCCATATCGGTGGGAATGGATCTCCACCGTTGATTTTCGTTTTCGATGGTCTCATGTACAAAGGGATCTATTTAGTGTATGGTTTCTTACAAGGGAGGGCTCATAGTGGCGGAGCCCTCCATCACAATCATGTCCCACCCTTTATCTCTCTCTACTTCATTTTCTTCTTTCTTTTATCATATTGTGTTTGTGTGGCCCACTTGAATGGACCCCACCTTGAAGTATTTATTTTGTCCGGGCTTTCTTCAAGTGGGGCCCACCTTATATGTTGTACCCACTTCACCCATCAGTGGTGGCCCACCTCAACAGGGCCCACCACAGTGTATTTTTTTTTGAACCCAAAACGTCCAGCATCTAGGACGCTGGACGTCCCTGTATATAAAAAAAAAAAAAGAAAAGAAAAGAGAAGAGCTTTTGGGGTGGTCCCCTTATAGGCCCCACCTTAATGTTGGGGTAAGATCCAAGCCGTCCATCCTCTTGCCGGCCCCATTTTAACCGTTGAGTAGGAGAATGGGCCTGATCTGAGCATCTGGTGGGCCATAACATTGGGACCATTGGTGGTTACCATTGAGGAACTTTCTGACGTTTCTGTACATCCAAAAATCACAAACTCTGGACTCATTGGGACGGTCTCGAGCCACTGAACACAATGGGCAGAGTGGATCTATGAGATGCGGTCCCCAGGCATGAAAAACCCCGAAAAATTGGGTTTTCTATATTTTCTTTTAAAATAGTAAAGAGGCAGAGCCTCTCTGACGCTGCAAGCGCTGCAACAGTAGCTGTAGCAGGCGGGCGGGCGGTCAGCCAGCCACCCATGGCTACTGTCGTGGGCCCCACCATGATGTATATGTTCTATCCACGCCGTTCATGAGGTGGGTCCCCTCCTCAGGTGGGCCCCCTTCAAATTCTGGCCCAATCCACTGATCAGGTGGCCCACACCATAGGAAACAGTGGAGTTGAACCTCTACCATTAAAATTATTATTTTTAGGCCCGGAAGTCCTGGATCAAGATGAGATTTGTGTTTTCCCTTCATTTAGGTCTGAGTGACCTTATGAACAGTTGGGATGGCATTTAAATGTTACGGTGGGCCCCACATGGACCCACAGTGATGTATGTGTCCTATGTCCACCGTCCAGCAGATGGTGGAGCCCACAATGATGTACGTGTTCTCCTCAGCCCTTGCCATCCATCTATTTTGATCGTGGGGCCCCCTGTCACCTAGCAACAGCAAGTTTTATGGGTCCCACCACTATATATATATTATATTATATATACTATGTATATTTAATACTATATACTTTACAATATGTATATGATCGTGGGTCCAAGGTCCATATGACCTTTGAATATAATGGATTGCAGATTAATATTACAATGGGCCTAGGCCCATGTGACCTTATGAATAGTTTGGATGGAACTAAACATCATATTGGGCCCAGTTTAAATAGAAAATAAACACTATGTTGGGCCCAAGGTCTAATGGAAAATAAACATTTCAGTGGGCCTCTAGGGCCATGGGATTGGACCCATTTGATGTATTCCAAGGCCCATGGGATTAGGCCCATTTAATGTAATTTAAGGTCCATGGGATTGGACCCATCTGCAGTATGATAAAGCCCATGGGAGTAGGCCCATTTGATATGTATAAGGTCCTTGGGTCGAGAACCATTTGATGTAGTCTAAGGCCCACGGGTTATGACCCATTGCAATGCACATAAGGCCCATTGGTGCGGCCCATTAACGTGGCCCACTTGATGAATAAAAGGCCCATATGATATGGCTCATTTGATGTATTTAAGGCCCAATGGGATGTACCTAAGGTCCATTGCAATGTGTGATCCCAACCTGATTCATATAAGGATTTTCTCTACGGACTATACCTTGGGAGCAATGTTAGTTTGACGTCCATATTGCGATTGTAATGCTGGTTGGATGTTCACATTACGACTCTCCTTAGGGCCCATTATTAGGCCCATACTTATTGTGTATAGGCCGTCTAGGCCCATCTGCGTTGTAAGAATGGTTCATCACTTATTTACATGTTTAGTATAGTTTCATGACTTATGATCATATGCATTATATGTATGCTTGATATGAGAATTACCTGATCATAGCATATGTCTTCGGGCAGGTTGTTTATGAGCTCCCGGTTAGGCGGTGTTGCCCTACATGAGCGCACGATATGCGGAGGATTTGATGCATGACTGGATAGCGTGAATCATGCATATCGCATTTGTATGACATGGATATTGTACGCCCTAGCGACATCGAGGTCGTAGCTTCCACAGACGTATCGTGGTTGGCAGGATTGGATATCGAAAATCTTGTTCTACATGGGGTGCTATAGATATCCCTGAGTGAAAGTCCCTAAACCCTTATGGTACCAAGAGGTTGCTCCAACGTCTAGACCGAGTGGGTAGATGAGCGTTGAGTGCCAATTATTAGATGGTTGCGCTCTCCACTGTGTCGTGGTCAGTTGGAAGGGGGTGCGGCCTTACCCGCCCGAGTGTAGGGGGCAATGCTAGGCTGAGTCTGACCAGCTCAAGGAATGGGTCCGCTATCGACGAGTCGTGTCCGATATTGGCAGATGGATAGTGAGGTCTCTTCCACTTACCTTATTGTGCGCGATGTGACGGCGATCTGGTTTAGAGTGTACTAGACCCCGGTGATATCCCAGATTTGAGCTGTATTGATATGTGGACTTAGATGAGGATGGTATGCTTAACTTGCATCTTTCATCGCATAGCCTTGGTACGGATCATGATATTATGGATCCATCTGCATATTCCACATTACTCTGATATTGCATGATCATATTACTACCTTGCGCACACACTTTCATCACCTTCTAAGCTTTCTATAAGCCGATCGTTGCGTGCAGGTGACGTTGGGGAGCAGCAGCGTTGAGGCTGGAGCACTTGCAGATCATTTTTAGAGTTTTTATTCCTTACCATTGTATTTCCCTTTATGCTCATTGTACTTGTAAAGTTTTTGATCATAGTGAAAATGTAATGGAGTTCTTAGTTGTTGTTTGTGGGTTATGCCTTTAGTTATGCTTATTACGAATCAAACTGACATTGAAAATCCTCCTCGTAGCATCCCAGAATCGGAACCTGGCGAATGGGCGCTAGGACCCAAGAATGGGGTTCTACAGAGGCTGTCGGCGCCGGATTCGGAGATCGGAAATTTTGTGAACCCGGTTTCGGAGTTTGGGGCGTGACATGCAGTCATGCACAATGCACAACAAAAAATATCAAGTCGATAACTACTTGGATCCCCATTGGTTGATATTTGTAGGACAGTTGTTGTCCCCCTCTTAGTCATACTTCCAGTGTTAGAGAGTCAGGTATGCAAAAAGTTTACATGTATACTAGCACTGAAATTGTCCAACTAAATTTACCATAGAAGAAATACCGCATTGCATCTGTGATACTTCCTGGCCTTGAAATTGATATTGCAAAGTATATTTGTTCCGTTTGGAAATTTTTGGTGGGGAAATCAAACAGACTGCAATTACTTTTGTGGTCACATGAATTATATATCCTTATTTTGTCACTTTTTCATGTTTTTCTATGTACGCATGATTGGATCTCTAGGTTTAAGGATGTTTGCTGCTCTGCCATGTGTAGGATATCCAAACAGGGAAAAAGATGGGCCACATGATGAAGATCGCGTTCCTTGCAGTCCATTCAGAATATTCAAGGGAAAGACACCCACACGTATGGTCGACTAGATCAACCATTGATTTGACGGTGTGGTCTCTCCAACCCAATAAACCATACCAACATTTCCAAAGAATTTCGCAAGTAATTGAATGTTCCCATTTCTAGTCATAGAGTCGATACTTGTTACAACATCCCGAAAATCGGGGGGGTCGAGCAAAAACCCAACTCCCGAGTTTCAAAATGTTATTTATACAACATAGATATGTATGATTGAATGTTGTCTATGATAATGTATTAAACATGAGTGAGATTAAGCTAGAACAACATATCATACTCCATAGACAGTTAAATTAACAAGCGGAAGACTGTGATAGTATGTATAACATATATAAACTGTCGTATGTCTCCAGAGTGTGAACATGTTACCAGGTTATATACATACATGTATACTCCAAAAGTAAACCAAAAGGATATACATGAGTGTTCTAAAAATATAAAATGACAAGTGTCAAGGTATCTAATCAACCTCCCTGTAATCCAGTCAATCAGAACACACATGAAGGAGGAATTTTCCTCATCATCATCAAGTCCAGCTCCGCTTCTCATGCAGCGCCATCATCTGCAATCACAAAAAGGGACTGGTGGGTGTCCAGAAACACCATCCCGTAACGTGGGAGTGAGTAATCAACTCAGTGGGATAAGAGAGCAGAGATTAGCATGTTATCAAATTAATCATGCGATAATAGTAAAGTAGTAAATCAAACAATCCTAATACTGTTGTTAATACAATTATGACATGACGTGATGTATGCCCTCATCGACGATCTCCCTCATACGGCAACATCTTACGACCGCGGCATGCCACACTCCCTAGAGTGCTCCACATCTTCCAGGCACATGCAATGTTATGGTGATATGATTTTCGAGTTGTTATTAGTCCATTCAAACAGCAGGATTGGGAAACTAAGGTACTCCCTTGTATCAATCCCAACATAGATCCTGTCTAGGGTCGTCACTCCTAGTAATCTCATACGATGTATATTTTGTAGATCGCTGCAAGGGCTGCCAGGGCTGTTGCTCGCACTCGTTGCACCGCTCCCCCATCACCTTATCAATACAGGCCTACCGTACTCTACTGTAACGGAAGGGTCGTCGCCTCCCGTGGACTTAGAATACGCTCGCGGTCACTATAAAGGACTCGTTGCCTGATCAGTGTAGGCCGACAGCTAGAATATAGTGTCCCATACCACCATAATCTGCTCACGAGACTAGGTGCTCACTGGTCACTATGGGGAGGTTTGTGGCCCCAGCGTAGGTCGACAGTTCGACCACGGTGTCTCATACCACCATGCCCGGTTCATGAGTCTTCGTGGATCAAGGTACCATGGTTAACAGGGTTTACAATGGTAAGTTCAGTACCCTAGGTTCAAGCAGTTATGACTCATACAGGGTGAACATACATCGGCCAGTCGGGTTACTTGACAGGCTCGACTAGCGCGATCGCATCTTAAGTCGAATGACATGAAGTGCGTAAAACACTTCGCGTGGCCTAACTACTGCCACCAACTCCAAACACGACTCGCATTCATTGATGCATCGTTCGTGGCCAAGACTATCCAACCACGAATTCGATCGATTACCGACTGCCTGGACTAAGTATAGTCCCAAACAATTATGGAATTACATCAGCAATCTATGTAGGAGTATTGGAATTCAAATACAATCATGTGAGCATGTTAACACATGTTATAACATACAACTTAAATAAATCTTCAAGCACATATATTTCATGCATGTAATGAAATCATGCATATAGTCAACATGTAGGAAATCATTTAGGTCAACATATTAATTGAGAAATCAATCTCAAACTATTTCATAACATCATTTAATTCAATACATACTAATACAAGCATTTATACAAACACATATACTACACACTTAAGTCTACATATAGTATGTCGACCCGAAGTGCACAATTTGGCGAATCTCTTCGCCAGACTAATTATGCACGCATTCCTAACTTTCTACTGCGACAACAAACCATGTCAATCACATCAGTAAAATATGAATGTAATCAGTACTTCCTACAAATGACTAAAATGCCCTAAATCTCATATTCTTCGTTGATTTACGAAACAGGAAACGGATAGCATGTTGTACATGTCAAACGGCGATGTCGTCGATAATCTACTATTAAACGACATTGAAAGCGTTGTAAACTGTCAATCAAAGTGTCTAAAATCCTCACCTTTTTCTCCTAGAAGCGTATCAATTCGAACGGAGCGTATACGCTTCGTCTACGGCGAATAGGGAACCTAATACACAAGATCCATAAGCTACTTTGCTATGAAAACAAAGGAACCTCAAATCAGCAACTATTTAGGGTATTTGCTTACCTAGAATCTCGGTGTAATCGCCGGGAAAGTGATAGAGGTGCGTTGCTTAAGCACGTGCAACACGTAGCACAAGTAACAGGAAGAACTCTCCCACTCTCTCTCACAATCTCTCACCTTTTCTCTCACACAAGCTAGGGTTTCTAGAAAATTCGGATGTGTGAGAGAAGTGAGGGTTTCAACCCATTTTATAACCCAAAACATGCCCAAAATAGGCTTGGGAACAATGTTTACTTGGTGCCTAACCAAATTGGGGATGTTTCGGTCCAAAAGAGCATTTCTGGAGGTTCCCTGGCCAAATGCGGTCGGACTTAAGCTCATGTATACTGGATCTAACACTCATCCAGTTTTCAGACCGGTAGGGTTCTCAGATCGCACGTGGCGGTCCAGTTTCAGTTTAACGGTCATCGCACCAAGATCAGGCCTATAAGTCTCGTGATATGAAATAGAAATTTTTTCCGATCCAAGGGTGTAATTTGGCTGAATTCTGACGGTCAGAACGCTCAATACTGATGCGTCAAATCGTGTGCCAGATTTGAATTTCAAATTCCAATTCTAACCCTATTCTCACTCTCTTCACTCCAGGCTCAATGAAATAGCCTCTGAATGTCAGTTGGACTTGATTTTCGAAACGATTGCCAAGCCCAGCTAAGTGGTCATAACGGTCTAAGATGGTAGGTATCGGACTTTCGACGCGCGGTCTAGATCCAATACAAAGTTTCAAAGAGGTCTCGAGAATAAACCGGTTTAGAGTTTGATCCGAGGCTTTAGAGCATTATAGCACCATTGGTTCCACTCGCTTTGGGCCTTATAGAACGTATTTAAAGTGATCAGGGACTATTTCTCAGCTACTTTAGCGTCGCGCTAGCTAACTTACACTTATTTTCCAAAGGAATTAATCCTACGTGATTTCTTTGGCTATGGAATTGGGTTCTGAGCGATTTCTCAGGTGTTTTAGTTAACCCATTGCCTAAGGACGTCTAATCCCAGATTAGCCAAAATCTGGGGTATTACACTTGTTATCCATGATACACTCTCGGTTGATTGGAAACAAAGATGAGTTAATAGTCTTTGACAGTCTATCCAATAAAGAATAGCAGCACTGAAAATACGAATGCTTTTGGAGAAGTTTCCTTGTTTAAATTTTTGTAGTAAAGTTTCTTTATTAGGGAGCTTCCTATTTTGAGAGAATTTCTTAATTCGTTTCCATGCCATATTGTTATATTCACAGGTTGTGTTTTGGAAGTGGATTACCACAAAGATGTTGGGGCTAGTCACACAAACATCATTGTATCATTGGTCAATAAAAGGTAATATTGCAATTTTCTTATTGTACAAGGGTTCTCTTGAGCTTCATTCAGTTTCTCCTCACTTTTCTTTTTTGATAGATCAATTTATATTTTAGTTAGGAATTTCTATTACGTTGTTAAATTGCTGGCTCTAAAATTTACGACACTTTTAACTTATTTGTAGGTGATTTGAAGTTTACACTTTAGGTAATTAATTTTCATTATTATTTTTGTTTTAAATTGATGACAAATGCTGACAATTTAAGCTGTCGGTGAATGGCCGTCGTATTTGACGGTCAAAAATGCCGACCCTCAGCCATCGGAAACGCCGACGGTTTTAGCCGTCAAAGACGCTGGCACTCCACGAACCGTCCGACGGCTAAAAGCCGTCGGGGAAGGTCATTGCCGATGGTTTTTAGTTGTTGGTGTTGCCCTGTTTTTTAGTTAAAGGAAGCCCAGGATGAGAATGATGTGCATAATGCACCCCGCCTCGTATTCTATGAGATTATTTACGACCGGTGAGAATGAGCATACCTTCCTGCTAGATATTCTCATTAAATGTAGGAACTGTAGATGTTAAATCGGGGGTGATTCAACTCCTTAAGTTTCATGGACTAAAATCTGAAAGTCTATACTTGCATATGAAAGAGCTCGATGAGATAATATCTACATTACACTTCCTAAACGTGTTTGAGGACACAATAAGACTGAAATTATTTCCTTTCTCCTTGAAAGAAAAGGCTAAGTCGTGGTTATATTCTTTAAGACTGTGGTTCATTGGCACATGGGCTGAGATGACAAGGGAGTTCTTTAAGAAGTTTTTTTCATATCATAAAATGAATACATTAAGGAAAGCAATCATGAATTTTTCACAAAAAGATGATGTGACCTTCTTCCAATGTGGGAGTGATTTAAGGATCTCATAAATTCATGTCTACAACATGGCTACGAAACATGGCGGATAATGAGCTTTTTCTATGAAGGATTGACCTCATCCATGCGCCAATTTGTGGACATGTGTAATGGGGAATTCATGAGTAAGGAAGCCGAAGATGCGGGGGATTATTTTGATAAACTTACTGAAAACACACACTTATGGGATACCTCTTCAAGAACCACCACTTCTAAGCCTACTCAATCAAAGGAAATAGGAGGAATTTACGTTTTAAAAGAGAAAAATGATATAAATGCAAGAGTGGCCAAACTCACAAGAAAATTCGAGGCCATGGAACTTAAGAAGACAGAACTTGAAAAGGCTGTGGAAGTTGTTTGTGGTATTTATGCTTGTAACATACATATAACTAAGAATTGCCTAACAATTCCTTCTTTTCAAGAGATTGAATGAACAATCAAATGTCGTAAACAATTACTAAAGACCTTTCAGTGGACCCACCTCAAATACATATAACTCAAGTTGGAGGAACCATCCAAATTTCAGTTGGAGGAACGGACAAAACGGATACGCCTCAAGGGATCCTTAACCAATTTCTAAATCAAAGGCAACCTTAAGAGGATCCGGTCTTAAAACATATTCAAAATCAAGAGCTTTTTAACTAGGGTATGTTGCAAGCTTTTCATGACCTTATAAAGGCCATACAAGGGCTTGAGATAAAAAATTCGATTGGGAAGAGAGGGATCCTTCCGGCCCAGCCTCTTCCCAACCCAAATCCTCAATATGAAATAAGTGACCCAAGCTCTTCAAATCAGATGGAGTAGCTAAGTCTATCACCACTCTTAGGAGTGAGAAGATTATTGACAAAGTCATTCTAGCGAGGGCTAAAAATCCTAAGGACCCGGAAGAAATTGAGAATGATAGATCTAACAATGCCTCAATTGAGGCGGAACCGAAAAAAGTGAGTAAGCCGATTCCACCATTCCCCCAGCAGTTGATTACATCAAAACCTCTAGCTAACTCACATGATATTATAAAGGTGCTGAAACAAGTGAAAGTCCACATCCCTCTACTGGACACTGCGAAAAAAATCCCCTCCTATACCAAATTTCTGAAAGATTTATGTACAACCAAAAGATGGCAGAGTATTCAAATGAAAATTTTTCTGACAAAACAAGTGAGTGTCATCCTCAAGCAAGATATGCTAGAAAAATATAAAGATCCTGGTAACCCAACTATTACCTGTATAATCGGGAATCACCAGATTGAGCATGCACTTCTTGACTTGGGAGCAAGCGTTAATTTAATTCCTTTCTCGGTATACGAACAACTGGGTTTAGGTGAATTAAAACCCACCCAAACCAAATTATAACTTGTTGATTGTTTAGTCCATGTACCGAGAGGGATGATCGAAGATGTGTTGGTATAAGTTGACAAATTCTACTATCTAGTAGATTTTATCATCCTAGATACTTAACCCATCGTAGAAATGAGCACTCAGATCACTGTCATCCTTGGTTGCCCATTCCTTACTGCATCCAATGCCATTATCAATTGTAAGAATGGAGTTATGAATTTATCTTTTGGGAATTTGATGTTGGAGCTCAATATCTTTTTTCGACATGAGCAAACAGTCAGAAGATATTGGCGATACCAAAGATGTTAACTTGATTGATTCTTTCGTGGAAGATAGAGAACTCTTGACTCTATACTCTGACCCTCTAGAGACGTGCTTGGCCCACTCCCCTGATTTAGATGATGACACGATTAGGGAGATGAATATCATGCTTGATGTTGTACCATTACTTGAAGTTAACCGGTGGAGGCCACAATTTTAGACTTTGTCCCAAACTGATGTAGTACCTCTACCGTCCAGTCTCATAGCGCCAAAGTTTGACCTAAAAACTTTACCCACTAATCTTAAATATGTACACATAGGTCAAGATGAGACATACTCGGTGATGATTTTGTCCAACCTTGAGGAAGAACATGAGAGTATGCTTATTTCTACTCTCATTAAGCTTAAAGGAGCCCTTGGATGGTCGATTGCAGATTTTAAGGGAATTGATCATTTGATTTGTACTCACCGCATTCATTTAGAGGATAATGCGAAAACCTCCCAACAACCACAACGTTGATTAAATCCAAACATGAAGGAATTGGTTAAAGGAGAGGTACTTAAGTTATTTAATGTGGGTATCATGTACCCTATATCTGACAGTCAATGGGTGAGTCAAACTCAGGTGGTTCCTAAGAATTCTGGAATCACCATCGTAGCCAATGCCCACAATGAACTTATGCTAACTAGAGTCACTACTGGTTGAAAAGTGTGCATCGACTATAGAAAATTGAATACTGTTACAAGAAAGGACCACTTTCCTTCGCCCTTCATTGATTAAATTTTGAAAAGGCTAGTTGGTCATTCTTATTATTGCTTCCTTGACGGATATGAGGGTTATATTCAGATAGAGATGGCTCTTGAAGATCAAGAAAAGACAATATTCACATGTCCCTATGACACCTTTTCTTATCAAAGGATGTCATTCGGACTGTGTAATGTCCTCGCCACCTTTCAGCGATGCATGTTAAGCATATTTTCTAACTTGGTGAGGCAATATTTAGAAGTATTTATAAATGGCTTCTTTGTCTTTGGTCCATCCTTCAGCGACTATTTAGAAAATCTTAAAAATTTTCTGAAGTGATGCGAAAAAAAGAATTTGGTTCTAAATTAGGAGAAGTGTCATTTCATGGTTCCCAAGGAAATAGTTCTTGGACACATAATTCTAAGGGAATTAAGATAAAAAAGGTAAAAATTGATCTTATCTCTAACCTACCTTCACCTAAGAGTATATGTGACGTGCAATCCTTCTTAGGACACGTCGGATTCTATAGGTGATTCATAAAGAACTTTAGTCATCTCTCTCATCCTTTATGCAATCTACTTTAAAAGGATGTACCTTACGAGTGAACTAAAAATGCCAAGAAACTTTCACTAAGTTCAAGGGCATGTTGACTACCGCACCTATCATGCAACCACCCAACTGGAGTATACCTTTTGAGATTATGTGCGACGCATCTGACTATGCTATTGGGGCGATGTTAGGTTAGAGAAAGGAGAAGAAGCCCTATGTGATTCACTAAACAAGTAAAACTCTAAATTATGGCAAAGTAAACTACTCTTCTATGGAGAAGGAACTCTTAGCTATAGTGTTCACTTCGGACAAATTTTAGTTTTATTTGATCGAAGCCAAGATCATCATCTACACTGATCACATGACATTGAAGTACCTTCTTTGTAAGAAGGATACAAAACCTCGCCTATTAAGATGGATCCTTCTACTCCAAGAATTTGACATATAAATACGAGACAAAAAGAGAGTGGAAAACGTAGTGGCTAACCATCTCTCTAAGCTTGATCTTCCCAATTCCCTTGAGCCGACACCAATTAATATATGTTCCCTAATAAACAATTGTTTAAACTCTCTCAATTACCTTGGTTTGTTGAAATTGCAAATTATCTTGCCACAGGTTTCATACCAACATATTGGACTGTGTAAGATAAGAAAAAATTCTTCGCTGAGGCACGTAAATTTTTTTGGGATGACCCTTACCTATTTAAGTATTGCCCATAACAACTTCTAAGGATACGTGTGCCAGACAATGAACATTAAAGTATTATCTGCTTTTGTCACTCTCAAGCTTGTTGTGGTCACTTTTCTTCTAAAAAGACAACGACTAAAATTTTGCATTGCTCCTTTTACTGACCCACTATGTTTAGAGATGCTCATGAGTTTTGTAAAGCTTGTGAGCGTTGTAAAAAATTGAGAGCAATATTGGCTCATCGAAATATGATGTCAGTAAACCCCATTCTGATCATTGAAGCATTTGATTAATGGGGCATCGATTTCATGGGGGCATTCCCTCAATCCTTTGGGAATTTGTACATTTTGTTAGCAGTGGACTATGTCACTAAGTGGATTGAAGCGATCCTATATCGGAACAATGACCATCGAACGATTATTAGAATTTTTAAAAGAAACATCCTTTCCTAGTTCGTAACGCCTCAGGCCATCATTCGTGATGGAGGTTCATACTTTTGTACTAGTCCATTTGAGAATTTAATAAAGAAATATGGCATCTCTCATAAAGTGAGCACTCCATACCATTTACAGACAAGCGAGTAAGCCGAAATTTTCAACATGGAAATTAAACAAATTCTGGAGAAAATGGTTAACCCTAACCGTAAGGATTGATTAATCCATTTGATCGATGCTTTATGGGCTTACCGTACAACTTTTAAGACACCCCATTGGAATGTCTCTCTTTAGACTCCTTTATGGACAAGTTTAACACTTTTTTGTGGAGCTGGTGTAACACCCTGAACTCTTCAATACTCGAGTATCGAAAGTTCTCGAGTGTTACCATAAAGTTTAACTTAATATGAACATGTGTACGATACCAATCTAGATGTCCTAACATTACATTTATTCTCCAATGTGAATATGACCATTGGGAACGATCGTCGTCTATGGATTAAGACATCTGACCATTGATTTTAAGGCAGGACCATAATATACCTAAGTATCCTTGCTGCTCATCATAACCAACCACTCAGTCAAATATTCACTGTAAGATAGAGACATTTAACCGTCCACTTTGATTTTGAACCACCCGATCATAGTAAACTAGCTACTCGATCTCTACATCCGCTCATACACTCATCAAGTTGAGATTTTGATTCGTTCATCTTGTTCATCACCTATGAATATGCTTAACCTATCATCGGAACTACAATCTGAAAAACTTACATATATAAACAAGATACTTGAATTTAATGATATACATGTTCTACCTCTAATCAGTTTAGAAACCCACTTTATGTCTATCCGTTTACGAAACTAACTGTACATCCACCTACATACATGGTCAAGGTGCTAACCATTAAGTTTCCTTATTTTTAGCAACTCATCCTACTGTCTGTCATGTTTGGATTCGCTAAACGGGCCATACGAACATTGAGGTAAACCGATCCTCCACGATCTTAGGGTATAGGCCCAAACTACATGGTAATTTGTCAATTAGATGTGCACAAATGCTATTTTAGAAATTTGAAGCGTGTTAGCCATTAAAAGAGCATCTTAATCATCCTTGAGAGATCAGGGCCTAAACTGAGGCGTTACAAAAAGCATGAAAAATAACAAATAGTGGTGAAGTTTCATCACATCTGGATGGTCCAGTTAGTAGGTACGGACAACAGAAGTTACGACTATGAAAAATGGTAAATTTATTATTTAAAACCCAAAACCAAAACTAAACGTAAACAATAGCATGCATCTTGGAGTTTTCACATGATATGGAAACCCACGTGTTCTTACAAGATGTGGCCCACCCAATGCTTAGATTTGCTTCATATTTAGGCTCGTGGCCCACCATGACCTACTAAATCTAATGAATGGATTGGATTTCATAACAAAAAGCATGATGGACCCCACCTTCACCCCAACCACTCACGAAGCCAAGAAGTTACGTGCATTGCACGTAACTACTTCCTATAGTAGCTTGCTCCAATGGCGAGCATCGTCTGCCCACCGAATGATCGTGTGGGCTACTCGAAACTCGGAATTACTACACATTTTGGCCCATGGCCTAACATTATCCTACAAACATGATGGAGGGAATGAATTTTCTGAAAACCATGATAGTGGACCCCACCAAATAACAGAAATCAGCCCATAAGTGGAAATTTAGCCGCTGTAATAGCGGTTGATGAAACCGGTTCGAAAGAGGGAGTTCCTTACTAGGAAACTTCCTACGTTTGAGGAGATTTGAGCCGTCTAACCAGCTAGAGAGAGAATTCCGACTCCAAGGGAAGAGTTCCAGGATAGTTCGCAAGATTCCACCACGCTGGATAAGCCGAGATACTTGGACTCGGTTGCGGAAAACCACACACAACACAACTCAGTTATAACCATCGATCAAAGCAATTGGGGCATTGGATTTGTGGGACCCATAGGCTCTCTATGATCCAATCTGAACACTCCAACAGTGGGGATGGGATGAAATAGCCCCTCAATACCAATCCACCATTACCGAGGAAGCATGTTGAATCCACAGGGACTAATCTCGTGTGTATTTTGAAAGTAACTAGAATCAAAACTAGAAGAAGATCTAAGTCTAAATTGAGAATAGAAGGAAGTAATTGTGAAGTATTTAATTGGAAACTTAAGAATTCAAAAGTGGAAATATATTTCCTTATTTGATTTAAGGAATATAATTGGAATTGGAGTCATATCCTATTTAATTGGAAGATATATCAATAAGATTAGATTTGAACTTCTGTTGACCTAATTCTCAACGGATGACAGTTGTGAAGATTGGCCATCATCTAACCATGCCCAGGAGATAATGACAAATAATAGGATATACTAATCCCACAACATAACATAAGAGAATTATGAAGATTAGAAGATATTCCATCACCTAGCCATGCCCAAGGGATGATGGTGAACAATAAGACTTTCTAACTTCACAAATTTAAATCAGGAAAAGAAGATACTCAAAGCTATTGCTGATTTATTGTAATTTGAGACACAACAAACCATTAAAAATGAGAAGTATTCCTTAAATATCAAATTAGAATCAAAGAAGTTCAACCAGAACAAGAACCAAAGAAGAAAAACATCCCAATCACGCTATAAGTTTCGCCCCTTAGCCCGAGCTAAGGGATTTAATTAACCATAGATATGATTAAACTAAAATCTCTTAAATAAAACATAAAAATCAACTAAGGAAGAAGAAGAAAAACTCTCGAACGGCGGCTCTACCCTTTTTCTTCACTCCTTAAACCCTAGAATATCCATTGGAGCATTCCAGGAACTCCTATTTATTGCTGCGGAACTCAAACTTTTACAATGAATTGGAACAATCCGGAAACTGCCTCAAATTTACGGAGTCCACACAGAATTTGCGTAACCATAAGGCTAGCCTAAGAAGAGGTTCGGCTATCCGATCAACACTCGGGCTAGCCGAACTTCTGGAAGTTTCAAAAGATCATGTCGCTGGATTTTCGGCCGAACTTTCTTAGGGTGGTCGAACCAAAACTCGGGCTAGCTGACCGACACATTAAATCTTGGATTCTCCTCATTCCTCACTTGGTTTCCTTGGATCTTTGACACGTGAATTCTTCAATCTTGGTCTCCTAAGATCCCTTTTTTGCTTTGGTGATTCTTGAGCACTAAATCCATGCTTTTAGTATTGTTTTCAATCTAAGCTCTCAGATTCACCTTATAACACAAACATGTATAAAGTATACTATTAAGCAGTATCATGTTCATAAAACCAGGATATAAATGGGAGAAAAAATGCAATATTTGAGTCTCAACACACTCCCTAACCAACATTTTGCTAGTCCCGAGCAAAAACATGTGTAAAATAATCTTCCAACTTCAAAGTTCAAAACCTTTTCCAGAAAATAATTTTTTGTGCAATCAAGTATAAATGAGTAGAATCAAGACAAGAACTTGAGATTTTGAAAACCTAGAGCCGAATCACATAAGTAATCAATCAAATAGGTTCTTTATCAGTTTTAAATTCATAAATTCATGTATTAAGCTTTTCCAATGTGCTTGGTGAACATCAACTTACTTCCCATGAACACACTATCAGTTCATAATGTTAGCCATGTTCATCATATCAAAATTAATTAAAAACTCAAGTACTGATTTCTAACATATCCCCTTTTTCCTTCATTTTTTAGTTTTTGATTTTATATTGATGGTCGCTTATTTATTTATTTATTTATTTAATTTTTTTTTCATTATTCATTCCTTTTCAGACATTAAATCCTTTTCAGAGACCTTTTTCATTCTCCTCAGAGATGTTGTCATTCTTCATTCTTTTCATCATTCATGGCCCTTTTGTCGATCTCCTATTTTTTAACTGGTTTTTCATTTTTTAAGGTAAATATAATTTTACAGACCCAATTCTCAACATCTATCAATGATTCATATGCTACCAATCAGAAATCCTAGCATATCTCAAGGAAGTAACTTAAATGTGTTTTATGATTTAGATTAACATGATATACAAATTTCCTCTTAATCATTTAAGAACCTTAAGTGGTAGTTTACTCGGGTGATTAAACTCCAACAATTCAAGATTCAATCTTCATCTTATTATCCTACTCACGGCATTCTTAATTACACAAATTATCACTTCCAAACAAGTTTTAGTTTGAAAATTTTAAAAATTTCACAATTTCTTCTCAAAACTAAACAAAATACTCATTAGTTTACCTAATCCACACCCCCAACCTAAAATCTACATTGTCGCCAATGTAAAAGAATTAAACATGTAATGCATATGAGACAACGAAAAGAACGGAGTGGTGATGGAAAGATAGTACCTGGAGGAAGGAAATTCGAAGATTTTGCACAAATCTCAGTATAAAATGGGTTAACACAAAATAAAACTAAACAAACTAGAAGCAAACTACCCTAGTCTTAAAATCTTATGAAAAAAATGAACTTAGCTATACTTACATTAGATTAGGAGATCAATCCTAATATATATGATCAGTCAGAGGCATGGACATGTCCTCTGAATCAAATTTCTCAACAAATGGCTTTAAACAATGTCCATTTATTTTAAAAGCATTGCCATTGTTTGGATTCTTTATCTTAATGGCCCCATGAGGATAAACATTAGTAAAGTGAAATGACTAATCGAAGCTTACTCGGAAAAAATATGTGACCGAGAATGTTCCTGTCATGGAACACCTTCATCTCGTCCTTGTAAATTCTCGAGCTATCATATGCATAATTTCAAATTTCCTCAAGTTCATTCAATTACAATTTGCGTAACGAGCCAGCGTTGTCCAAATAGAAGTTCAAATTCTTAACAGCCTAGTAGGCTCTATATTCCAACTCCACAGGTAAATGGCAAGATTTCCTGTAAACAAGTCTAAAGGGAGACATTCCAATAGGAGTTTTAAAGGTTGTACGGTAAGCTCATAAAGCATCGGTTAATCAAATTTACCAATCTTTTCGGTCAAGGTTAACCGATTTTATTTTATTTTTTCAAAATGTGTTTAATATTTTATTTTTTAAAATGTGTTTAATGTCTTTGTTGGAAATCTTAGCTTGTCCACTTGTTTGTGGGTGGTATGAAGTGCTTACCTTATGAGAGATGTTATAATTCTTCATTAAGTTTGCAAATGACATATTATAGAAATGTGAACCTCCTTCACTAATGATGGCTCAAGGTGTTCCGAACCGGGAAAGGATATTCTCTTTTAAAAATTTAATGACTGTTTGATGGTGATTATTCTGACATGGGATTGATTCGACCCATTTAGTGGCAGTCTACTACTAACAAAATGTATAAATTCTCAAAGGATTGGGGGAATGGTCCCATGAAATTGATGCCCCAGCAATCAAATGCTTCAATGACCAGAATGAGGTTTAGAGGCATCATATTTCGACTGGACAATGCTCCCAACTTTTAACAACTCTCACAAGCTTTGTAAAACTCATGAGTGTCCTTGAACATAATGGGCCAGTAAAAGCCGCACTGTAAAATTTTAGCCATGGAATTTTTAGTCAAAAAGTGACCACCACAGGCCTAAGAGTAGAAGAAGGAGATGATACTTTGGTGTTCATTGTCTGGCACACAACTCCTTAGAATTTAATCTGGATAATATTTAAATAAATACAGATTGTCCTAGAAGAATTTGCGTACCTCGGTGAAGAATTTCTTCTCATCTTACGCAGTCCAATGTGTTGGCATGAAATTTGTGGCAAGATAATTAACAATATCAGCAAACCAAGGTGAGTGGGAGATTTTAAATAATTGCTCATCAGGAAACATATCCTTTATAGGTGTCATCTCAAGGGAATCAGGGAGGTCAAGTCTCGAAAGATAGTCAGCCACTACGTTTTCTACTCCCCTTTTATCTTTTATTTCCAAATCAAATTCCTGGTGGGGCTTAGCATCATTCTTATAAAGAAGGTACTTGAGCACTGCATGATTAGTGTAGATAATGATCTTAGATCCCATTAAGTAGGATCCAAATTTATCCAAAGCGAATACCACGGTTAAGAGTTCCTTTTTCGTAGTAGAGTAATTCACTTGGACAGGATTTAGAGTTCTACTTTTGTAATGAATAATATAGGGCTTCTTTTCTTTTCTTTTTCTTTTTGGCCTAACACCGTCCAATAGTATAGTCAGACGCATCACACATTATTTCAAATGGAATACTCCAATCGGGTAGCTGTATGGTAGGTGTGGTAATCAACATGCCCTTGAGCTTAGAGAAAACTTCTTGGCATTGCTCAGTCCACTCATGTGGTACATCCTTTTGAAGTAGACTATATAAAGGATGAGAGAGGTGACTAAAGTCCTATATGAATCTTCTATAAAACCCAGCGTGTCCTAAGAAAGATCGCATGTCTCGTATACTCTTAGGTGGAGGTAAGGTAGAGATAAGATCAATTTTAGCTTTATCTACCTCAATTTCATTGGATAAGATGATATGTCCAAGAACAATTCCCTTACGAACCATGATATGACACTTCTCCCAATTTAGTACCAAATTCTTTTCCTCACATTAATTAAACACATATTTAAGATTCTCCAAACAATCGCTGAAGGATAGACTAAAGATAGAAAAGTCGTCCATGAAGACCTCTAGATATTTCCCCACTATATCAAGAAAAATACTCAACATGCATCGTTGAAAAGTGGCAGGGGTATTACATAGTTTGAATGACATACTTTAGTAAGCAAAGGTACTAAAGGGGCATGTGAATGTAGTCTTTTCTTAATTTTCAAGGGCTATCTCTATCTGATTGTAGCTCGGATACCCGTCAAGGACGCAATAGTACGAGTGACTAACTAGCCTTTCCAAAATTTGATCAATGAAGGGCAGAGGAAAGTGATTCTTCCTCGTGATGGTATTTAATTTCTTGTATTCAATGTACATTCTCTAACCAATAGTAACTCTAGTTGGCACGAGTTCATTGTTGGCATTGACTATTATGGTGATCTGGATTTCTTAGGAACCACCTGAGTTGGACTCACCCATTGACTATAAGATATAGGGTATATGATACCCACATCCAATAGTTTAAGTACCTCGGCCTTAACCATTTCTTTTATGTTTAGATTTAATTTACGTTGTGGTTGATGGAAGGTCTTTCCATTATCCTCTAGATAAATGTGGTGATTACAAATCAAATGGTCAATTCTCTAAAGGTCTGCAATCGACCATCAAAAGGCTCATTTATGCTCAATGAGAGTAGAGATAAGCATACTCTCCTGTTCTTGCTTAAGGTGGGAAGAAATTACCACCGGATATGTCTCATCTTGACCTAAATGGACATATTTCAAATCAGAGGATAAAGGTTTTAAGTCAAGCTTCAACACTTTGAAGCTATATGGTAAAGACACTACATTAGTTTGGGGTAATTTCTCAAATTGTGGCCTCCACCGGTTAACTTTAAGTACTGACAAAATATTAAGCATGACATCCATCTCCTTAATTGTGTCATCATCTAAATTATGGGAGTGGGCCAAACACATCTTTAAAGGGTCAGAGGCTAAGGTTAGAATTGTTCTATCTTCCACGAAAGAATCAATCAGGTTAATATCGTGGGCAACATCATCATCCTCTGCCTATTTATCCATATTAATTGAGCTCTAATGTTGTAAGACCCATATCCTAGCCTGTACTATTCCGTAGGCTTACGCGGTCCTTTCGGTCGAATTTTAGCAACCTTCGACCTATATCCGACGTTCGTGCTTGATCCTAAGCCGAGTCCTGCATATCAGAGTCGGCTCGACCCGAAACTTGTATCATTGTGACCGCATTGTCGCCACGGTTTCAACGCTGCGTCTCGTGCGTCGAGACGATACCTAGGCCAGGAGATGTGGGCCCGCGTTCAATTTGAGAAAAACATCATGCGTTGTGAATTTTGGGAGAATCTCTACAATGTCCCATTAACCAATTAATCAAGTGTACACCATATCTCAAGTACATCACCCATACCCCATGCCACCTCACCCCCTATAAGTCAACTCTCTCTCTCTCTCTCTCTCTCTCTCTCTCTCATTTACATAATTTTCAACCCAACCCATGCCTTAGAATAACCATTTCACCCATCCCTCTTCTCCATCATTCCTCTCTCTCTCTCTCTCTCTCTCTCATTTTCAAAATCTATCTCCCAAGCAACCATGAAGGGGTGGACGTCCATGGGAGGGAAGCCATGTGTGGCCCACCTTCCTACCACCCAATCCCACCCCCTAAAATCAATCTCAACCGTTGAATTTCATCCATTGGAGCTCTAGCATGCTTTGGCGGAAGGAGGAAAAGATCATAGGTGGGTGATTTTTTTGTATGATTTTGATGATTAGAGGGCCCACTTATGGTGGGACCCACTTGATGTATGCATTGTATGGAGGGACCCATAGTGGCAGGGTACCTCCCATCTCCACCGTCTCTTTCCCTCTCTCTCTCTCTCTTGATGACCGTGTGGCCCACCTGATGCATGTGACCTTACCCACGCAGTCCATTGATGTGGACCCCACCGTTCATGTGGGTGGTACGTGCATTGTCCAGCAGTGAATCACTGCTGTACATGGATTGTTGGACATGGGAAAAACACAAATATCAGCCTCCTCTAAAGCATTTGGGTCCACACGTGTGGACCCATCTCAGTTATATGTGGTCCATACACATGGGACCCACCTTCCATCCCAACCAACCATTCGTTTGAACGGTGGTCCCCACCATTTGAAGTGGGTTTCATCCACGTGGTGCATTCCTTGCCACAACAGTAGCTACTGCTATTGACGTCAGTAAATGGGTGGGGCCCAACTCCTGTGACATTTGTAATATCCAAGTTGCCCATTTGGTTGGGCCCATCTGCTGACTGACGTTAGCAGGTTATACAGGTCCCACGTGATGTTTGCATTACATTCAAACCGTCCATCCATAGGCGCCTTCAAATCTCAGGTGGAATATGACAATGCCAACACCTGGATGTTGTTGCTTGTTATAATATAATATAATATATGTTTATATATATATCTGGTGGGACCAACGTGGGACCCACCCTGATGTATGTATCAACACACCGTCCCTCCATTTCTCTAGATAAGCAGTGGAGACATTGATGTCCACCGTTGAAACTTTTCCAGGGCCCATCTTGATGTTTATTTTCCATCTAATCTGTTCACAGGGTCACGCAGACTTGCATGTAGGGAAATACAAATGGCAGCTTGATCCCTGGCTCCTGTGGGCCCCACTATCATTAATCAGTGGAGATTGAACGACTATAAACGGGTGGGGACTCACCTTGATGTATATATTATATATTATATATATTCTCCACCGTCCAGCAGCTGGACAGTGGAGCTTGCCTTGATTAGCATGGAATCCACACAGTCCACGTGGATTTTGGGGCCTGCCCCACTTAATGTATATATTATCTCCGACGGTGGGACCCACCTTGCATGTGTGATACGTGTAGGGTGTGGGGCCTACCATGATGCGTGTTGTATCCATCCCGTCCATTACGGATTGGGTAGGTGTACCTCCTACCAGTAGCACCACACTGCTGTGCTGGCGCAGCAGGCTCTGCGAGCCTCATCATGAGGTATGTATTATATTTCGTCCATCTGTTTTGGGACTAGGCGCCTATCCCACATGTGTGGGTAGGTGGACCCCACCTTAATGTATCTGTTTTACATCCACGTTGTCCGCCCATTTTAGGTTATGTGGGCCCCTACCTTGATGATGTGTTGTATGCCACGCCTTCCATTTGTGTGGTCTACCTTGATATATGTATTTTATTTACATGTTGTCCGTCCGTGGCCCACCTTGATGTATGCATTCTACATTCATGCCATACATCTGTTTGCTGCATGTGAAGCCTACCTTGATGTATGTTTGTATATCCAGCCATATGTCCAGTTGGGCTGGACGTGGCCATCATGCCGCATTTATTTCATTCTTGTCGTGCGGTATAGTTGGATGTGTTGGATACTCGCAACGCCCAAGACAGTGGTCCACCCTGATGAACTCATTGCATATCCAGGCTACCCATCCATTTTTCCTGGATTATAGGCTGTCCATTGGGCTCATTTTGGTGGTGCAACAGTCCCACTTTGAGGCATTCATTATAGGCAATCTGTCCACCGAATTTCCTAGGTTATAGGCTACCCCATTAGGCCCACCTTGAGATGCAATGGGCCTATCTTAATGTATGTGTTATAACCACGCCGTCCAATCCACTGGATGTGCGGCCCACTATTGTATGTGTTGTTCATCCATGCCGATCATTTGGTGGGCCCATTTCAAAGGTGCGGGCCCACCAATTTTAAATTTGAGGCCCATTGGTGCGGCCCACTTGATGTATTTCTGGCCCATGGGCAAGGCCCGATGTCACGCCCCAAACTCAGAAATCGGGCTCACAAAATTCCCGATCGTCAAATCCGGCACCGACAGCCTCCGTAAAATCCCATTCTCGACTCCTAGCGCCCATTCGTCAGGTTCTGATCCTAGGATGCTATGAGGAGGATTTTCAACGTCAGTTTGATTCGTAATAAGCATAACCAATGGCATAACCCACAAACAACAACCAAGAAATCCATTACATTTTCATTATGATCAAAAACTTTACAAGTACAATGAGCATAAAGGGAAATACAATAGTAAAGAACAAAAACTCCAAAATGCTCTGCAACGTGCTCCTGCCTCAGCGCTGCTGCGAACTAACGTCACCTGCACGCAACAGTCGTGCATAAGCTTATAGAAAGCTTAGAGGGTGGTGAAAGTGTGTGCGCAAGGTAGTAATATGATCAGGAAATGTCAAAATAATGCAGAATATGCAGATGGAACCATAAGATCATGAGCCGTACCAAGGTTATGCAATGTAAGACATGAATGGTATCGGCCATCCCAAGGCCATGCGATGTGCAATGCAACTCAAGCATACAGATCCTCATCTATGTCCACACATCAATACAGCTCAAATATGAAATATCACCGGGATCTAGTACACTCTAAACCAGATTGCCACTACATCGCGCGTAATAAGGTAAGTGGAAGAGACCTCACTATCCGTCTGTCAATATCGGGCGTGACTCGTCGATAGCGGACCCATTCCTTGAGCTGGTCAAACTCAGCCTAGCATTTCCCCCTACTCTCGGGCGGGTAAGGCCGCACGCCCTTCCAATCGACCACAACACAGTGGAGAGCGTAACCGTCTGGTAATTGACACTCAACGCTCATCTACCCACTCGGTCTAGACATTGGAGCAACCTCTTGGTACCATAAGGGTTTAGGGACTTTCACCCATAGATATCAATAGCATCCCATGTAGAACATGATTTTCGGTATCTAATCCTACCAACCACGATGCGTCTGTGGAGGCTACGGCCCTGATGTCGCTAGGGCGTACAATACCCATGTCACACAAATGCGAAATGTATGATTCACGCTATCCAGTCATGCAACAAATCCTGCGCATATCGTGCGCTCATGTAGGGCAACACTGCTTAACCAGGAGCCCATAAACGACCTGCCCGTAGGCATATGCTATGATCAGTCAATCCTCATATCAAGCATACATATGGTGCGTATAATCATGGGTCATGAAACTATACTAAACATGTAAATGAGTGATGAACCATTCTTACGACGCAGATGGGCCTAGACGGCCGAAACACAGCAAGTACGACCCAGTAATGGGCCCTAAGGAGAGTCATAATGTGGACATCCAACCAACATTACACTCGCAATGTGGACGTCAAACCAACATTGCTCCCAAGGCACGATCTTTGTAAACATCGGTACTTAGTCTGTAGTGGATTTACACATTGCAATGGACCGTAGGTTCTTCCCATTGGACCTTACATATATATAAAATGGGCCATATCTTATGGGCCTTCTATTCATCAGATGGGCCACATAAATGGGTCATACCAATGGATCTTATGTGCATTGCAATGGGTCAAAATCCGTGGGCCCTGGACTGCATCAAATGAGCTTAACTCATGGGTCTTAAAGGTAACGAATGTGCCACAGCAATTGAACCCCATATGTACGCCAAATGGGCCCTAACCCTTAGGCCTTGCATGCATATCAAAGTGGGCCTAAACCCCTAGGCCTTACATATATCAAATGGCCTACTTCCACGGGCTTTAAAATTTTAAGAAAAGGGTCCAATTTCATGGGCCTTGAAGTACATCAAATGGGCTTAGTCCCATGAACTTGCAACATATCAAGTGGGCCTAAGTTCTTAGGCCTTAAATGAATCAAATGGGCCTAGCCCATAAGCATTTCATAAATCAAATGGGCCTAGCCCATAGGCCTTTTGAAATTCAAATGAGCCTAGCCCATAGGCCTGTTACAAATCAAATGGCCTAACCCATATGTGAGTGGCCCACCCAACCAATAACATCATGCTTTAAAAATGATCCCACCAAGGGGATGGACGGCCTGGATGCATCACGTGCATCATGGTGGGTCCCACTGTCGCTGGACAGTGAGGACCACACATACATTCCAAGGGCCCCACCGTCCGCTGGACGGTGGGAGAGCAGATACATTACGGTGGGTGGACTTGATACACATGCATCATCGTGGGTCCCATGTGGGGCCCACTGAATTTCTTAGATGCCATCCAGTCCGTTCATCAGGTCCCTCGTGCCTGGATAAAGGGAAAACATAAATTTCAGCTTGATTCAAAACTTCTGTGGGCCCCAAATAAAATTTCAATGGCAGACATTCGATTCCACTGTTTCCTGTGGTGTGGGCCACTCGAGTTCTGAATTGAGCCAAAATTTGGAGGGGACCCACCTGAGAAGGGGGCCCACCTCATGAACAGATTGAATGACAAACAAACATTACGGTGGGGCCCACACGCAGGGCCGTGGACCCCTGCGTCCGTCCACCCGCCAGCATGGCTGCACACAGCAGCGTGCACTTACTGCTGTGTCAGGGGAGGCAGAGGGCCTGCCCCTTTCAAAAACCAGAAAAAAACTATTTTCTGATGGTTTTTCGCACGTGGGGCCCACTTCACAAAAATCTTCCCCATTTATTACGTTTAGTGGTACGCAACAGGCGAAACGAGTCCGAAGTTTGAATTTTTATATGCTTAGGAAATGAAATAAAATAAGAAAATGGTATTTGAAAGGTGAGGATGAAATTTTTAACGCTAAGGCCCACCAGGTGATTGGATTAGTTCTAAATCTTGGCCTAACGCATGAAATTAGGCGGAAGATGGGATGGACGGCGTGGATTGATTACATACATCACGGTGGGGCCTAAGCAAGGGGACCACCAAAGGTCTCCTTCTTTTCTTCTTTCCCTTTCTTTTTTTTTTTTTTTTTTTTTTTAAAATGTCCAGCGTCCCAGACGCTGGACGGTTGGGTTTTCTTTAAAAAAATTACATTGGGGTGGGCCCTGATGAAGTGGGCCACCACTGAGGGGTGGCGTGGGCACAACGTATATGATGGGCCCCACTTGAATAACTCTTGAACAAAATAATGTCTCAAGGTGGGGTCCATACAAGTGGGCCACACAACCCTATAATAAAATAATATAAAAATAAATGAATAAATGAATAAATGAGAGAGATGGAGAGAAAGAGAGAGATGGAAGGTGGGACACGCGTGTGATGGAGGGACCCCGACACTATGGGACCTCCCTTGCAATAAATCATACAACAAGTGGGTCATTTAGCATAAGGGACCATCAAAACTTAAAATCAACAGTGAGGATCCTTTCCCCACTAATATGGATGGTCTAGATGACCTTTCTAAATGAAATAAACATCATGATGGGGTCCATGGAGAATGGCCCCATCATGGAATGATCATGATGATCCAAGTGATCCATCGACCACCTTTTAGGGTCCCAAGTGAGATCCACACCATTGATCGGTGGGCCTCACTTGGCCCATCATAAAAACAAGAAAGAAACTACCCGATAGAGACACCCACCGTCCGATCTTCTTACTCCTAAGAGTTCCTTGGCACCTTAGCTTGGTTTTCAACGGTTAAGATGAGGAATGGAGCGTTGAGATGAGAGATCTTGGGATGAAGAGGTGGGCCACACTTGGAGTTTAGGAGAGTTTGGAAAACTCCATATGTATGGAGCTCCTTTTGCTTGGAGATTTTGAAATGAGAAAGAGAGAAAGAGAGAGAGTTGTAAAGGGAGAGAGAGAGAGTGATGGATGGATGTTGTGAGTGATGGTTGTGTAAGAAAAGCTTGACTTTTGAGGCTTTTGTGTAAGAGAGGTATGGGTGGTGAAGACTTTTGTGACTTTTTGTGTAAGAGAAGTATGAGTTTGGGAGACTTTTATGGTTACTTGGGAAAAGGGAATAAAGTGATGTGTACTTGACATGTGATGGCTTGATGAATTGATTGATTGATGGGATTGATGTGATTGATGTGACATATCGTAGAGATTCTCTTAGTTTTCACAACGCGCGGTGTTTTCTTGCACCGAACGTCGGTTTACAACTCTTGACCAGGGTATCGCCTCGGCGCACGAGTCGCGGCATCGGAACCGCAACGACGGCGCGGTCGCTATGGTATTGGTCTCGGGTTGAGTCGACTCGAGTTGTCGGCATATGAATCAGGGTCACGCGTCAATATCGGTTAAGGGTCGAAGGTTGTCAGAATTTGACCGGTAAGACTGCGAAAATTTACGAAAAGGTACAGACCAAGATACGGGTCTTATACCCGATGTGATGTATTTATGGCCCATGTGCAGGGCCCACTTATTATGTATTTGAAGACCATATATTTTGACCCTTGAATGAATCCCGACTTGATGTATTCATGGCCCATTGTGATATATTTTCAGCCCATATGTTGAGGCCCATTATGTCGTGTATGAGGCCCTTGTGAGAGGCCAGGGGCCTAATATATGTTTGGCCCTATGTGGGCCACTCCTTGGGAGTAATGTTGGTTAAATGTCTACATTGATGGGCAATGATGGTTTAATGTCCGCATTGTGACATTCCCTTAAGCCTTGATCGACTGATCATCGAGGCCAATTCTGATTGTCATGACCGACTGCCGATTAGGGATCGAGGCCGATCATCATAACCGATTGTCGATTTCGATTGACGTGACCGATTTATCGATTCTGATTATTGATCGATTCTGATTGTCATGATCGATTGCTGATTTCAATTGATGTGATCGATTTGTCGATTCTGATTATCGATCGATCCCGATTGTCGTGGCCAATTGTCGATTCTGATTAACTTGATTGATTTGCCGATTCTGATTGTCATAACTGATTACCGATTCTGTTTGACGTGATCGATTTACCGATTCTGATTATCGATCGATTCTTATTGTCATTATCGATTGTCGATTCTGATTGTCGATTCCGATTGACATGACCAATTTACCGATTCTGATTATCGATCGATTCTGATTGTCGTGACCGATTGTTGATTCTGATTGACGTGACCGATCTGTCAATTCTAATTATCGATTAATCTCAATTGTCATAGACCAATTGCCTATTTCGATTAATGTAACTGATTTGCTGACTCTGATTATCGATCGATCTCGATTGTCATGATCGATTTGACGATTCTGATTATTGATCGATCCGATTGTCGTGATCGATTGCCGATTCTGATTGTCGATTGAGGCCGATTACCGATTCTGATTTGTCATGGCCTATTGTTGATTATCAATTGAGGTCGATTACAGATTCTGATTTATCGTGGCCGATTGTCGATTATCGATCAAGGCTGATTACCGATTCTGATTTTTCGTGGCTGATTATCGATTCTGATTGACGGGACCCAATGTAATGTATATGCGACCCGCATTTGAGGATGTGCATTCAGCCCATGTCTAAGGCCTAATGTGATGTATATGCGACCGGCATTTGAGGCCCGACAAGATGTCTATTCAGCCCGTGTCTAGGCCTAATGTGATGTATATTGAGGTCTAGGTGATGAGGCCCATTGTGATGCATTTAAGGGTTAGGCGAAGGAGCCCATTGTGATGTATGTTAGGCCCATGTGAAAGATCCATTGTGGTGTGTATTAAGCTCTTGAGTGGGACCCATGGTGTTGTATATTTGGTCCTTGTGTGAGGCCATGGATCCACTATATGTTAGCCTCTATGTGGGCCATTCCTTAGGGGCAATGTTGGTTAAATGTCCACATTGTCGAAACCAATTGTTGAGGCCTGGCACCGATTATGAGTATGTGACAATATAACATTATGATACATGCCCATACGCATCATCTGCATGTTTGATATGAGATGTGGTTGACCATTGCATATGACATTAGGTAGGTTATGAGACTCCCTGATGGGTGGAGATTATCTCACATGAGTGCACGGTATGCACATGATTAATGCATGACTGGATTGTATGACTCATGCATTTTGCATTGTGTATTGTGATTACTGTACGCCCTAGCGACATCAGGGTCGTAGCCTCCACAGGCATATCGTGGATGGCCAGATAGACATAAAAAATGTTTGGTTTTAGCATACGTGCGCCATAAATGTCCCTGGGTGAAAATTCTTAAACCTCCGTGGCTAGGAGATGCCCCAACGTCGAGACCGAGTGGATATATATGAGCGCATGAGGGCCGTATACCTATAGGCCATGTCTCCCACTATGTCGTAGTCAGTTAAGAAGGGGTGTGACCTTACCCGCCTAAGTGAGGGGGAAATATCTAAGTTGAGTTTGACCAGCTTGAGGAATGGGTTCGTTATCGATGAGCAGGGCCCGATATTAGCAGGCAGATAGTAAGGTCTCTTCCACTTACCCACTTGTGTGCTTGGATAGGGGTGGAAAGCTGGTGTAGAGTATAATAGACCCTAGTGATGATCCCAGAGAGGAACTGTACTGATATGTGGAGTTATTGATTAGGGCATACTCATTCATTCATTCATTCACTATCTACTTGGGTTGGTGATGTGCAACTATTTTTTACGGGTACTTTTGCAATGACCAGGATTTCAGTTGGGGCATACAACTAACCTGAGATTAGGAGTTTATCACATTGAGTCTGACTATCCAAATTAGGTATGAGACTAATTTGGATAGAAGTCCATTGTGATGGACCCCATAGCCTGCGATACTACGTACTATCATCCCGACTTCACACTCTAGCATGGTCATTCCATTCGCACTGCTTGTTGCATTACATCCGTGACATATGATACGACTGACGCTATTTGAGTTACTCATCAGGAATGTATATTGCATTACATCATCTGCATATGATATTTGGCTCTCTACGACTCCTCATTTGCATAGTTGATTTATATTTTATATTCTAATATTGTATGACTTATGCACGTTGAGGCTCAATTATTGCATATTAGACCTAGATATTGTCTGAATTTATGAACATAATATTGTTTAAATGGCCGATTTAATCGTATTTATGCTGCAGGTTGAATTTAGGAGCTTGAGCTGAAAAAGGATGTTAAAAGCTTGGATTTAAAGCTCTGATGATCACCAAGGCAAGGGACGGACTTCAGGGACTAAGATCGACAGATATGCACGCCAGGGACCTGAGAAATTCCAGCCGTTCACCTTCAAATGGTCCGAAATTAGTGTAGAATGCAAGATAGCAAAGTTTCCACCATCCGTTCAGCTCCAAAATTCATGCATGGCCTGAATGCCATTAATTAACCATACATGTCAAAAATCAGTCATTGGATCGCTGTGCAAGTGGTCCAACTGTTAAATCAGCCTATAAAACAGTGAATTGGGGCCCGCTGGATATCTGGAAATGCTTAAAGGTTGGTCCCGACGGTTTAAATGAAATAAGAGAAAGAATGGACGGATCAGATTTCATAAATCTATCTTCATAGATCTCTCACCATGCTGCATGAACATGGAGTACAAGTGCATTCGACGTGCACTGAACCAAGACCCTCGGTCCAAGTCGGTTTGACCGACTCAATTAAAAAATGGCAAGTGCCGTTTCCAGCGTCCGCAAACAGAGGGTTCGGGCATTCTTTGTGGGCCACCATCACGGCTTAGAAAACTAATCCGAACCGTTCAAAGGAGTCCTTAGGTCCCTATCATCCTCACCTAGGTGGATATTTTCCAAGAATTTGCATGTACCAAATTTCAGCCGTCCAAACATGGAACGAACGGTAGTATGATTGATCAGGTGGGCCGCACTAACCACAATTCAAAAAAACAGTTATCTCCAACCAGAATCCTGTTATGAATCTGATGGAAGGAGTGGATTTCTCAAAAACAAAGTGAAGTGGGTCCCACCGAGCATCAACCAGCTCCCCTGCGTATGTTGTACGCACGAACAGCGCACGTCTGGGGGAAAAATGGACATTCCGGCCGTTGTACTTCATGAAGATGATCGGACTAACGATCTGGACCGTCCAAATTGGTCCCAAGGATGGGCCGACCAAGTTCAAGAGACCTGAATGGCTCAGATCTTGCATCAGTTGAAGATTTTAGTTGAAATTCTCACCCTTCCTCGGCTGTGTAAACAGATTTCGCAGCTGCTATACCTTCCACCGACTCCAGCCTTCCGACTTTGCTGCAAAAGCTCTCTCATCCGATCATCCCCAACATGCTCTAAAAAGAGAAAGAGAGCATGAGGAAATCTATCCACGACTAGAGCATGGAGGAAGACGTGGAGAGAGAGAGAGAGATAGGGAGTAGAGTTTGTATTTTTTCCTTTTTGTTTCTGCTTTATTTTTCTAAGAGATTTGAGTCCACCATGTCTATGAGTGGCTAAACCTCTTAGCTAGGGCTAAGAGGTGAAGCTTGTAGCGTGATGGGAGAGCTCTATGCCTGTACTTTTTAGACTGAATGGATGATGATTTTAGTTTAAATTAAGGGAATATTTTTAGTCTTTAATGGTCTGTTGTGACCGAAATTACAGTGGGTCTGAGATGGCTTTGAGTATTTCTTTTTCCTTTATGTTATGACGTCAGGAAGCCCTGTTGTTCACCATAGTCTCCTGGGCATGGTCGGATGACGGTACCCTTCCTAACCTTCATACATTGTTGATTGGTTGGTAATTAGTTTAATTCTGTTGTTTACCATAGACTCTTGGGCATGGTTTGGTGATGGAATCCATTCTAATTCATATACCTTTCATCTCTTTGAAACTATATCGGCTGCAGTTCAGTTTAAATTCCATGATTCTTTAATGCAGGCAGAAGATCTCCCTGATCTCAACAAGTGGATCATCTGAATCCCTAGTTTCCCTACCTTTGATTTCTCCTAAGTTTTAAGTAATAATTTCGTAATTATTCCTTAAATTCTATTTGATTTAGGTTTCATCTTAGCCTAGTTCTAGTTCTACTTAGTTTCAGTCCCTTGGGATTCGACCTCGGTCTTACCGAGTTATTACTACATCTCAAACCTGCACTTGGGGAGTGAACAAGTTTTTGGCGCCGTTGCCGGGGACTGACGGCTACAATTTTTTGAAATTAATTAGTTTTGGGATTAGTTTAAGATTAGGATTTTGCTAATTTTAGTTTCAAGTTTTTCTTTCTATTTTTAGAACGAACCTTTCTTTTGTAGGCTTTAAGATAGGAACTTCTAAATCGGTAAGATCTTTCTAATTCCTACTTTCTATTCTTCACATCTCTTTTATTACTTTCTAGTTAAGACTTTCCTAATTCGTTTTAGAAATTTTCTACTTTCTTTGGAATTTCTTCTTTTCTTTAGAAATTAGTTTACTTTTAATTAGGAATTTTATAATTTTAGACTTTCTAACTAACTTGTTTTGTTTGTTCTGCAGGTTCTTAACCTAGGACTTTAAATTTGATAACTTCTTTCCATCTTTCCCTTTCATTTTCTAGATTTCTATTTCTTCCTTTCTCTTAGATCTAGGTTTAGAATTTAAATTGAGGGCTGGGTGTGTTTTATGTCCAAGTGGGCACGCGACAACACTCGACGTCTCGTGATTAAAGGAGGATTAGTTGAGGGGTTAACTGTCCATCGCAGGACTATACACCACTTGAATTCCCCTGAGTTAGTTGAGGTTATGGCTGAAAATCAACCTCAAGCACTACCCCAACCTAGGGTAGAGGAAGTACAAGCTGAGAATGAGGTGCATCAGGCACCCCGCCTCGTACTTTACAAGATTATTTACAACCGGTGGGGGTGAGTACGCCCTCATGCATGATTTTTCTTGAGAATACAGGACATATGGACTTCAAGCCAGGGGTTATCCAACTCCTTCCGAAGTACCATGGCCTTGAGTCTGAAGAACCGTATTTACATCTGAAAGAGTTCAATGAGATCATAGGCACCTTATACTTTCCTAATGTATCTGAGGATACAATTAGGTTAAAACTCTTTCCATTTTTCTTGAAAGAAAAAGCCAAGACGTGGTTACATTCACTGCGTCCTAGATCCATTGGCACATGGAATGATATGCAGAGAGAATTCATAAAGAAAATTTTCTCACACCATAAAATGATTACCCTCAGAAGAGCAATCATGAACTTCGCCCGAAGAAAGATGAAACATTCTTCCAATGTTGGGAAAGTTTCAAGGATCTGGCCAATTCATGCCCACAACACGGATTTGAAATATGGCGTATTACGAATTTTTTCTATGATAGGCTAACATCTTCCATGCGCCAAATGGTTGAGACAATGTGTAACGGAGAATTCATTAATAAAAATGTCGACGAGGTATGAGATTACCTTGACAGTCTCACTGAAAAACACAATCATGGTACTATTACCCAAAGACGAACACTACGTCTAGGCTGACTCATTCAAAGGAAAAGGGCGGAATATATCTCTTGAAAGAGGATAATGATCTTAACGCTAAGGTGGCTAATCTCATCAGAAAAGTTGAGGCCATAAAATTAAAGAAGGATAAGGTTAATGAAAGTTTTTGTGGCATCTGTGATTACAACATTCATACTACTGAAAATTATCTTACAATACATGCCTTTCGAGAAGTATTGAATGAACAATCTAATACCGTAAATAACTATCAAAGACCTTTCAATAGATCAACATCTAATATGTATAATTATGGCTGGAAAAATCATCCCAATTTCAGTTGGAGGAACGGACAAACTGCTACCCCTCAAGGTTTCTTCAATCAAAATCCAAATCAGGGGAGACCTCAAGAAGAACCGGTTCAAATTTCTATGTAAGAACTGACACGGATAATGCGAGATTTTATACAAAAGATAGATTCACGTATGACAACTATAGAAAAGGGGATGCTTCCTGCATAACCAATCCCCAATCTTAAACCGTAATATGAGATAGGTGATCCCAGCTCTTCAAATCAAATGGGGCACGCTAAATCCATCACCACTCTAAGGAGTGGGAAGGTTATTGATAAAACCCTTCCGGCTAGGCCCAAAAAGTCTCAAGAACCAGAAGAGGACAACAATGATGAATCTAGTGATGCCCCACAAAAATGTGAACCGGAACCTTTAGAGAAGCCAGTTGCTTCGTTCCCCTAATGGTTGGTTGCACCAAAACATCTCTCTAACTCTTAGGATATCCTAGAGATGTTGAAAAAAGTGAAAGTCAACATTCCTCTAGTTGATGTCGTAAAACAAATACCTTTATATGCCGAATTCCTGAAAGACCTATGCACGACAAAACGACGACAAAGTATTCAAAAGAAGATTTCATTAAGTGAGAAAGGGTGTCATCCTAAAACAAGATGTGCTGCAGAAATTCAAAGATCCCGATTGCCGAACCATATCATGTGTAATAGGGAACGATCGAATTGATCACACACTTCTTGACTTAGGAGTGAGCGTCAATCTGATTCCCTACTTAGTATACCAACAGTTAGGTTTGGGTGAATTAAAACCCACCCAGACCATACTACAACTTGTTGATCGCTCTGTTCGTGTTCCAAGAGGGATAATCGAGGATGTATTGGTCCAGGTCGATAGATTTTACTACCCTGTAGATTTTATCATCTTGGATACCGAACCCATCAATGACATGAGCACTCAGATTCCCGTCATTCTTGGTCGCCCATTCCTGTACACTTCAAATGCAATTATCAATTGCAGGAATGATGTCATGACTATGTCTTTTAAAAATTTAACATTAGAGTCAAATATCTTTTTCAATAACGGCAGCAACTCAGAGGATGATGATGATTTTTACGACATTAACATGATTGGTTCTTTCGTGGAAAATAGAACACCTCTCACCTTATCCTCTGATCCTCTAGAGACGTGTCTGGCCCGCTCCCATGATCTTGACGATGATATAATTAGGGAGACGTGTGCCATGCTTGATACTGCACCGGTACTTGAAGTTAACTGGTGGAGGCCACAATTTGAAGAGTTATCTCAAATTGATGTAGTGCCTCTACTGCCTAACCTCAATCCACCGAAGCTTGACCTAAAACCTTTGCCCTCTGATTTAAAATATATTTATTTAGGTCAAGATGAGACATACCCGGTGGTGATCTCTGCCCACCTGGAGAAAGAACAGGAGAGTATGCTTATATCTACTCTCATTGAGTATAAGGGAGCTCCTGGATGGACAATAGCGGACCTCAAGGGAATTAACTCATCGATTTGTACTCACCACATATATCTCGAGGATAATGCAAAGGCTGTTCGACAATCATAACGTAGACTAAATCCAAATATGAAGAAAGTGGTTAAAGTCGAGGTTCTCAAACTATTGGATGTGAGTATCATATACCTTATATCTGATAGTAATGGGTGAGTCCAACTCAAGTGGTTCCTAAGAAGTCCGGGATCACCATCGTAGCCAATGCCAATAATGAACTCGTGCCAACCAGAGTTACTACCGGTTGGAGAATGTGCATTGACTACAGAAAGCTGAATACCGTCACAAGGAAGGACCACTTTCCTTTACCCTTCATCGATCAGATCTTGGAAAGGCTAGCTGGTCATTCCTATTATTGTTTCCTTGATGGATATTCGGGCTATAATCAGATTGAAATCGCCCTTGAGGACCAGGAAAAGATTACATTTACATACCCCTATGGCACCTTTGCTTACAGAAGGATGCCATTCGGGTTATGTAATGCCCCTACCACCTTTCAGCAATGTATGATGAGTATCTTTTCTGACATGGTGGGAAAATATCTAGAGGTTTTCATGGACGATTTCTCTGTTTTTGGTTCATCTTTCAGCGAGTGCTTAGAGAGTCTTAAATGTGTGCTGAAAAGATGTGAAGAAAATAATTTGGTACTTAATTGGGAGAAGTGTCATTTCATGGTTCAAAAGGGAATTGTCCTTGGACATATCATCTCGTCTAAAGGAATCGAGGTAGATAAGGCAAAAATCGATCTTATCTCTAACCTACCTCCACCCAAGAATATCAGAGTTGTGTGATCCTTCTTAGGACATGCAGGGTTTTATAGACGATTCATAAAGGACTTTAGTCTCCTCTCTCATTCTTTATGTAATCTTCTTCAAAAGGATGCACCATACGAGTGGACTGAGCAACGCCAAGAAGCTTTCACTAAGCTTAAGGGCATGTTAACCACTGCACCTATCATGCAGCCACCCGAATGGAGTCTTCCTTTTGAACTTATGTACGACGCCTCTGATTATGCTCTTGGATCGGTCCTAGGCCAGAGAAAAGATAAGCAGCCTTACGTCATTCATTACGCAAGTAGAACTCTAAATCCTACCCAAGTGATCTATTCGACTACGGATAAGGAACTCTTAGCCGTGGTGTTTTCTTTGGATAAATTTAGGTCCTACTTGATCGGATCCAAGATCATTATCTACACAGATCATGCGACACTTAATTATCTTCTTTCTAAGAATGATTGTAAGCTCCGCCTGATACGATGGATCCTTCTACTCCAAGAATTTGATTTACAAATTAAAGATAAAAAGAGAGTAGAGAATGTAGTGGCCGATCATCTCTCTCACCTTAATACCTCTGATTCCCTTGAGACGACCCATATCAATGACATGTTCCCTGATGAACAATTGTTCAGAGTCTCCCATTCACCTTGGTTCGCTAATATTGCTAATTATCTTGCTACAGGTTCCATACCGACACACTGGACGTCACAAGATAAGAAGAAATTCTTTACCAAGGTGCGTAAATTTTTCTGGGATGATCCATATTTGTTTAAATATACCTAGACCAAATCTTAAGGAGATGTGTACCAGACGATGAGCATCAAAGTGTCATCTCCTTCTATCACTCACAGGCCTGCGGTGGTCACTTTTCTACTAAAAAGACCACGACCAAGATTCTACAGTGTGCCTTCTATTGGCCCACCATGTTTAGGGATACACATGAGTTTTGTAAGGCTTGTGAGCATTGTCAAAAATTAGGAGCATTGTCCCGTCGAAATATGATGCCCTTGAATCCCATCCTTATTATAGAAGCATTTGATTGTTAGGGCAATGATTTCATGGGACCATTCCCCCAATCCTTTAAAAATTTATATATTTTGCTCGCCGTAGATTATGTCACTAAATGGGTCGAAACAATTCCGTGTCGCAACAATGACCATCACATGGTCATTAAATTTTTAAAAGAAAAAATCTTTTCGTGGTTTAGAACGCCTCGAGCTATCATTAGTGACGGGGGCTCACACTTTTTTAATAGACCATTTGAGAGCTTAATGAAGAAATACAGTATCTCTCATAAGGTGAGCACCCTATACCATCCACAGACAAGTGGGCAAGCTAAGATTTCTAATAGGGAGATCAAACATATCCTGAAGAAAACGGTTAACCCTAACCGTAAGGATTGGTTAATCCGATTGACTGATGCCTTATGGGCGTACCGTACTGCTTTTAAAACCCCTATTAGAATATCTCCCTTTAGACTTGTCTATGGAAAGGCTTGTCACTTGCCTGTGGAGTTGGAACATAAAGCATACTGGGCGATCAAAAATTTAAATTTTAATTTGGACAACGCTGGCTCGCTATGCAAACTTCAGTTGAATGAACTTGAAGAAATCCGGAATGATGCGTATGATAACTCGAGAATTTACAAGGACAGGATGAAGGCATTTCATGGTCAACATATTATACGGAAATCATTCATGCCAGGCTAGAAAGTCCTTTTGTACGACTCTCAACTACATCTCTTTCCGGGTAAGCTTCGATCTCGTTGGACCGGCCCTTACATTGTTGTTACTGCTTATCCTCATGGGGCCATTGAAATAAAAGACCCCGACAATGGTAAGGAGTTTCAAGTAAATGGACATCGATTAAAACCATTTGTCAAGAAATTTGATTTAGAGGACATGTCCATGCCTCTAATTGCTCCTGTTTACCAGGACTGTTCTCCTAGTCTGATAGAGGTATAGGTAGGTTTATCGCTTTCATAAGGCTAGGGTAGTGATTTATTTTTGTCTGGCTGAAGATGATAAACTTAGCGCTCCTGGGAGGCAACCCAACTTTTTATTCCATTTTTATTTTTCTAGTTAGTTAGTTCAATGTTTATGGGTAACATTACTGCAAACCCTCACGAGACTACAACTCGTCTGCTAGGGGTAACCTAGGGGTTTAAAGGCTTGTTGCATACGCTAAATACAATCGAGAGCACCTGTAAAAGTGGTATAGGTAGGATTTTATTTTTATTATTTTTATTGGTTTCACTCTTATGCTAACTTGTTCTCTCCCAACGATCTCTTGAAAAATCTCTCTCGACTCGTTATCCAGGTACTATCCTCTCATCACTTCTCATTTACTTTCGCTGTCCCATGTGCATTACATGTTTATATCTTTTACATTGAGGACAATGTAGATTTTAGGTTGGGGGTGGAAAATTAGGTTACCCAATCAGTGTTTTCTTAGTCCTGAGCAAAAATTGGGAAAAATTTTAAAAATCTTCTAAAATTTCTTATGATTTCGAAGTGATTTTGACGGATATCCATGACTTAGAATTTCAAGATTCGTGATGTTGGTAATTTATGACTCTTGGATTCAGTATCTGTTAAATTCCGCAGTTAAGATCGAATTATTAATCTATGATTAGAAGTTGTAAACATTGATTGAGTCATGATTTCACGTATCACATCTCGTTTCCACATTAAGATTTCACTCTAATATTGAAGGGTTAATTTGGTAATCGTTAAGTATGAAAGGAACTAGCCAGGAACAATTGCTCGTAACGATCAATTAAAGAAAAAAAAAATGGATATTAGAAAGGGTTGGGTGAATAATCTTCACCACAGGTTTGCTCCCTATAGGTGTAGATTTAATACACTTTGAATGATATGTGAAAAAGAGTTGGGTGTACAGTCTTTACCATAGGTTTGCTCCCTGTAGGTGAGGATTTGATACCTCTTCTTGACGTTACTTTTAAAATCAAAGGTTGAAAGAAAATGAGAAGATAACCTATGAGGCAAGTTTTGGTTTAATTCTTGGTTATCATGAATTCTTTTGTTGGTTACCAAGGATATTATGAAATTTACGATTGGATCTCTTAATGATGATAAGCCGAGATTACTCTATACACTCATGGATCTTAATGTTTAAAAATTTTCTAATTAGTGGATTAATATTTTGAACTTGACTAGGAAGTTTACCATGCGCTCGAGTCCAGGAGAAAGTAATGCCCAACATCCATAAATCTTAGAATTCTAATGCTTAGTTTATTTTTCAAATATCACTCGGGTTTACAGAATTTCTTATATCAATCTCGACTTAATTTCTACATACCTTGCTTGGGACTAGCAAGATGCTGGTTGGGGGTTGTGTTGAGGGTCAGTTATTGCATATTAGACCCCAGATATTGTCTGGATTTACGAACATAATATTGTTTAAACGACCGATTTAATCATGTTTACGCTGCAGGTTGAATTTAGGAGCTTGAGCTGAAAAAGGATGCTAAAAGCTTGGATTTAACGCTCTGATGATCACCAAGGAAAGGGACGGACTCAAGGGACTAAGATCGACAGATATGCATGCCAGGGACTTGAGAAATTCCAGCCGTTGACCTTCAAATGGCCCGAAATTGGTGTAGAATGCAAGATAACAAAGTTTCCACCATCCGTTCAGCTCCAAAATTCATACATGGCTTGAATGCCATTAATTAACCGTACATGTCAAAAATCAGCCATTGGTTCGCTGTGTAAGTGGTCCAACTATCAAATCAGCCCATAAAACATTGAATTGGGGCCCACTGGATATCTGGAAATGCTTCAAGGTTAGTCCCGACAGTTTAAATGAAATAAGAGAAAGAATGGACGGATCAGATTTCATAAATCTATCTTCATAGATCTCACACCATGCTGCATGAACATAGAGTACAAGTGCATTCGACGTGCACTAAACCAAGACCCTCGGTCCAAGTCGGTTTGACCGACTCAATTCAAAAACAGCAAGTGCCATTTCCAGCGTCCGCAAACAAAGGGCTCGGGCATTCTTTGTGGGTCACCATCACGGCTTAGAAAACTAATCCGAACCGTTCAAAGGAGTCCCTAGGTCCTTATCATCCTCACCTAGGTGGATATTTTCCAAGAATCTGCGTGTACCAAATTTTAGCCATCCAAACATGGAACGGACGGCAGTATGATTGATCAGGTGGGCCGTACTAACCACAATTCAAAAAAACAGTTATCTTCGACCAAAATCCTGCTACGAATCTGATGGAAGGAGTGGATTTCTTAAAAACAAAGTGAAGTGGGTCCCACCGAGCATCAGCCAGCTCCCCTGCGTATGTTTTACGCACGAACAACGCACGTCCGGAGGAAAAATGGACATTCCGTCTATTCTACTTCATGAAGACGATCGGACTAACGATCTAGATCGTCCAAATTGGTCCCAAGGATGGGCCGACCAAGTTCAAGAGACTTGAATGGCTCAGATCTTGCATCGGTTGAAGATTTCAGCTGAAATTCTCACCCTTCCTCGGCTGTGTAAACAGATTTTACAGCTTCAGCCTTCCGACTTTACTACGAAAGCTCTCCCATCCGACCGTCCCCAGCATGCTATAAAAAGAGAAAGAGAGCATGAGAAAATCTATCCACGACTAGAGCTTGGAGGAAGACGTGGAGAGAGAGAGAGAGACAGGGAGTAGAGTTTGTATTTTTTTCTTTTTGTTTCTGCTTTATTTTTCTAAGAGATTTGAGTCCACCATGTCTATGAGTGGCTAAACCTCTTAGCTAAGGCTAAGAGGTGAAGCTTGTAGCATGATGGAAGAGCTCTATGCCTGTACTTTTTAGACTGAATGAATGATGATTTTATTTTAAATTAATGGAATATTTTTAGTCTTTAATGGTCTGTTGTGACTGAAATTACAGTGGGTCTGAGATGGCTTTGAGTATTTCTTTTTCCTTTATGTTTATGACGTCAGGAAGCCCTGTTGTTCACCATAGTCTCCTGGGCATGGTCGGATGACGGTACCCTTCCTAACCTTCATACATTATTGATTGGTTGGTAATTAGTTTAATTCTGTTGTTTTCCATAGACTCTTAGGCATGGTTTGGTGATGGAATCCATTCTAATTCATATACCTTTCAACTCTTTGAAACTATATCGATGGCAGTTCAGTTTAAATTCCATGATTCTTTGATACAGGCAGAAGATCTCCCTGATCTCTAAAAGTGGATCCTCTAAATCCCTAGTTTCCCTACCTTTGATTTCTGCTAAGTTTTAGATAATAATTTCGCAATTATTCCTTAAATTCTATTTGATTTAGGTTTCATCTTAGCCTAGTTCTAGTTCTACTTAGTTTCAGTTAATGTACAAGTTTCAGTCCCTTGGGATTCGACCTCGGTCTTACCGAGTTATTACTACATCTCAACCCTGCATTTGGGGAGTGAACAATGCACTTGTCAGTATTTTCGCTTATTCTGTTATCGTGTGATTTATGACTTTGTCAGTACTTCTGTTTACTCTTATAATTCCTGATCTTGTTAGTATTTTTGTTTACTCTGATAATTCATGATCTTATCAGTATTTCTACTTATTCCAACATTGTACGATGTATGGATTACCAGTATTTTTGGTATTGTATGATTATGACATTGCATTGAATACTTGACACTTACCTTGTGCACACACTTACACTACCCTCTAAGCTTTCTATAAGCTTATACATGATAGATGCGTGCAGGTGATATTAGGTTGCAGTAGTGTTGAGCGTGGAGCGTACAGTGGTCTTCCGGAGCTTGATCTTTTATTTATGTATTTCCTTTTCAGCACTGTACTCAAACGATTATATTAGTAGATATGTGATGATGATGTTGCCTTTGTGAATTGGGTAATCTTGTGGTTATGCTTATTATGAGTTAAATGTATATTGAAAAGAAAAAAAAAATCCTCCTTGTAGGATCTCAGGATCAGAATCTAGTATATATATGCTAGGAATGGGGTACTATGAAGGTTCTCAGCACCAATTCGGCGATCGAGATTCTTGTGAATTCGATTTTCAGGTTTGGGGTGTGACAAATGTCATATTCTCAAAAGATAAATTCATGACTTCATTCCTATAATTAATAATTGCATTTGATATGGCTAGGAATGAGTGACTAAGAATAACTGAAATTTGAGTGCTCATGTCCACGATGGGTTGAATATCAAGGATGATAAAATCTACTGGGTAGTAGAATTTGTCAACTTAGACTAACACATCCTCAATTATCCCTCTCGGAACATGAACTGAGCGATCGACAAGTTGTAATGTGGTCCGGGTGAGTTTTAATTCACCTAAACCCAATTGTTCGTAGACCGAGTATGGGATTAGATTGACGCTCGCACTTAAGTCAAGAAGTGTGTGCTCAATCCGGTAATTCCCAATTACACAAGCGATGGTTGGGCTATCGAGATCTTTGTATTTCTGTGACACATCTTACTTTAGGATGACACTAACTTTTTCTATTAAAAAGATTTTCTTTTGAATATTTTGTCATCTTTTGGTCATACATAAGTGTTTCAGAAATTTGTCATATGAAGGTATTTTCTTAACGATATCCAGTGGAGGAATGTTGACCTTCACTTGTTTCAGCACCTCTAGAATGTCCTGAGAGTTAGAGGTTTTGGTGCAGTCAACCATTGGAAAAATGGAGCAATCGACTTGCCTTAAAATTCCGATTCTAACTCATGTGGAGCGTTGATAGGTCTATCAGTTTCATCTTTTTTTGGGACCTTAGACTTTTCAGTCCTTATCGGAATAGATTTGTCAATTGTCTTCCCACTCCTAAGAGTGGTGATAGACTGAGCTTGGGTCACTGACTTCATTTTGTTGTTTTGGATTGGGAAGAGGTTGAGCTGGAAGGCTTCCTTTTTCCTCAATCGCATTTTTTGTCTCAAGCCCTTATATGGCCTTTGGAAGGTCTTGAAAGGCTTGTAGCATACCCTGATTGAAACGCTATTGATTTTAAAGATGCCTTAGAACCAGATCCTCTTGAGGTTTCTCTTGATTTAGAATTTGATTAGGGAATCCTTGAGGAGAAGCAGTTTGTCCATTCCTCTAACTGAAGTTTAGATGATTTCTCCAACTAGAATTATATGTATTTGAAATGGATCCACTGAAAGGTTTTTAGTAATTATTCATGGTATTAGATTGTTCATTCAGTACCTCTCAAAAAATAGGTATTGTTACACAAATTTCAATTGTGTGAATGTTGCAAGTACAAATACTACAAACGGTTTCCTTAGCCTTATCTTTCTTTAGTCCCATGGCCTCGAGTTTTCTTATGAGATTAGCCACTTTAACATTTATATCAACATCTTCTTTCAGAAGATATATTCCACCTCTTTCCTTTGATTGAGTAGGCCTAGAAGTGATACTAGATTTTGGGGAGATGTCCCATGATTGTGTGTTTTCAGTAAGCTTGTCAAAATAATCCATTGCACATTGTCTCGACCATTTAGCGCATGAAAGAAGTCAGCCCATCATAAAAAAAAAAACTTGTTATTCGCTAAGTTTCAAAACCATGTTGTGGGCATGAATTGACAAGATCCTTAAACTGCTCCCAACATTGGAAGAATATTTCATCTTCCTTTTGGGTGAAGTTCATGATTGATTTTATAAGGGTGTTCCTTTTATGATATGAGAAAAATTTCTTAATGAACTCCCTTGTCATTTCGTTCCATCTGCTAATAGATCGTGGATGTAGTGAATGCAACTACGTCTTATCTTTCTCTTTCAAGGAGAAGGGAAAGAGTTTCAGCCTGACCGTGTCCTCAGACGCGTTCTGAAAATATAATGTAGCTATAATCTCATTAAACTCTTTCGTGTGTAAATATAGATTTTCATATTCAAATCTATGAAATTTTGGAACGAGTTAGATCACCCCTGGCTTGATATCCATATGTCTTATATTTTTTGAAAAAATCATGTATGAAGGTGTGCTCACCCCTGCCAGTTGTAAATAATTTCCCAAAGTATGAGGCGGGGGTGCTTAATGTTTCCTCAACCCGAGGTTAAGTTTGAATCGCAGGTTGATTGTCTGATTAATTGGCAGTCATCACTTCAATTGACTCTGAGGATCTCAAGTGGTGTCTAATCTTGTGATGGATAGATAACCCCTCAACTAATCCTCCTTCACTCAAGAGACGTAGAGTGTTATCACATACCCACTTGGGCATGAAACACTCTCGACCCTCAATTTTAGAATCTAACCTAACCCTAAAACAGAAAGAGAGAGAACTAGAAATAAGTTACCAAATTAGAAGTTTCTATATTAAGATCCTGGATTAAAAAAAAAAAAAAAGTTAGTTTTTAAAAACAAATTAGGAAAGTTCTTAAAATAAAAAGATAAGTAAGTTTCTAAAAATAATTCGGAAAAACCCTAACATAAAAATAGAAAGTAAACAAACAGTAATATTAACCTAATTCTAAAACTAATTAATCTCAGACAAAATGCAACCATTAGTCCCCATCAACGGTGCCAAAAACTTGTTCACAGCCTCAAGTGTAGGGTCATGATGTAGTAATAATCCCGGTAAGGCCGAGTTCGAATCCATAGGGACTAATCTCATGTGTATTCTGAAAGTAACTAGAATCAAAACTAGAAGAAGATCTAAGGCTAAATTGGGAATAAAAGGAAGTAATTGTGAAGTATTTAATTAGAAACTTAAGAATTCAAAAGTGGGAACTAGGATTTCTAGGGATCCACTTGCAGCTATTAGGATGTTTCCTTATTTGATTTAAGGAACGCAATTGGAATTGGAGTCCTATCCTATCCAATTGAAAGATATATCAATAAGATCAGATCTGTTGCACAGGAGACAATGAAAAATAACAAGATATACCAATCCCACAACCAAACATAAGAGAATTATGAAGATTAGAAGAGATTCTATCACCCAGCCATACCCAAGGGACGATGGTGAACAACATGACTTTCTAACTTCACAAATTCAAAATAGAAAAAGAAGATACTCAAAGCTATTACAGATCTATTGTAATTTGAGACACAACGAACCATTAAAAACTAGAAATATTCCTTAAATATCAAATTAGAATCAAAGAAGTTCAACAAAAACAAGAACCAAACAAGAAAAACATCTCAATCACGCTACAAGTTTCACCCATTAGCCTGAGCTAAGGGATTTAGTTAACCATATATATGATTAAACAAAAATCTCTTAAATAAAATATAAAATTCAACTAAGGAAGAAAAAGAAAAACTCCCAAATGGTGGCTCTACTCCTCAAACTCTAGAATATCCTTTGGAGCATCCAATGAACTCCTGTTTATAGTTGGGGAACTCAAACTTTCGCATCGAGTTAGAAGAATCTGGAAACAGCCTTAAATTTATGCAATCCGCGTAGAATTTACATAACCTTAGGCTAGCCTAAGCAAAGTTTCAGCTAGCCGACCGACACTCGGGCTGGCCGAACCAACACTCAGGCTAGCCAAACTTCTACAAGTTCCAGAAAATCATGTTGCTAAAATTTCAGCCAATCTTTCTTAGGCTGACCGAATTCTTGGGCTAGGCGAACCAAAACTCGGGCTAGCCGACCAACACTTCAAATCTTGGATTTTTCTCATTCCTCACTTAGTTTCCTTGGATCTTTGGCATGTGAATTCTTCAATCTTGATCTCCTAAGATCTCTCCTTTGCCTTGGTAATTCTTGAGCACTAAATCCATACTTTTAACATTCTTTTCAATCCAAGCTCCCAGATTCACCTTGTAACACAAACATGCATAAAGTATACCATTAAGCAGTATCATGTTTATAAAACCAAGATATAAATGGAGAAAAATATGCAATATTTGAGTCTCAACAAGTGGACAGCAATCGCATGCCCCACTCTTGTGCAACATGTTATTGCACGAGTCAACCGAATGGATCAGTTTCATAAGAAGGGTCTAGGTCCTATATATATATAAAACCCTCGACTAGGGGCATCACACCACAGAGAAGGAGAGAGAGGAAGAAACGAGAGAAAGAAAAGAGAATTAGAGAAAAGGAAAGAAGGAAGGAAATAAAGAGAAGCAACACCTTTTTTTCCGACCTACTGTTGGTGCTGTAACCACGACTCACTGAGTCATCAACTTGAGTTCAGATTCAGGCTGAGTCCAATAGTACTAAAGGTAAGTATTAAATCAAAATTTTCCTTATAGCTAAGTTTTGTACATTCAAGACTATTAATTAGTGATAAAACTGAATCAAGTTAAGTTGAATGCGCACAAGTATTCATTGAATTATAGTATTGGCGGATTGAGAATAAACGTTGACTTCAAGTTTCTCCAACTAACAACTAGTTAAACCCTAAACCCATATTATAGATACAACCCTATATCAAATCTTAACCGTACAAGTTATGTGATCTAGGATAAGATTGGGACTGATGGAGTAAATAACTGGCCTCAGTCAAGAAACAATTTGATTTCAAGGGTGAGGGTTTTTCTCCTTTAAGCTTACTTGATTTAAGATGATATTATCTTTCCTTTTACATGCTTCATGATACCGTGAACTTTCAGGAAATTGTTTAATTTACCAATGTCAATTATCTATCCTTTAAGAATTTTGGTATAACTTTAATTATTTGTGATCTTTATGAATTTATGTGAGGCCATGGATACAAGCCTTGCCTTGTCTTTACCAATTTATGGAGTTAGGCCTTGCTACTCTTCTCTTTATTGAGTTGGCCATTACCACTCTCCTTATTATTGAGTTGGCCATTGCCACTCTCTTCTTTCTTGAGCTACTTATTGCTACTCTCCTCTATATTTTGTTAGCCTTATGTTATTTACCTTTTAGGCTTGGGCATGTGTCTTGAAGCCCTTTCCTTGTGTGAGATTAGGATTCAGAGTTTGAGTGACAAACTCATTAAGACCTCTTTTTAGGCCTTCGACGGAAGAATACGTGGCCTTTTGTTGGACGAGTTGGCTTGTGTAGGCTTAAGATGCCTTGTGTAGGCTTGGATAGCCTTGGGTAGGCTTTATGTTGTGTCCTTAGGTAGGACTCGTTGCTTTGAGTAGGCATTGAAGGGAACCTTATGTAGGTCCCTTAGTTAACCTTGTGTAGGTTGTAAAGGTTCATGATTAACTTGATTTAAAACCATTGGATAGTGAAATCCGATACACTCTAGCAGAGTGTGTCCGTTCGAAGTGGAGTGGCAAGTAGCCGAACCACTATATATGATTGTGTTTGGGATTATCTTTTGTGCATTATTCTAATCATGTGTATGTTCATCAAATGACTTTTATAATATAAGATTTAGTTAATGTATAAGTATTGATAGAAATCACATCCCACACATAATATACACTATCCTTGTAGGCTTTGTTCTTTGTATACAAATCTTGTATAGGCCTATATGAATTGGACCCTCTATTGGCTTGGAAGACATAGAGTTACTTTTCCTTACTCCTTCAATTAAAGTTAGGCACAATTTGTTCTTAGTTTAAAATAACTTTGAAAAAGTCCTATTCACCCCCTCTAGGACAATTAGACATACTTCATACTTCGGTAATAGTGGTTTTACTTCAATTTCAATTGGTATCAAAACAAGTTCCTCTTGAAGGGTTTAATAACCTAGAGAGCGATCCTTAAACTGAAGTAGGAATTATGGATAAATGAGTGGGAACATCAGTCTCTCATCCTCCAATTTTCAATGGTTCAAAGTATGCTTACTGGAAAGCAAGAATGTTTTATTTTTTGTAATCCTTAAATCATGATGTTTGGAAAATCGTTGAGAATGGATATGTGCTACCAACCAAACATGTATTAGAAAATGACACAATCATTATACAACCCAAACCAAAAGAAAAATGGACTTCTTTTGATAAAGAAAATAAAAAAATGAAGAAAAAACCCTGTATGCCATTTATTATGCAGTTTTCAAAGAGGTATTCAGTCAGATCAGTATGAGTAAAACCTCAAAAGAAGTATGAGATTTATTGGAAACCACCCATGATGGAACCAACATAGTAAAGAGATCAAGGTTGTTATTCTTGACAACTCAGTTTGAACATTTGAAAATGGAGGAAGATGAGACGTTTATGGAGTTCTTTGCAAAACTAAATATCATATGCAACTCCATGGGTGGACTAGGAGAGATAGTTCCTATACCAAAAATATGTAAAAAGATTATAAGATCACTACCAAAATGTTTTAACTCCAAGGTTACCACCATTGAAGAATGTAAGAATATTGGTGAGATGAAAATAGAAGAACTAGTAGGTTCCCTACAAACATTTGAACTACATCTTAAAACACCTACAAAATTCAAAAATAATGTTCTCAAAGCCTCTAAAAACATAATTATAATAGAGGAAGAAGATAGTGAGAACGAAGATTGTGATGAGGAGGTTGCCCTCTTAGCTAAGAAATTTAAGAGATTTTTTAGCATGAAACGTGGAAAACCATATAACAACAAAGGGATTCATTTGGACTGCAAACGCTTAATAGGTAAAACGTTCAACAAGTCCAAAGAACTCCAATGCTACAACTACATAAAATATGGTCACACTCTACGGAATGTCCCACAAAGAAATTTAAAGGTAAAGCTATGGTAGCCACTTGGGTTGACACGGATGACTCAAATTTAGAATCAAGTGAGTCAGAAAGTGATGGAGACCAAAAGTCATTGAAAATACTCATGGCCTCCACCACTACAGTCATTCCCAAGGAACAAGAAGAGGAAGAAGAGCTTGATCTTGAGAGAATCAGAACTGGAAGAAGATCTTCTGTTAGAAGTATTACTTTTGAAAATATTATCAAGAAAATAGAACTCATAGAGTCAAGAATTAAGAAACTAAAAAATAAAATAAAAATAGAAGTTCAAAACTAGAAGTTGAAAATTCTAATCACACAGCAAAACTAACTCAAAAATTCACTTAAAGCAATGAAAAGCTAGAAAAACTTCTACACATAGGCAAAAACACCAAAAGTATGACGGGCCTATGATATGAATTTGATTCTTCCTCTACCTCATCAATGATGAAAAGTTCAACCACCTCAAACAAGAAAAAATTGGTGGATTCATCATGCCATCGTTATGGAAAAATAGGACACTACAAAAAAAATGAATGTCCTACACGTAAATATCACCACCTCACTTCTATGTTAAACAATAAATTCAAAATCAAATCATCTGGAAGTCAATCTAAGAGAGAATCATCTTGCTCAAAGAAAGTGATTACCAAAAGGGTAACCCATAACAAATACAATTGCCCTAAAAACAATGAACAAATGATCTCGAGCTCTGGTAATGAAAGCTTCAAGTAAAATAACTAATGATCCTGACCCATCTTTTGATAAACTTTATAATGGCTCAAGTATTTAATAAGGGAGCCATATCAAAAAAAAGGGGAGAAAAAGAGAATTCTCCTTGAGGAATAACTAAAAGATATTCGTCATGGTGTAAATTTCAATTTATAATCTCTCACTTGTCAAATAGTTTCTCGATAACATTGAATTTGTTGAGATTCATGTTATACAAGAAAACTTTATAAAATCTCAGCATCTTCATATGATTTAGGTATCATTTTGAAATCTTTACTAAAACACATACTGAGTGTTTTGATACATGTATTGGACCAGAGTAGGTTGATCTCCATACAACAATCAATGATAAGTTTAATGGATGATTAACTATTACCAAATGAAGATCATGATATACTCTCTAATCTATGGTCCATTGTCTCCAATGATGATATTTGAGGATCTATAGCCTCGTAATTTTTTATGCATGTAAATTATTTTTGTCATGTGTCTTTTGGATGTACAAAGTTCTATAGTATTGATAAATATGTGTGTACATCAATTGAAATAGGTTAGTACTAGCTGAACTGGTATAGAATGTCTAAATTATATACTCTAGGCTAATTTGATATAATCGAAGTATGTTCGATGTCATCGAAAAACACTTCGACAATATCGAACACTACTCGATTATATCGAACATCTTGCAAAACTCACCGACTTAATCTGGAAAATTGTTTGATCACATTGAACATATTTCGATAGTATCGAAGCTTCTGTTTCGATAACATCGAATACGCTTCGATAGAATCAAAATATAGGGGTTTATAAATATCGCTCGGGTGGGATTTTTTTGTTTTCACTTCCCTCCAGTGACCATTCTCTCCTCTGATTCTTTTTGGAGCCACGGTGAGATCTCTCCACTCCTTTCTTCAACACCAATATACTTCAAATCTCGGTAAGCTCCTCGCTCACGATCGTGCTTCACTCCATAGTTTTTTCCTTAGTATTCAAGAAACAGATTTGGGGGTTTTTGATTCTCTATCCAATATGTTCAATTTTCTATTTCAAAATGCCAAAAGAGAAAGGGAAAACAACTGAGGTAGGAGAACCCTCTAAGCGAGTTCAAACAAAACTTCACTGAAGACCGAGATCTGAATGACCCCCACTAGATGAGCCAACCTCCCCTCCACAATCTCCTGCTAGACGACTGGGGAGAGCATAGTGAAATACACCTTCTCAAGCTCCTCCTCCACCTATTCAACCTAAAGTACTAATTCCTCAGGTCCCTCCTCCACCTGAGAATCTATATGACAAATTCCTTACAAGGAAAATGGTGTACGAGAAAAAGGTGGATGGTGAATGCATTAGACCATTTGGGATAATAGAAATATTGGAAAAGTTTGGATGGAGCAACATTCTAGACTTTGGAGCCACGGTCCGAAATGAGCAAGTGATACGGTTCCTTTCTTATTGTCACTCACTTGTTCTTCATCCTTCCTCCTTTGTGGTCACCATAAGACAAATCCTAACTACAGTTACTCCTGTTGTAGTTGTCTCCCTCATTGGAATTTCGACATCTTTTTGTGGGCTGATTGACCATGACTTTGATTCCATTGATGTTCGAACAAAAGTGACACATTATTTTTGTAATGGAGAAAATGTCCCTTGGCGTCAAGGAAATGCACTTCGAGTTTCAAATATGTCAGAACGGTATAGGGTGCTACACAATATCTTCTATGTAAATGCTTATCCCCGAGGGACAAACAAGTCTAACTTGACCCCATACATGCTAGATACTCTCTACAGCATTTTTCAAGGAATTCCCTTGTGTCTACCACCATCACGGTTCATCTGATTGTCGACTGCATCCAGAGCATGAAACACACATTCATTCCATTTCCATACCTCATTTGTCTGCTCTCTCGCCATATTGGTTTGATGCCCATAACTGATCTCCCCAGACCTGCATGTCAATTTTCTAAAACCAATATCAAGCGCATGCATCTAGAGAGCAAGGGGGCATCCTTATCAAGAGCACATATTGAAGATTTTCTTGGAGAAACCGAAGCATAGGCAATAGAGATGGAGGCAACTGAAATGGACGCAGTTGATATCGATTATCCTACTAAGGAAGAACATCATGAGGTGCCACGAACTTCCAATAGGCATACCAGACGTCGAACACCATACCGTGACTGAAGGAATCTATCCTTCTACGAATGGATGAGTAGGGCCGATGTCTTACATGACTGGAGTAGCTTTCAGAGGTTATTTAGAGGAGTCTTAAGTGGGTGGAACAGAAGGTCCAAAATCTTATCCCCACTGTAGTGTGTCAACGAGATGATGTTTCTCTACCAGGGGGTGGCCCATCCAATTAGCACCCATATTAACTTATATAAGTAGAGGTCAAGGCTTGTGCATCAAATATCTTTTTGGCTGTCAAGCCAGTCTGATCTAATTTCAATCTCATATCTATGATCAGACTTGGACATGTTTGGATAATTTTCCCATATGTTTTCAGTTTTTGGTGCCCAACCTGAGCTATTAACTTGTGTTCTTTTGGATATTTCATGATATTTTTTGTAAGACCCATATCCTAGACTGTACTGTTTCATAGGCTTCCACGGTTCTCCCGGTAGAATTTCAGCGACCCGCGACACGTAGACAACATTTGTGCACAACCCTAAGTCATATCTCGTATTCTAGAGTCGGCTCGACTCAAAACTTGTATCCTTGTGACTGCACCGCAGCCGCGGTTCCGATGTCACGTCTCGCACGCTGAGGCGATACCCGAGCTAGGAGATGTAGGCCCGTGTTCAGTTCGAGAAAAATACCGCGCGTTGCAAATCTTAAGAAAATATATCCCATCAATCAAGTACACATTACACATTAAATGTCAAGTACAACACCATCCCCAAAGTCAACTCTCTCTCTTACAAACCTTACCTATCAAGTACACCCATCACTCACTCCCCATCACTCCATCACTCACACCCATCCCTCTCTCTCTCTCCTTACAACCCTCTCTCTCTCATTTCTCACTCCATCTCCCAAGCAACCCACGAAACCCATCGTCCCAACCTTCATAAGAGAAGCTAGGTGTGGCCCACTCCCTACCACCTAATCCCACCATTCAAAGTCCATCTCAACCATTGAAATTCACCCCTTGGAGCTCTAGATCGCATCGGTGGAAGGAGGAGTCCGAGAAGATCAAAGGTGGGTGATCTACCGTTGATTTTCATTTGAGGGCCCACTTGTATGTGGGACCCATTTTGATGTATGTGTTGTAATCTAGAGGGGCCCATAGTGGTAGGGTCCCTCCATCTCATCTCTCTTTCTCTCTTTCATTTTTCTAGTGGTGATGATGAGGTGTGTGGCCCACCTGATGTGTGTGTGTGTGTGGCCCACCATGAATGTATTTTATCCATGCCGTTCACCTAGTTAGGCCCACCTTGCTACCTGTTCAGTGGGCAGGCCTATTGCCTGTCCGTTTGGACAGGCCAGGATGAAGGTAAACATAAGTATTAGCTTTGATTCCAAAGCTAATGGGCCACTTACGTGGACCACACCTGATGTACAGGTTACATCTAGATTGTCCATCTGTGGACGGTGACGCCTGGATGAAGGGAACAAACAAATATCAACTTGATGAAATGCGGGGCCCATGTGATGTTTATATCATCCAGACCATCTAGGCGCAGGGTTTGGATAAAAGGAAAATGCGAATATCATCTTGATCCAGATCATGGTGGCCCACCCACGTGGCACCACCATGATGCATGTGATTTATCTATATTGTCCATTTGTTAAGGATGTGGACCCCTAATGCCATGGTCCTACATCCAGCTGTCCGTCTAGGACGCTGGATGACTAGTATGTCTTAAAAAAAAATATATACATATATAATAATAATAATAATATAATATTATATATATATATATATATATATATATATATATATATATATATATATATATATATATATATATATATATATATATATATATATATATATATATATGTGGTGGGCCCCACGTGGGAACCCACCTTGATGTATGTATCATTTATCCACACCGTCCATTTCTAGACGGTGCAGAGAGGGGCCACCATCCTTCTGACGGTGGGACCCACTGCTGGAATGACGTTAGCAGGATCTATGGGTCCCATGTGATGTATTTGTTTCATCCACATCGTCCAAACCATCTGGACGGTGCTGGACCTGGTGGATGGTGCCATGTGGCCCACACCGTGATGTATCTGATAGCCACGTCGTCCATCTATGTTCTGGACGGGTAGGGCCCACTTTGATGGCATGTTGTATATTCACACATCCATCCATTTTTCCCCATCAGCAGGTGGGACCCACCCTGGTGTATTTATTTCATCCACACCATCCAGATTGTACTCAACAGTGCTGGACAATGTTTAGATGGTGCTAATTTACATAGAGAATGTTTGGGCCATGCTGATCATCATTAAAGTGCCATGTGCCCCATAGAATGATAATGTACAGTGATACACATGTTACACCTGCAACTATTGAAATGATTTTAGATGTGATCCAAACTCCCACTTAAGGCCCACTTTAATATACTTGTGGTTCACCTGTGAGACCCACCTTGATATATATTGTAGCCCAACTATGAAACCCATTAGTGCGGCCCATTGATGCAGCCCAGTTGACCGTACATGAGGCCCATTAGTGCGGCCTATTGATGTAGCCCACTTGATCGTTGATGAGGCCCATTATGATATATTTTTAGCCCATATGATGAGGTCCAATGTGATGTATTTCTGGCCCATTTAGTAAGGCCCATTGTGAAGTATTTTCGGCCCATATGGTAAGGCCTATTGTGATGTATATGTAACCCATGAGTGAGGCCCGATGTGATGTATTTATGGCCCATGTGCCGAAGTCCATTGTGATGTATATGTGGTCCTTGAGTAAGGCCCATTGTGATATATATTAGGCCTTTGTATGAGGCCATGGGCCCACCATATGTTTAGCTCTATGTGGGCTACTCTTTAGGAGCAATGATGGTTAAATATCTATATTGATGGGTAATGATCGTTAAATGTCCACATTGTGACCTTCCCTTAAAGCCTTTGTTAGGCTGATTTCAATTGTGGAGGGCGATTCCAATTGTGGAGGTCGATTTTGATTATCGAGGCTGATTCTGATTGTCAAGGCTAATTATCGATGTCGACTATGAGTATGTGAAAACAGAGCATCATAATACATGCCCATATGCATCATCTGTATGTTTGTTATGAGTTGTGGTTGATTATTGCATGTCATTGGGTATGTTGTTATGAGACTCCCTCATAGGTGAAGATTATCTCACATGAGCGCATGATATCCGCAGGATTGATGTATGACTGAATTGTATGACTCATGCATCTTGCATTGTGTGTTGTGATTACTGTACGCCTTAGCGACATTAAGGTTGTAGCTTCCATAGGCATGTCATAGATGGCCAGATAGGACACTAAAAATTTGTTATGAGCATCTGGGCACTTTGGATGTCCGTGGGTGAAAGTCTCTAAACCTCCGTACCCAGGAGATGCCCCAGTGTCTAGACCGAGTGGATATATGAGTGCCCGAGTACAGAATACCAGTAGGTCACGTCTCCCACTGTGTCATGGTCGGTTGGGAGGGGTGTAGCCTTATCTGCCCGAGTAAGGGGGCTGTAAGCTAGATTGAGTTTGGCTAACTGCCAAATAGGTCTACTATCAACAAGCTAGGTAGGCATTGGTATACTACTGGCAGGTGGGTAGTGAGATCTTTTTCATTCACTGGGCTATGTGGTCGGTCGGGGTGGTAGCCAGCTTGGAGTGTACTAGAACCCGTGATGATCCCAGAGATGTACAGTACTGATACGTGAACTTATTGAGCAGGAGTTGCATACTTATTCATTCACTATCCACTTGGGCTGGTGGTGCATAACTAATTATTGTGTACCTTCGCAATGACAAGGATTTCGATTGAGGCGTGCGACTAACTTGAGGTCAGGGGTTTACCATATTAAGTCTGGCTATCCAAATTTAGGTATGAGATTATTTTGGATAGAAGTCCCTTGTGATGGACCCCATAGCCTGCGACACTATGTACTATCATCCCGACTTTACTCCAGCTTAGTCATTTCATTCAGACCGCATATTGTATTGCATTAGAAACATTTAACATTTTGGGTTACTATGTTTCTGCATTTATATGACTTAGATGAGGTTGATGGTATTCGTGACTCGTTAAAATTTATATATTGTATTATATCCTCGACATCCGATATTTGGTTTATTATGATCTACATATCGTACTCTGATATTGTATGACTAATGGACTTACTAGTATGTTTCCACTTACTCTGATATCGTATGATTCATGATCTTACCAGTATTTCGACATTGTATAATTATGGCGTTGTATTTGTGTGCTTGACACTTATCTTGCACACACACTTTCACCACCCTATAAGATTTCTATAAGCTTATGCACGATAAATGTGTGCAGGTGATATTAGGTCGCAGCAGCGTTGAGCTTAGAGCGTGCAACTATCTTCTGGAGCTTTTATTTCGATATATGTATTTCGCTTTCAGCATTGTATTTAAATGTTTATATTAATAGATATGTGATGATGATGTTTCATTTATGATTTGGGTAAATTTATGGTTATGCTTATTACGAGTTAAATGTACATTGAAAAATCCTCCTTGTAAGATCCTAGGATCGAAATCTGGCGTATGCATGCTGAGAGCCGAGAATGGGGTATTATGGAGGCTATCGGCACCGGATTTGGCGATCAGGAATTTTGTGAGCCCGGTTTCTGGGTTTGGGGTGTGACATATTTTTTTTTGGACGTTGATGCTCTTATGGGCTTACTTTTTGGCTGATACAGTACCTAAACTTGGGATAGTTATTTTAATATGTGAATGAATGATGATACACTATTCACATTGTGAATACGTTTGCTTCCATTTATGTTATATGTAGATATATATCTCTATGACATGCTTATCTCGCATTAAGTTCTTGTTTTACATACTTCTATTTTATGAACTTATGAGATAATCTCTCCCTCTAACCTTGTATATGATTGAAAATTCCATACTTCAGTTTTATTGGTCTATTGTTTTCATTCATTACCTTTTGCCAATAACTAACAAAAAGGGGGAGAACCATATGCTCCCTAGTTTGTTGTTTCTTGTGCATTTTGAATTTCTTAATGTAGGAACTTAGGGGGAGCATGATCAAAGGGGGAGCTGTAAGCAACTCAAATGTAATTTAGTTGAAAAATTATTATGTAAATGAGTTTATTGTAATAACCTAGGGCTTGTTAAGATGTTTTGTCATGTAATTGACAAAAGGGGATATTCAAAGTGCCCTGGTTTGTCAAATTATGTGAGTGTCGAGTCAGTCTTCAAGTGAGCCTCAAGATGAAGATTACAAGATCAAAACCTCAACTAGATAGAAGATCGAGTGCTCCAAGTAGGTAAATGAAGCCTCACTTCCCTAACCAAACCCCTAAGGTAAATGACCCCCATTAAACTTATTCTTACCTTCAAATCTTTGAAAATTATCTTTAGTAAGTTTAAGTGTTGAACACTTAGAATGTCAGAGGAGTAAAAATATGAACTACATAGATATATTCGATTGCATTGATGTACAATCGAAAATGTTTTGATTCTATCAAACATGGTTCAATTGCATCGAAGATTAGGCTCATTCTGTCCAACAACAAAATGAACAAATGCTAAGAATCATCAATTATATCGAATGGTGTTCTATGATATCAAAATTCAAACTTCAATAGAATCGAACTCTATTCGATGACATTGACTTAGGATACTACCTGTACACATATTACATTCTAAAAAGTGTTCTTGATTATATCAAAGTGTGTTTGATTACATTGAAGATAAAGAACATTTTGTCCAACAAGCCATCAAAGAAAATACAAACTCTTTGATCACATTGAATACCATTCGATGTAATCGAACTTTAAATTTCGATTGCATCGAATATCTGGATAAAATCTTCTAGCAACCAAAGGTCATTTTCTGAAGAAAATCTAATGGGATCAAACTACTTTTGGTAACATCGAAGTGCACGGCGATAACATCTAATGGTACTCGATAAAATCGAGTAGAATTTGTTCTACAAAAAAACGAACATATATGTGTAGAAAGTTGATATAATCGAATAAGACTCAATATTATCGAAATTCAAATTTCAATAATATCGAAGACTATTCAATAGTATCGACAATGACAGATTTTTTCACCTTTTTTACCATTGAGATTCTTCTTCTATAAATACCACAGGTTGCCTCTTAATAAAATAAGTTAAAAAATAAGAGACTTTGAGAGAATTACTTCACATATATTATACCCTCTTCCTCATTCCCTCTTTCCCATTAGAGTTTATCATTCAATCTTGGCATATGCTTTGACTCAACATCTTATGTGCTTAAAATTGAATTATGAACTTTAGCATTCAATGAGATTCCAACAAACATCATTGTAGGTTAATCATGTTATTGGAACTCTTGAATGCATAGCTCATGGGAAGCTTCTCTATGTGTATTTAAGATCATATCATATCCATAGAAAAGATCAAAAATCCTAAACCTCACAACCTCAGAGCATTCGTGAAAGCATCAATAACAGGTTGCGATTCAAGGGAGCTGAAGACTCTTCGTCATCATTGAAGATATTCACATCATGTGAGAAAGGGGCTCACCAACTTATTGTAAGTTTACATAATCCATCAAGTTTGAAGCCTTTTTCTTGTGTAGGATTGAGATTCAGAGATTGAGTTAAAAACTCGCCAAGACCTCTTTGTAGGCTTTCGACGGGAGAATACGTGGTCCCTTTGTAGGACGAGTTAGCTTGTGGAGGCTTAAGGTGCTTTGTGTAGGCATTGCCTTATGTAGGCTTGGATAGCCTTGGGTAGGCTTCCTGTTGTGTCCTTAAGTAGGACTCATCACCTTAAGTAGGCATTGAAGGGAACCTTGTGTAGGTGCCTTAGTTAACCTTATGTAGGTTGTGAAGGTTCATGGTTAACCTGATTTAAAACCATTAGATAGTGAAATTCGCTACACACTAGGAGAGAGTCCATCCGCCGGGAGTGGAATAGGCAAGTAGTCAAACCACTATATATGATTGTGTTTGAGATCGTCTTTTGTGCATTGTTTTAATCATGTGTATGTTCATCAAATGACTTTTATGATACATGATTTATTTAGTGTATAAGTATTGATAGAAATCACATCCCATACAAAATATGCACTATCCTTGTAGGCTTTGTTCTTTGTATACAAATCTTGTATAAGTCGATGAGAATTGGATCCTCTATTGCCTTGGACGCCATAAAGTTACTTTTCCTTACTCCTTCGATGAAAGTTAGGCACAGTTTATTCTTAGTTAAAAATAACTTTGAAAAATTCTTGTTCACCTCCCTCTAGGACATTTGGACATACTTCATACTTCATTATTAGCAGTTCTTCCGCAATTTCACGCTATAGTCCGCAAATAACCCACGACTGTTATAAAGTCTGCTCGAAACGGAATCCTTTCACTTTTACAATCCACATTATCCTTCAATAAATCGACTATCTGACCTCAACCATCCATATCCTTAGGTTTAAACCTTCATCCAATAGTCTACAATGCTTTAACACTTTCCTTTGTTATCAGCTAATCAACTAGAATCCTACTTTCCCATTATTCTCCATGATTGAGCGTGCGCAACCTGAACTCGTCCAACGATTCTCCTTTCAAACCCACCATACAAATGGAATTAGAGCTTTAAAAATTTGATGTCCTAAGCTTCAAGGGACTAATATACACCATCCATGATGGTCTGTTTGAAGAAAAACCCCACATATAGAAATTTTACCATTAACATGCCTGTAAGACCCATATCCTAGTCCGTACGGTTTTGTTGGCTTCCGTGGTCCTTCCGGTCGAATTCTGACAATCCTCAACTCATATCTGACATTTGTATACGATTCTAAGTTGGATCTTACATACCGAAGTTGGTTCAAACCAGAACTTGTATCATAGCGACCGCGCCGTCGTCGTGGTTCCAACGCCACGACTCGCACACCGAACCGATACCCAGGTTAGAAGTTGTGGGTCCGCGTTCATTCTGAAGAAACGCCAAGTGTTGCGAATATCGAGAAAATCTCTACAACATGTCCCATCAATCAATCCTATTAATTAAGTACACATCACACATCAAGTCAAGTATGTGTAGCCCATACCCTACCCTTACCTATCTCTTACACAAGCAATCTAAAATCAACTCTCACATCACTTCCATCACTCCACCCATCACCCATCACACCTCACCCATCCTTTTCACCCATCACTTCTCTCTCTCTCATTCCATCTCTTCACTCCCAAGCATACCACATCCAATCTCTCTTCTCTCCCAAACAACAACAAGTGTGGCCCACTTTCCCTACCCTCTCATCTCTCATCTACACCATCAAAAGTCCATCAACCACCATCAAAAGAGAAGGCAAGGAGTATAGGAGTCCAAGGGATCAAGGTGGAGTGCAAGAGGTGGGTGATCCATCGTTATTTCTTCTTTTAGGGCCCACTTATTGGTGAGACCCATTTTGATGTATGTGATTTAATCAAGAGGGGCCCATAGTGGCGGGGTCCCTCTATCTCACCGTATTTCTCTCTCTCTCTCTCTCTCTCTCTCTCTCTCTCTCTCTCTCTCTCTCTTTTGTATGATGTCTTGTGGCTACAACGGTGCAAGATGATCTTGTCCGTCCGATTGTGAGGCCCACCTTGCAATGGGTCCATTGGATGGCCAAGACGAAGGAAAAACACAAGTCTCAGATTGATCCAAATCAGGTGGGCCACGTTTATGTGGGACCCACCTTGAAAAAATGTGGGCCACGTACATGTGGGACCCACCATGATGTTGTGTTTATCCTAGCCGTCCAGCGTCTCTGGATGCTGGACATGAGGAAGGGGCGTGGCTAACATGGAGTGCATATACTGACATGGTGTGTACTAACAGCTAACCAATAAAAAAATAATAATTTTGGGGTGGGCTGCTCATGCAGGCCCTACCTTGATGTATATATATAATCCACACTGTCCATTTCACTTCTCAGTCCATTTTAGGCGTGGAGCCAAAAGATGAGGCTGATCTGATAATTAAACGGGCCATACCATAGGAAATAGTAATGGTTACCATTAAAAACCCGCCTTGATGTTTTCATTCACCAAAATACGCTGCTTAGTGGTCTTGTTTGGCTTGTCTTGAGTCGTAGAAGATAATGAACAGGGAGGATTTCCCTGATGAGGGCCCCACCTAGGCAGTTCTTCAGGAGGACCCATTTTTTTTTTTTAAAATAAATTTTGTAAGAAGCAGCGTACTGCTACCAACGTCCCTAGGACGCGTAGGAGTGTCCTCGCTGCATGGGCGCTGGATGCAGTGTAACACCCCAGATTTTTTTTAACCTGGGTTAGACGTCCCTAGGCAACGGGTCAACCATAGCACCTTGGTAACCTCTCAAAATTTGATTCCAAAGCCAAAGAAATCATTTAGAACCTATTTCTTTAGAAATTTAACATGAATTAGCTAGCGCTACACTAGATTACCTGTAAAATTGTCCCTGATAGCTTTAAATACGTTCTGCAAGACCCAAAACTTGTAGAATCAATGACGCTATAATACCCTGAAATCCAGGATCAAACTCTAAACCGGTTTGTTCTTAGGAACCCTTTGAAACTTTGTATTGGATCTAAATCGTGCGTCGAAAGTCCGATACCTACAATCTTAGACCGTTATGACCGCTTAGCTGGACTTGACAATCATTTCAAAAATCAAGCCCAACCGATGCTCTGAGGCTATTTCATTGAGCCTGGAGCAGGGAGTGTGAGAAAGAGTGAAATTCATTTAAAATTAAATGGGATTTAAATAAATCTGGCATGTTTCGCTTGCGCGATTAGTATAAGCATTCAGACCGTCGGAATCTGACCCAAATACACCCTCGGATCAGGAAACATTTCTCACTCAGGTCAGTGTACTCGGAATTCTCGATCGAGTCTCCGTGACCGCTGAACTGAAACTGGACTGCCACGTGCGATCTGGGAACTCTACTGGTCTGAAAACTTCGGGTGAGCAGGATCCGATATGCATGAGCTTAAGTCCGACCGCGTTCGGCTAGGGGACCTCCCGAAACACTCTTTTAGATCGAAACAGCCCCGATTTGGCTATAACCCAAGTATACTTTGTTTCCAAGTCTATTTAGATTATGTTTTAGCCTATATAAGGGCTTTAAACCCTCTCACAACCCTCCCATCCGAATTTACAACAAACCCTAGATAGAGAGAGAGAGAGAAAGTGAGAGACATTGAGAGGCTTATGGGAGAGATTTCCCTCCACTTGCACCAGCTTTTGCACGTACCAAAGCAACACATTCAAATCACTTTTCTGGTGATTTTCAACGCACTTTTAGGTAAGAAAATCCTAACCACTTGCTGATTTAGGGATTCCTTTGATTCAATAGCGAAGTAGCTTGCGTATCTTGTGCATTAGGTCACCATTATGCCGTTGACGAAGCGTATACGTGCTATTCAAATCGATACACGTCTAAGGCGAAAGGTGAGGATTTTAGACGCTTTGATTGACTGATTTCAAAGCTTTCAATGTCGTTTAATAGTATATTATCGACGGCAACGCCGTTTGACATGTAGAACATGCTGTCCGTTTTCCGTTTCGTAAACGTATGGAAAATATGAGGAAATACTGTTTACATCCACATTTTGCTGAAATGTTTTCCATGGTAATTTGTCATGTTAGGATATTAGGAATGCGTGCATGATCGGTTTGGCAAAGAGATTCGCCCAAATGCGCACTTTGAGTCGACATACGCTATGTAGACTAAAGTGTGTAGACTAAGTATTTGTATAAAGGTTTGTATTAGTATGTATTGAGTAAATACTATTGTAGATTAGCTTGAAATTGAATTTTCAATTCATATGATGACTTAAATGATTTTCCTCCATGTGTGTTATGTGAAATTAGTTTCCTTAGGCATATGGATTATACGTGGTTAATTGATTTGCTTACATTGTATGCTATCACATGTTGGGAACATGTTTTGATCGTTTATATTTCAATTATGTCACTCTCACATGATCATTGATGTTGTTTACAAATGCTTGGGGCTATACGTTAGTCCAGGCAATCGGTAATAGATTCAAAGTCGTAGTTGGCTTCTATCTGCCACGAAGGACGCGTCGATGAACGCGAGTCGTATATTAAGTTGGCGGCAGTGGTTAGGCCACATGAAATATTTTATACACTTCATGTCGCTCAGCTTGAGATGCGATCGTACTAGTCAAGCCCGTCAAGTAACTCGACTGGCCATTGTATGTTCACCATGTATGAGTCATAAGTGCTTGAACCTAAGGTACTGAACTTACCATTGAAAACTCCGTCAACCATGGTACCTTGATCCATAAAGACTCATGAGGCAAGCATGGTAGTATGGGACACTATGGTCGAGCTGTCGGCCTACGCTGGGGCCACAAACCTCCCCGTAGTGACCAGTAAGCAACCCAAACTCGTGAGCAGATTATGGTGATATGGGACACTATATTCTTGCTGTCGGCCTACACTGATCAGGTGATGAGCCCTTTGTAGTGACCGCGAGCGTATTCTGAGTCTACGGGAGGCGACGACCCTTCCGTAGCGATGAGAGTACATTAGGCCTGTATTGATAAGGTGATGGAGGAGCGGTGCAACGAGTGCGAGCAACAGCCCTGACAGCCCTTGCAGCGACCTACAAATATAACGTCGTATGAGATTATTAGGAGTGACGACCCTAGACAGGATCTATGTTGGGATTAATATAAGGAAGGTACCTTAGTTTCCCAATACTGCTGTATGAACAGACTAATAACAACTTAGTAATCATTATCCATATCGCATTGCATGTGCCTGGAAGATGTGGAGCACTGAGGAACGTAAGTATGCCGCGGGCGTAAGATGGTGCCGTATAAGAGAGTATGTCAGTGAGGGCATCCATCATGTCATTTCATGCATGCATTAACAACAGTATCTAAAAATGTTTGATTGTTTTCTTTACTATTAACGCGTGATTGATTTGATAATATGCTAATCTTTGCTCTATGATTCCACTGAGTTGATTACTCATTCCCACGTTACGGGATGGTGTTCTGGACACCCACCAGTCCCTATTTTAGTTTCAGATGATGACGCTGCTTGTGAAGCGGAGCCGGACTTGATGATGATGAGGAGGATCCCTCCTTTATGCGTGTTCTGATCGACGGGATTACAGGGAGGTTGATTAGGCGCCTTGACACTTGTCATTTTATATTTTTGGAGCACTTATGTATATTCTTTTCTTTCTATTTTTGGCGTATACATGTATTTAATTAACCTGGTAACATGTTCATACTCTGGAGACTTACAACAGTTCATATATTCGATATATTTATCACATTCTTTCGCTTGTTAATTTAACTGTCTGTGGAGTATGATATGCTGTTTTGGCTTAGTCTCAATCTTGTTTAATGTCATTTTACAGAAAACATGCATTTATCATTATCTATGCTGCATAAGTGACGTTCTGAAACTCGGGAGTTGGGTTTCTACCCGACCCTCGATTTTTAGGATGTTACATGCAGGGACCCTGGGTCTTAGTTGTGGGCCCCACCATGATGTGAGTTAAACATCAATACGGTGCATTTGATGAGCCTCCCTCCTAGTTGTGGGCCATCCAAAAATCCGCCATCTATGTGACTCAGGTGACCCACATCACAAGAAACAGTGGATTGAACATCTACCATTAAAACCCTTCTAGGTGTCACGAAAGTTTTGGATTATTATGAAATTTATTTTCCCACTTCATGTGGGTCTGTGTGACCTCGCCAACAGTTTGGATGGCATATAAACAATATGGTGGGCCCCACTTGGGACCCATTGATGTATGCATTACACCCCCACACCGTCCCAGGGTGGGACGACTGTTGTACCTCACTCCAACTACTAGAGTAGCGTCACCAAGTTATGTGGGTCTTAATAGTGACATCCACACCATCCATCTATGGGAGCCACCATGATGCATGTGTTGCATCCAAACCATCCAACCATTCTGGCATAAACATTACTGTGGGCCCTTGGTCTGAGTGACCTTATCAATGGGTTGGATGGAAAATAAACATTATGGTGGGCCCCTTGGTCCACGTGACCTTATGAATAAATTGGATGCAAATAAACATTATGGTGGGCCCCTTGGTCCACGTGACCTTATGAACAGATTGGACGAAAATAAACATTACAGTGGGCCTAGGTTGGATGGAAAATAAACATTATAGTAGGCCCCACATGGGACCCACCTGATGTATGTATTGTAATCCACACCTCCCATTAGTGTGGGCCCCACCATGGGTATGTACCTCATCTATGCCGTCCATCCTTTCAATCACTATGGGATCTACTATGATGCATGTGTTTTATCCAAACCATCCAACCATTTTAGAGATAATTTAAGGTCCATTGTTGATGCCACCTTAATTTGCATAAGGCCCATTGTTGAGGCCCATCTTGATGTATTGGTGGCCCATGTTGAGGCCCACCTTAATATATATGTATAAGGCCCATGTTGTGAGGCCATTATGATGTATGCAAGGCCCATGGGTTATGGCCCATTGCAATGTACGTAAAGCCCATTGATACGGCCTACTTAATGAATATAAGGCCCATGTGATACGGCCCATTGATACAGCTCATTTAATGTACTTAAGGTCTAGTGGGATGTATTTAGGTCCATTGTAATGTGTGATTTTTCTATGGTATATAAAATGATGTTTATAACGGGACGTATCTTGGGAACAATGATGGTTAGATGCCCACATTGTAAGTATAATATCGGTTAAATGTCTGCATTGTCACTCTCCCTGAGGCCCATTGGTAGGCCCATACTTGTAGTATGTAAGTCGTCTAGGCTTATCTTCCTTATGAACAGAGCCTATTACCATATAACATGTTTAGTATAGATCCATGATTCATGATCATACGCGTCATATGTATGCCTGATATGAGGAGTGAATGATCATAGCATATGCCTTTGGGCGGATTGTTTAGGGGCTCCCTGATAGACGGAGTTGCCCTACATGAGCGCGTGGTATGCACAGGATTGTTGCATGTTTGGTAGGGTGGTTCATGCACTTGCATTTGTGTGATTGTGATTATTGTATGCCCTAGCGACATCAGGGCCCTAACCTCCACAGACACATTGTGGGTGGCTGAATTGGATACCGAAAATATTGTTACTAAGCATCGGGGCGCCATAGATGTCCCTGAGTGAAAATTTCTAAACCCGATAGTACCAGAGAATGACTTCAACGTCGAAACCAAGTGGATATATGAGTGCACGAGGGCTGAATACCAAGAGGCCGCGTCTCCCACTGTGTCGTGGTCAGTTGGAAAGGGGTGTGACCTTACTCGCCCGAGGGTAGGGGGCAATATTAGGCTGAGTTTGACCAGCTCGTGAATGGGTCCACTATTGACGTGCCGAATAGGTATTGGCAGACTATTGGCTAGGCAGATAGTGAGCTTTCTTACGCTTACTTGGACTGTGTGGCTAGGAGAGCGGCAGTGCCATTTGGAGTATACTAAACACAGGTGATTATCCAGAATGAGAACTGTACTGATATATGATTAGTATGCTCGAGTTGCATCTCGTATCACATGGCCGTGTTATGGACGATAGCATTTATATCTTGCACCACATAGCCTTGGTACGACTAATTGCATTCATGTACGCATCAGTATGTTTCCGCATTACTTTGACCTTGCATTCTAAGCATGCTTATATTGCGCACAGACTTACGCCACCCTCTGAGCTTTCTATAAGCTTATGCACGAGACGCTAGGACATAACTGTAGTCTTGCCGTAGTTGGAGCATAGAGCCCATAGTTTGGAGCACACAGTCGAGCTTTTAGAGTTTCTGTTATTTTCATTACCTTGTATTTCCCTTCAGATGCATTGTACTCAAAGTTTTTGATCATAGTGGATTTGTAATGGTGTTCTTGTGGTTATTGCTCATGGGTTATGCTCATGGTTATGCTCATTACGATTCAAATTGATGATTAGAAATCCTCCTTATAGTATCCTAGGATCGGAACTTGGTAAATGGGTACCGGGAGCCGAGAATGGGGTTCTACGGAGGCTATCGGCACTGGATTTGACGATCGAGAATTTTGTGAGCCCAGTTTTCGAGTCTGGGGTGTGACAATGCCACCATTTAAGCTGATGAAACCCACAAGCCAATAGAACCCACCATTATTTGGTTAGTTAAAACCTTGCATTTAGATTTGTACTGTTACATGAGTCCCACCAAATCAATACATAATCATCTAACAGACCAGATCGATCTAGCTTTTATAGATAAACAACCCCAAGTGTAACTCGATCTCCACACTGCAACTCATTCGCATGATGGTTTCTTATACAACCTTGACATTGACTCTGGAAATCGAAAGAGCCTAAAGAAGTGTATAAACCCTTCTACCGATAGAAGAAATTAAAGGAAAAGAAGAATAAGAAAAGAGGGAGAAGAACAGAAGATGACCATTTTGGCTAGCGAATCGACCCGCTAAGTCGGACTTTTTTTCCATTTAGCTCCAGCTCTCGCTATGTTGTCTATTGGCAGTTTCATGACTCAAATATGTAGGAGGAATTATTGTCATTGAGATCAAATTTTCTATCAGATTCTACCAACCATAATAGGTAGGTGATCTCCTGGTTGAAAACCTTGCGTACACTATTGTTCACACCCGAAGTATAAGGTTGCGATGTAGTAATAATCTCAGTAAGACCGAGGTCGAATCCACATGGACTGAACCTTGTATGCAATTTGAAAGTAACTAGAACTATAACTAGAAGAAGATGTAATCTAAATCAAAGAATTTTAAGAGAAATAATGGTGAAGTATTAAACTAAAACTTGTGAAATTTAAAGGTGGAACACTAGGGTTTCCAAGGATCTACTTATACAGATTAGGGAGATCTATGCTTAATTCAAGAACACAACTAGATTTAGAGTCCCATCTTCATCCACTTGGAAGATATAACCTTGAAAATTAAATTTGAACTTCCTTTGATCCAATTTTCCAGAGATGAGAAGTATGAGAATTAGACCTGATTCCATCACAAAACCATGCCCATAAGATAAAGAAAAAAAATAGAATTTAACCAATCCACAACCAATCTAGAAGAGTTATGAACGTTAGGAAGGATTCCATCATCCAACCATGCCCATGAGATGATGGTGAAAAACAGAGCTTCCTAACTTCTTAGACATGGTCAGATCTATCGCAAATCCATTGTAATTTAAGTCACGATAAACCATTAAAAACTAAAAACATTCCTTATAATCAAACTAGAATCAAGATCAATTCAGTTTAAACATGAATGAAAATACATAAAGAAAAATCTTCCATTACACTACAAGCTTCACCGCTTAGCCCTAGCTAAGAGTTTTAGCCTGTTATAGACATGATGGACTAAAAATCTCTAAAAACATTAAAGGAAGAAAACTAAAGAAGAGGGAAAGAAAAACTCAGCCAGTCAGTCCTCTAATCTCTCTCTCTATCTCTCTTGTCCACTTCCCCGTGTTCAATGTCCACAGCTCCTCACATTCTTGGATCTCAAGAATGGTTTAAGCTCTCTCTCTTCTCTCCTTTTATAAGCAGTAAGGGTCGGCTGGGCAGTGGAGGAGCTAGAGTCGGTTGGAGCTTACACAAATCCCTGTTTACGTAGCAACAACAATAACGTAAACCAAGTTTCGTTCAACTGGGAATTTTAGGTAGGAAATCGTCCCACTATCCAATTTTTCTCCATGGTTCGAGTAAAGACCCCCTTGTGAATATTTTGGACGATCCAAATCATCAATCTGACCCAGCCCTTAATCACAAAATGGCCCACTGCGTCCGGTTTTCACGGACACAGGGCCGGCGGAAATAGAGGCCGTTGACGTGTTCGGTGGGCCCTACAGTGATATTTTTGGAAGAATCCACCCTGTACATTGGATTCCTAGCGAAAAATCAGTCGGGAAGGGGCATTTATACTCAAGTTTGGAGTGGCCCATCGTATCAAATCACCTCACCGTTCATCCTACGTTTGACGGTGATCTGTGTGTGTGCACGTGCATGAGACTAAGAAGACGCCATGGGTATGGTCATGGCCACCCCTTGAGTTGAATGGACAGTCCTGATCATCCATCGGGACCATGATGGTGGCCCACTATCGATCACAGCGTCCGATTTTCACGGATGCTGTGCTTTGTAACGAGAGGAGTCGGGTCAACCCTTTGTTAACCGGGTTGGCTGATCCGGTGCACTGCATGTGTGTGTGCATTGTATGTGCGTACATCCCCAGGTGGGGTCCACTATGATGTTTATGAAAAATCCGCTTTGTCCATCCCTTTCCTCATTTTATTTAAGGAGTTGAGCCCAAAGTTGAGGTATGTCAAGGGGTCAGGTGGGTCCCAGATTGATGATCTATGGGCTGATCTGTCCATTGGGCCACTTTCACAAAGATAGGGTTGAATTTCAACGTGTACGGTTAATTTAGGGTCCTCAGGCCTGATATAAAGTTTCGAGCCAAACGGATGGTGAGAACCCTGTGATCTTGCATTTTTGATGACTTTTAGGCCTCTTTATCATTGATTACTTGATTTTCGCGGATCTCAGGCATGTAAATTGTTCAATCTTAATCCCCTAAGGTCCGTCCCTTTCCTTGGTGACTTCTGAGCGTTAAATTCATACTTTTAGTACCATTTTTCCGTCCAGGCTCCCAAATTCACCTTGCAGCACAAGCATGATTAAAAAAGGGTGTCAAACAGTATCATGTTCATAAAATTAGGTAATAACTGGGGTCTAATATGCAATATTTAACCCTCAACAACTATACTAATATATTAGCTTACAGATTTAATTTATTTGATTAATTGTTACATGTTTTAGATTTAATTCATTTAATTAATGATTATGCGTTTTATATTCTTATTAAATTATTATTATGAGTTATATATTGAATTTATTATTCTTACATGATTTAAGTGATTATGTGTTGAAGAATGAATTCATTTTTTTATTACATGTTGAAGAATGAATTTAAATTATGGGTGTTGTGCCTTGAATGATCATTATACTTTGTATTTAACAGGTATTCTACCTTGAAAGGATCATTATATTATTTTTTTATAGGTGTTTTGCCCAAGGTTATTCCCAAAAGGATCAACACGGTACAGGTGCTCTGTCCAGGTCATTCTCGAAAGGATTGACATGGGTATTCTACCTTGGGTGATTCCCTAAAAGATATGCATACACGGGTACTCTGCCTTGGGTATTTACCCTAAAAGTTTATCCACTGGTACTCTTTCAAAGGTCATTCCATAAAAAGATCAACACCGGTGCTCTATCGAAGGTCATTCCCTGAAAGGATCAACACACACAGGTGCTCTACCCCTGATTGAACCAAAAAGGATCTTAGATGATTGTCTTATCTTATTTGTTATTATGAATACCAAATTGTTATTATTGCCATGTATAATGTCAATTCAATAGTTGTTATTGATCCTGTTTATGTTATTGATTTATATTGGTATTATTATAAAAATTTTAATTTTGGGAAGGATATGACCGTACGAGCTGTCACACTCACACCCGTATAAGTTATTTTGCAGGGTTTGCATATGAAGAACTAGTTGGGAAACCTTGAAGAGTACTTTTCTTATTATTTATTTAAAGATGAATTAAAACTCAATGTATTTTACTTTCATGTAATTAAGACTTGATGCTAATTTAATGAAACATTTGTTAATTGAAATGATATTATTTTATCCCCTCTTAGTTGCTCTATTTACCTTTAAAATGCATGAAAACTATATGGGTTGCGATGTATATTTTGTAAAATTCAACTCGCAGTTCAGAAATTTGGATTCGAGCCTATCCAACTCGGATACCAAATTTCAGGGCATGACAATCTCACCCTCCTTGATTAGGAATTGGAAGGGAAGAAAAAGAAAGTGAAGGGTGAAAGGGCATGCAATGACTCAGAGCGGCGACCCACTCCCCCTCACTCTCAGCCATCCCCTCACTCTCACATTCCCCCTCTCTCACTCTCTGACTCTCCGGGGTTGTTGAATGAAGGAAAGGGGGAGAAGGGGCATTTAAAACCCTAAATAAAAGTGGGTGGTTTGCAAGTGTATACTAATGAGTGCCTGTTAGTCGAATTGACAGGGACAGACAAAGCATAGAATTCACAGGTTTTCAGGTTGGACAGTCAATCAGACTGATTGATCTGTAGGTTGAATTGATAGAGCATCATCCCCGCTTATAAATTGAGTTTCCACCATTTTAGGTTCCTCAGGTTTTAACCCATGTGTTCTATTGGTCAATCACTTAAATTGAGCACTCAGTTTAGTGCATTTTAGTGCGAATTCTTCTTATTGAACATCTGGGTTTGGATGGACAGTAGATCCAATGATCCAGATCCCATAAATGTTATTATAGGGTTCGATCTATGAACATCTGAAGTTTAATTGAGTGGTGGATTTCCAGGTTTAAGTTTTAGGCTCATAATCCATTGGTGTTCGAGTTACATGGATGTGAGCATATGCGATCTCATATTTTAATTGAATTTTTTTTTTTTGGTAATACGCAAGAACATCCAATAGCAGAGTATTAGAGGGTTGGGGTGTTATAATGGAAGCCCCCCTCTCCTTTCACGTTACAATATCTAACGTTATTGCCTTAACGTTATAACATATCACGCCAATGGGTGCTGCATATGAGCGAAGGATGCCAGTTTAGGGGGCTGTACACCGTATATAAGGTGCACAACTATGTGGTATAGTGGATGGACGGTTCAGATTAATGTATGGGTTGATCATGTTGAGTTCTATGAATGGATGATTTAACTTGTTGAATTTCTATTGAAGGTTTGATTGAATTTAAGTAAGGTTGATTAGATGGATATTTGGATGGACGGTTCTATGGGAAACATAGTGAAAGGTTCATATGATCATGAAGATGGATCCTTTAGGACTTATAGAAGGTTGGATCAAGGGAGTTTTTTTAGGGTTAGAATGATGAGAATAGGTTTGCTTCTTTCCCTGCATCTTCTGCCTTCTAAAAGCAATTAACGCTCATCAACTCGATATGGTATGTGTGGATCCCACTGGGTAACTGTTCATGTGCCTTTTGATGGAAAAATTGTTCATCATGTATTGGACCGTTAAAATTAGGTTCGGATGGCTCATCTAATTGCTATCAAAAATTTATAAAACCAAGAGTTGAGAAAATTTATAAGTGAAAAATAAGTGGTCCCTAGGGTACTTTGATGGATGAGAGGTTAATATACGGTTGTACAAGCCATGTATAGAAACTCTTCGTACCATACTGAGAGTGATTTTAGGCTACGATTATGCAGAAACAAAGAGGGTTCACCAAACGAGATAAAATTGTCACATGAAAGTTAACAAACACAACAAATGGAAGTACGTAGGAGGTGAGCTTTTGCAAAAGATTTCAAAATGTGCATGTGTTTTAATTTTAATTTTTTTAATAGGAGCATTAGTTTAAATTTAAATCTTAAATAGAACATCTAAAAAATGTGTAATTTTTTATTTTTTAAAAAATTTTTAACTATGGGATAATAAATTATAAATATAGTAGTGATAAGGTTTAGTAGATGATGATAACATTCACGATGGATTCAAAATAGGTAATTTTATATAATATCGGTACCTCACAAAAACTATATTTACATTCCGGTACCTTTTAAAATTATTTTCTCATTAAAGTACCTCATTAATCCCAATAATTATCAATTGGATACCTTCCAGTTTTCTCTTATTTCCGTCATATTTTTTTTATAAAATAACAAAAAATTTCATTATTAATGACACAACTTTTAATTAGGGATTTTAATCCAAAAATTCCTCATAGTACGTGATGCTTTGACCTCATGTATTTACCAAAATGTTCTCACTATCCAGATAGAAGATAAAATGTCCAAAGTGCCCTTAAAAAAGAGTAACATATAATTAATGTCTCCACCAGCAAGGAGGGGACTTATGATTTATGAAAAACTAAAAACGTCGTAGGCTCTTATCCACCGCCTCCATCCATTTTGCCTTATGTCTTTTAGTATATGAGCCCGGACTTATGATTTATGGGAAACTAAAAACGTGGTAGGCTCTTATCCACTGCCTCCATCCATTTTGCCTTGTGTCTTTTAGTATATGAGCCCAAAAACAGGCAGATTCAAGGATCAAGTGGACCATACAGTAGGTTTTATCTACAACTTCCATCCATTTTGCCTTTTTTATAATTTAAAAAATGAAAAAGAAAAAGAAGAAGTATATGAGCCCAAAACTAGGCGAAACCAAAGCTCAAGTGAACCTCACAGTGGAATTAAAGCAACACCCTTGAAAACTTCTTGGACCATAGAAGTTTTGGATTAAGATGATAATTGTGTTTTCTCTTCGTCCAAGTCTATCAAGTCCATATGACCTTATGAACAGGTGGGAGGGCAATTAATCATCATGGTGGGCACTAGGAAGGTTTCAACAGTCACCCTGTTGCTTCCCATGGTGTGGTCCACTTGATCCTTGGATCTGGCTTTTTTTTTTTTTTTTTTCAAACCCTAAAATGATATGGAAAAATGGAGTGATGATGTGGATAAAATTAATACATCACAGTGGCCTCTCATAGCCTTGTCCATTCCTAGATATAGGTGGGTACCAATCAGTGCACCCGTAAGATGAAATTGCAATGTGGCTACTGGTTAGTGTTTTGTGGGCCCACTATGATTTATGTGTATTATCTATATTGTCTGTCCATTTTTTCAGATTACTTTAGGATCCGAAAAATAAGTCCGATTCAAATCTCAGACGGACCACGAGCCATAGGAAAACAGTGTTGATCAAACACTAATCATTAAAAACTTCCCAGGGTGATTATAATACTTATTAGCCATCCAACCTGTTGATTAGGTCCCACAAACTGTACGAAGGGAAAAGATAAATGTCAGCTTGATCCAAAACTTTTGTGGCCCCAAGGATTTTTAATGGTGGCACTCAATGACCACCTTTTCGTGTGGTGTGGTACACCTAAGATATGGATCTTCTTCATTTTTTAGATATGTAATAAAATAATCTGAAAAAAATGGATGGACCACGTGGATAAAGGCATTATCATGGTGGGCCCATAGAGCACCGACAAGTAGTAGTGACAGCAGGCAATCGGCTGAGTTTTGTATTTTTTTCCTATTAAAGTTATTTACGTTCAAGTAATTAAGCTACGTAAAGTTACTTAAAAAGGCACTGAGATGTAAATATAATATTAATGAGGTACTATTTTCCAAGTTTTCCTTAAAAATATAATAACATCAGATATTAAATAGTAGCCAGACGCTAAAGAGGAGAAGCTAAAGAGTAGAAATGTAACAGCGTAACAGATGGCCTCCGTCAATAAACCACGAATGGCCTGCGAGCTGCATACAATTGAGCTATTGTGCAGAGTTTGGCTCGATAACATGACTCATCACTGCCTTTTCTGACCAAATTAAAGAACGTGACGAGCACAGGGAGCGGATTTGGTGCGGCCTCGGCCACACTAAGCACATTGCGGCAATGACTTTGGGGCTCACTTCCATGTATGTATTGTGTATCCAGGCCGTCCACCGTTTTGCCAGATATTTTAGGATATGATCCCCCGAATGAAGCAGATCCAAATCTCAAGTAGACCACCTTAAATTCTTATACTAATGTTTACTTTCCATTCAACCTGTTTATAAGGTCACGCAGCCCTGGACGAAGGGAAAAAACAAATATCATCTTGATCCAAAACTTTTGTAGCCCACAATAATTTTGAATGGTCAGTCCCCACTGTTTTCATGTCGTGTGGTCCACTTGAGATTTTTACCTACTTATTTTTGGGCCCAAAACAAGAAATGAGCTGGAAAAATGGATAAACGGCATGGATATACAATAGATAGATTAAGGTGGGCCCCGCAGTCAGGGACGCATCGTTTGAGAGATGCCAGGTACGCACCCAATCCGCTCCCACGAGCTTATGCTCACGAGAGAGAGAGAATCTAGATCCACTGGAATGAATGCAGATTGTGCGGTTGGCTCAAATGTAGAAATGGGTAGGACTCGTGTAAGATGTAACTTGCTCCTCAGGCAATCGCCACTTCGTAGATTCAATGCCATCATACACGGAAAATGGGATCATCGGGTGAGCCATACAAGTGCACACAAGTTGAATGATCCGTCCATTTCTTTTTACCGTTCATTTATTTTGAATAGATGGCCCACCTGTTGATCTTGATCGTGTAGGCGTGCTTCACGCTCTTTCTTTCCTGTGCAGGACGATGCCGAAGAGAAAAGGGAGCCCGTCGGCGAACAACAGAAAGACAAGCACCTCGTTTTCTTTTGTCTTTTACTCCATGAGATGAGCTCAGTATGGCAGGTAACCTCGTGAGCCTTGGCCTGTTCCACACGTGATGCTACCGCACTTTATCCGACGACTGCGATTACAAGAGATGAGCTCAGTATGGCAGGTAGCCTCGTGAGCCTTGGCCTGTTCCACACGTGATCCTACTGCACTTTATACGACAACTGCGATTACAAATCGTCTGCTATATCTTTCACCCAGAATACTAATTGAAATCTTGAACTTGTAGGTGAAGGAGTGTGGATCATCTGTTTCCAAGCGCACAGGGTATCCAGTGTCCTTGAGTTTAATTAGTTCAAATCATCTAAACTGACATCAGTGCGACACTAATGAAATAAAAAATTATTTACAAAATATTGCCTAATTAACCTATAATGCAATGGTATGATGGAATTTTCCTCCTCAGATTAGAGGAGAGATAGAGCAACAGGTGAAAAATCGAAGTAATTCACCGCGTTGCTCGATCGGTCGTACGAGGTCTTCGACCGTTCGTGGGAGGCGCTCGACTGGTCGTAGGTTCAAGCTCTGGCACGACTCAAAGTACAACGACAATGAGTTATTTTTTTCCGTAGTCTACGACCAGTCATAGGTGAGATACGAGACCAGTCTTGAAATTTTCAAGACCAGTCATAGGTTATGCAGTTTTTGCGCGAAATTGCGGATTTGAGTTCTTTCGCAACAGGGATGCGGAAATGAGTTTCCTAAAACTATAAAAAGGAATTTCTTAGGTTTTCTAGGAGATTATGTTGTGTGAAGAAAAGCACAAGAGGATTTTCTAAAGGGCTTAGGGTGTGAGAAAGAAAGAAATAAGAGAGAGAGGAAGCTTATGAAAGGGAGCCGTCGTCTTAGCGCTTCTACGTCCTCGTGATCGGTGAGATCTCTCGTTTTTTTTAATTCTTTTATTGTTCATCCATTCCTGCGTGAGTGACGAAGATTGTAACATTCTACTTCATAGTGGATTGTTGATCTGGACAAGGTCCCGTGGTTTTTACCTATTTGAGGGTTTTCCACGTAAAAATCTCTTGTGTGGTGTATGATTGTTGCTTTAATTTATTTCATTGCATTGTTATTCCATAATTCTGGTTTGTTCTGGAGGGTTAGATTCCTAAGGTTTTGTGCAAGACCCCCAACAAAGTGGTATTAGAGCGCTAAGTTCATTGAACGGGTAGGATCGGTTTGGAATTATGCAAGGTGGCTCATCAAGGATGATCAACCTCAATGGTTCTAATTGGACCATATGAAAGGCTAAGATGGAGGACTTGATTTATTACAAGGATTTATATTCTCCAATTTTAGGCATATCAGGAAAATTCAAGGGTATGTCTGATGATGATTGGAAGAAGTTGGACCGGAAGGCGGTGAGGTTTATTAGACAATGGCTGAATGATTCTGTATTCCACCATGTGTCTATGGAAACCTCAACCACTAGCCTATGGCTGAAACTACAAGGGCTGTATGAGAGGAAGACAGTCAGTAATAAAATTTTTCTGATAAGGCGACTTGTGAATCTCAAGTTCAAGGATGGTGGTTCTATGGCCGAGCACATGAATGAGGTCAGCAATATAGTGAACCAACTCTTTTCTATGAAGATAGTCCTGGATGATGAATTGCAGGCTTTACTATTGCTTAGTTCGTTGCCTGATAGTTGGGAGACATTGGTGGTGTCTCTAAGTAACTTCGCGCCAGAGGAAAAGATATCCATGGAACAGGTTACTAGCTGTCTCTTTAATGAAGAGACAAGGAGGAAGTCTCAGGGGTCTACTTAGCTAGAGGCACTTTTGACACAGGAACGAGGGAGAGGAAAGAACAGGAAGGGCGAGAAGGCTCGAGATAAATCAAGAGGCAAGTCGAGTAACAGAAAAGATGTTGAATGCTAGAATTGTGGCAAGAAGGGCCACTATAAGCATGAATGTCGTAAGACTAAAAACGACAAGAAAAGAAAAGGAAAGGAGAAAGAAGATGAATCTGATTCTACTGCGGTCGCTTCAGATGGCGACATTGTTATTATTCTTTCAACAGATCACGATGTATGTCTCACGGCTACGAGTCAGAATACCGACTGGGTGATTAACTCAGGAGCTTCTTTTCATGCGACTCCACGCAGAGATTTCTTCACAAGCTACAAGTCAGGTGACTATGAGACCGTGAAGATGAAAAATTCTAACATATCAAAGATCGTGAGAGTTGGTGATATTTATATGAAGACCGATGTGGGCTGCATGTTGGTTCTCAGAGATGTGAGGCATATCCCAAACCTTCGCCTCAACTTGATGTCGACGGGAAGGTTGGATGATGATGGCTATGAAAGTCGGTTTGCTAGTAGGCGCTGAAAGCTCATCAAGGGTTTGTTGATCGCAGCTAAAGGAAAGAAGTGTTGTACCCTGTATAAGGTAAGTGTCAGTGTACGTAAGGGTGGGTTGAACGCAGTGAAAGATTCAGCTATAGACATGTGATACAGGCGTTTAGGCTACATGAGTGAAAAAGGGCTTCGACTACTAGCGAGGAAGCGGCTCCTTCCAGATGCGACAGGTATACCTCTCAAAACAAGTCTTGATTGTTTATTAGGGAAACAACATAGAGTTTCATTTGTTAAAACCGTTTCTCATGTTAATAAAGTGCATGCATTAGATTTGGTTTATTCTGATGTGTGTGGTCCTATGAGGATAAAAATCTTAGGTGGGGCATTATATTTTATTACTTTTAGGGATGATGCATCTAGGAGGGTTTGGGCTTATGCTTTGAAATTCAAGGACGAGGTCTTTAGTGTGTTTAAGTTGTTTCATGCTATGGTCGAGAGAGTGACATGTAGATCATTGAAGTGCATCCGCACTGATAATGGTGGTGAATACATCGGTGACTTTCATGAGTACTGCAAGCCCATGGGTATACGTGTAAGACCCGTATCTTGGTCCGTACCTTTCCGTAGACTTCCGCGGTCTTACCGGTCGAATTTCGGCAACCTTCAACCCTTAACCGATATCGACGCGCGACCCTGATTCATATACCGACAACTCGAGTCGACTCAATCCAAGACCACTACCATAACGACCGCGCCGTCGCTGCGGTTTTAATGCCGCGACTCGCGCGCCGAGGTGATACCCTAGTCAAGAGATGTGGGCCAACGTTCGGTGAGAGGAAACGCCGCGCATTGCGAAACCCAAGGGAATCTCTATGATGTATCACATCAATCACATCAATCAATCACCCATCAATCTATCACATGTCAAGTACATGTCAAGTACACTTCACTTTCACCCCTTTTCCCAAGCAACCACAAAAGTCTCCCAAACCCATACCTTTCTTACACAAATGCCACAAAAGTCTCCCAAAACCATTCCTTTCTTACACAAAAGGGGCCACAAAAGTCAAAAGGTGTCTTACACCCCATCACCACATCCATCCATCACACTCTCTCTCCCTTTACAACTTTCTCTCTTTCTCTCTTTCTGATTTCAAATCTCCAAGCAAAAGAGCTCCATACGTATGGAATTTCTCCAAGCTTCCTAAACTCCAAGTGTGGCCCACCTCTTCACCCCATGATCTCCCCATCCTAACCTTCCATTCTCCATCTCCTCCATTGAAATCCAAGCTAAGTTGCCAAGGAACCCCTAGGAGCAAGAAGATCGGACGGTGGGAGTTAGATCATACTAGTTTTTCCTATTTTTGAGATGGGCCAAGTGAGGCCAACTGATCAATGGTTTAGATCTCACTTGGGACCCTATGATGTGGCCGATGGCCCACTAGGATCATCATAATCATTCCATGATGGGGCCATTCTCCATGGACCCCATCATGATGTTTATTTTCTTTTCAAAGGTCATCTAGACCGTCTATGTTGGTGGGGAAAGGATCTCCACCATTGATTTTAGATTTCGGTGGTCCCACATGCTTTAAGGCCCACTTGATGTATGATTCATTGTAAGGGAGGGCCCATAATGTCGGGGTCCCTCCATCACAAAGCGTGTCCCACTCTCCATGTCTCTCTCCCCCCTTATTTCTTTTTATTTTATTTTATTTTATTTTGTGCAATAGGGTTGTGTGGCCCACTTGAATGAACCCCACCTTGAGCATTTATTTGGTCCAAGCTTTCTTCAAGTGGGGCCCACCTTGCATGTTGTACCCCCTATCATCCATCAATGGTGGCCCACTTCAATAGGCCCACCACAATGTATATTTAAAAAATAAAAATAAAAGATAAACCGTCCAACGTTTGGGACGCTGGACGTCCCTGTACAAAAAAAAGAAATAGAAGAGAGCTTTGGGGTGAGCCACCTGCATAGGCTCTACCTTGATGTATTTTTCCAATCTAAGCCGTCCATCCTCTTACCTACAGTATTTTAGCCGTTGGGTAGAAGTTTGGGGCTGATTGGAAAATCTGGTGGGCCGTAGTATCGAAGGATGCATCATTACCATTCAAGGATACTGTTCTTATTTTATTTCATTTGCTAATCAAAAAAAAAATTCAAACTCTAGACTCTTTGGGCTCGTCTTGAGCCAGGGAAACTAATGGACGGAGTGGATTCTCATGATGTGGACCTCACACGATGAAAACCCCGGGAAAAACGGGTTTTCAGAATTTTTTTTAAAGGAAAGCAAGAGGCAGACCCTCTGCCTCCCCTGATAGCGGCAGTAGCTGCACGCTGCTGCGTGCAGTCGTGAGGACGGGCGGACGGATGTAGGGGCCCATGGCCCTGCGTGTGGGCCCCACCGTAATGTTTATTTTTTATCCAACCTGTTCATGAGGTGGGCCACCCCAGTAGTGGGCCCCCCTCCAAAAATGAGACCGATCCAAAACTTAGGTGGCCCACACCACATGAAACAGTGGAATTGAATATCTACCATTGAAATCTTTTAGGGCCCACAGAAGTATTGGATCAAGCTGAAATTTATGTTTTTCCCTTCATCCAGGTCCGAGTGACCTTATGAACGGGTTGGATGACACCTAAACATTTCAGTGGGCCCCACATGGGACCCACAGTGATGGATTTCAAATAAACCCATCGTCCAGGCGGACGGTGGTACCCACCCTGATGTTTGTGTTTCACCTCCCACCGTCCAGCGAACGGTGGGGCCCGCTGTGGTGTATGGGTGCATGCGTGTGGGTGTGTGTATGAGTGGGGTGACACGTGTGTGCCTATATATATATATATATTATATTGTATATTATACGTATATATATATGTATGTATATATGCATATATATATATATACATATTAGTGTATATACTATATATATATATATTATATTATATTATGTAATGTACATGATAGTGGGCCTTCATGTGGGCCCCCACCATTAATGCAATGCTGCATCTAATCTGTCCACCCATTTTTTAAGATCATTTTGTGGAATGAGTCTAAGAATGAGCCAGAGCCACAGTCCAAGTGGACCCCATCTTGGTATGATTTGAGGCTCATCTTAAATATAATTGTGACAGTTATTGGGGCCCACTTTGATTTGGATGTAAGGCCCATGGGATTGGACCATTTGTTATACCTCAAGGCCTATGAGACCAGGTCCACTTGAATTATATAAAGTCTATGAATTTAGGCCCATTTGATGCAATCTAAGGCTCACGGGTTATGACTCATTGCAATGCACATAAGACCCATTGGTGTGGCCCATTTATATGGCCCATCTGATGAATAAAAGGCCTATAAGATATGACCCATTTGATATATATGTAAGGCCTAATGGGATGAACCTAAGGTCCATTACAATGTGTAATCCCAATACAGATTATGTAGCGATGTTTAAGAAGATCGTGCTTGGGGAACAATGTTGGTTTGACGTCCACATTGCGAGTGTAATATTGGTTAGATGTCCACATTACGACTCTCCTTAGGGCCCATTGCTAGGCCGTACTTATTATGTATAGGCCGTCCAGGCCCATCTGCATTGTAAGAATGGTTCATCACTCATTTACATGTTTAGTATAGTTTCATGACTCATGATCATACGCATCATATGTATGCTTGATATGAGGATTGACTGATCATAGCATATTCCTTCGGCCAGGTTATTTATGGGCTCCTGGTTAGGCGGTATTGCCCTATATGAGCGCATGATATGCGCAGGATTTGTTGCATGACTGGATAGCGTGAATCATGCATTTCACATTTTTGTGACATGGTTATTGTACGCCCTAACGACATCAGGGATGTAGCCTCCACAGACGCATCGTGGTTGGCAGGATTGGATACCGAAAATCTTATTCTACATGGGGTGCTGTAGATATCCTTGGGCGAAAGTTCCTAAACCCTTATGGTACCAAAAGGTTGCTCCAACATCTAGACTGAGTGGGTAGATGAGCGCTGAGTGCCGAATACCAGTTGGCTGTGCTCTCCACTATGTCGTGGTCGGTTAGAAGGGGGTGCGGCCTTACCCGCCCGAGTGTAGGGGGCAATCCTAGGCTGAGTATGACCAGCTTGAGGAATGGGTCCGCTATCGACGAGTCGCACCCGATATTGGCAGACGGATAGTGAGGTCTCTTCCACTTACCTTATTGCGGGCGATGTGGCGGCAATCTGGTTTAGAGTGTACTAGACCCCGGTGATATCCCATAGTTGAGCTGTATTGATGTGTGAACATAGATGAGGATCTGTATGCTTGAGTTGCATTGCACATCACATGGCCTTGGGGTGGCCGATACCATTCATGTCTTGCATCGCATAAGCCTTGGTACGGCTCATGATATTATGGATTCATCCGCATATTCCATATTACTCTGATATTGCATGTTCATATTACTACTTTGGGCACACAGTTTCACCACCCACTAAGCTTTCTATAAGCTTATGCATGACCGTTGCGTGCAGGTGACGTTGGTTCGCAGCAGCGCTGAGGCAGGAGCCCGTTGCAGATCATTTTGGCATTTTTATTCTTTACCATTGTATTTTCCTTTATGCTCATTATACTTGTAAAGTTTTTAATCATAGTGGAAATGTTATGGAGTTCTTGGTTGTTGTTTGTGGGTTATGCAGTTGGTTATGCTTATTACGAATCAAACTGACGTTGAAAATTCTCCTCGTAGCATCCTAGGATCGGAACCTGGCGAATGGGAACTAGGAGCCGAGAATGGGGTTCTACGGAGGCTGTCGGTGCTGGATTCGGCGATCGAGAATTTTGTGAGCCCGATTTTCGAGTTTGGAGCGTGACAATACGGCATGAACAGACGGTTCCCAAGACCCTCCAACATAATGGTGTAGCTGAGCGAATGAATCGCACCATTGTTGAGAGAATCAGATGCATGATATCTCATGTGAAGTTGCCCAAGACGTTCTGGGGAGAAGCAATGCACACGGTGGTGTATCTGATAAATAGGTCTCCATCAGCCCCATTGAATCGAGAAGTAGCTGAGAAGGTGTGGACTAGACAGGATCCATCGTACAGTCATCTCAGGGTGTTTGGATGTAGGGCATCCGTTCACGTACCAAGGGATAAGAGGTCCAAGCTCGACATGAAGATCAGATAGTCTGTGTTCTTAGGGTACAGTGATGAAAAGTTCAGGTACAGATTGTGGGATCCGACCGAGAAGAAGCTCGTCAGGAGAAGAAATGTGGTTTTCTTTGAAGATCAGTGTATTGAAGACACTGGTAAGCCAGAGAAGAACCAACCTAATTCAGGTGAGCTAGAGGACATGGATCCGGTTATTCCTCCTGTGGTGCCTGATGACGGGGAAGTACAGCGAGGTGCAGAGGACGAGGGGGTTCCTACAGAAGATACACTGGGGGAGCAGCCCCCACTTGATCCACCTGTTAAGCCACAGGTGAGGAGGTCATCTAGGGACATACAGCCGTCCAAGAGGTACTCACCGCATGAGTACATTATACTGACTGATGGGAGAGAACCAGAAGATTATTCTGAGGCCTTAGCCGATAAACATAAGGAGGAGTGGTTGAAAGCTATGCAAGAGGAGATGAAATCTTTGTATAAGAACCACACCTATGATATGGTGAAACTGCCTAAGGGCAAGAAAGCTTTGAGCAATAAGTGGGTGTTCAGAAAGAAGGTTGAGCAGAAGAATTCACAGACGAGGTTCAAGGCCAGACTTGTGGTAAAAGGGATCGGTTAGAGGAAAGACATAGACTTCGAGGAGATATTCTCACCAGTGGTGAAGATGACATCTATATGGGTGTTGCTTGGGTTGACAGCTAGCATGGATCTGGAGATAGAGCAGTTGGACATTAAAACTTCTTTTCTCTATGGTGACCTGGAAGAAGAGATCTACATGCACTAACCAGATGGGTTCGAAGTCAAGTGCAAGGAACATATGGTGTGTAGGCTGAGAAAGATCTTGTCTGGGCTGAAACAAGTTCCACAGTAATGGTACAAGAAGTTCGATTCGTTCATGTTACAGCATGGGTATGACAGAACGGAGTCAGACCACTGTGTGTTCACGCACAAGTTCTCAGATGGTGATTTCATAGTTCTGCTGTTATACGTTGATGACATGCTCATCATGGGAAAGGACATCAAGAAGATCGACAGGCTGAAACAGGAGTTGGGCAAGTCTTTTGCGATGAAAGACTTGGACCCAGCTAAATAGATCCTAGGAATAGAGATAACCCGTGACAGAAGCAGTAGGAAGCTTTGGCTGTCACAAGAGCGGTATATTGAGAAAGTCCTAGAGCGGTTCAATAAGAATGCAGCGAAGCTGGTCAGTACTCCACTGGATGGTCACTTTAGACTGAGCGACAGGTAGTGTCCCAATACGAAGGCAGAGGTGGAAGAGATGCAGAAGATACCTTACGCGTCATCTGTAGGAAGTTTGATGTATGATATGGTGTGTACACGCCCAGACATAGCATATGCAGTTGGTGTTGTAAGTCGGTATCTTGCCAATCCTGACAAAGAATATTGGGCAGCTGTGAAGTGGATATTGCGGTATCTAAGAGGCTCATCCAGGTTGAACCTATGTTATGGTGATGGTAAACCTGTGCTAGAGGGTTACACAGATGCAGATATGGCAAGAGACATAGACTCCAGGAAGTCTACATCGGGGTTCATGTTCACTTTTACAGGGGGAGCGATTTCTTGGTAGAGCAAGCTACAGAAGGTCGTAGCATTGTCGACAACAGAGGCCAAGTACATTGCAGTCATAGAGGCATGTAAAGAGATGCTTTGGATGAAGAGGTTCCTACAGGAACTTATCCTAAAGCAGGAGAAGCACGTGGTGTATTGCGACAATTAGAGTGCTATACACTTGAGCAAGAATCCAAGTCAGCATTCCAAGTCGAAGCATATAGAGATTCGGTATCACTAGATCAGAGATACTTTGGAACAGAAAGTGTTACAGCTTGAGAAAGTCCACACGGATGATAATGGGTTAGACATGATGACCAAGGCTTTGCTCAAGGGCAAGTTTGAGGTTTGCAGAAAGTAGGATGACTTGAAGAAGGTGAATTCCTCCTGAGTCTGAAAGGGGGAGATTTGATGAGATTTTTTTCCTCAGATCAGAGGAGAGATGGAGAAACGGGTGAAAAATTGGAGTAATTCACCGCGTTGCTCGACCAGTTGTGGGAGGTGCTCGACTGGTCGTAGGTTCGAGCCCTGACACAACTCAAAGCACAGCGACATTGGGTTATTTTTCTCCATGGTCTATGACCAGTCGTAGGTGGTCTACGACCAGTCATAGGTGAGCTACGACTAGTTGTAGGAGGCTAGGACCAGTCCTGAAATTTCCAGGACCAATCCTAGGTTACGCAGTTTTTGCATGAAATTACGGATTGAGTCCTTTCGCAACAAGGATGCGGAAATGAGTTTTCTAAAACTATAAATGTAACGCCCGTGAAAAATCCGTACTTGGGCTCGAGTACCAACTCGACCCGAAATCGCGTAGAATTAATTTCCATGGAAATTAAGCGTAAGTTAGCTAGCGCAACGCTAGAGTAGCTGGGAAATAGTCCCTGATCACTTTAAATACGTTCTACAAGACCCAAATCGAGTAGAAAAAACAACTCTACAATACTCTATAACCTCGGATCAAACTCTAAGCGGGTTTGTCCTCTGGACCACATTGAATTTTTGTATTGGATTTAGACCGCGCGTCGAAGGTCCGATACCTCCTATCTTAGACCGTTAGAACCGCCCAGCTGGACTTGACAATCATCTCGAAAATCAAGTCAAACCGATAATCACAGACTATTTCGTTGAACCCGGACTGAAGTGACCGCGAATAGGGACGGATTTGGAATTTTAAATTCAAATCTGGCACACGACTTGACGCGTCAGTATTAAGCGTTCTGACCGTCAGAATTCATCCAGATTACACCCTCGGATTAGGAAAAATTTCTATTTATTATCATGAGACTTTCAGCCCTGATCTACGTGTGGTGATCGCTGAACTGAAACTGGTCCGCCACGTGCGATCTGCGAACCCTGCCAGACTGAAAACTTAATACGAGCTACATCTGGTACACATGAGCTTAAGTCCGATCGCAATCGACCAGGGGACCACCAGAAAGCAGCTTTTGAACCGAAACAGCCCCGAAATGGATAGGCACCAAGTAAACTTCGTTCCGGAGCCTAATTCCGGCGTTTTTAAGCTTATAAAAGGGGTTGAAACCCTCATTTCTCTCTCCCATCCGAAAATTGCAAACCCTAGGAAAAGGAGAGAGAGTTTGAGAGAGAGATTGGAAGGAATTTTTCCTGCTTCCGAGCCGCCGATTGCTGCTGCTTCAGCACCTGTTCCCAATCACCTGGCTGGTGATTTCTCCGTTCTTTCAGGTACAAAACAACCCTAGAACTTGCTGATTTAGGGTTTATGCAGATTTAGGGCGTGTTAGCTAACGTATTTCATAAATCAGGTTCTCCTACTGCCGTAGACGAAGCGTACACGCTCCGTTCAAAATCACGCTTCCGTAAGAGACTAGGTGAGGATTTTAGACGCTTTGATTGACGGTTTACAACACTTTCAATGTCGTTTAATAGTAGATTATCGACGGCATCGCCGTTTGACATGTACAACATGCTCTCTGTTTCCTGTTTCGTAAATTAACGAAGAATATGAGATTTAGGACATTTTAGTCATTTGTAGGAAGTACGGTCTACATGCATATTTTGCTGACGTGATTGACATGGTTTGTTGCCGCATTAGGGAGTTAGGAATGCTTGCATAATCAGTTTGGCGAAGAGATTCACCTAGTTACGCACTTTGGGTCGACATACTATATGTAGACTTAAGTGTGTAGTGTATGTGTTTGTATAAATGCTTGTATTAGTATGTATTGAATTAAATGATGTTATGTAGTAGTTTGAGATTGATTTCTTGATTAATATGCTGACCTAAATGATTTCCTACATGTTGACCTTATGCATGATTGCAGTACATGCATGGAAAGTATGCCTTGAAGATTTGCTTAAGTTGAATGTTATAACATGCGTTAACATGCTCACATGATTGTATTTCAATTCCAATACCTTTGCATATATTGCTAATGTGATTCCATAGATGTGTGGGACTAGACTTAGTCCAGGCAGTTGGTAACCGAGCGAATTCGGGGCTGATTGGTCATAGCCACGAACGACGCGTCGATGAACGTGATTCGTGTTTAGAGTTGGCGGCAGTGGTTAGGCCACGCGAAGTGTTTTACGCACTTCATGTCGTTCGACTTGAGATGCGATCGCGCTAGTCGAGCCCGTCAAGTAACCCGACTGGCCGATGTATGTTCACCTTGTATGTGTCATAACTGCTTGAACCTAGGGTACTGAACTTACCACTGAAAACCCTGTTAACCATGGTACCTTGATCCATGAAGACTCATGAGCCGGGCATGGTGGTATGGGACACCGTGGTCGAGCTGTCGGCCTACGCTGGGGCCACAAACCTCCCCGTAGTGACCAGTGAGCACCTAGACTCATGAGCAGATTATGGTGGTATGGGACACTATATTCTAGCTGTCGGCCTACACTGATCAGGCGACGAGCCCTTTGTAGTGACCGCGAGCGTATTCTGAGTCCACGGGAGGCGACGACCCTTCCGTTGCAGTAGAGTACAGTAGGCCTGTATTGATAAGGTGATGGGGGAGCGGTGCAACGAGTGCGAGCAATAGCCCTGGCAGCCCTTGTAGTGACCTACGAAATACACATCGTATGAGATTACTAGGAGTGACGACCCTAGGCAGGATCTGTGTTGGGATTGATACGAGGAAAGTACCTCAGTTTCCCAATCCTGCTGTTTGAATGGACTAATAACAACTTGGAAATCATATCACCATAGCATTGCATGTGCCTGGAAGATGTGGAGCACTCTAGGGAGTGTGGCATGCCGCGGTCGTAAGATGTTGCCTCATGAGGGTGATCGTCGGTGAGGGCATACATCACGTCATATCATCTTGCATTAACAACAGTATTAGGATTGTCTGATTTACTGCTTTACTATTATCGCGTGATTGAATTGTGAACATGCTAATCTTTGCTCTATGATTCCACTGAGTTGATCACTCATTCCCACGTTACGGGATGGTGTTTGCAACACCCACCAGACCCTGTTGTAGATGCAGGTGAGGACGAGATCCACGAGGTGGAGCCAGAGATTGACGAGGACCAGGACGAGTTCTCGTATATGCAGTATCACGACGGCTTCCCGTAGGTGACCTGGATCGAGGGGACTTCAGTGGGACTATTTTGAACATTATTCTTTTGTTTATGTACATGTATATGAGACTCAGAGATGTAGTCATACTTCGGACACAGATGAGATTTACTTTGTTTTTCCATACAGTGATATATATATTGTTTAGTCTTCCGCTTGCTTTTATCACTGGATCTGAAGTATGAATTGCAGTTTTGGTATACTTTTACTCATGTGAATGCTTTAAATCAGACAACATTGAATCATAATCATTTTTGTTGCATAAGTGACGGTCTGGAACTCGGGAGTTGAGTTTATACACGACCCCCGATTTTCAGGGTGTTACAAGTTGGTATCAGAGCATGAATAAGAGTATACTGGGCCGGGGTTATGGTCTTGCGACGTACGCTGTCGCTTCCTTTGACTTAGGTGGGTGCGAGAAGGGTCTAGAAACACTTCTAGGATCGCAGATTCGCCGATAGGCGAAGTCTATTAGGATCGATCGCAAGATCGAGTCTGTAACGCATCTCGGGTCGCGTAAGGCAACCCGAATCGCTTCTAAGCTGTAAGAAGTCAGGTTGAGACGTTCTACGAGCGGTTTTTAAACCGCAAAAGTGAATTCTTGGGCCGTGGGATGACCACGACTCCTGTAATCAATCGCCAGGGCTTAAAAACCCCGTTTCGCCAAAAATCTTCAAAATTCCTCCTCTAAACACTCTGACCTTCATTTTTTTCTTATCCATTTCATGTTAGGCATCAAACCTAATATGAAAATAACACAAATTAGTACTTTCACAAAATTTTACAGTGAATAGTAACATTTCATGAAAAATGGCCATAAGGCCATTCTAACTTCACTTTCTTTAGCAACTAAGGATCTAGATAGATGTACTGGCTCCTTTTACCCTAAATTCATATGCTGCATCATATGGTTTGGTATTCGGGATTGCGATGTGGTCCCGGAAAGCCCCGAACACATATTTGGGCTCATACAGACCAAAATACAATGAACTAGGGGGTGGGCCATATATTTTTGGAACCCTTGGACCATGGGGGACCAGACCCATGTGGTCCCACTGGCCAACTTGGAAGTTGGCCAGCAATGCCATCGCCGGTCGGGCGATGCATCGCCGACCGGTGGGGTCTGTTGGTCCCAAATCTCGGGCGCACGCCCTTAAATGAGATGTACATCCTCCCTAGGTAGCTCCCATCTCACAAAAACCCCTAAATCATACCCCTCCTTCACAAACAGCCCTCCCCATAGTCCTATTTTCGATTTTCAGCAACCATCTCCAAACTCCGGCGTCCCAAATCACTCCTAGGTCCCTCCTTGGCCAAAATCGACCACCACCCATCACTTATTGGGTGTTGGCAGCCCCTCTTCTTGAAGATCTCACCATTTGGAGCTCCAAAATCTCCCAAATAGAGCTGAAATCGTGAGGTGCTCCATTCTACCTTTTTGTTTGTATTTCTCCTTGAAAGTACAGCCTTGGGAAGCTTGAAGCATCCCTCTACGATGCCTAGATTTCCTTTTTTCAGATTGGGCAGCCATTTCTCCGCATTTTTATCGTTTTTCATGGCTTTTGTGGAAGCCATTTTGGGCCTTTTATCACTCTCATCCATCATATCTTTGATGGGTAAGAGGAAAACCGCAACAGATGAGGCTGGGCCAAGCCGCCCTGTTTGATCGAGAAGACCGCGGGGTGGTGCCGCAAGTTCAAGCGCCGCCGCAGGTCCAGTTCCAGTCCTGGAGTGCCGTACAAAGCGGGATTTGGATCCCCATGCACACCTTGGGCGAACAATTCTTTCGGAGATGCCTCATGGCCAATACACTGATCGCAAAGTGTTATTTGAGGCGGACGTGATGGACGATTGTTCGGCGAGTATCTGTTGTTCGAACGCATTGAAGCTGCGCATTGGAGTCTGATCTTTGAAGCTCACGCTCGTGATAATGTGAGCACCATTCGTGCCTTCTATGCTAGCATCCAGAATCCTACCTTGGAGCCTCTGCAGTTCAAAATCCCTTTTGGTAGAGATCGGATGGCTACGATAGACGTTCGGTTGATTGCGCGACTTCTCAACGTGCCTCTAGGTGATGTGCATCCTAGTGAGAAGAATCTGAGGACTAGACGTGAACGAGATCGCCGCACCAGGTTTCTGTACGGTAAGTTGGCTCCATGGCAACCTAATAATAGCCTCAAGGCGACGTACATGTCTGAGGATTTGCGCTTGCTGCATCATATCTGCACGTTCAATGTTTATCCTAGGTCGACGAACCGCATTGAATGTACACGTCTTATGGTTGATTTCTTATTTCTGGTGGCCCAGGGAGAGAACGTATGTATGGCCACTTTCATCTTACGACAGATAGTTCTCATAGCCAGGTCAAGAAGAACATCCGAATCGCTTCCCTTTGGCCGACTTATTTGCAAGATTGCGCTTGAGTTTTCCTATAGACTTGGGCCGGAATTGCCGGTATCGATTCACACCATCGATGAGTCGACAATGGTCAAGATGAAGATTGGGTCACAATACCGTGAAAATCAACTTGAAAGGAATAATGGGGATGACTTTGATGATGAGGAAGATCAAAGCGAAGAAGAACCTAGAGCAGAGGTTCAGGAAGAAGCTCAGAAAGAAGCAGAAGAAGAGGCTCAGGATACTGATGAGAGCCCTCCTCCTTCTGCGCAGGCTACTATCGACAATCGCATTGCTCGGATGGAGGAGAGTCAGACCGCTTTGCGAAGGGAAGTCCAAGAACTTCGCGCAGAAGTAGCGGATGCCAAGGCCGTTACAAAGAAGAAATTTGGCAAGGTGACTCGCACCTTGAAGGCGATCCTGTGTTGCTTACAGGATAAGGGTGCTCCTCCTCCGTCACCAGACTCCGACTAGCGATGCGATCTTTGATGTTATTATCAGTAGATAGTCGTTTTCTGCTTTATGTGTGTAAGCCTGTTAGGGCTAGTGCTTTGCTTATGTTGCTGTTGCTTAACTGTCTTAATTTTTATGTAATTCTCGTCATGATGCTTGTAAGGATATATCCCCTGTATTGTGACAATTTTGGTTAAATGAAATGCGTGGAATGCCTTTGACTCTCTATGTGAATGATTGTGGTGTATTTGTGCAATTGAGACTGACAAGGTTGCGCCCTATTTTGAATATAGGGAATGCCACCTAAGACTACGCGGAGCACGGTTCGGCTTGCATTGTCAGAGCATATGGATCAGACTCCTTCGCAGTCTGGCACCCATGCGGACCCTGCTGTGGGCACGATTCCTGAGGCGGTTCGATCGTCTCAGCCTGCCGCTGGTCCTACAGATGGACCACCGCCATTTACGCCATCAGTCAGAGAGCCACATCGCGCATCTACTTCCACACCGCATCCGCCACAGCCTGCTCCACCCCTTGACAGATTCGAGCAGATGATGGCTATGATGCTGCAGCAGCAGCAGCTTCTGACCACCATAGTGGGGACATTAGCCCAGGGTGGGGGTGCGACACATTTACTCCACCTGCACCACCTGCGCATCCAGCTGAGGATGCCTATACATACGCCCAGGATGAGGGCATGGCTCATCCTGCGCCGCCTGCTTTCCCTGCGGGGAATCCTGCCGACACACGGGGCCTTTTGGAGCGATTTCAGCGCTTGCAGCCTCCTACTTTCACGGGTTCTCACAGACCCGAGGAGGCTGAGTACTGGCTCGACCGGGTGTCGAAGATCTTGCGGATGTTGCACTGCACCGAGGCTGAGCAGGTAGAGCTGGCTACCTTCCTGTTTGAGAGAGAGGCCAGCATGTGGTGGGATAGCGTACTGCGGACCGTTGCCGCAGACTTTGTATGGACGTGGGCAGCATTTGAGTTCTGCTTCCATGAGAAGTATTATCCCCATACCTACAGGCACAACAGGGAGAATGAGTTTCTCTGTCTCAGACAGGCAGCGATGACAGTTACCGAGTATGAGCATCGGTTCACAGAGTTGGGTAGGTACGTCCCGACGATCCTAGCTGATTAGCAGATGCGCATACGGCGCTTTTTGGAGGGCTTGCGACCGGATATTCGGTCGAAGATGTGTTGTGTTAATTTTTCCTCCTATGCGGAGTTGTTTCACATGTCCATGCGGGCAGAGCAGGACGTGGATCGACTTGCGCTATCTCGAGGCCCGGCTGCTTCTAGGCCACGACCGGATTTGCCAGACAGGCCCTTCGCGGGCAAGAGGCCTCTCATTGATCCTCCTGCTAGGACTACGGCGCCTGTACCACCGTTTCGGCGCCCTGATTTGACATGTACATACTGTGGGAGGACGGGCCACTTGGCGCAGAGCTACTTTTCGAGGATGCGGGACAGTGGGTTCTCGCCACCGCAGAAGATTGACCGTGTATGTCCACAGGCGATATCAGCACCGCCTATACGGTCAGCTCCTGCGCATCCTTCTTTCAGACCTACGGTATCGCAGATCCGACAGCCTCCACGGCCCTTGACACAGCGGCTGAACCGGCCACAGCAGGCTCAGGTTCATGCATTGACTGCTGAGGCAGCTGCGACGCCAACTTTCCAGCATTCAGCCTTCGAGGTCACGGCCCATATTGGAGGTACTCCCGTTTTTGTCATGGTGGACACTGGTTCCACGATTTATTTGATATCGCGTGCCGTAGTCAGACGTCTTGGGTTACAGACTATCACTATGGATAGCGTGCGAGTCTTTGCAGCTCATGGAGATTATTCAGATGTCACCCAGATGTGTGAGGGTTGTTTGGTTGATCTGGGAGGCAGGACGATGACTCTTGATCTGGTCGTCGATCCCTCGCTTGTTTATCTCGACGTCATTCTTGGCATGGACTGGTTGACTGCAGCGAGAGCCGAGATTGACTGCGAGACTCGTATAGTAACAGTGTACGAGCCTGAGGGTGCATCCTTCACATTTCCAGTGCGGGTAAATCTTCCTTTCCGCATTCTTAGCTACGCCACTCTATTGCGCGACGCTGGTGCCCAGGTACTTGAGCAGATGCCAGTTGTTTCTGAGTTCGGGGATCTGTTCAGGAAGATCTCTGGTTTGCCGCCCCGACGTGAGATCGATTTCACTATCGATCTGGTTCCTGGTTCTACACCCGTCTCACTGCCGACGTATCGCATGGCACCATGTGAGATGGAGGAGTTGAGGACGCAGATTGATGGTCTGCTAGAGCTTGGCCTTATACGGCCTAGCGTGTCACCTTGGGGAGCACCGGTCTTGTTCGTGAAGAAGAAGGATGGTTCGATGGGATTGTGTATTGATTATCGCAGGCTGAACCAGCTCACGGTGAAGAACAAGTACCCTTTGCCCAGGATCGATGACTTGTTTGATCAGTTGAGAGGAGCGCAGTACTTCTCGAAGATTGATCTTCAGTCAGGTTATCATCAGCTGCGCGTCAGGGATGAGGACGTGCAGAAGACAGCATTCAGGACCAGTTTTGGCCACTACGAGTTCCTCGTGATGTCGTTCGGTCTCATGAACGCACCGGCCGTGTTCATGGATCTGATGAACCGGGTATTTCGGCCTTTCCTTTATCGATCGTCGTTGTCTTCATTGACGACATTTTGGTGTACTCTAGGAGTCGAGAGGAGCACTTGCGTTTGGTCCTTGATACGCTCAGACGGCATCAGTTGTTCGCACAGTATAAGAAGTGCGACTTCTGGAAACAGGAGGTGAAGTTTCTGGGACACGTGGTGTCCAAGGATGGCATGGCAGTTGACCTGTCTAAGGTAGCTGCGGTGCAGGACTGGGAGCAGCCTGGTTCTGTCACTGAGGTGAGGAGTTTCTTGGGTCTCGCTGGCTACTATCGGCGCTTCATTCAGGACTTCTCGAAGATCGCGAGACCCTTATCTCAGTTGACACGGAAGGACGTGAAGTTTGCCTGGAATGATAAGGCGGAGTCATCTTTTCAGGAGCTGAAGGACAGACTTACGTCCGCCCCTGTGCTAGTATTGCCAGAGCAAGGGGTTAGATACACTATATACACTGACGCGTCTAGCGTTGGTTTGAGTTGTGTCCTTATGCAGAGGGACAGGGTAATTTCGTATGCCTCGAGACAATTAAGGAAGCACGAGGAGAATTACCCTACACACGACCTAGAGTTGGCAGCCGTTATATTCGCACTGAGACTCTGGAGACATTATCTCTACGGAGAGGAGTTCGAGCTCTTTTGCGACCACAAGAGCCTCAAGTACATATTCACGCAGCGAGACTTGAATATGAGGCAGCGGCGATGGATGGAGACGCTGAAGGACTTCAAGTTTGAAGTCTCTTACCATCCTGGGAAGGCGAACCTTGTGGCTGATGCGTTGAGCCGCAAGAAGGCGATAGAGTTTGCGGCTTCGCTGATGGTTGCCGAGTGGGATATGGTTGAGTTTTTGCGAGACTTTGAGCAGAAACTCTCCGTAGAGGAGCCATTTGAGTTCATCGCACACGTACAGGTGCGATCTCAGATCGATGATCGAGTCATCGAGGCGCAGAGGGACGATGCGCATCTTACTGAGCTTCGAGAGTAGGCCAGTGATGATGCTGACGCCGACTGGCGAGTTGGTATGGATGGGGGCTTACGTTACCGTGGCCGCCTATGCGTCCCAGATGTCCCTGACTTGAGACGAGAGATTCTCGAGGCTGCGCATTCTACTAGACTCGCGATGCATCCAGGCAGTACGAAGATGTATCGTGACGTGAAGAGGACGTATTGGTGGGAAGGTATGAAGACCCACATAGCTGAGTTCGTGTCCCGTTGTCTCACTTGTCAGCAGGTGAAGGCAGAGCATCGCCGACCACCTGGACTTTTGCAGCCTATGCCGATTGCAGAGTGGAAGTGGGATTTCATTTCCATGGACTTCATTTCTGGGTTGCCGAAGACGAGGAAGGGACATGATTCCATTTGGGTGATCGTCGACCGATTGACGAAGTCGGCGCACTTCCTACCGATCAGAGTTACGAACTCTACAGACGAGCTAGTTAGATTGTACATCAGATTGATCGTGCGTCTGCATGGAGTTCCGTTGGAGATCGTGTCGGACAGAGACACGCGGTTCACTTCTATTTTCTGGACTCGCATTCAGGAGGCTATGGGTGTGAAGTTGAAGTTCAGTACTGCCTTCCACCCACAGACGGACGGACAAACGGAGCGAGTGAACCAGATCCTGGAGGACATGTTGCGAGCTTGCGCATTGGACTTCAAGGACAGTTGGGATGACTGTCTTGCATATGCGGAGTTTGCGTACAACAATAGCTTCTAGGCGAGTATCGGCATGGCACCTTATGAGGCGCTGTATGGGCGACCTTGTCGCGCACCGCATTGCTGGTTAGAGGTCGGTGAGCGTAGCTTGATTGGCCCAGAGTTGGTGCAGGCGACGTCAGAGAAGATTGATATTATTCGACGTCGGCTTCTTACAGCGCAGAGCAGACAGAAGAGCTACGCCGATACGAGACGGAGACCACTAGAGTTCACAGTTGGGGATCACGTGTTTTTACGAGTTTCCCCTATGAAGGGAGTCCTTCGGTTCGGGAAAAAGGGGAAGCTGGCACCGCGATTCATTGGTCCATTCCAGATCCTCGATCGTGTGGGAGCAGTGGCTTACCGATTGGCTTTACCCACGGCCCTCGCGAGCGTCCACAACGTATTTCATGTTTCTATGCTGAGGAAGTATGTTGCTGATCCTTCCCATATCATCAGATGGGAGCAGGTGCAGTTAGGAGAGGATGTTACTTATATCCTGCGACCGACACGCATCTTAGACAGGAAGGAGCAGGTACTGCGTAGCAAGGTGATTCCCCTTGTGAAGGTACTATGGACGCATCACTCTGAGGAGGAGGCTACTTGAGAGACAGAAGCCGATATCAGAAAGAACTACCCACAGCTTCTCGAGGAGTACGAAAAGGTACAAATTTTGAGGATGAAATTATTTGTTAAGGGGGGTAGATTGTAACGCCCGTGAAAAATCCGTACTTGGGCTCGAGTACCAACTCGACCCGAAATCGCGTAGAATTAATTTTCATGGAAATTAAGCGTAAGTTAGCTAGCGCAACGCTAGAGTAGCTGGGAAATAGTCCCTGATCACTTTAAATATGTTCTACAAGACCCAAATCGAGTAGAACAAACAACTCTACAATACTCTATAACCTCGGATCAAACTCTAAGCGGGTTTGTCCTCTGGACCACATTGAATTTTTGTATTAGATTTAGACCGCGCGTCGAAGGTCCGATACCTCCTATCTTAGACCGTTAGAACCGCCCAGCTGGACTTGACAATCATCTCGAAAATCAAGTCAAACCGATAATCACAGACTATTTCGTTGAACCCGGACTGAAGCGATCGCGAATAGGGACGGATTTGGAATTTCAAATTCAAATCTGGCACACGACTTGACGCGTCAGTATTAAGCGTTCTGACCGTCAGAATTCATCCAGATTACACCCTTGGATCAGGAAAAATTTCTATTTATTATCATGAGACTTTCAGCCCTGATCTACGTGCGGTGACCGCTAAACTGAAACTGGTCCGCCACGTGCGATCTGCGAACCCTGCCAGACTGAAAACTTAATACGAGCTACATCTGGTACACATGAGCTTAAGTCCGATCGCGATCGACCAGGGGACCACCAGAAAGCAGCTTTTGAACCGAAACAGCCCCGAAATGGATAGGCACCAAGTAAACTTCGTTCCGGAGCCTAATTCCGGTGTTTTTAAGCTTATAAAAGGGGTTGAAACCCTCATTTCTCTCTCCCATCCGAAAATTGCAAACCCTAGGAAAAGGAGAGAGAGTTTGAGAGAGAGATTGGAAGGGATTTTTCCCGCTTCCGAGCCGCCGATTGTTGCTGCTTCAGCACCTGTTTCCAATCACCTGGCTGGTGATTTCTCTATTCTTTCAGGTACAAAACAACCCTAGAACTTGCTGATTTAGGTTTTATCCAGATTTAGGGCGTGTTAGCTAACGTATTTCATAAATCAGGTTCTCCTACTGCCGTAGACGAAGCGTACACGCTCCGTTCAAAATCACGCTTCCATAAGAGACTAGGTGAGGATTTTAGATGCTTTGATTGACGGTTTACAACGCTTTCAATGTCGTTTAATAGTAGATTATCGACGGCATCGCCGTTTGACATGTACAACATGCTCTCCGTTTCCTGTTTCGTAAATTAACGAAGAATATGAGATTTAGGGCATTTTAGTCATTTGTAGGAAGTACGGTCTACATGCATATTTTGCTGACGTGATTGACATGGTTTGTTGCCGCATTAGGGAGTTAGGAATGCTTGCATAATCAGTTTGGCGAAGAGATTCGCCTAGTTGCGCACTTTGGGTCGACATACTATATGTAGACTTAAGTGTGTAGTGTATGTGTTTGTATAAATGCTTGTATTAGTATGTATTGAATTAAATGATGTTATGTAGTAGTTTGAGATTGATTTCTTGATTAATATGCTGACCTAAATGATTTCCTACATGTTGACCTTATGCATGATTGCAGTACATGCATGGAAAGTATGCCTTGAAGATTTGCTTAAGTTGAATGTTATAACATGCGTTAACATGCTCACATGATTGTATTTCAATTCGAATACCTTTGCATATATTGCTAATGTGATTCCATAGATGTGTGGGACTAGACTTAGTCCAGGCAGTCGGTAACCGAGCGAATTCGTGGCTGACTGGTCATAGCCACGAACGACGCGTCGATAAACGTGATTCGTGTTTAGAGTTGGCGGCAGTGGTTAGGCCACGCAAAGTGTTTTACGCACTTCATGTCGTTCGACTTGAGATGCGATCGCGCTAGTCGAGCTCGTCAAGTAACCCGACTGGCCGATGTATGTTCACCTTGTATGTGTCATAACTGCTTGAACCTAGGGTACTGAACTTACCACTGAAAACCCTGTTAACCATGGTACCTTGATCCACGAAGACTCATGAGCCGGGCATGGTGGTATGGGACACCGTGGTCGAGCTGTCGGCCTACGCTGGGGCCACAAACCTCCCCGTAGTGACCAGTGAGCACTTAGACTCGTGAGCAGATTATGGTGGTATGGGACACTATGTTCTAGCTGTCGGCCTACACTGATCAGGCGACGAGCCCTTTGTAGTGACCGCGAGCGTATTCTGAGTCCACGGGAGGCGACGACCCTTCCGTTGCAGTAGAGTACAGTAGGTCTGTATTGATAAGGTGATGGGGGAGCGGTGCAACGAGTGCGAGCAACAGCCCTGACAGCCCTTACAGTGACCTACGAAATACACATCGTATGAGATTACTAGGAGTGACGACCCTAGACAGGATCTGTGTTGGGATTGATACGAGGAAAGTACCTTAGTTTCCCAATCCTGCTGTTTGAATGGACTAATAACAACTTGGAAATCATATCACCATAGCATTGCATGTGCCTGGAAGATGTGGAGCACTCTAGGGAGTGTGGCATGCCGCGGTCGTAAGATGTTGCCGTATGAGGGTGATCGTCGGTGAGGGCATACATCACGTCATATCATCTTGCATTAACAACAGTATTAGGATTGTCTGATTTACTGCTTTACTATTATCGCGTGATTGAATTGTGAACATGCTAATCTTTGCTCTATGATTCCACTGAGTTGATCACTCATTCCCACGTTACGGGATGGTGTTTGCAACACCCACCAGACCCTGTTGTAGATGCAGGTGAGGACGAGATCCAGGAGGTGGAGCCAGAGATTGACGAGGGCCAGGACGAGTTCTCGTATATGCAGTATCACGACGGCTTCCCGTAGGCGACCTGGATCGAAGGGACTTCAGTGGGACTATTTTGAACATTATTCTTTTGTTTATGTACATGTATATGAGACTCAGAGATGTAGTCATACTTCGGACACAGATGAGATTTACTTTGTTTTTCCATACAGTGATATATATATTGTTTAGTCTTCCGCTTGCTTTTATCACTGGATCTGAAGTATGAATTGCAGTTTTGGTATACTTTTACTCATGTGAATGCTTTAAATCAGACAACATTGAATCATAATCATTTTTGTTGCATAAGTGACGGTCTGGAACTCGGGAGTTGAGTTTATACACGACCCCCGATTTTCAGGGTGTTACAATAAAAAGGGGTTCCTTGGGTTTTCTAGGGGATTATGTTGTGTGAAGAAAAGCACAAGAGGGTTTCCTAAAGGGCTTAGGGTGTGAGAAAGAATGAAATAAGAGAGAGAGGAAGCTTGTGGAAGGGAGTCATTGTCTCAGCGCTTCTATGTCCTCGTGATCGATGAGATCTCTTATTTTTCTTTATTCTCTTATTGTTCATCCACTCCTGCGTGAGTGACGAAGATTGTAACGTTCTACTTCATAATGGATTGTTGATCTGGACGAGGTCCCGTAGTTTTTACCTCTTTGAGGATTTTCCACGTAAAAATCTCCTGTGTGTTGTGTGATTGTTACTTTGATTTATTTCATTGCATTGTTATTCCATAATTCTGGTTTGTTCTGGAGGGCTAGATCCTAAGGTTTTGTGCAAGGCCCCCAACACGGTCGAGCACGTTATCCTAATGACACGTGATCCAGTGATGCTTTTAGACCTGGGCTAACCTCCGGCACCTTATTCAAGGCCCCATTTTAGCTGTGACCAGGATCAAGATATGTCGGTGGGACCTTAACCAAGTGAAGTCACCAAGTTCTGTGGGCCCACCGTAATGTATTTTGTTGTATCCGTACCACTCATCCATTTGGAAAGGTCAATTTAAGAATAAGTCAAATTCAAAGCTCGAGTGGACCCAATCATAGAAAACAGTGGTGATTGAATGCCTACTGTTAAAAAATTTTGGGGATACATAACTTTTCAATCAGGCTGATATTTGTGTTTTGCCTACTTTCATGTCTGTGTTAACTCGTGAACACTAGATCTCAACTAAACATCACGGTGGACCTAGTAAGGTTTCAGCGGTGGGCGTCACTCACCCCACTGTTTTCTATGGTAGGGTCCTCTCGAGTTTTGGATCTACCTTATTCTTTGCTTATGTCCTAAAATGAAATCTCCCAAGTGGATAGATAACGTGGATACAACACATAGGTCATGGTGGGGCCTACAGAATATGATGACTTCACTTCAGTGGCCAGTCCTGCTACTCAACTGGTCAGTAGCTAATCCGCGTCATGCCATATATCCTTTTTCTCAAATGATTTTAACACATTATCCAAAAAAGTTGATACAATTCTTAGGTGGACGACTCCATTGGAAAGTGGTCATTGAAGGACCACCATTGGAAGCCTCCCATCGTTAATTTTTATTTACCACCCAACCGGTTGTTGATAAGGTGATACCGAAACAATGAAGGGAAAACACAAATATCAGCTTGATCCAAAACATGTGGCTCAAAAAAGACTTTAACCGGCAGTGGCTATTGTTTCCTATGATGTGGTCAACCTAGGTTTGGATGAATTTCATTTTTTTTCCATTCCCGGTTCGAAAATATATTAGAAAACTGAAAAGTAAAATTATTTATTTTTTAGCACCAAGTTGAATTACGTATAACTATGTTATACTTAAAACTTGATTCATCCCCTTATTGATTGTTGTTGGGTTACATGAAAATTGCTTATAGGATAATACAAGACTTCTTTCTAGAACATGCGTGTAGCAATCACGAAGGAATTTACTTTAGGAGCTCTTTAAATATAGTTGATCATCTAATGGACCGGATTAATGGTTATCTAGCAATATTCTTAGAAGGAGAAGGGTTTTGGTGAGATTTAATGACTTTAGATGAGATTTGTGTGAGTTGATTGAGTTTGGATCAACATGGTCCAGTTTATATAGGTAATAGAGGAGTGAACCGTGGCTAGGTAGTCATTTATGGTTCAAAACGTTTGTAAAACATTTCTGACCGTTGATACTTAATTTGGAGTTTTTCATATTGTTGGATCAAAGGATTTGACTATTGGATTATCAAAGCCCATCCATTTTCGGATTGTTGTAGCTTTTAAGGATACTAACCGTTCTCAAAATGGTTGACTATTTATAAAACTCAGACTCATCTCACACCCCTTGCACCATGATCACATCGTCTTGCGATGGTTTGCATAAAAGTGAAAAATATGTCATCTAGCACCACAACAGCCACACTACCCATGCCCTCTCCCGAGTGTAAGCGTGCGTGTGTACGTGCGTAGCACTGGAACACACAACCCGAGCATATCAACCTCTAATTCTCTAAGTAATAATATTACATACACATCTACTTATAAAGCACAAAACTTCTTTCATCCTTTCTGATGTGGGACTAAAGAAACTGCAGCTTTTTCAGTTAAAACTTTCAACAATGTTTTTGCGGGAAAATAAAAATTTTGAAATATTTTGATTTTTAAAACAAAAAAAAATTCAACAATCTCCCACTTAGTTTTTAAAATAAATAGTAAAAATTTTTGACAGAGATAAAAGATAGTGTATTTATACGTGATTCAGCTTAGTGCTAAAAAATAAATAATTTTATTTTTTCAGTTTTTCAATATATTTTCCAACATTCCTTAAAACAAGCTAGCAAAAAGGATAAATGGTTTAGATATTCAATGTATGAAGGTGGGCCCCACTGTCATGTTCCACCTGCATGGCAAGATAGGGGTTCCAACAAAGGCTCGTTCCCTTTTCAAGACTCAAGACTACCTAAGGCAGCAAATAATGTCACGCCCCAAATCCGAAAATCAGATTCACATAAATTTCGATTGCCGAATCCGGTGCCGACAGCCTCCGTAGTGCCCCATTCTCGACTCCTGACAATCAAATGCCAGATTCCGATCCTGGGATCCTGCAAAGAGGATTTTCAGAATGAATTTTTTTTTGTAATGGAGCATAACCACAAGCATAACCAAGTCACAAAACGACATCACCACATATCCACTATGTCAAAATCTTAAGTACAATGCGGAAAGGGAAATACAAGGTGATCAAAAGCTCCAAAAGGTCCTGATATGCACTCCTGTCTCAGCGCTGCTGCCGTCCAACGCTACCTGCACGCAACTATCGTACATAAGCTTACAAAAGCTTAGAGGGTGGTGTAAGTGTGTGCGGAGGGCGAACGCCGAGTGTACAAGATCAGGTAATGCGGAAGTATGCGGTAAGTCCATGAATATACCAAGGCTATGTAATGCAAGGCATGATGCGAGATATGAATGCCATCGGCCACACCGATGCAATGCAAGGCCTACATAGCCAAATGTCATATGCGAAATGCAATCCAAGTAAGTCGGTACTCCTCAAGTACGTATATCAGTACAGTTCCTCTCTGGATATCACCGGGGTCTAATACACTTCGCAGAGACTGCCACCTCCCTAGCTGCACAGTCAAGCAAGCGGATAAGACCTCACTATCCGCCTGACCAGTAGTATGCCAATACCTACCCGGCTCGTCGATAGCGGACTCATTTGCAAGCTAGTCAAACTCAGCCTAGCTTATAGCCCTCTCACTCAGGCGGATAAGGCTACACCCCCTTCCAACCGACCACGACACAGTGGGAGACGCGGCCTACTGGTATTCGGCACTCGGGCGCTCATGTATCCACTCGGTCTAGACGTTGGAGCATCTCCTGGTACCAAAAAGGTTCTGGGACTTTCACCCAAGGACATCCTAAGTGCCCACAGTGCTAGAATAAGTATTTTCGGTAATCCAATACGGTCATCCACGATGTACCTATGGAGCCACGGCCCTAATGTCGTTAGGGCGTGTAGTGATCAAATCACACATATGCGAGATGCATGAATCACGCCATCAAATCATGCAAAAATTCAGCGCGTACTGCGCGATCATGTGGAGCACTCCGTCTCCTAATGGGTCCCATAGGTGGTCTGCCCAATGGCATATGCTATGATCAGTCACTACTCAAATCAAGCATACATATGATGCGTATGGGCATGAGTCATGAGATTATACTAAGCATGTTATAAGACAATGAATAACAACGGGTATGGACCTATCAATGGACCCTAAGGAGAGTTACAATGCGGACATTTAACCAACATTGTACATACAATGTGGACGTTAAACCAACATTGTTTCCTAGGCACGGCTTGCCATAAATATCATTTCACGGACCATGAGAAATGTACATTGCAATGGACCCTAAGGACATCCGTTGGGCCTCGATCCCTGGGCCTTGGATATATCAAATGAGTCGTATTACATGGGCCTCACATTCACCAAATGGGTCGCATTAATGGGCATCACCAATGAGCCTTATGTACATTGCAATGGTCCATGATCCATGGGCCTTGAAATACATCAAAGTGGCCTTACAACTTGGGCCTTAAATATGTTAGATGGGCCCATACACATGAGCCTTAAATATATCAACTAGGCCACTCCATTTGTGCCCCATGCACATCAAATGGGCTTGATCCCATGGGCTTTAATACGTATTTCATGGGCTTGAATCCCGTGGGCCTTATATAGAATAAGTGGGCCGGATCTCATGGGCATTGTATATATCAAATGGGCCGAAACCCATGGACTTTAGATATGCCAAATGAGCTTAATCCCATGGACATTACATATGCCAAATGGGATTAATCCCATGGCCTTAGATGTGCACCAAGGTGGGCCTAAATGAATGGCCATAAATGGATCAACATGGGCCCTATACACATACCATGGTGGCCCATTTGAACCATAGATCTGGTTCATTTTGGCTCAAGCCATAAAATAATTTTACAACAACAAATAAATGGACGGTTTAGATGCAACACATGCATCATGGCGGGGGTCACATGAAGGCCCACCATCATTATAATATACTATATAATTTAAATACAGTATATATATATATATATATATATATATATATATATATATATATATATATATGTATACATATACACATACACATGCACACGCACATGTGCACTCACACATGCATGCACACACACGCACACACACGCACTCACACACATGCATACACACACGTGCACTCACACGCACTCACACACATGCATACACACACGTGCACTCACACGCACTCACACACACTCACACACCGTCCCCTGGACGGTGTGGATATATCATACATACAGTGGGCTCCACCGTCCGTGCAGACGGTGGAGTCAGGCACATACATCACTGTGGGTCCCATGGGGGGGGCACCATAATGTTTACTTTCCATCCAGCCTGTTGGTAAGGTCACAAAGGCTTGGATGAAGGGAAGAAAAACAAATATCATCATGATCCAAAACTCCTGTGGCCACCAAAAAGTTTCAATGGTAAGTACTCAATCAATAATGTTTCCTATGGTGTAGGCCACCTGAGCGTCAGCTCAGCCTGATTTTTAGAGGGGGGCACGTCAGGGGGGTGGCCCACCTACTGAATGGGTTAGATGGCATATTTACATCATGGTGGGGCCCACGGCTGAAGCCATGGGTCCTGCCCAACCGACCGCCCGCCGCTGGCTTCTGACACAGCAGCAGTTGCTGCTGTGTAGCCTTGGTTTTGGTTTTTTTTTTTTTTTTTTGAAAACTGAAATTCCTACAATTTTTCAGGTGTGGGGCTCGCGTGTGATGAATCCACTCCAGCCATTGGATTGCATGGCTCAATACGTACCAAACGAGTCCAATATCGAGCCTCTTTCATCGTGTAAACAGAAGTCTGGAAGGATTTCAATGGTATTGATGGTATTTTCAATACCATGGCCCACCAGATATCCGGATCTTCCTCATCTTTCGGTTCAACGCCTAAAATATGTTGGGGAAGAGGATGGACGGCACGGATTGTGTACATACATCAAGGTGGGTCCCGTACAAGTGGCCCACCCCATTGGCCTTCATTTATTTCTTTTTTTTTATTATTTTCTCCAGTGACGTCCAGCGCCTGGACGTCTCCTCTTTTTTTTTTTTTTGTTTTGGGTTGTATGAAATACATTCAAGGTGGGCCCTAATTAGGTGGGCCACCCCAAATGGATGTACATTTAAAATGGGCCCCACCCATGGACGGTTTAGATAAAATACATATTTCATGGTGGGGCTAATTCAAGTGGGCCACATAGCTACATTAACATAAAAAAAGAGAGGGAGAGAGAAATAGGGTGAGACACGCGTGATGGAGGGACCCCGGCACTATGGGCCCTTCGTTTCAATCATCCAATCATACATCAAAGGTTCCCTTGCATATGGACCATCAACAAAAGATCGACGGTGGAGATCTCACTCCACTAGAAATGGACGGTCTAGATGACCTCCTCAATACAAGGAAAGTAAACATCATGATGGGGTCCATGGAGAATGGCCCCATCATGGGATGATCTTGATGATCAAGATGAGCCATTGGCCACATCTTAGGGTCCCAAGTGAGATCCAAACCATTGATCGGTTGGCCTCACTTGGCCCACCTTAAAAACATGAAAACTACTCTATCAAAGCACCCACCTCTTGATCTTCTTGGTCCGTTGGATAGCCGGTCGCCTAGAGCTTCACTTTGATGGTGGAGATGGGAAATGGATGGCTAGGATGATGGGATTTGGAGATGGGAAGTGGGCCACCAAAATGCACATTTTCTCTCCATGGAAGGCTTGGACGTGGGAGAGCTTTCTTGCTTGAGTTTGGAGTGTTGAGAAATGAGAGGGAGAGAGAGAGTTGTAAGAGTGATGGAGTGATGGATGAGGTGAGTGATGGGTGAAGTGAGTGATGGGTGAAGTGAGAGGTTAGTTGACTTAGGTGGTTGCTTGACTTGTGGAGAAAGGAAGCATGGGTGGGTGTACTTGACATGAGAGGTGATTGATGGGATTGATGGGACATATTGTAGAGATTCCTTGGGATTTGCAACGCCCGGTGTTTTTTCTTGAACTGAACGTGGGTCCGTATCTCATCGTCTGGGTATCGGATCGGTGCGTGAGTTGCGGCGTTGGAACCGCGGCGACGATGCGGTCGCAACGATACAAGTCTTGGATTAAGCCGGCTCAAATGAATAGGATACGACTTACGGTCGTGCGGAACGTCAACTATAAGTCGCGGATTGTCGAAATTTGACGAGAAGGATCGCGAGAATCAACGGAATAGTACGGATTAGGATACAGGTCTTACAGCTCTCCCCACCTAATAAAAATTTCATCCTCGAAATTTACATTACCATCGCAACTAACCATAACTCAAAAAGAAAATAGGGAAATAACATCATATATAATCAAGCATCATAATACATCATACAATCAATCATCGAAAAGATGGGGATAACGCTCGCGGATCTCTGCCTCGCGCTCCCAAGACGCCTCATCCACACTATGGTGGCCCCACTGCACTTTCACTAAGGGAATGACCTTAGTTCTGAGGACCTGCTCCTTTCGATCGAGGATACGAACTGGCTGCTCAATATAAGAAGCGTCCTCACGAACCTCCAATGGCTGCCAATCGATAACAGGAACGACGTCTGACCCACACTTCCTCAACATAGAGACATGGAAGACGTTGTGGACGCCAGACAACTGTGATGGCAAGGCAAGCCGGTAGGCCACAGCGCCAATGCGCCCAGTGATCTCGAAAGATCCTATGAATCTCGGGGCAAGCTTGCCCTTCGTCCCAAAACGAACTACACCCTTCATGGGTGAGACCTTGAGATACACATAGTCCCCGACGACAAACTCCAAGGGACAACGCCGACGATCAGCAAAACTCTTCTGCCGGCTCTGAGCTGTGCGCATCCTCTGTCTAATGATGTCGATAGCCTCTGACGTCTGCAGCACAAGCTCGGGACCTAGGAGACGTCGCTCTCGAACCTCGGTCCAACAACTCGAAGATCTGCACGGTCTGCCATATAATGCCTCAAAAGGAGCCATGCCAATGGTCGCCTGATAGCTGTTGTTGTACGCGAACTCAGCCAATCGCAGGTGCTCGTCCCAACTACTCGCGAAATCAATCGCGTAAGCCCGAAGTATATCCTCAAGGATCTGGTTGACCCTCTCGGTCTGACCATCGGTCTGCGGATGATACGCGGTGCTGAGCTGCAAATCAGTGCCCATCGCTCTCTGGAAGCTCCTCCAAAACTGAGACGTGAACCTCGGATCTCGGTCTGAAACAATCGAGACGGGAATACCATGCAATCTCACGATCTCATCAATAAACATCCTGGCGAGCCGATCCGTATGCTTAGTCTCACGAATTGCAAGAAAATGTGCCGACTTCATCAGACGGTCCACAACAACCCAGATGGCGTCATGACCGCGCTGAGTCCTCGGCAAACCCAAGATAAAATCGGTAGGTATATGCTCCCACTTCCACATCGGGACGCTCAGCGGCTGCAATAGGCCAGGGGGTCTCTGATGATCAGCCTTGACACGCTGGCAGGTGTCACATTCGGCTACAAAACTGGCTATCTGGCGTTTCATCCCTGACCAAAAATACTGACGTCTCATATCACGATACATCTTCGTCGAGCCAGGGTGGATAGAGAAACGCGATCGATGTGCCTCGGTCATAAGATCTCGGCGTAACTCAGGAATATCCGGGACACATAATCGGCCTCTGAAGCGAAGTTCACCGTCAGAACCAATCTGCCAATCCGTCTGACTCTCAGATGCTGCCGCCGCTCGGTAATCCTGTAATGACTCGTCTGTCTGCTGAGCCTCGATTACCCTTGCGACAAGAGAGGGTTGAATCGATAAGCTCGATAGCTGAACGATAGATGACTGCAGACCAAACTCAAAGTCGTACTCTGCTATATCCTCGAGCATCCTCCACTCCTGAATCATCATACGCGCCACCAGGCCTCGTGGCTGACGACTGAGGGCATCCGCCACCACGTTTGCCTTGCCCGGGTGGTACTGAAGATCAAAATCGTAGTCCTTCAGGAGTTCCATCCAACGCCTCTGCCTCATGTTCAGCTCGGACTGAGAGAACAAATACTTCAAGCTCTTGTGATCGGAAAAGAGCTCGAATCTCACCCCATAAAGATAGTGTCTCCACACTTTCAGTGCAAAGACAACCGCTGCCAACTCGAGATCGTGCGTAGGGTAGTTTAGCTTATGGACCTTGAGCTATCGGGACGCATAAGCCACCGGCTTCCTATGCTGCATCAGGACAGCACCTAAGCCAACTCGTGAGGCATCAGTAAATACAACAAATCCATCACTCCTAGAGGGAAGAGTGAGGACAGGAGCGGATGTGAGGCGGTCCTTCAACTCCATAAACGTCTGCTCACAAGCGTCGCTCCAAATGAACTCGGCACCCTTACGGGTCAATCTGGTCAACGGGGCTGCAATGCGAGAGAATCCCTCAATAAAACGTCGGTAGTAGCCCTCCAAACCAAGAAAACTGTGGATCTCGGATGCATTCGTGGGCTGGTCCCACTGACGCACAACATTAATCTTCGAGGGGTCTACAACGACATCCTGCCTCGTCACTACATGGCCGAGGAACTTCACCTCCTCCTGCCAGAACTCGCACTTCTCCAGCTTCGCGTAAAGCTGGTGTGTACGGAGGGTCTGCAATGTAATCTCAAGATGTCGCTCATGCTCCTCACGAGTCCTCAAATATATCAGGATGTCGTCAATAAACACCACGACAAACTGATCAAGATACGGACGGAAGACCTCATTCATCAACTGCATGAATACTGCGGGCGCATTGGTCAGTCCGAAGGACATGACCTTGAACTCGAAATGACCGTATCGCGTCCTAAAGGCTGTCTTCGGGATATCCTCATCTCGAACCCGAACCTGATGATAACCGGACCGCAAGTCTATCTTTGAAAAGAACTGCGCCTCCTGTAGCTGATCAAACAAGTCATCGATCCTCAGAAGCGGGTACTTGTTCTTGATCGTGACCTTGTTGAGCTTGCGGTAGTCTACGCAAAGCCTCAACGAGCCATCCTTCTTCTTTACGAAGAGTACCGGTGCTCCCCACGGCGAACTGCTCGGACGAATAAAGCCTAGCTCGCGCAACTCGTCCAACTGCTTCTGCAGTTCCCGTAACTCCAATGGTGTCATACGATACGGGGCCTTTGAAATAGGCGCAGTACCAGGCACAAGATCAATCTGAAACTCGGTATGCTGACGAGGTGGTAATCCCGGAATCTCCTGAAACACATCAGGAAAATCACAAACAACCGGCAGCTGGTCGATACTCAAAGCAGCTGGCTCCTCAACGGCACACGATAATAGGCAAGAAAGCTGCCCTCCTCTGGGCTCGGCAACAAACTGAAACTCTGGCACGCCGGGTATGCAGAACGTGACTGTCCTCATAGAGCAGTCTAATATGGCGTAGTACTCGGCAAGCCAGTCCATGCCCAGGATAACATCAAAACCGGACATCGGCAATACAAATAGGTCGGCAGGCAAGAAGATATCCCCAATCAAAATAGGGCAAGACGCGCAAAATCGGCCCAACACTGCGGTCTTCCCTAATGGCGTCGATACTACTAAATCCTCACGGGCAGACTCCAACGGCAAACCGGTCGATTGGCAGAAATCATCGGCGATAAATGAATGCCATGCACCAGAATCAAATAGTACACGTGCAATGCATGCAGAGACAGGAAGAGTACCCTCGACGACCCCTCCTGATGACTGAGGGTCCTGCTGGGCGGCATAGAATCTGCCCTGAGCTTACTGGGGAGGTGCAGGTCCCCTCTGAGGTCTCTGCTGCTGCTGTGGTCTCTGTGGGGGCCTAACCTGCTGCCTCTGCTGCTGTGGAGGAGGTACAGGAGGCTGGTGTTGCGGTCGCTGCTGCTGTGGTGGCTGTCGTGGAGGTGGATGCGGTGCCCTCTGCTGCTGCTGCTGCTGCGGATGGGGACACTCGTGCCTACGATGCCCTGTACGACCGCACCCAAAGCAAGTACCTGAAAACGATCCCGAAGATGGTGCTGGGGGTACTGCTGGTGCTCGGAATGCTAGGGAGCTACTAGAGGGTGCCTTCCTCTTCTGATCTCCCCTCTGATCGCGGGCTCTCTGTACAATGGCCCAATCTGTCTCATATATCAAGGCACTCTCTACTATCTCCTCAAATGTCGGAAGCATGTGTCCGATCACATAGCTCCGGAGGGCAGGACGCAAGCCGTTCTCAAAACGGTGGGCCTTCCGCCCCTCATCATCAACAAGATACGTCGCGAATCTGGATAGTGCGACGAACCGAGCCTCATACTGGGACACAGACATGTCCCCCTGGACCAACGTCTCAAACTTAAGTGCGCGCTGCTGTCGCACATGCTCGGGAAAGAACTTCCGGTCAAACCGGTCTATAAAGTCCTCCCAGGTCCACTCAAAATCGGTAGTTACCGATCGGGCCACAGATGCCCACCAATACTGAGCCTCACCCTGCAGAAGGAATACAGCTAATGGGACTCGCTGCTGAGTAGTACATCTCATGGTGTTGAAAATCTTCTCCACCTCGGAGCACCACAACTCTGCAGCAGTAGGGTCTGGCTCTCCCCGAAAACGTGGGGGATCGTGCCGTCGAAAATCCTTGAGAAGAGCGCTCGCACGCTCCTGCTCAGCCTCGGCCGGTGACACTGTGGGATGCCTGCTCTGCCCCTGAAGAATGGCGGTCATCGCCTGCAACATCTGCTGCAACTGAGTAGCACTCACAGGTACGGTCGGATCCGCACCTGTCTCAGGAAAATGAGTGGCATCCTCAGGCTCAAAGGCAGGACTATCTGGTGGTGGAGTAGGAGTAGCAGGTGGTAAAGCAGGAGCTGCAGGTGGTGGTGCGGGAGTCGCAGGTGGTGGAGCAGGATTCACTCGGGTCGTTCTTCTAGCCATAATGTCTCCTACAGGAAGGAACAATGGCCTATCAGTCTTGAGAATTCTCGAAGGCACATACATTAAGGGCCCATGTCGAAAAATCGTTAAACCATTCAGACTCGGAACCTATTTATAGTAGATATGTGATGTGTTCCTCAGGTATTCCCAAGTTATGCTCTGATACCAACTTCTGTCACGCCCCAAATCTGAAAATCGGATTCACATAAATCCCGATTGCCGAATCTGGTGCCGACAGCCTCCGTAGTGCCCCATTCTCGGCTCCTGACAATCAAATGCCAGATTCTGATCCTGGGATCCTGCAAGGAGAATTTTCAGAATGAATTTTTTTTTTGTAATGGAGCATAACCACAAGCATAACCAAGTCACAAAACGACATCACCACATATCCACTATGTCAAAATCTTAAGTACAATGCGGAAAGGAAAATACAAGGTGATCAAAAGCTCCAAAAGGTCCTGATATGCACTCCTGTCTCAGCGCTACTGCCGTCCAACGCTACCTGCACGCAACTATCGTGCATAAGCTTACAAAAGCTTAGAGGGTAGTGTAAGTGTGTGCGGAGGGCGAACGCCGAGTGTACAAGATCAGGTAATGCGGAAGTATGCGGTAAGTCCATGAATATACCAAGGCTATGTAATGCAAGGCATGATGCGAGATATGAATGCCATCGGCCACACCGATGCAATGCAAGGCCTACATAGCCAAATGTCATATGCGAAATGCAATCCAAGCAAGTCGGTACTCCTTAAGTACGTATATCAGTACAGTTCCTCTCTGGATATCACCGGGGTCTAATACACTTCGCAGAGACTACCACCTCCCTAGCTGCACAGTCAAGCAAGCGGATAAGACCTCACTATCTGCCTGACCAGTAGTATGCCAATACCTACCCGGCTCATCGATAGCGGACTCATTTGTGAGCTAGTCAAACTCAGCCTAGCTTATAGCCCTCTCACTCAGGCGGATAAGGCTACACCCCCTTCCAACTGACCACGACACAGTGGGAGACGCGGCCTACTGGTATTCGGCACTCGGGCGCTCATGTATCCACTCGGTCTAGACGTTGGAGCATCTCCTGGTACCAAAAAGGTTCTGGAACTTTCACCCAAGGACATCCTAAGTGCCCACAGTGCTAGAATAAGTATTTTCGGTAATCCAATACGGTCATCCACGATGTACCTATGGAGCCACGACCCTGATGTCGCTAGGGCGTGTAGTGATCAAATCACACATATGCGAGATGCATGAATCATGCCATCAAATCATGCGGAAATTCAGCGCGTACTGCGCGATCATGTGGAGCACTCCGTCTCCTAACGGGTCCCATAGGTGGTCTGCCCAATGGCATATGCTATGATCAGTCACTACTCAAATCAAGCATACATATGATGCGTATGGGCATGAGTCATGAGATTATACTAAGCATGTTATAAGGCAATGAATAACAACGGGTATGGACCGATCAATGGGCCCTAAGGAGAGTTACAATGCGGACATTTAACCAACATTGTACATATAATGTGGACGTTAAACCAACATTGTTTCCTAGGCACGGCTTGCCATAAATATCATTTCACGGACCATGAGAAACGTACATTGCAATGGACCCTAAGGACATCCGTTGGGCCTCGATCCCTGGGCCTTGGATATATCAAATGAGTCGTATTACATGGGCCTCACATTCACCAAATGGGTCGCATTAATGGGCATCACCAATGAGCCTTATGTACATTGCAATGGTCCATGATCCATGGGCCTTGAAATACATCAAAGTGGCCTTACAACTTGGGCCTTAAATATGTTAGATGGGCCCATACACATGAGCCTTAAATATATCAACTAGGCCACTCCATTTGTGCCCCATGCACATCAAATGGGCTTGATCCCATGGGCTTTAATACGTATTTCATGGGCTTGAATCCCATGGGCCTTATATAGAATAAGTGGGCCGGATCTCATGGGCATTGTATCTATCAAATGGGCCGAAACCCATGGGCTTTAGATATGCCAAATGGGCTTAATCCCATGGACATTACATATGCCAAATGGGATTAATCCCATGGCCTTAGATGTGCACCAAGGTGGGCCTAAATGAATGGCCATAAATGGATCAACATGGGCCCTATACACATACCATGGTAGCCCATTTGAACCATAGATCTGGTTCATTTTGGCTCAAGCCATAAAATAATTTTACAACAACAAATAAATGGACGGTTTAGATGCAACACATGCATCATGGCGGGGGTCACATGAAGGCCCACCATCATTATAATATACTATATAATTTAAATACAGTATATATATATATATATATATATATATATATATATATATATATATATATATATATATATATATATACACATACACATGCACACGCACATGTGCACTCACACATGCATGCACACACACGCACACACACGCACTCACACACATGCATACACACACGTGCACTCACACGCACTCACACACATGCATACACACACATGCACTCACACGCACTCACACACACTCACACACATGCATACACACACGTGCACTCACACGCACTCACACACATGCACACACACACGTGCACTCACACGCACTCACACACACTCACACACCGTCCCCTGGACGATGTGGATATATCATACATATAGTGGGCTCCACCGTCCGTGCAGACAGTGGAGTCAGGCACGTACATCACTGTGGGTCCCATGGGGGGGGGGGGGGGGGGGGGGGGGCACCATAATGTTTACTTTCCATCCAGCCTGTTGGTAAGGTCACAAAGGCCTGGATGAAGGGAAGAAAAACAAATATCATCGTGATCCAAAACTCCTGTGGCCACCAAAAAGTTTCAATGGTAAGTACTCAATCAATACTGTTTCTTATGGTGTGGGCCACCTGAGCGTCAGCTCAGCCTGATTTTTGGAGGGGGGCACGTCAGGGGGGTGGCCCACCTACTGAATGGGTTAGATGACATATTTACATCATGGTGGGGTCCACGGCTGGAGCCGTGGATCCTGCCCAACCGACCGCCCGCCGCTGGCTTCTGATACAGCAGCAGTTGCTGCTGTGTAACCTTGGTTTTGGTTTTTTTTTTTTTTTGAAAACCGAAATTCCTGCGGTTTTTCAGGTGTGGGGCTCGCGTGTGATGAATCCACTCCAGCCATTGGATTGCATGGCTCAATACGTACCAAACGAGTCCAATATCGAGCCTCTTTCATCGTGTAAACAGAAGTCTGGAAGGATTTCAATGGTATTGATGGTATTTTCAATACCATGGCCCACCAGATATCCGGATCTTCCTCATCTTTCGGTTCAACCTAAAATATGTTGGGGAAGAGGATGGACGGCACGGATTGTGTACATACATCAAGGTGGGTCCCGTACAAGTGGCCCACCCCATTGGCCTTCATTTATTCCTTTTTTTTATTATTATTTTCTCCAGTGACGTCCAGCGCCTGGACGTCTCCTCTTTTTTTTTTTTTTTTTTTGTTTTGGGTTGTATGAAATACATTCAAGGTGGGCCCTAATTAGGTGGGCCACCCTAAATGGATGTACATTTAAAATGGGCCCCACCCATGGACGGTTTAGATAAAATACATATTTCATGGTGGGGCTAATTCAAGTGGGCCACATAGCTACATTAACATAAAAAAAGAGAGGGAGAGAGAAATAGGGTGAGACACGCGTGATGGAGGGACCCCGGCACTATGGACCCTCCGTTTCAATCATCCAATCATACATCAAAGGTTCCCTTGCATATGGACCATCAACAAAAGATCGACGGTGGAGATCCCACTCCACTAGAAATGGACGGTCTAGATGACCTCCTCAATACAAGGAAAGTAAACATCATGATGGGGTCCATGGAGAATGGTCCCATCATGGGATGATCTTGATGATCAAGATGAGCCATTGGCCACATCTTAGGGTCCCAAGTGAGATCCAAACCATTGATCGGTTGGCCTCACTTAGCCCACCTTAAAAACATGAAAACTACTCTATCAAAGCACCCACCTCTTGATCTTCTTGGTCCGTTGGATAGCCGGTCGCCTAGAGCTTCACTTTGATGGTGGAGATGGGAAATGGATGGCTAGGATGATGGGATTTAGAGATGGGAAGTGGGCCACCAAAATGCACATTTTCTCTCCATGGAAGGCTTGGACGTGGGAGAGCTTTCTTGCTTGAGTTTGGAGTGTTGAGAAATGAGAGGGAGAGAGAGAGTTGTAAGAGTGATGGAGTGATGGGTGAGGTGAGTGATGGGTGAAGTGAGTGATGGGTGAAGTGAGAGGTTAGTTGACTTAGGTGGTTGCTTGACTTGTGGAGAAAGGAAGCATGGGTGGGTGTACTTGACATGAGAGGTGATTGATGGGATTGATGGGACATATTGTAGAGATTCCTTAGGATTTGCAACGCACGGTGTTTTTGCTTGAACTGAACGTGGGTCCGTATCTCATCGTCTGGGTATCGGATCGGTGCGTGAGTTGCGGCGTTGGAACCGTGGCGACGATGCGGTCGCAACGATACAAGTCTCGGATTAAGCCGGCTTAAATGAATAGGATACGACTTACGGTCGTACGCAACGTCAACTATAAGTCGCGGATTGTCGAAATTTGATGAGAAGGATCGCGGGAATCAACGGAACAGTGCGGATTAGGATACGGGTCTTACACATAAGACCCACGTCAGTACTGTATGCTACTAAATAATGTGTGGACCTACCATGATGGATGTGTTTTATCCATGTTGTCTATTCATTTTTCCACCTCATATTAGGGCATGAGCCCAAAAATGAGGTAGATCCAATCCCAAGTGGAGCACATCATTGGAAACAGTAGTGATTGAATGCCACCGTTATGGAGGCTCACTGTAATGTTTATTTGCCATCCAACTATTGATAAGTTTACAAAGACATGAATGAAGAAAAAAAATACAAATCTCAACTTGATTCAAAACTTTCATAGCCCCCAATAAGTTTTCAATAATGGGCCTCCGATAACCACTATATCCTGTGGTGTCGTCCACCTGAGATTTGGATCTGCCTCAATTTTGTGCTCATTTGATAAAATGATCCCTAAAAATGGATGGATGACATTGAAAAAACACATATAACATGATGGGGCCAATAAAGCTTTTCCAGTAGCACATAATAGCATTGTCCCCACACAATTCGGGTCTCTTCTAACGTAGCCTGTATGAGCAAATAGGTCATTCGCTTGGGTGGGCTCCACCAAGATATTTATGTATCAACTTTGACCACCACATGCACAACTCTATGTCAAGTTGTGGGCCCAAAAATATGTTCCATCTATTAATTGGTTGACCACTTGATTGGAAACCGTGCACAAGGCAATGCTCACCTTTTGAACTGTTTCATTCGTGTGGCCAAAGTAATTTACGCACTAGTACAATATTTTAGGGCCTGTTTGGATTGACATATAAGGGTGTATTGTATTGTATCCAACTACTATTCATGTATACGTTCGATCAATTTCATAATACATTCACATTAACATGCCATAAATCAATGTTTGGATAGGAGGAATTGTTCGGGCAAGTATACAAATTCTTCATCTGATCAATGTTTGGATATAGCGTATTAGGGTTATGTATTGTATATATTTATAATATTGAGGATACTTTTATGATGATAGCTATTTTTAACAGTTGTTGGAGTATAGTTGATTTTGAGGGGCTACGTGGGTCCCTCATTGATGTCCGCGAGCCATCCATTCCGTCCACCTATTTTAGTTGTTAGATTTTGTTTCGATTAGGGCTAAACAACCAATTGATGTTGTCCAATCAGAATTTTGAGACACATAGTAACCAACATCAGAAACCTTTTCATATTTGTGAGGTGATCTGATTCCAACCGTGCATCTACTAGTTGTAGGACCCACCATGATCTAGCCCACTTTTTTCATCTGTACAATCTCTGAGGAAAAACAGACATCGAATATAGGGGGATAAATAAAGAAAAAATGTTTAAAAAAATAGGGAAAAAATAGAAACTTGTTAAAGCCAGAACATCTGCTCAGATTATCGATCCGATTTGAAACAATCGACTTTCTACTGAACGATCTGGTGGACAATTTCCCGATTTGCCCCGATCCAACGTGGTAAGAAGTGTATTTTCCGACTGTATTATGAAAGTCAGACATTCGAAAGTGAACCTTCTCAGCTGAATGGCCACATGCAGAAGGTGGGAGATGATCTAAGGTGATGCTGGAGTAGGAATTTTTGGTTGTCCTCAAATAGAAAACCCCTTGCAACAGACGCAACCTCTATCGCATGCGAATACCGTATCTTGAATAGGTTGTACTGAAAGAAGTAGAGCCGTCTGATAATACACTACCATGATTTGAATGTTTTGATAAAATGATGTATTTGCGCACAGGGTGCTTCACGGATCTCAACTCCAAATCAAACATTGTATAATGTATTTTAACCCGTTTAATACAATACAATTCAATCAGGACCGTCAATCCAAACAGGCCCTTAATGGCATGCATTTTTTTAAAAAGTAATTTAAGTGGTTGGAATGGATTTCATATATAGAAGAATTATAGAACCCCATCACTTTATTTAGGAGATCCCCGTCACTTTGTTTAATATAACTTCATCAATTTGTTTAATGGAACCATGTCACTTTGTCCAGTAATCTCATACTTTGTCTAGTTGAATCTCATCACTTTATTTGATAATCTTGTCACTAATAACCCTATCCATTTATCCTGCAATCCTGCCACTTTATCTTGTGGAGCTCTATCACTTTGTCCGGCAACTCCATCACTTTACCCAAAAGAATCCCATCAAATCATTTTATCTAATAGAACCTAGTCACTTTGGCTAGTATAACCATACAACTTTGTCTAGTAATTCCATCACTTTGTTTAGTAGAACTCATCATTACATCTAGTAAACCCATCACTTTGTCTAGTCAAATCCCATCACTTAGTCTGACAGCCTCATTACTTTGTCTTATGAAACCACCACATATTTTTTGGAAATCACATCCTTTACTTATTAGAACCTCACCATTTTTTCGAGGAACCCAATCACTTTCTCAAATAAAACCCATCACTTTGTATACTTCAACCACTTCACTTTATCTCACAGTCCCATCACTTTGTCTATTAGAATCTTGTCTCTTTGTCCAACAACTCCATCACTTTGTCTAGTGAATCATGTCACTTTGTTTGGTCATCTCGTCACTTTATTAGGTAAGACCCCATCACTGTGACTAGTAGAACCATGTTACCTTGTCTGAGAACCCCGTCACTTTGTCTAGTAGAATTCCATTACTTTGTCCCATAATTATGTTACTTTATCTAGTAGAACCTTATCACTTTGTCTAGTGAAACCTTATCACTTTGTTTAACAATCTTGTCATTTTGTCTTGTAGAATCTCATACTTTATCTAGTGGAACACTATCATTTTATCTGGCAACCCCTTCACTTTATCCAACAATCTAGTCACTTTGTCTAGTTGAACCCAACACTTTGTCAGGTAGAATCTCTTCAACTGTATATGGAGTCTAGAAAAAAATATTTGTATGGGACATAACTATTGTCACGCCCCAAACTCGAAAACCGGGCTCACAAAATTTTCGATCACCTGATCTAGTGTCGACAGCCTCCATAGTACCCTATTCTCGGCTCCCAATGCCTATATGCCAGATTTCAATCTTAGAATCCAATAAGGAGGAATTTTCAGTGTAGATTTATCTTGTAAGAAGCATAACCATAAACAACTGCACGGCATTTTTCCTCAAATTGAACGTGGGCCCATATCTCCTGGCCTGGGTATCGCTTCAACGCATAATACGCAGTGTTAGAACCGCAACGACGGCGCGGTCACAAGAATACAAGTCTCGGGTCAAGAGGACTCTAGAATACCGGATATGACTCAGGGTCACGCACAAATGCCAATTACAGATCACCGGTTGCCGAAATTTGATTGGAAGGACCGCGGAAGCCTACGGAACGGTACAGTTTAGGATACGGGCCTGACGACTATTGACTTAGATTGGGCCCATTGTGCCATTTTTGTAAGATCTACCATGACTATTTGTTATTAAGTCTCATGATAGGAATAAAGACAAAAAATCAAAAATAGCTTATAATTCTTGTTGACCACACTAAAGGAAATGGTTGGGAGGGAGATGCATACCCTTGATTTTTAAAGGGTCCATAATCCACTTCAACCACTGGATTGCCAATATATATATATATATATATCCCTTAGGCATGTGCCCTAAAAATTATAACTGGACATGAATCACTTGGGCCAGGCTAATGGAAATAGTTTGGCAGGCCCTATACAATGTCCAAGTCAACGTGAATCATAAATGGAACTAATTTTTAGGCCCATGGCCTAACATGGGGTGAAAACCTAGTGATTGGGGTTTATTTTACATAAATTGTAAGTGTTATTTGTATAAAGCACTCCTCTGTTTGTCAAATTTTGTTTAGAAAAAATAACTTATGAAGTGGTCAGTCTAATGTGGATTAAGATGGAAAGTACAAGACTTTACTTCAAGTCAAGTAGTGGATTAAGATGGAAAGTTCAATAGTTACAAAGTTTAAGACTTTACTTCAAGTCAAGTAGTGGATCAAGATGGAAAGTTCAATATTTACTAAGTTCAAGATGATTGAGTTCAAGTTCTACTAAAGGCCTAGTAGAAGATCAAGCTCCATTTTCAACTACAAGCTCTAATAAAGAATCAAGTAAAAGAACAAGTTCCATGAAGTTCAAGCATCCTGTCTACTTCAAAGTTCTATCTTTTTAGGTATAACAAACTCTAGAAGGACGTTAGGCTTAGGTTCTTTCAAAGCATAAACTTAAATGGGTTTTTATACTTATGTTGAGCTATATTTCGACTAGTATAGGCTAAGGTTCGACTAGTCTAAGCTGTGAATTGACCAGTCTAAGGAATCTTCAACCAGTCCTAGTTTAAATTGTAGAAAAATGAATTTTTTCGTTACTTCTTCGACTATCGAGTAGACTGCTCGACTAGTCGAAGAGAGGCCTTCGACCAGTCGAGGGTTGCTCGACTCGAAGTCTAGCAACCAATTTTTGGCACCCTTGACCAGTTGAAGACCATGCTTGACCAGTTGAACAGGGCCCTTGACCAGTCGAGCAGGGCCTTCGACCAGTTGAAGTTCTATTTTATCCAATCATGCTCAAATTTGAAAAATTGTTGGAACGGAATCTGGTTCTTAGACGAGTCGAAGCAACAATTTTTCTGCATATAAATAAAGGCCTTCTCTCAATCTAAAATTATAATTGAAGCTCATCAAATCCATCATCAAGAGAGATGGAAGCCCCTATTATACTCAAGTTATTGCATGGTATTTATAAATTTTTAAATAACTTATTTGTTTTAATTCCTAGATCTCTTATTCTTTAAATTTTATTTTATAAAGAGAGTAGATACTCTTCTTTGAGATCTTGAGGAATTCACACAAGTAGCCTTTAGTTCAAATCTATTTAAAATCAATTTAGAACCTTGAACCATTGTCTATGTGATTGAACATTGAATAATTTATGACAAGAAAAGCGGTTCTTCGGCAAAATCGACCGATACAGTCTCAAAGGAGAAGATAAGTATATTCTGTTTTTTGTGTTTTGGTTTTTATTGAGATAGCTAGAAAATCTCATTTGTTGGTTTGTCTGAGATAGTCAGAAAGTTCTCAGAGAAGGGTTTTTGTGTTTGTGATAGCCCTTTAAAGTCACAACTGTATCAGGTTTTAAGGTGACCCTGGGAAAACCTTGTTTATAACAAAAATCAATATCACGTGGATAGTGATTATTGGGAGTGGAGTAGGTGTAGTTGTTTGAGAATAATTTTTATACACACCGAACCACTATAACTTTGGTGTTGTGGTGAATGTTTACTTTTTGCATTTGTAGAGAATGGTTGTAATCTTATTTATGCAAAAGTGGTGAATGAATGTAATAGATAGCTTTATTTTCTCTTGCTTGGTTTGAGATCTTGATTTTTACAATCATTCATGAAATAAGGTTGTCCTACCTAAACTTTGTTTTGGGTGTAGGTTGTCCTATAAACTTGCTCAAATCAATTTTTCAATAATAGTGTGATTGAGATTTCTAATTTATTTATTATTTTAGCACTTTAATTTTTATTTGGCATAGTCCTATTCACCCTCCCTCCCTTCCTCTAGGACTTCTTAAGCTCGCCTTTTCATAAATATCATAATGGGGCCCACCCGAGCCACCAATTAACCATTTTCTCTTACAGGTGGCTCTAAAATACTCAGATTGCCTAGGACATGCACCATGGATGGTTGTGTGCTATTGGAAAAGTTTTATAGGCCTTACTATGATGTATGTGTATTATTCATGTCGTCCATCCATTTTTATGGATCATTTTAGTGCATGAGTAAAAAATTAAGGTAGATCTAGATCTCAGGTGGACTACACAAGAAATTGGTGATTGGACATCAACCATTAAAAACTTCTTAGTGGCTACAAAAGTTTTGGATCAAGCAGATATTTGTATTTTCTCTGCTTTCATGTCTTTATGACTTCATCATCGGGTTAGATGTCAAATAAACACTACGGTGGGCCCTAGGAAGTTTTTAATGGTGAGCTTTCAATCAGTATTGTTTTGGTGTGATCCACTTAAGATTTGGATCAATCTTATTTTTGGGCTTAGCCCTAATATGAGGTTAAAAAATGAATGGATAGCATGGATAATACACATCTATCATGGTGGGTTCATGGAGATTGTTTAGTAGCACATAATACCGACATGGGTGCTGTTTGCTACACTATGCAATCTAGTCTTGAAAAAGTAATGTAGCTTTGTTGCAACCCCAGATCCCAGGATGTGAGTGGGACATGATTATAGGGCACACTTTGATGTATGCATTGTATATGTATGTTGTTTATTTATTTTGCCAGCTCATTTTAAGGAACGGAAAAAACTGAAATAGATGCAATTCTCAAGTTGACCTAACCATAAGAAATAGTAGTCATTGGCGATTAAAGGTTTTCTATGGGCTACAAAGGTTTTGGATCTAGCTTATATTTGTATTTTCCCTTCATTTAGTTCGTTTGATGTCATTAACAACAGGTTGGATGACAAATAAACATCGCGGTGGACACTAGGAGGTTTTTCATGGTGGTCATTCAGTGGCCATTGTTTTTTGTAGTGCGGTCCATGTGAGATTCGTTTCTGCTTCATTTTTGGGCGATGAATGTGGATGAACGGATGGAGGACTTAGATATATAAAGCATACATCAAGTGGGTCGCGGTCAGGTCCCACTAACATCACTGGATCTTAGGTCGCAACTACGCATCCTTGAATCAGGTGCTGGAAACATAACTTTTCTTGTTAATCAAGTAGCATTTTGTAAACAAATTTTTATTTCATTAAAAGTTGTGTTGATGTCAGCACAAATGGTGGACGTACAATGTCATTATCATGGTAGAGCCCACCCAAGCCAATGACCTATTTGCTTGTGCAAGTTGTGTCAGAAGAGACCTAAATTGTGTGGGGCAGAGACCTGAATTGCGTGGGGATAATGCTATTATGTGCTATTAGAAAAGCTCTATGGGCCCCCATCACGTTGTATGTGTTTTATCAATGCCATCCATCCATTTTAAGGATCATTTTATCACAGGAGCACAAAATGAAGGTAGATCCAAATCTCAGGTAGACCACACCACATGATATAGTGGTTATCGAAGGCCCATCATTAAAAACTTCTTGGGGGCTATGAAAGTTTTGGATCAAGTTGAGATTTGTATTTTTTTTTCTTCATTCATGTCTTTGTGACCTTATCAATAGTTGGATGGCAAATAAACATTCCAGTGAGCCTTAGACATTCGTTAACAGTGGCATTCAATCGCCACTATTTCCAATGACGTGCTCCACTTGGGATTGGATCTGTCTCATTTTTGGGCTCATGCCCTAATATGAGGTGGCAAAATGAATAGACATCATGGATAAAACACATCTATCATGTTGGGCCCACACTTTTTTTAGCAGCATATAATACTGATGGGATTGGATCTGCCTCATTTTTGGGTTCATGCCCTAATATGAGGTGGCAAAATGAATAGACACCATCGATAAAACACATCTATCATGTTGGGCCCACACTTTTTTTAGTAGCATATAATACTGACGTGGGTGTTATGTGCTGCCTTAGGCAGTCTTGAGTCTTAAAAAGCAAATGAGTCTTTGTTGGAATGTGACGGTGGGGCCCACCTTCTTACATTTTATATCTAGACCATTTATCCTTTTTGCTAGTTTATTTTAGGAAATGTTGAAAAATATATTTGAAAATTGAAAAAATAGATTATTTATTTTTTAGCACTAGGCTTTATCACGTGTAAATATGTTGTCATTTATCTCTAGCAAAAAATTTTACTATTTATTCTAAAAACTAAGTGGAAGATTGTTGAGATTTTGGTTTTAAAAATCAAAATATTTCAAAATTTTCATTTTCTCGCCAAAACAATGTTGAAAGTTTCAAATGAAAAAACTATAATTTCTTTAGTCCCACATCATAAAGGATGAAAGAAGTTTTGTGCTTTATAAGCGGATGTGTGTGTAGTATTCTTACTTGGAAAATTAGAAGTTTAGATACTCGGGTTGCGTGTTTTAGTGCCACTGGAACGCACACACGCATACGCGCTCATGCTTGGACGTGAATAGTGTGGCTGTAGTGGTGCTAGATGACACATTTTTCACTTTTACACGAACTGTCGTGAGGCGGTGCAAGGAGTGTGAGATGAGCTTGGGTTTCATAGGATACTGAGAATGGTCGGATTTATGAATCCGAAATAGTCAACTGTTTTAAGAATGACTAGTGGCCTTAAAAGCCATAATGGTCTGAAAATAAATGGGCTTTGATGATCTAATGGTCAAATCGTTTGATCCAACGATCTGAAAAGTCTCAAATTAAATATCAATGGTTAGAAATGTTTTATAAATATTCCGAACTATTTATGACCACCTAGCAACGATCAACTCCTCTAATGCCTATATAAACTGAACCATTATGGTCCGGAATCAATCAACTCATACAAATTTCATCCGAATTCAACAGATCTCATCCAAAGTTATTAGATCTCACCAAAAACCTTATTCTTCTAAGAATATTGCTAGACGACAATTAATCTGGTCCGTTAGATGATCAACTATGTTTAAAGAGTTTCTAAAGTAAATCCCTTTAATTGCTACACACATGATCTAGAAATAAGGCTTGTCTTATCCTGGAAGCAATTTTCCTTTAACCCATCAACAATTGATAAAGGGGTGAATTTAGTTTAAGGATAATGTATTTATACATAATTCAACCTAGTGATGAAAGATAAATAATTTTATTTTTTTCATTTTTCTAATAAATTTTCTAACAAGGAATGGCAAAAAAATTGAAATTCATCCAAATCTCTAGTTGACCACATCATAGGAAACAATACTCATTGCCCGGGAAAATTTCTTTTGAGCCGCATGTTTTGGATCAAGCTGATATTTGTGTTTTCCATTCATTGGTTCGGTATTACCTTGTCAACAACAGGTTGGGTAGCAAATAAACATTAACGGTAGGAGGCTTCCAATGGTTCAATGACCATTTTCCAATGGTGTGGTCCACCTAAGATTGTATCAACTTTTTTGGATAATGTGTTAAAATCATCTAGGAAAAGGATAGACGGCAAGGACGGATGCAGGTTAGCTACTAACCGGTTGAGTACCGAGACTGGATACTGAAGTGACGTCACCATATTCTGTGGGCCCCACCATGATGTATGTGTTGTATCCACATTATTTATCTACTTGGAGATGTCATTTTAGGACATAAGCAAAGAATGAGGTAGATCCTAAGCTGGAGAGGACCCACGATAAAAAACAGTGGGAGAGTGATGCATGCCCACCGTTGAAACAATACTAGGTCCACCGTGATTTTTTTTTTTTTTTTTTGGAGATCTAACCTGCTCATAAGGTAACACAGACATGAAAGAAGTAAAAATATAAATATCATCTTGATTGAAAACCTTTGAAGCCCTTAAAGTTTTGAATGGTTGGCGTTCAATCTTCACTGTTTTCTGTGATTGGGTCCACTCGAACTTTGGATCTAACTTATTCTTAAAATGATCTTTCCAAATGGATTGACGGTATGGATACAACAAATACATTATGGTGGGCCCTCATGACTTAGGTGATGTCACTTGGTCAAGGTCCCACCGACATGACTGGATCCCGGTCACCGCTAAGACGGGTCTTTGAATAAGTTGCTGGAAGTATGCCAGGTCCAAAAAACATCACTGGATTCCGGGTCATAGCTAAACGCGCTTCACCGTTACCTTATAAGTTACTCGGGCAGTATTTCGTAAATAGTTCTTTAGTTCAATAAAGTGTTATGCTGATGTTAGCACAGATGACGTGGACCAATTAAATTCAAGGACACTGGATACCCTGTGTGCTTGGAAACATATGATCCGCACTTGTAGGTGAAGTTCACGTTCACATTCTCTGATCAAATCGGATAGTGTACAGTACGTCGCATACAGAGTAAACTCTGTGGGGCCCACCACAAGTTATGTGTCTTATCCATTCCGTTAATCCATTTTAGCAGCTTATTTTATGCCATGAACTCAAAATAAAAGCATATTCAAAGCTTAATTGGACCACACCATTCGAGAAGGTGTTAATTGAACATCTACCATTGAAATATTAACAGGGCTACAAAGGTTTGGGATCAAGATGATATTTTTTCTTTTCCTTTATTCATATCTGTGTGACCTCATGAACAGTACAAATAAACATCACTCTGGGTCTAGTAAGTTTTTTTTTTTTTGTTAACGATGGACGTCGTTATCCCACAGTTTCTTATGTTGGGTCTACTTGAACTTTGGATTTTGGGCTCAACTTCAAATGGATGAACGGAGAGGATAAGCCACGTAAATTCACGGTGGCCTAACAGAGTTTACTGAGCTCAGTAGGCAATCCGCTTCCACGGTTCAGTAATCGTTAAAATCTCGTTGTCGTCCGTGGAACACTCAACAACATTGGTACTCTGTCGTAGTATCCTAGTTGATGCACCAGCTGCGAAGAAATTCACAAATGGCCTATGGGTAATTTGAATCAATGCTTTCAGTATTGGAGATGCTAGTTGGATGGTTTGGATTTGATTTGTTCCTGATTGGCAGATCATACATTAATAGATGATCCAAATGAAAAAAGAAAAAAAGAAAAAATCAACAAACATCAGGAAAATATTCACAGGTCATTACTCTTGGAGAAATTGACCTACATAACTTTTCCTTTTAGCCAACTTCTTTTATGAACCCTTTCAAACTTACTTTTCCATACTAAACTTCCTACTCTTTCCTGGATGAAAATACCCCCGCTTTTTAAAACCAATTCCTGTAACCAGTTTGCCTCCCTCCATTTCCACGAAAACTCATTTTCTGGATGACAATACCCTTGCCTTGCATCGCATCATCTTCTCCACTTCTGTAAAACCTCTTAATTAGGACGGAAAAACCCCTACATTAGATCACACCCTCTTCATACATTAGCATTTTCTGGATTTTCTGAAGGTGGTGCTTCCAACGAAGAAATTACACACCACATGTATATTTTAATATTATGCCCTAAACCGATTAAATTTTTTGTAAGGCATTGAAGTGTTGGATGTTCACAACCCCAAGTGTAGGGTCGCGATTTAGTAATAATCTCGGTAAGACCGAGGTTAAATCCACAGAGATTGAGCTTGTACATTTTTGAAAGTAACTAGAACTAGGATTAGAAGAAGATCTAATTAGAAATTTAGATAATTGAAAGAGCAATTATGAATTTTGTAAATTGAAACTTGTGTATTTAAAGGTGGGAACTAGGGTGCTAAGGATCCACTTGTACCTATCAGGATGTTTCCTTATTTGATTCAAGTAACTCAATTGGAATTGGAGTATTATCCTATCGAATTGGAAGATATAACAATAAAATTAAATATGAACTATCATTGACCAAATTCTCAATGGAAGAGAATTGTGATGGTTGGAAGGGATTCCATCACCCTACCATGCCTAGGAGACGATGGAGAACAAAAGGATGTACCAATCCCACAATCTCAAATAAGAAAAGAAGATACTAAAAGCTATTGTAGATCTATTATAATTTGAGTCACAAAAAACCATTAAAAATTGAAAGTATTCCTTAAATATTAAATTAGAATCAATGAAGTATAACAAGAATAAGAATTAAAGCAAGAAAAACATCCCAACATGTTATGAGCTTCACTTCTTAGCCCCACCTAAGAGATTTAGCCAACCATAGACGTGATTGGATCTAAAACCTTATAAGAAAGTATAAAATACAAACCTAGAAAGAAGAAAAACTCTTGGGAGGCTCCTCCACCCTTTGGCTCTGCTCCTTGAAACCCTAGATATCCTAAAAAGTTCGTATGAACTCCATATTTATGGCTTAGTCCAGTCGGTTCCTCAAAACCACCTCAATTTACACAGTCCACGTAACTCTATGTAATGCGTTCGATTACATTGAACAGCCTTCGATGTCATCGAACGTAAGTTAAATTCCGAAAATCCCACCTTACGCACTGCGTAAGTACTTATGTCATCTAACCTTCCTTCGACGTCATTGAGAAGACCTTCGATGATATTGAATTTTCTTCAAGTCCTCGAATATGTCTCTAAAACAGTCCAACAAGTTGCTTTAAAATTCTTTAGAAAATTCGATGCCATCGAACGAGATTCAATGTCATCGAATAGATCTTCGAGTCATCAAACAGTTCCTCGAGCCATCGAAAAATGTCTTCAATTTGTCCAGTGACCAACTTGATTTTCATGTAAACATTTGATGTCATCGACTTGTGTTCGATGTCATCGAACAATGGCTTCGATGTCATTGAATTGTGTTCGATGACGTAGACTGTGAAGTGAATTTCAACACTTTGTTTTTTCGACTTCCTTCCTTCTCCACTTGGTTTTCTTGAATCTTGGGGTCTTGAAATCTTCACTCTTGGACTTCAAATATCTATTTTTTGCCTTGGTGTTTCCTGAGCATCAAATCGATGCTTTTGACATTCTTTTCAATCCAAGCTCTTAGATTCACTTTGTAACATAAACATGCATAAAGTATATCATTAAGCAGTATCATGTTCATAAAACCAAGATATAAATGAGTGAAAATATGTAATATTTGACACTCAACACACTCCCCAACCAGTATTATGTTAGTCCTGAGTAATACATTTGTGAAACTCTTCAATTCTCAATGTTCAAATCCCTTTTTCAGAAATTAATCCTTTGTGCAATCAAGTATGAATGAGTAAAATTAAGGTGAAAAGGTAGGATTTTGAAAATGTAGAGCTGAATCATGCGAGCAATCAATCAAATAGGTTCTTTATTGATTGCATGTGTGTGCGTGGGTTAAAAATAAAAATAAAAATAGGTTCTTTATTAATTAACTCAGAGCATAAGTTCTTATACCAAGTTTTTCAATGTGCTTAGTGTAAATCAACTTCCCATAAAAATACTATCTTTTCATAATGTTAGCCATACTCATTACTTTAAGATTGTTTGAAAACTTAAGTACTAATTCCAAACTTATCCCCTTTTCCTTCTTTTGTTAGTTTTTTATTTTACATCGACGGTCTTTTTCTATTCATTCTCTCTTCATTTCTATTCTTTTTCAGATTTTTCATTCTTTTTCTATTCTTTTTCATGACCTCTTCACTACGCCAAAACAGTGAAAAAAGGACGGTTAAAAACCGTCTCAAAAGGCCAAAAAGGACGGTCCTGGACCGTTGCAACGGCTGTCAAATTTTGACGTGTCGTATTTTTTAAAGGATGACCATAAACCATCTCTAAAGAAGGACGGTCATGGACCGTATCTAAAGAAGGATGGTCATAGACCATCTATAATGATACGTAATTAGTGGACTTGCTGAAAAGGATGGTCTATGACCGTCTGTAGAAAGGACGGTCTTAGAGCGTCCATAAAAAGGATGGCCCATGACCTTCAATAAAAAGGACGGTTATAGACCGTCTCATATGACCTGTAAAAAGACGGTCATACACCGTCTCTTATGAATTGAAAAAGGACGGTCATGAACCGTCTCTTATGAGTCTAAAAAGGACGGTCATGGACTGTCTCTTATGAACCTGAAAAGGACGGTCATGAACCGTCTCTTATAAGTCTGAAAAGGACGGTCATGGACCGTCTCTTATGAACCTAAAAAGGACGGTCATGAACCGTCTCTTATGAGTTTGAAAAGGACGGTCATGAACCGTCTCTTATGAACCTAAAAAGGACGGTCGTGAACCGTCTTTTAAAAGGACGATCTTCAACCGTCTCGTATTTCCATATACACCTGTTATACACCTGTTACAACATCGTATTCTTCCTGATATACACCTGTTATATAATATATTTCATCATTCACATTCACATCCATCTAAACCCAAACTAAATAAATCCATCGAAACATAAACTACATTCATCCAAACATAAACTACATCCATCCAAACACAAACAATCTTATCCACATTACATTCATCCATGCATAAATACGCTCACACCAACCCTGCAAAACTCCAAATCATGAGCCAAAAATACCAAACAGTTTCTCATCTAACAAAAACCAAAACTAAATCATAATATTCATATTCTATAGAGACTCCCAAGGTGAAGAATTACCTATAAAATATGATGTGATGAGGCTTCTGTTACGTTGCTTGCCTGAATGCAATCAGTTGTTCTCTGCCAAATACCATAGATATTCTTTAAACACTAAATTCAAACACTTGCACCAAAGATCATACAAAAATAGAGGAGAAAAAAACTTACTAGATCATCTCTTTGTTCATAGAACCTCTCTGAGGATCCTGCACAACTTGAAAAAGATCTCTTATCAGCTCTTACCGATGCGTTAAGGTTAAGGTTAAGGTTATAGGTTATAGTATATAGGTTTAGTTTTAGGTTATAGGTTTAGGTTTAGGTTATAGGTTATAGTATATAGGTTATAGCTATAGGGAATTGAGAATAGGTTAAGGTTTAGGTTTAGGAAATCGGGTTTGGGTTCGGGATGGGGTTTAGGTTTGGATTTTCAAGTTTAGGTTTAAGTTTAGGTTAGGGAATTGAGATTAGGATTAGGTGTAGGTATAGGTATAGGTTTAAGGATTTGAGAATACATTTCGATTTTAGGTTCAAGTTTAGGTTTAGGTTATAAGTGCAGGTTATAGGTTTAGGTATAGGTTAGGTTATAGGTTAAGGTTTAGAGAATTGAGAATAGGTTAAGGTTTAGATTTAGGAAATCGAGTTTGGGTTCGGGATCGGGTCTAGGTTTGGGTTTTCAAGTTTAGGTTTAGGTTTAGGTTAGGGAGTTGAGATTAGGATTAGGTGTAGGTCTAGGTTTAGGGATTTGAGAATACATTTAAGTTTTAGGTTTAGGAAATCGGGTTTAGGTTAGGGATCGGGTTTTAGGTTTGGGTTTTCAAGTTTAGGTTTAAGTTTAGGTTAGGGAGTTATATTAGGATTAGGTGTAGGTTTAGGTTTAGGGATTTGAGAATACATTTAGGTTTTGGTTTAGGTTAAGGTTATAGGTTTAGGTTAAGGTTATAAGCTATAGGATTAGGGAATTGAGAATAGGTTAAGGTTTAGGTTTAGAAAATCGGGTTCAGGTTCGGGATCGGGTTTAGTTCTGGGTTTTCAAGTTTAGGTTAGGGAGTTGAGATTTGGATTAGGTGTATGTTTAGTTTTAGGGAGTTGAGAATACATTTAGGTTTTAGGTTTAGGTTTAGGTTTTAGGTTATAGGTTAAGGTTTAGGTTTTAGGTTTAGGTTAAGGTTAGGTTATAGGTTATAGGTTATAGGTTATAGGTTAAGGTTTTGGGTCATAGGTTTTGGTTTAGGTTAAGTTTATAGGTTTAGGTTTAGGTTTAAGTTAAGGTTTAGGTTTAGGTTATAAGATATAGGTTTAGGGAATTAAGAATAGGTTAAGGTTTAGGTTTAGGAAGTCGGGTTCGGGTTTGGGATCGAGCTTAGGTTTGAGTTTTCAAGTTTAGGTTTAGGTTTAGGTTAGGGAGTTGAGATTATGATTAGGTGTAGGTTTAGGTTTAGGGATTTGAGAATACATTTAAGTTTTAGGTTTAGGTTTAGGTTATAGGTTAAGGTTTAGGTTTCAGTTATAAGCTATAGGTTTAGGAAATCGGGTTCGGGTTCGAGATCGGGTTTAGGTTTGGATTTTCAAGTTTAGGTTAGGGAGTTGAGATTAGGATTAGGTGTACGTTTAGGTTTAAGGATTTGAGAATACATTTAGGTTTTAGGTTTAGGTTTAGGTTTAGGTTATAGGTTAAGGTTTAGGTTTAAGTTTAGGTTTCGGTTATAAGCTATAGGTTTAGGGAATTGAGAATAGGTTAAGGTTTAGTTTTAGGAAATCGGGTTCGGGTTTTGGATCGGGTTTAGGTTTAGGTTTTCAAGTTTAGGTTTAGGTTTTGGTTAGGGAGTTGAGATTAGGATTAGGTGTAGGTTTAGGTTTAGGGATTTGAGAATACATTTAGGTTTTAGGTCATAGGTTTAGGTTTTAAGCCTAGGTTTAGGTTATAGGTTTAGGTTTAGGTTATAAGTGTAGGTTCTAGGTTTAGGTTTAGGTTAGGTTATAGGTTTATGTTTAGGGAGTTGAGAATACATTTAGGTTTTAGGTTATAGGTTAAGGTTTAGGTTTTATGTTTAGGTTAAGGTTAGGTTATAGGTTATAGGTTAAGGTTTTAGGTCATAGGTTTTAGTTTAGGTTAAGTTTATAGGTTTAGGTTTAGGTTTAGGTTAAGGTTTAGGTTTAGGTTATAAGCTATAGGTTTAGGGAATTGAAAATAGGTTAAGGTTTAGGTTTTCAAGTTTAGGTTTAGGTTTAAGTTAGGGAGTTGAGATTAGGATTAGGTGTAGGTTTAGGTTTAAGGATTTGAGAATACATTTAGGTTTTAGGTCATAGGTTTAGGTTTTGGGCTTAAGTTTAGGTTATAGGTTTAGGTTTAGGTTATAAGTGTAGGTTCTAGGTTTAGGTTTAGGTTAGGTTATAGGTTTATGTTTAGGGAGTTAAGAATACATTTAGGTTTTAGGTTTAGGTTTAGGTTTTAGGTTATAGGTTAAGGTTTAGGTTTTATGTTTAGGTTAAGGTTAGGTTATAGGTTATAGGTTAAGGTTTTAGGTCATATGTTTTGGTTTAGGTTAAGTTTATAGGTTTAGGTTTAGGTTTAGGTTTAGGTTATAAGCTATAGGTTTAGGAAATTGAAAATAGGTTAAGCTTTAGGTTAAGGAAATCGGGTTCGGGTTCGGGATCGGGTTTAGGTTTGGGTTTTCAAGTTTAGGTTTAGGTTTAGGTTAGGGAGTTGAGATTAGGATTAGGTGTAGGTTTAGGTTTAGGGATTTGAGAATACATTTAGGTTTTAGGTCATAGGTTTTGGTTTTGGGCTTAGGTTTAGGTTTATGTTATAAGTGTAGGTTCCAGGTTTAGGTTTAGGTTAGGTTATAGGTTTATGTTTAGGGAGTTGAGAAAACATTTAGGTTTTAAGTTTTGGTGTAGGTTTTAGGTTATAGGTTAAGGTTTAGGTTTTTTGTTAAGGTTAAGGTTAGGTTATAGGTTATAGGTTAAGGTTTTAAGTCATAAGTTTTGGTTTAGGTTTAGGTTTAGGTTATAAGCTATAGGTTTAGGGAATTGAAAATAGGTTAAGGAAATCGGGTTCGGGTTCGGGATTGGGTTTAGGTTTGGGTTTTCAAGTTTAGGTTTAGGTTTAGGTTAGAGGGTTGAGATTAGGATTAGGTGTAGGTTTAGGTTTAGAGATTTGAGAATACATTTAGGTTTTAGGTCATAGGTTTTGGTTTAGGTTAAGGTTATAGGTTTAGGTTAAGGTTTAGGTTTAGGTTATAAGCTATAGGTTTAGGGAATTGAGAATTGGTTAAGGTTTAGGTTTAGGAAATTAGGTTCGGGTTCGGGATCCGGTTTAGGTTTGAGTTTTCAAGTTTAGGTTTAGGTTTAGGTTTAGGTTAGGGAGTTAAGATTAGGATTAGGTGTAGGTTTAGGTTTAGGTTTAGGTTAGGGAGTTAAGATTAGGATTAGGTGTAGGTTTAGGTTTAGGTTAGGGAGTTAAGATTAGGATTAGGTGTAGGTTTAGGTTTAGAGATTTGAGAATACATTTAAGTTTTAGGTCATAGGTTTTGGTTTAGGTTAAGGTTATAGGTTTAGGTTAAGGTTAAGGTTTAGGTTTAGGAAATGGGGTCGGGTTCGGGATCGGGTTTAGGCTTAGGTTTTCAAGTTTAGGTTTAGGTTTAGGTTAGGGAGTTGAGATTAGGATTAGGTGTAGGTGTAGGTTTAGGGATTTGGAAATACATTTAGGTTTTAGGTTATAGGTAAAGGTTTAGGTTTTAGGTTTAGGTTAAGGTCAAGTTATAGGTTATAAGTTTAGGTTGTAGGTTGTATGTAAGACCCGTATCCTAAACCGTATCGTTCGGTAGACTTCCGCGGTCTTTCCGGTCGAATTCCAGCAACCTCGACCCTTAACCGGCATTTGCGCGCGACCCTGATTCACACACCGTTAACCCGAGTCGACTCAACCCGAGACTTGTACCCTAGCAACCGCGTCGTCGCCGTGGTTCTGATGCCGCGTCTCGTGCCCCGAGGCGATACCCAGTCCAAGAGATGTGGGCCCACGTTCAGTTCAAGGAAAAACACCGCACGTTACAAATATCGAGGGAATCTCTATGACCCATCACATCAATCAATCAATGTACAAATCAAATACATATCCCATCACACCCATCCCTCTCTCACCCTCAAGTCAATAACACCCATACCTATCCCATCCCATTCTTACCAAAAAGTCAAGGTAACCCATACATTCCTATGCCATATCCCTTACACAACTCCTCTCTCTCTCTCTCTCTCTCTCTCATTTCTCATTTTCATTCCAAGCAAACCCATACCTCACGTCCAAGATTTCCCTCCTCTCCAAGAAAGCCACAAGTGTGGCCCACTTTTCTTACCCTTCCATCTCCCATCTCAACCATTCAAACCTCATCTCTACCGTTGGAATCGAAGCTAAGGAGCCTTAGAGCACTAGGGAGGAAGAAGGAAAGGTGGGTGCCCCTCTCTCTCTCTCTCCCTTTATTTTGTGGCCCATTCAATGAGTGTATGTGGTGTCTCAACCTTCTATCAAATGGACCCCATGGCTATCTAAACATGGGGACCAACCTACTTTGCCACCCCTCTTGGAGGGTCCAGATGATGTAAACACACATATCAAGTTGATCCAAATCACGTGGGCCACGTTCATGTGGGACCCACCTTGATTAGAGTGTTTACACCGTCCGTCCGGCGTCCATGGGCGCTGAACATGGCTACACGAAGGAATGTATATGGGCAGTGAGGTGCGCTAAGACCAACAAAGGCTAAATAAATAAATATTAGCTTGGTTTAAGGTTTTGGAGTGGGCTACGTATGCAGGCCTCACCTTGATACATTGGCCTAATCCATGCCATCCATTCCACTTCTCAGATCATTTTGGACGTTGATCTGAAGTATGAGGCAAATCCGATCTTTTTGGCAGGCCCTATCATGGAAAATAATGATTTTTACCTTTAAAATTCGTGAGGACCTACCTTGATGGTTCTACTTGGCCCAAATATACTGCATATTGGACTCATTTAGTTGATCATGAGCAGTAGAATCTAATGAGTGGAGTGGATCCACCTGTAGCAGGTTCTATCTATGGAAAACTGCAAGATATTTATTTTAAAAAAAAAAAGAATTCATTAGGCAGCAGCATCTGCTGCTGCCGCTGACACCACAGGACGTAACAGCGTCCTTGACGCTGGGCTGGCAGTGACTGTGGGTCCCAGCTCTGGGCCCCGCTACATCATGTGTTCCACATCAACACCGTGCATTTGTTGGGTCTCCTTTGACGAGTGGGCCACCCCAAAAACCAACCATTCAGGGCACTTAGGTGGCCCACACGGCATGAAACAGCGTGAATTGAATGTCTACCATTGGAAACCCTTTTTTTTGGTTTGAAGAAGTTTTAAATCAATATGAAATTTATTTTCACTGTTCATCCAGGTATGCGTGACCTCTTGAATGAATTGGATGGCTGATAAACATTACGGTGGAGCCATGTGGAACCCACAATGATGTCTGTGTTTTATTCGCACCGTCCTCAGTACGGGACGGTGGAACTCACCTGGTGTACGTGTTCTCATGGTGAACCCCACCATGATTCAAGTGTTTCATCCTCACCGTCCACACCTGGACGGTGGGACCCACCATGATGCTTTTATTGTTCATTCACTTCGCTACTACGTCCAGGACGGTGGACCATATACAATGTATGTATTTTATACATGCCAGCGTCCAGGTCTGGACGATGGACGTCCTTCAATAATAATAATGATAATATAAATAATAATATAGGATATATTATATATGTGGTGGGCCCCACGTGGGGCTCACCAGATGAGTGGAACAGCTTGGCTGGTTAACCACACACATCTATAAGCTGCTGTGGTGACTTCAGTCAGTTCCGTGGGTCCCTCAAGATGTATGTGCTTCGTCTATACCGTTCAGTATGGTGGGACCCACCTACTGTGATGATGACACCAAGCCCATGGGGTCCCATATCGAGGTAAATGTTATATCAGAACTGTCCAACCATTTGACAAGCTTGTTTTAAGGTTTGAGACTAAAACTAGGCAGATTCTAAATCTCTGGTGGGCCATCACGTGGACACCACCAAGATGTATTTATTTCATCCACACCATGGTGCTGGACAATGTTTGTACGGTGCTTGGTCCATGTTGATTTGCATGGACAATGTTCGGACAGTGTTGTCCAATGTTTGGACGGTGTAGATTCACATGGATAGTATTTGGATGGTGCTATCCAATGTTTGAACAGTGTTGATTTGCATAGACAGTATTTAGATAATGTCGTGGACTCCATCGTGATGTAATTGTTATCCACGCCATCCATCTCATGCAATGCGGCCCACCTTGATATATGTGTGCTATGTTTACACTGTACATCATTGGTTGGTGCCATGTGGGGCCTAGCATTGTGCATGTATTGTATATCTCTGTCATCCACCTCTTGGACATGTGGCCTACTTTGAAGTACGTGTTGTATTCAAACCGTCTAGCCATTTGGATCACCCAGACCGCCCAAATCATGGGGCCTACCTTGATGAATATGTGGCCCATTTGATGACACCCGATGAAATGTAATTAGGGCCCAGGCATGAGGCCTATTGAGGTGTATTTGCAGCTCATATATAAGGTAAAATGTGATGTATGTATGACCCATTGGTGCGGCCCATCAGGATGTATTTTGGCCTGTGGGCAGGGCCCATCCGTTTGTATTGATAGGCCCAGATACGTGACCCACATGCTGTACATGAGGCCCACGTATGGGGCCCATGATGATGCATTTATGGCCCATTGGTATGGCTCGTTGGTGTGGTACATTAGCACAACCCACTTGATATATATATGATGGCCCATTGGTGTGGCCCACTGACGTAACCCGCTTGATGTATGTTGAGGCCTATGGGTCGTAGCCCTTTTGATGCAGTTGAGGCTCATGGGTCGTGGTCTTTGGTAATGTGTATTGGGCCCGTGTATGCGGTCCGCCGTGTTGTATGTATTGTACATCCATGCCGTCCATGTGCATAGCCCGCAGTGATGTATTTGCGGTCCATATGATGGGGCCCAATGTGGTATAGTTGTGGCCCATCCGTGAGGCCCATCATGATGTGTTTTGGCCCATGTGCGGGGCCCACTTATTTGTACTTTTAACCTATGTAATGGGGCCCATCTGTTTGTGTTTGAAGCCCATATGATAAGGCTCATCATGTTGTATATTCGAGGTCCATATGATAGGGCCCACCGACTTGAATCTGAGGCCCATGGGCAAGACCCGTTGTGTTGTATTCAAGGCTCATGGTCGAGGCCCAGTGCGATGTACGTATGACCCATTAAGTTGTGTATGAATCCCTTGTATAGGCCACTCCTTGAGAGCAGTGTTGGTTAAATGGCCACATTGTTAGGCAATGATGGTTGGATGTCCACATTGTGACCTTCCCTTAGGCTTAGATAGGCCCATTCTCATCGTTCTCTAGTAGGTTAACCCAAATGCTTGGGCCCCATTGACATTTCTTGATCCATTATTGACTGTCCATCTATGGACCCCACCTTGTGTCGAGGTCGATTCTGACTGCTGATTGTCGATTATCGATCGAGGCTGATTATCGATCGAGGCCGATTACTGATTCTGATTCGTCGTGGCCGATTATCGATTCCGATTGTCATGGCTGATCACCGATTCCGATTGTCGAGGCCCAATGTGATGTATATGCGGCTTGTTGTGATGTGTATCCAGCCCGTGTCTAAGGCCCAATGTGATGTATATTGAGGCCTAGGTGATGAGGCCTATTGTGATTCATTTGAGGGTCGAGCAAAGGAGCTCATTGTGATGTATGTTAGGCCCATGAGCGGGGCCCACCTATTGTGTACATGTAACCCATGAGTAAGGCCCATTGTGTTGTATATTAGGCCTTTGTGTGAGGTTGTCAGCCCATTATGTGTTTGGCCCTGTAAGGGTCATTCCTTGGGGTAATGTTGGTTAGATATCCACATTGTCGAGGCCGATTATTGATGGTGGTTATTGATACCGATTATGAGTATGTGACTGCATAGCATCATGATACATGTCCATACACATCATCTGCATGTTTGCTATGAGATATGATTGACCATTGCATATGTCATAATGCCGGTTGTTATGAGACTCCCTGATAGGAGGTGATTGTCTCACATGAGCGCACGGTATGCATAGGATTGATGCATGACTAGATTGTATGACTCATGAATTTTGCATTGTGTGCTATGATTACTGTATGCCCTAGCGATATCAGGGTCGTAGCCTCCACAGGCATATCGTGGATGGCCAGATGGGACACCAGAAATCTATTTTACATGGGGTACTATAGATATCCCTGGGTGAAAGTCCCTAAACCCTCTTGGTTCCAGAGGTTGCTCCAATGTCTAGACCGAGTGGGTAGATGAGCATTGAGTGCCGATTACCAGATGACTGCGCTCTCCACTGTGTTGTGGTCAGTTGGAAGGGGGTGTGGCCTTACCTGCCCTAGAGGAGGGGGCAATGCTAGGCTGAGTTTGACCAGCTCGAGGAATGGGTCCGCTATTGACGAGCCGGGCCCGATATTGGCAGGCGGATAGTGAGGTCTCTTCCACTCACCTCGTTGCGCATGATGGGGCGGTAATCTGGTTTGGAGTGCAATAGACCCCGGTGATTTTCCAGAGAGGAACCGTACTGATATGTGGACTTATTGAGTAGGAGTTGCATGCTCATTCATTCATTCATTCACTATCCACTCGGGCTGGTGGTGTGCAAATAATTATTGTGTACCTTCGTACGGCAAGGATTTTGGTTGGGCGCGCGACTAACTTGAGATCTGGAGTTTACCACGTTGAGCCTGACTATCCAAATTTAGGTATGGGACTAGTTTGGATAGAAGTCCTTGTGGTGGACCCCGTAGCCTGCGATACTACGTACTATCATCCCGACTTCACACTCTAGCATGGTCATTTCATTCGCATCGCATATTGCATTACATCCACAGGCATATGACATTTCGGGTTACTATTTCTGCACTTATATGGCTTAGATAGATTTAAAAGAATTTGTATATTGCATTGTATCTTCGGCATTTGATTTTTGGCTCTTTATGACTCCTTATCGCATAGTTGTTCTATATTGCGTATTCTGATATTGATTAACTTATAGACTTATTCATACTTCTGCTTACTCTGTTATCGTATGATTTATATCTTATCAATATTTCTGCTTACTCTGATAATTCCTGCTCTTGTTAGTGTTTCTGCTTATTTAGACATTGTATGGTTTGTGGATTACTAGTTTTTCGGTATCGTATGATTATGGCATTGTATTGAATACTTGACACTTACCTGGTGCACACACTTACACCACCCTCTAAAATTTCTATAAGCTTATGCACGATAGATGCGTGCAGGTGATGTTAGGTTGCAGCAGTGCTGAGCTTGGAGCGTGCAGTGGTCTTCTGGAGTTTGATTTTTATTTATGTATTTTCCTTTCAGTATTGTACTCAGACGATTATATTAGTGGATATGTGATGATGATGTTGCCTTTGCGAATTGGGTAATCTTGTGGTTATGCTTATTACTAGTTATATGTATAAAAAAAAATCCTCCTTGTAGGATCCCAGGATTGGAATCTGGCATATGAATGCTAGGAGCCGAGAATGGGGTACTACGGAGGCTGTCGGCATCAGATTCGGTAATCGAGATTCTTATGAATCCGATTCCCTGGTTTGGGGCGTGACATTGTAGGTTATAGGTTAAGGTTTTAGGTCATAGGTTTTGGTTTAGGTTAAGGTTATAGGTTTAGGTTAAGGTTTAGGTTTAGGTTATAAGCTATAGGTTTAGGGAATTGAGAATAGGTTAAGGTTTAGGTTTAGGAAATCCGGTTTGGGTTCCTGATCGGGTTTAGGTTTGGGTTTTCAAGTTTATGTTTAGATTTAGGTTAGGGAGTTGAGATTAGGATTAGGTGTAGGTTTAGGGATTTGAGAATTCATTTAGGTTTTAGATTTAGGTTTAGGTTTGGGTTTTAAGCTATAGGTTAAGGGAATTGAGAATAGGTTAAGGTTTAGGTTTAGGAAATCAGGTTTGGGTTTGGGTTCGAGATCGGGTTTCGGTTTGGTTTTCAAGTTTAGGTTTAGGTTTAGGTTTAGGTTTAGGTTTAGGTTAGGGAGTTGAGATTAGGATTAGGTATAGGTTTTGGTTTAGGGATTTGAGAATGCATTTAGGTTTTAGGTTTAGGTTTAGGTTTTAAGTTATAGGTTAAGGGAATTGAAAATAGGTTAAGGTTTAGGTTTAGGAAATCGGGTTCGGGTTCGGAATCGGGTTTAGGTTTGGATTTTTAAGTTTAGGTTTAGGTTTAGCTTAGGGAGTTGAGATTAGAATTAGGTGTAGGTTTAGGTGTAGGGATTTGAGAATACATTTAGGTTATAGGTTATAGGTTAAGGTTTAGGTTTTAGGTTTAGGTTAAGGTTAGGTTATAGGTTAAGGTTTTAGGTCATAGGTTTTGGTTTAGGATAAGGTTATAAGTTTAGATTTTGGTTTATGTTATAAGCTATAGGTTTAAGGAATTTAGAATAGGTTAAGGTTTAGGTTTAGGAAATCGGGTTCGGGTTCGGGTTCGGGATTGGGTTTAGGTTTGGGTTTTCAAGTTTAGGTTTAGGTTTAGGTTAGAGAGTTGAGATTAGGATTAGGTGTAGGTTTATGTTTAGAGATTTGAGAATACATTTAGGTTTTAGGTTTAGGTTTAGGTTTTAAGCTATAGGTTAAGGTTTAGGTTTTAGGTTTAGCTTAAGGTTAGGTTATAGGTTATAAGTTTAGGTTATAGGTTATAGGTTAAGGTTTTAGGTCATAGGTTTTGGTTTAGGATAAGGTTATAGGTTTAGGTTAAGGTTTAGGTTTAGGTTATAAGCTATTAGTTTAGGGAATTGAGAATAGGTTAAGGTTTAAGTTTAGGAAATCGGGTTCGGGTTCGGGATCGGGTTTAGGTTTGAGTTTTCAAGTTTAGGTTAGGGAGTTGAGATTAGGATTAGGTGTAGGTTTAGGTTTAGGGATTTGAGAATACATTTAGGCTTTAGGTTTAGGTTTAGGTTTTACGCTATAGGTTAAGGGAATTGAGAATAGGTTAAGGTTTAGGTTTAGGAAATCGGGTTCGAGTTCGAGATCGTGTTTGGGTTTGGGTTTTCAAGTTTAGGTTTAGGTTTAGGTTAGGGAGTTGAGATTAGGATAGGTGTAGGTTTAGGTTTAGGGATTTGAGAATACATTAAGGTTTAGGTTTAGGAAATCAGGTTCGGGTTCGAGATAGGGTTTACATTTTGGGTTTTAGGTTTAGGTTTAGGGATTTGAGAATAGGTTTTGGTTTTAGGATTTGAGAATAGGTTTAGGTTAAGGTTATAAGTTTAGGTTTATGTTTTAGGTTTAGGTTAAGGTTTAGAGATTTGAGTTTAGGTTTAAGTTATAGGTTTAGCTTTAGCTTTAGGTATAGGCTTAGGTTATAGGTTATATGTTATATGTTTAGGTTAAGGTTTAGGAATTTGGGTTCGGGTTCGGGTTTGTATTCGGGTTTAGGTTATAGGTTTTAGGATTTGAGAATAGTTTTAGGTTACAAGTATAGGTTTAGGTTGGGTTATCGGTTAAGGTTTACGGATTTGAGTTAAGGTTATAGGTTTAGGATTAGGTTATAGGTTTAAGTTTAGGGAATTAAGTTTAGGTTATAGGTTTAGGGAAAGGTTAGGTTAAGGTTATAGGTTTTGGGATTTGGGAATAGCTTTAGGTTATGAGTATAGGTTTAGGTTAGGTTATAGGTTAAGGTTTAATGATTTAAGAATAGTTTTAGGTTATAAGTAAGGTTTTAGGTTTAGTTATAGGCTTAAGTTATAGGTTATAGGTTATATATTAAGGTTAAGGTTTAGGAATTCGAGTTCGGGTTCGGGTTTGGGCTTGGGTTTAGGTTATAGGTTTTGGTTTAGGTTATAGGTTATAGGTTAAGGTTTAGGTTTAGGTTATAGGTTTTGGGATTTGAGAATGGGTTCGGGTTTAGGTTATAGGTTTTAGTCTTGGTTTAGGTTATAAGTTATGGTTTAGGTTATAGGTTATAGGTTTAGGTTAAGGTTTAGGTTTAGGTTAAGGTTTAGGTTTAAGTTATAGGTTTTGGGATTTGAGAATAAGTTTAGGTTTAGGTTGGGTTTAGGTTATAGATCTAGGTTTAAGATATAAGTGTAGGTTATAGGTTTAGGAAAAGGTTAGGTTTAGGTTATAGGTTTTCAGATTTGAGAATAGTTTTAGGTTATAAGTATAGGTTTGGGTTAGGTTATAAGTTAAGGTTTAGGGATTTCATTTTAGGTAATAAGTATAGGTTTAGGTTTAGGGAATTGAGTTTGGGTTATAGGTTTATGGAAAGAATAGGTTAAGGTTATAGGTTATAGGTTTTGGGATTTGGGAATAGTTTTAGGTTATAAGTATAGGTTTAGGTTAGGTTATAGGTTAAGGTTTAAGGATTTGAGAATAGTTTTAGGTTATAAGTAAGGTTTTAGGTTTAGGTATAGGCTTAAGTTATAGGTTATAAGTTATATGTTTAGGTTAAGGTTTAGGAATTCGGGTTCGGGTTCAGGTTTAGGTTATAGGTTTTGGTTTAGGTTATAGGTTTTGGTTTAGGTTATAGGTTATAGGTTATAGGTTATCGGTTAAGGTTATAGGTTTTGGGATTTGAGAAAGGGTTCGGGTTTGGGTTATAAGTTTTGGTTTTGGTTTAGGTTTAGGTTATAGGTTTTAGTTTAGGTTATAGGTTATAGGTTAAGGTTAAGGTTTTAGGTTATAGGTTTAGGTTATAGATTTTGGGATTTGAGAATAAGTTTAAGTTTAGGTTGGGTTTAGGTTATAGATTTAGGTTTAGGATATAAGTGTAGGTTATAGGTTTAGGGAAAGGTTAGGTTTAAGTTATAGGTTTTGAGATTTGAGAATAGTTTTAGGTTATAAGTATAGGTTTGGGTTAGGTTATAGGTTAAGGTTTAGGGATTTGAGTTTAGGTTTAGGTTTAAGTATAGGTTGTAAGTGTAGGTTATAGGTGGTTTAAGTTATAGGTTATAAGTTTATGTTTAGGTTTAGGTTTAGGGTGTGGTTTAGGTTAAGGGTGTGGTCTCTACAAATACAGATATAAAATAAACACAGCCTGTCCAAATGGCCAGGCCCCTCCAATGTCGTCCATAGGAAATGGACAGCTTCATCATGGTCATAACAGTAGTTCCCACCTTCTAGGAACCCCCGCTCATCTGGATAGCTCCGACGTACATCCGGGTCTGCTCTATTAATTTCGAGCAAATACATAAACATGGCGTATCTAAATGACCAGGCCCCTCCAATGCCGTCCATAGGAAATGGATAGCTTCATCATGGTCATAACAACAGTTTCCACCTTCCAGGGACCCCCGTTCATCCTGATAGCTCCGACGCACATCCGGGATTCTCTAGTATTATCTACTATTGAACCTAGCATTATCCACTACATACTAGAAAAATACAACCAATATTAGGGCATCATACCATAAGCTACAAGAATTTCATGTCCCCCTAAACAAGGTATCCTCCATTGATAACATATATATATATATATATATATATATATTATAAGTTTTTTATTTTCATTTTCATTCCCAAATACGTTCATCATCCATCTAAGAAAATTGAAACAAGTACTGTCAATCTATGAATAACAGTTGAAAAGGAAAATTATGCATCTTATCTTACCGACCGTCTTATGTTTCTTTTCACCTTTGTAACTCTCATATTTATTACAGCTGCTAGTTCACCATCGTAGTCTCCTTAACCAAATCTTTGATAGTCACAACCTATATGATAGAGAAAAATGCAACCAATATAATCTGTTACAATTCAAAAGAGGAAAAAGATTTGTGATTGCACCAATATTCTAGTACATTACGAACGGCTACCTACGTACCCAAAAAGTCAGATTGGGATCAAGCCACTACGTAGTTCTTTTTAATTAACCAAGTTACTAAAGGTCAATAATTTCATATTTAACAAAGTATCATTAAACGTTGTCTCAAATTGTTTCTGGGTGTTGTATTTAAAAAAATTCAAATATACAATCAATGTGTATTCTTGTTACATCTCGTACTGCAACTAAAGACAACGTTCTGTCAATACTTCAATATATATTTGAAATTGAAATCTTTTAGTGACTTGATTAATAAATAACAAATGATAACAAGCCAGAATTAATAAAAAGGATGCTAAATATTGAATAAATAAAAAAGGCAAATTGATCAAAAAAGGATTTCACTGAATAATCAAGTTTTTGTCATACAAATTACCAAAGCATGTGTATATGTATGTATGTATGCATGCATGCATACACATATACGTACACATGTGTGATGATCCATCTATCCAGTCTTCCATCCATGCATGCATACACACATGCATAATGTATCCATCCATGCATGTATGCATGCATACACACATGCATAATCTATCCATCCATGCATGCATGCATATGTTTCATCCATCCATGTCACGCCCCAAACTCAGAAACCGGGCTCACAAAATTTCCGATCGCCGAATCTGGCGCCGACAGCCTCCATAGAACCCCATTCTCGGCTCCTAGAGCCCATTCGCCAAGTTCCGATCCTGGGATGCTACGAGGAGGATTTTCAACGTCAGTTTGATTCGTAATAAGCATAACCAAAGGCATAACCCACAAACAACAACCAGGAACTCCATTATATTTCCACTATGATCAAAAACTTTACAAGTACAATGAGCATAAAGGGAAATACAATGGTAAGGAACAAAAACTCTAAAAATGATCTGCACGTGCTCCTGCCTCAGCGCTGCTACGCCCCAACGTCACCTGCACGCAACGGTCGTGCATAAGCTTATAAAAATCTTAGAGGGTGGTGAAAGTGTGTGCGCAAGGTAGTAATATGATCATACAATATCAGATTAATGCGGAATATGCAGATGGATCCATGGAAATCATAAGCTATACCAAGGCTATGTGATGCAAAGATGAAGGATGTAGGTCATACCAAGGCTATGCGATGCAAGATGCAAGTCAAGCATACAATCCTCATCTAAGTCCACATATCAATACAGCTCAAATCTGGGATATCATCGGGATCTAGTACACTCTAAATCAGATCGCCGCCTCATCGCGTGTAATAAGGTAAGTGGAAGAGACCTCACTATCTGTCTGCCAATATCGGGCACGACTCGTCGATAGTAGACCCATTCCTCGAGCTAGTCAAACTCAGCCTAGCATTGCCCCCTACACTCGGGTGGGTAAGGCCGCACCCCCTTCCAATTGACCACAACATAGTGGAGAGCGTAACCGTTTGGTAATCGGCACTCAACGCTCATTTACCCACTCGGTATATACGTTAGAGTAACCTCTTGTTACCATAAGGGTTTAGGGACTTTCATTTAGGGATATCTATAGCACCCCATGTAGAATAAGATTTTCGGTATCCAATCCTGCCAACCACGATGCGTCTGTGGAGGCTACGGCCCCGATGTCGCTAGGGCGTACAATAACCATGTCACACAAATACAAAATGCATGAATCACGCTATCCAGTCATGCAACAGTTCCTGCGCATATCGTGCGCTCATGTAGGGCAACACCGCCTAACTGGGAGCCCATAAACAACCTGTCCGAAGGTATATGCTATGATCAGACAATTCTCACGTTAAGCATACATATGATGCATATGATCATGAGTCATGGAACTATACTAAACATGTTATAATGAGATGAACTATCCTTACAATGCAGATGGGCCTGGACGATCAATACATAATAAGTAAGGGCCTTTCAATGGGGCCCTAGGGAGAGTCGTAATGTGGACATCCAACCAACATTACACTTGCAATGTGGACATCAAACCAACATTGCTCCCAAGGTACGATCGTCGTAAACCTCATTATATAAACTGAGTTGAGTATACACATTGCAATGGACCTTAGGTTCATTCCATTGGGCTTCATATACATATTAGATGAGCCATATCATATGGGCCTTTTATTCATCAAATGGGCCACATAAATGGACCGCACCAATGGGCCTTATGTGCATTGCAATGGGTCACAATCCATGGGCCTCAGAGTGTATTAAAATGGGCCTAATCACATAGGCTTTAAATAAGTCAAATGGGCTTAACCCATAGGCCTTTTTCAAATCAGATGGGCCTAACCCATAGGCCTTAAATAAATCAAATGGGCATAACCCTTAGGCTTTAAATAAATCAAATGGTCCTAACGCTTAGGCTTTAAATCAAATGGGCCTAGCCTATAGGCATTTAAATAAATTAAGTGGGCCTAGCCCATAGGCCTGTTATAAATCAGATGGGCCTAACCCATAGGCCTTTAAATAAATCAAATGGGCCTGACCCAAACATAGGTGGCCCACCCAATTATCACTCATACCTAAAATGATCTTACCAAGTGGATGAACGGTCTAGATGCATCACATGCATCATGACGGGTCCACAGAGTTTGGACGGTGCACCTGCATCACTATGGGCCCCAACTCCACCGTCCGTGGGACGGATGAAATACATACATCATGATGGGCTTCCAAACGCATACATTAGGGTGGGATCCACTGTCCACCTGGACGGTGGAGGCAAAGCACTTGCATCACTGTGGGTCCCATGTGGGGCCCACTGTAATGTTTACTCACCATCCAATCTATTCATAAGGTCGCACGGACCTGGGTGAGGAGGAAAAACAAATTTCAAGTTGATCCAAAACTCTTGTGGGCCCAAAATGGCATTTCAATGGTAGGAGTTCAGCCCATTGTTTCATCTGGTGTGGGCCACCTGAGTTTTGGATCTGGCTGAAACCTGGAGGGGGCCCACCTGAGGAGGGGACCCACCTCATGAACAGGTTGGATGACAAATAAACATCACAGTGGGGCCCACACCCAAGGCCGTGGGCCCCTGACGACCGTTCGCCTGCCACCAAAGGCTGCACGTAGCAGCGTGCAGCCGCTGTCCTTAGTCAGAGGCAAAGGCGCTACCTCTTGTAAAAATTGGGAAAAAAACTAATTTATGGGGTTTTTCGCACGTGGGGTCCGCTTTACAGAAATCCACCCCGGTCATTGCGTTCAGTGGCTCGAGGCCGTCCCAATGAGTCCAGAGTTCGAATTTTGTTGATGATTAGAAAATGAAATAAAATAGGAAAAAGGATCCTTGAATGGTAATGATGCATTCTTTGATGCTATGGCCCACCAGATCTTCCAATCAGCCCCAAACTTCTACCCAACGGCTAAAATACTGTAGGTAAGAGGATGGACGGCTTAGATTGGAAATATACATCAAGATGGAGCCTATACAGGTGGCCCACCCCAAAAGCTCCTCTTTCCTTCTCTTTTTTTTTTCTACCCAGGGACGTCCAGCGTCCCAAATGCTAGACGGTTCGTTTTTTTTTTTTTTATAAATAAAAATACATTATGGTGAGCCCTAATGAAGTGGGCCACCACGGATGGGTGATGTGGGTACAACATATAAAGTGGGCCCCACCTGAAGAAAAACTTGAACAAAATGATTATTTCAAGGTGGGGTCCATTCAAGTGGGCCACACAAACTTATTACATAAAATAAAATAAAATAAAATAAAATAAAAAGAAATAAAAAGGGAGAGAGACATGGAGAGTGGGACACGCTTTATGATGGAGGGCTCCGCCACTATGAGCCCTCCCTTGAAGAAATTATACAATCGGATGGGTCCTTTAACACATGGGACCACCAAAATTTAAAATCAATGGTGGAGATCCTTTCCCCACCAATATGGATGGTCTAGATGACCTTTCAAAAGAAAATAAACATCATGATGGGGTACATGGAGAATGGCCCCATCATGGAATGATCATGATGATCCTAGTGGGCCATCGGCCACAACTTAGGGTCCCAAGTGAGATCCAAACCATTGATCGGTTGGCCTCACTTGGCCCATCTCAAAAATATGAAAAACTAGCAAAATCTAGCACCCACCGTCTGATCTTCTTGCTCCTAGGGGTTCCTTAGCATCTTAGCTTGGAATTCAATGGAGGAGATGGGGAATAGATGGTTAGGATGGGAGATGATGGGGTAGGAAAGTGGGCCACTTAGAGCTTTAGAAAGAGGGGGAGAATTCCATACGTGGGATCTCTTTTTTGCTTGGAGATTTGAAATGAGAAAGAGAGAAAGAGAGAGAGTTGTAAAGGGAGAGATGGATGGATGGATGAATGATGTTGTGTAAGAAAGTCTTGACTTTTGTGGCCTTTTGTGTAAGAAAGGTATGGGATTGGAAGACTTTTGAGGCATTTGTGTAAGAAAGGTATGGGCATGGAAGACTTTTGTGGCTTGCTTGGGAAAAGGGGTGAAAGCGATGTGTACTTGACATGTACTTGACATGTGATGGATTGATTGATTGATGGATTGATGTGATTGATGTGACACATCGTAGAGATTCTCTTGGGTTTCGCAACGCGCGGCATTTTCCTCGCACCGAACGTTGGTCCACATCTCTTGACCAGGGTATCGCCTCGGCGCGCAAGTCGTGGTATCGGAACCGCAGTGATGGCGCGGTCGCTAGGGTATTGGTCTTGGGTTGAGTCGATACAGGTTGACGGCATATGAATCAGGGTCGCGCGTCGATATCGGTTAAGGGTCGAAGGTTGCTGAAATTCGACCGGTAAGACCGCGGAAGTCTACGGAACGGTACGGACCAAGATATGGGTCTTACAATCCATGCGTGCATGCATACATATACACACATACATACATGTGTTTTATCATAAAACCATGCATGATGCATCCATACAAAAAAAATCAAATGGAATTTTTTTTATATAAATAGATTTTTTTAATATTATTATAAACAAAAACTGATTTCCCACTAACAAATGCAACCTATTGATCATAATCATAGACCATAAATAAGAAAACACTGAAATAAAATAGATATCTATTTCAAAAATAAACCCAAGCATAAACACAAAATTCCACAAATGATTGAGATATAGAAGGCAATTCAACTAAACACGGATGGATTCTCTAAGTCTTGAAGAAGGATTCAAGAATATCTTAAATAAATAACAGGAAAAAAACACAAACAGATTTTCTAGTAGAAACGAACTATATCATCATCACATAGACTTGTTCCATATAATGGATTTTTTTTTCCAGCAACAACAATAACAACAACAAAAAATATATGTAATAAAAATAAAAAAATAAAATAAATAAAAATCAATTAGCCATATGTTAATACCCAATCATTCAAAAACCAGTATGTGATCTTGGCCCTTGATTAAACTTCTTCTAGCTCTTAAACCTAATTAAATCAGTCCCAAACAAGCCAACTACTAGGCTAGCTTATTTACAAAATAAAATAGTCCTGCAATGGTTCAAAACATTCCACAATAGAGCAGCTAAAATAGTCTAAAAATACCCCCACGTTTCACCAATTTGGCTATCCAAATCCAACCCGCAGCTAACTATTATTATTCTAGTAAACCATTAAAACCACCTAACAAATTCCCTTTTTATTTTCTTCTTTTTCTTGTGCAAAACTAATGTTTTGAGTCAGCACCCCTTAAAGCTATTTACTGCATTTCAGACATCAGTGGTATTCTTTCAATATGAAGTATAAGTGCTGTTAAGGAAAGATTCCCACCATCCCATGTTCACAAGGTCGCTGGTCTGGGGTTTCTGATTATATGCCACTTCCAGCAAAATTGACCTATCTTCACCTTAAATCCCTAATACCTGGTTCTAGTTTCCAGAAGTGAGAGTACACGGAATGATTTTTGTAGAGGAATACTACTATTTCATGCCACATCATGGAGTTACATGACATACATACCAAGACATCTCTATTGTACTAGCAGCATTCTGATTTCTGCATCAATTTTATTTCAAAACATATAAACTGACAGCTAACATCCATACCTACCCTTCTTGTGTGAAGCTGGTGGGCTTTCTCCCTTGGTTTAAATACATTGTAGGGATTGGTATCGTTAACAGGTGGAGGTGGCTGAATAAACATAAAAACGATGGAGATGCTTATATTGAAAGCTAGGCAAGGACAGGATATCACATGTTGTGAAAACAAACCATTGAATATGAATGATCAACTTGACATCCCAGTAACAAGTTGATCTACATCCTTAACTAGGACAAAAAAGAAAAAGAAAAAAGAAAAAAAGAAGCCACCAGATGTAACACCCTGAAAATCGGGGGTCGTGTATAAACTCAACTCCCAAGTTCCAGACTGTCACTTATGCAACAAAAATGATTATGATTCAATGTTGTCTGAGTTAAAGCATTCACATGAGTAAAAGTATACCAAAATTGCAATTCATACTCCAGATCCAGTGATAAAAGCAAGCGGAAGACTAAAGAATATATATATCACTGTATGGAAAACGAAATAGATCTCGACTGTCACTAAAGTATGAATACATCTCTGAGTCTCATATACATGTAAATAACAGAAATAAATGTCCAAAATAGTCCCACTGAGGAGTCCCGTCAACCCAGGCCACCTAACCAAAGCCGTCGTGGTACTGCATGTATGAGAACTCGTCCTGGTCCTCATCAAAGTCCGGCTCTACCTCCTAGATCTTTGCATCACCTGCATCTAAGACAGGGTCTGGTGGGTGTTACAAACACCATCCCGTAACGTGGGAATGAGTAGCTAACTCAGTGGAATAATAGAGCAAGGATTTACATGTTCTCAAATCAATCATACGATAATAGTAAAGCAGTAAATCAGACATTCCTAATACTGTTGTTAATGCAATATGACATGACGTGATGTATGCCCTCACCGACGATCTCCCTCACATGGCACCATCTTACGACCGCGGCATGCAATCGTCCCTCAAGTGATCCACATCTTCCAGGCACATGCAATGTTATGGTGATATAATTTCTGAGTTGTTATTAGTCCATTCAAACAGCAGGATTGGAAAACTAAGGTACTTCCCTTGTATCAATCCCAACACAGATCCTGTCTAGGGTCGTCACTCCTAGTAATCTCATATGATGTATATTTTGTAGGTCGCTGCAAGGGCTGCCAGGGCTGTTGCTCGCACTCGTTGCACCGCTCCCCCATCACCTTATCAATACAGGCTTACTGTACTCTCACTGCTACGGAAGGGTCGTCGCCTCCCGTAGACTCAGAATATGCTCGCGGTCACTACAAAGGACTCGTCGCCTGATCAGTGTAGGCTGACAGCAAGAATATAGTATCCCATACCACCATAATCTGCTCACGAGACATAGGTGCTCACTGGTCACTACAGGAAGGTTTGTGGCCCCAGCGTAGGCCGACAGCTCGACCACGGTGTCCCATACTACCATGCCCGGCTCATGAGTCTTCGTGGATCAAGGTACCATGGTTAACAGGGTTTACAATGGTAAGTTCAGTCCCCTAGGTTCAACCAGTTATGACTCATACAGGGTGAACATACAATGGCCAGTTGGGTTACTTGACGGGCTCGACTAGTACGATCGCATCTCAAGTCGAACGACATGAAGTGCGTAAAACACTTCGTGTGGCCTAACCACTGCCGCCAACTCCAGAACACGGCTCGCGTTCATCGACGCTTCGTTCGTGGCCAAGATTAGCCAACCACGAATTCTCTCGGTTACCGACTGCCTGGACTAGGTATAGTCCCAAACACATATGAATTCACATCAGCAATTTATGTAAGAGTATTGAAAATGAAATACAACCATGTGAGCATGTTAACACATGTTATAACATACAACTAAAGTAAATCATCAAGCTCATGCATTTCATACATACAATGAAATCATGCATATAACTAACATGTAGGAAATCATTTACATCAGCATATTAATTGAGAAATCAATCTCAAACTAATCCATAACACCATTTAATTCAATACATACTAATACAAGCATTTATACAAACACTTACACTACACACTTAAGTCTACATATAGTATGTCGACCCGAAGTGCGCATTTAGGCGAATCTCTTCGCCAAACTAATTATGCACATATTCCTAGTATTCTAATGCGACAATAAACCATGTCAATCACATCAGCAAATTATGAATGAAAACAGTACTTCCTACAAATGACTAAAATGCCCTAAATCTCATATTCTTCGTTGGTTTACGAAACAGGAAACAGACAGCATGTTGTACATGTCAAACGGCGTTGTCGTCGATAATCTACTATTAAACGACATTGAAAGCGTTGTAAACAGTCAATCAAAGTGTCTAAAATCCGCACCTTTTCCCTTATAGGTGAAGTGATTTGAATGGAGTGTATACGCTTCATCTACGGCGAATAGAGAACCTAATACACAATTCTATCAGCTACTTCGATATGAAACCAAGTAAACCTCAAATTAGCAACTTCTAAGGTATTTTCTTACCTGAAAATGTGGAGAAATCACCAGCGAAGTGATTGAACCGTGGTGCTAAAGCACGTACAACAGGTAAGGCAACGACGGGAAAATCCTCTCCTACTCTCTCTCACAAACTCTCACCTTTTCTCTCTCCCAATCTAGGGTTTTTCTCAAATTCGGATGGGAGAGAGGAGTGAGGGTTTCAACCCCTTTTATAAGCATAAAAATGCCCGGAATAGGCTCGGGAACAAAGTTTACTTGATGTTTATCCAAAGTGGGGTTGTTTCGGTCCAAAAGTATATTTCTGGTGGTCCCCTGGCCGAGCGCGATCGGACTTAAGTTCATGCTCGTCGGATGTTGCTCACATCCCGTTTTCGGTCCATCAGTGTTCGTAGATCGCAAGTAGCGGTCCAGTTTCAGTTCAGCGGTCACCGTACGTAGATCAGGTCTGCAAATCTCATGATATGAAATAGAAATTTTTCCTGATCCGAGAGTGTAATTTGGCTGAATTCTGACTGTCAGAACGCTTAATACTGACACGTCAAGTCGTGTGCCAGATTTGAATTTCAAATTCCAAATCTAGCCCTATTCTCACTCTCTTCAGTCCAGGCTCAATGAAATAGCTCGTGAATGTCGGTTGGACTTGATTTTTGAAATGATTGTCAAGTCCAACAAGGCGGTTCTAACGGTCTAAGATAGTAGGTATCGGACTTTCGACGTGCGGTCTAGATCCAATACAAAGTTTCAAAGTGGTCCAGAGACCAAACCTGCTTAGAGTTTGATCCGAGGTTATAGAGTATTATAGAGTCATTGGTTCTACTCGATTTAGGTCTTGTAGAATGTATTTAAAGTGATCAGGGACTATTTCCCAGCTACTCTAGCGTTGCGCTAGCTAACTTGCACTTAATTTCTAAAGGAATTAATCCTACGCGATTTCTGGTCGAGTTGGTACTCGAGCCCAAGTATGGATTTTTCCAGGGCGTTACACCAGATCTCACCTAATGACCAAATATCAGATTTATAGCCATAAGGGATATCTGCAAGAAGCTTAGGACACATGTAGCTCGGAGTGCCTACAACCTATAGATGCAAGGCATTAGCTGACATTTACAATTTAGATAGCCATGAACATTACAAAATAAAAAAGAAAAAAAGAAAAAAAAAAAGAGATTAATTATGCAATGTAAATCAATGAGAACTAAGTTATGTTAGGCCTAACCATGATGTTATAAAAGCCAAGTTCATCTTTTAAACTTGGAATTCTCACCCATGATCACTTGAACATATCTTTGCCTACTATGGAAAAGAAAAATTACAGGTGGCTTACATTGGAAAAACTGTCTGGCAGAGTCTAGTTGTCAAAATTTTAGTGATGGGTGACTATTGATAGAACTGTTTCAATGAAGAGTCTAGTTGGTAAAATTTTTGGAGATGGGTGACTGATGAAAGAATTATTTAAATGAAGTATCAATATATATTCAGAAGATGCTTGTTGATTCTCTCATTCTGTTTTTGAGCACCAGATGGAACAGGTTCTTGCGATAGGGTTCAACCAACCGTGAATAGGGCTGTCAACGTGCTGAATTCAGGCTGGGTTAAGGTCTGTCCAAACCCATCCTGCAAAGCAAAATACAGCCCTGGGCCAAACAGACAGGCCCAAGCACATCGCTTGATTATTATGGCTATCCCAGGTCTGAGTCCAACCCGAGCCTGAGCTCGGCCACTATCTTTTGTGCAAGATCTAGGCTATTTGTTTAGAAAACCAATCATGCATGATAATCACAAACAACTGCGAGTTATATCTCTGTAAATGGACACCCTACAAGAATTTGTATCAGACTGCACCAACTCATTCTGATATGATGCATTTTTATAGAGGCGTACTGTAAATACAAACAGTTGAAAATGATGTCTTACAGTACATATCCAAATTCAAATACAGACGTTGCATTGCATCAGGGGATGAATTTATCATAATAAATTCATGATACAAAAGGAGCATTCTGATATTTTGAACCTTGATATAAAATAAAAAATAAAAACCCAACAATTTATTGAGGACTGCAATCCATTTGATAGTCACCAGTTTGATGGCTGGGATCATTCCATCATTGTGATTTCGAAGCTAGGCTCAATGAATTTCTCCATGAAGATTGCAGTACATATATTCTACGAGCTTAACAAATAAATCACTACCACTGAATACCACAGGCCCACAAGCAAATAATCTCTTCATTTCAAAAACCCAATTCCAAAAATTGTAAAAAACAAACAAATAAATGAAATCAGAGAAATCTCAGAAAATGCATCAGAATGAACAGTTCAAGCATCAAAATCCAACCTTGAGTGCCACCTCCTCCTGCCTTTCAAGCTCATTCAAGACAGCAAATAGAGACAGAGAGAGAGAGAGAGAGAGAGAGAGAGAGAGAGAGAGAGAGAGAGAGAGAGAGAGAGAGAGAGGCTGAGCGCGTGAGGGAGATCGAGAGAGGACGAGGGATATGGAGAGGCTGAGTGCGAAAGAGAGATGAAGAGATGGGTTTGCTGCGGGTGGGAGAAAAGGGCGCGCGTGTGAGGGAAATCGAGAGAGAGAGGGAGAGGCGTAGAGAGACGAGGAGAGATAGAAGGAAAGGGAGAGGGAGAAGTGTAGAGAGAGAGAGGGAGAGGCAGAGAGAGAGAGAAGGAGAGATGGAGGGAGAGGCGCAGAGAAAGAGGGAGAGAGACGAACTGGTTAGGGCCAGTGCCCTAACCAGTTCTTATAAGAAGTTTTTAACGGTGGTGTCACTCTCGCCACTGTTTTCTCTGGTGGGGTCCACTGGAGCTTTGGATGTGACTCATTCTTTGGATCTTACCCTAAAATGATCTCTCCAGATGGATGGATGGTGTGGATACAAAATATACATCATGGCGGGGCCCACAGACCTTGGTGATGCCACTTAGTAGTATTCTCACTATGGATACGAACTGGCTACCCCCTGACACCAGCCAATGGCTGGTGGTCGGTGCTTTGTGGGCCCCACCATGATGTATGTTTTTCATCCATGCCATTCATCTATTTTTATAGATCATTTTATGTTATGAGAGAAAAAATGAGGTACATTGAAATCTCAAGTGGACCACATTACAGGAAATAATGTTGAATGGACGACGACCATTAAAAATGTTTTGGGGGCCATAAAAGTTTTGGATTAAACTGATATTTATTTTTTCTCTTCATCTGGGTCCTTATGTCTCTATTAACAAATTGGATGCCAAATAAACAGTGCAGTGGGCCTTATGAGGATTTTAATGGTGGATATCCAATCATTATTGTTTTCCTGTGGTGTGGTCTACCTGAGATTTATATCCCTATCATTTTTTTCATCTATTCATAAAATGATCTGTAAAAATGGATGAATAGAATGGATGAAACAAATACATCATAATGGGGCCCACAGAGCACCGACCACCAGCCACGGGGATGGTGTCAGGGGGAGTAGCCAATCCGTTTTCGTTGCGTGCTGAGTAACTCCATTTTCGTTGCGTTTTGAGTTGGATTTTCCTACTGAGTAAACCCTGTTGGGCCCATCGAGAACGCATGTGGTTTATCCACGCCATCCATTCATTTTTCTAGATCATTTTAGGGGTTAAACCCAAAATTGATGCATATACAAAGCTCAAGTGGATCATAACACAAGAAAAAAGTGGAAGTATTGATTTCCACCGTTGAAAACTTTTTAAGGCCCCAAGTGATGTTTATTTGTCATCCAACCTGTTCGTGAGATTAGCAGACATGGATGAAGGTAAAAAACAAATATCAGCTTGATCTAAAATGTCGGTTGCCCCCAAGAATTTTTCAATGGTAGATGTTCAATTCACACTGTTTCCAGTGGTGTGGTCCAATTGAGATTTGTATATATTCCATTTTTTGTATAAAGCCCTAAAATCATGTGATAAAACAGATGGACGTAGTGGATACAATGCATAAATGACAGTGGGCCCCACAGAGTTTACTTAGTACTCTAAGCTACACCTTGATGTTTATATTCCATCCAAATAGTGGGGAAAGGAATACCTACCATCAAAACCTTCCTAGGCTACACCTTGATGTTTATATTCCATCCAAACGGTTTATAAGGAATACCTAATCATATATTAGGTTTGCCTAAATGTGATTCACATATCCAACCCACTCATTATGTGTGTCCCACTTGGATGAGGGGTCGGACCAATTTTCAACTGCATCCATGTCTGTATTAACTTATAAATAGATTGGATCTCAAATAAACGTCGCAGCGGGCCCTAAGAAGGTTTCAATAGTGGGTGTCACTATCCCACTCTTTTCTATGGTAGGTCCACTTGAACTTTGAATCTGCCCCGTCAGTCAGATGCATCATTTCATGGTGGGCCACAACCTTAAAAAAAATCATTGATTGGGCCCTGTAACGCCCTGAAAATCAGGGGTCGAGTAGCAACTCAACACCCGAGTTCCAAAACATCACTTATGCAACATAAATGTTTATGATTGAATGCTGTCTATGCTAGTGTATTAAACATGAGTTGGATTAAGCCAAAGCAGCATATTATACTCCAGATACAATTAAATTATGCAAGCAGAAGACTGTGATAGTATATATAACATATATAAACTGTTGTAAGTCTCCAGAGTGTGAACATGTTACCAGGTTAAATATATACATGTATACTCCAAAAATGAACAAAAAGAATATACATGAGTGCTCCAAAAGTGCAAAATGACAAGTTTCATGGCGTCTAATCAACCTCCCTATAATCCTATCGATCAGAACATGGTCTACATAGACCCGCCTGATAGCTGCCTGTAGGAGAAACCCTCATCATCGTAAAAGTTCGGCTCCGCTTCACAAGCAGCGCCATCATCTGAATCTAAAACAGGGACTGGTTGGTGTGTACAACACCGTCCCGTAACGTGAGAGTGAGTGATCAACTCAGTGGAATCATAGAGCAAAAGTTAACATGTTATCAATTCAGTCAAGCAGTAATGATAAAGCGAGCAAATCAAACATTCCTAAATACTGTGATTAATGCAAGGATGAGATGTAATAATGATGCATGCCCTCGCCAACATACTCCCTCATGTGACACCATCTTACGTTCGCGGCATGCTTTCATCCCTCAAGTGCTCCACATCTTCTAAGCACATGCAGTGCGATATGGGCATGATTACCGAGTTGTTGTTAGTCCTTTTCATACAGCAGGATTGAGAAACTAAGGTACCTCCCTTATATCATTCCAAAATAAGGATCCTATCTAGTGTCGTCACTCCTAGTTAATCTCATACGATGATGGGGTTCTAGGTCGCTGCAAGGCCTGCAAGGGCTGCCAGGGCTGTTATACGCACTCGTTACACCGCTCCCCCATCACCTTATCAATACAGGCCTAGTTTATACTCTGTTTACTATGAGAAGGCTCGTTGCCTCTTTGTAGATTCAGAGTATGCTCGAGGTCACTACAAAGGGCTGTCAGGGCTGTTACTCGCACTCATTGCACTGCTCCCCTATCACCTTATCAGTGTAGGCCGACAGCTCGAATATAGTGTCTCATACCACCATAATCAGCTCACGAGTCTGGATTGCTCACTGGTCACTACGGGGAGGCTCGTGGCCCCAACGTCGGTCCACAGCTCGACCACAGTGTCCCATACCACCATGCCCGGCTCATGAGTCTTAATGGATCAAGGTACCAAGGTTATCAGGGTTATCACTGGTAAGTTCAGTACCCTAGGTTCAAGCAGTTATGACGAATACAAGGTGAACATACAAAAGTCAATCGGGTTACTTGAGGAGTCCGACTAGCACGAGCATGAAATTACGGTTAAGACTGCTTTAGTTGAAGTAGGAATATGTCAATATATCCTAGAAGGGGAGGGGGGGGGGGGGGGGGGGGGGGGTGAATAGGACCTTTTTAAAGTTTATATAAATTATTAAAAATCCTTATCACACTAATCCTATCACAGAGTATTGATTAGGATTACTCAACCTTAACTCTACTGGCTTCCAAGCCTGATAGAGGATCCAATCACAAACTATTTAAAAGCCAAACAATGTATAGATGAGATTGTGATGGATATGACTGTGTGTGCCTAGGATGTGATCATATATAAAGACATGCAAGGCAATTACATAAATGAAAGAAAATATCAAACTCAAACACTGTCATTTTATAGTGGTTCGACGACTTGTCTACTCCACTCCCGGCTTCCACACTCAACCCTTGAGTGACCGAATTTCACTAAGGAGGTTTCCCATGGTTCACCTCAAACCTAAGGTTTTAAATCAGGTTCACCTTCAACCTTTACAGAGGTTTCTACTCGGTTCACCTCAAACCCTGAAGTTTTACTGGCGTACTCCTAACCAGATGTTTATGCCCACACAGGACAAGGGTTCACACAATGCACCCTGAGGTTTCTACTCGGTTCACCTCTAACCCTGGAGTTTTACTGACGTACTCCTAACCGGATGTTTATGCTCTCCACAGAGCAAGGGTCCACACAACGCACCCCGCACGTACACTCCCGTCGGAGGCCTCCTTCGATGACTTCAAATGGTGAGCAACACTTAAAACCCAATCCTAAAAAGGAATGATCGCAAGTGTCCTCTGGACTCTCAGTACTTATAGATAAGTTGATGAGTCCCTTTCAGCACAATGATGAAGACCTTCTACTTATTGATGAAGAGTCTTCAGCTCCCTTGATCCGTAACATGAAGATGTATATATGCTAGGCTTAGGTTGGGTCAAGGTTATGATGGACTACCACTCTCTAAAGGTTTTCCTATAAGGAAGATAGAGAGGTTCCCATCATCTATACATTCAAGGCATCCCAGCTTAATGATATGTCATTAAAGTAGTAGCTGAAGGATCCTTGAATGCAGAAGTTCATTCCCCAATCCACTCTATGAGATATCAATGATGGGGGTGGATTGGAGGATGAACTTCCTGAGAGAAAGGGCTTAGGTAAATGATAGGAAGGTTAAAACACTCTAAAACACTCTCTACTTTCTCTACCAGCAATAAAGACAACTCTCTCTATTTATAGGCAAAAGGTTCCAATGGATATAAACAGTCATATTTATGACAGAGTTCGATATGATCGAGCAGTCGTCGATATGATCGAGCGTATACTCTCGATTGTATCGGTCGACCTCTTGATGATAAGAACTCAATTGTCATTTCGCTTTTGGAAACCTTCTGCCAACTGGTCGATGGGATCGAGACACACATCAATGATATCAGATTTCGAACTCTGATTCCATCGAGTGATGGTTCGATCTATCGACAGGTGAAAAATAAGAGAGAAGCTTTGAAGAATTTCAGGATCACAGATATGATCGGGAGAACCGTCGATGTCATCAAAATTTGTACATCGATCATATCGGCGACCTTTCGATGGGATTGATAAATCGTATAGATTTTACATGTAAGCTTGCTGGAAAAATTATGTCCTCACTCGATCCAATCGACTTGGTCTCGATATGATCGATATATGAATATCGATTTATCGATAGGCACCTCGATCAACATTAAAAGCAACCTGAAATTCATGCTGGAGAGAACATGCGCCCCACAGTCGATATGATCGACTGACTCCCGATATGATCGATATTTGAGTTCAGATTGAATCGGACAGTCATCGATATATCAAAGCATTTGTTAGTTTTCTTTAGAAAAATAGGGGTGCCGGAAAGCAGTCTGTCGATATGATCGATCCACTTCAGATATGATCAATTTTTGAATATCGATGATATCGACTCGAAGGTTGATATATCGATAAATCGTCCAGAAGATTGTTTGATTGCTGGACGCTTTTTGTCCTCACTCGATTGTATCGATTGATATGCCGAGGACATCGACAGAGCTAGTCGATCGTATCGAAAGGGGAATCGATATAATCGACAGTGTAAGAAAAACTTAGAAGATTTTTTTTTTGATAAAAAGTTTTCTTACACATAAACCCTAAGATGTTCTAGTTCTTTTTAAGGGTTTAATCACCTAGTGTTTTAGGACATGGGATATGAGGCTATGATTTACCTTTTAGTGAGCTTCCACACATCCAGATGAGGCAGACGCTTGACTTAATCTTCTTGTTAGGTGCTGTCGCCCGACTGACTCAACATACAACGTAATTGACAAACCAGGGCACATAATAGGTGCACTTTCAATCTCCCCCTTTGTCAATTATGTGACAAAATCTCCAAAACACCCTAGGAACATATCTAGACAGATACATCCTAAATTGTGTGTACATGTATTAACACAATTTTATAAATTCTAAACACCCATGTACACAACAAACAAATTCTCCCCCTTAATTCAAAAACTCCCCCTTTCTTGTTGGGGCTGCTCCCCCTAACACCTGCAACAAAGATATACAATTTTCACTTGGGATGTTTTGAATTATTTTCTCCCTTTTTGTCAGTCATTGGCAAAGGTATAAGACGTGATATTGACTGAAGATTGAAGCATATGGGAGAACCACAGAGATAGATGCATATGAATGAGAACAATGTAAAGCAAGCATCAATGAAGCAGTCAGTATGAAGTTAATAGATAAACATTTAGACCATAACCTTAAGACTGCAATAAACCAAGGAGAAATTCAAATGGTAGAAGTAAACGAACTAGATTAAGCCAAATTTAAGCTGCCCAAGATTGGTAGAAATATTCAATGCTGCCCCAAACGGCAGCAATATAAACCAACAATAAAAAGTATTTTAGCCCAACTGTGGGCAAACTCATCCAAACAGAAACCAAAATGGAAGAAAAAGAAACTAGTCATGCACCATTGAAAGTGTAGAACATCCAAAAAGATACTGATGTTCATACACAGAAATAAGAGTAAGGGTGCATGAAAGCTTGTATGAAACTGGCATCAGGGAGCAGAGTGAGATGACATCGTATAGTCACGTCGGCACGTTAGTAAATCCACCAACTGTTGGACCGTGCTCTGAACTCCTTGAACCATTCATTCTAAAACCATGAGGTACTCCTTCATTGAGTGCACGTCCTTCTGTATGGCCCCAATCCTATCTAGTTTAAGCCTTTTGCCATACCCAGCGGTTGATGTGGACGGCGCAACATCTGGTCCAAGAGGTGCATCATCAGCCATTGCCTCTCCTTCCATGAGATCTCCACCTTCTCCTCCCTCCGCTTCAGCATGAATTTCTTCCTCAGTTTCCTCCTTATATTCATGAAACCTCAGATCCATTTTTTGAAGATTTTTCTTGTTGAAAACTTTAAGGGGGAAAACCAGATCAGTTGTAGAAGGAAATCCAATGCTCTGATAGATTCTACTAATGATCTAGGGATATGATAGATGTAAATCTCTGGACGTGTGTATCGCATTGACAAACTGATTTACAATGAAGGTTGGAAGACAGATATTCATCCCGGTCGCGACGGAGTAGATTATCATCACCATAAGGCTTGTTAGATCCGATCTGTTAGTGCTTCTCGGGTACAGATTGGTGGTGAAGATTCCATGCATGACTCTGAACCGGGGCTCCATATACCTAGCTTTCAGGGCATTCCCTTGATGTCATGGGATATCTCGATTATTGCATAGGTATTTGGTTATCTTAGAGCGCACATCTGGAAAGTCAAGATCCCAGTTTGGAAGGCCTCCTAGAACCATTTGTAGATTGAGGATCTGTGCTATGGTGGCAGGAGTGATGAATACATCATCACCATCCATGGAAACCATGAAGGAAGGAGGATCAGCCACCGGGGAATGACATGCAGCAAAGAAGTTGCGTGTTCTTTCCAGTTGGCATGGTCCACCAAAATCTAGGATGGGCAGCCAACCAATTGTAGTAAACAGAGGTTCTAAGTTGTAAAACGTTAAACAATCTCTGTCTACTTTTCTCTCAAAAATCAACTTTCGATTGACATATTTTGGTGGTCATTGGACAGTAGGAGGAGGCGGCACTGGTTGAGTTGGTTCAGGAATTTCGGTTTGGGACCCACCACGTCGTGATCTTTGCCTTGTGGGGGTCCCTTTGTCCGGGATCCTTGCTCTCTCCCTTGAGGCAAGGACCTTTTGTCGAGTCCCTCTTGATGATTCGCTTGGACCAGATGCCATGTTTTTGTCCTTTCCCATGTGGAAGAAAAGTCTATTTGAAATATTGGGAAATCGACAAAAAGAGATCCCGACAAACCAAGAGAAGGAGATTCTGATGATGGAAGAATATTACCTGGTTTGGAGTGAGATTTGGCTGGTCCTACCTGGCTTAGGATGATTGGTCGAGAGGATCAGATAGGGAAGACAGTCGAATCGCCCTTTGAGAAACCCTTTTTTTTTGTTTCGCTCGCTTTTATCAGGCGCCATTTGTCGATCATATCGACCAACCCATCGATTGTATCGAGAAGTTGTCGATCGATTCTATCGAGACTACCCTCGATGTTATCCAAGGACACACAACTTTTCATATTCTGAACAGCTGTCGATTGTATCGATCCTCAGTCGATAAAATCGAAGAAGACCGTTACTTGCTTTGAAAGTATGTGCTATTCAGAATTTTCCTGATTTTGACATGCTATTGTATATTTCTTGACTTAATTAGTTTATATATAAAAGAAAAAGAAACACCAGTTCTATACAAATATAAACATGATAATGTTTATATACAAAAATTAGAGGTCTCCAACCTTAGATGTAACATTGAGGATTTAGCAAAAGTTGCATCATTTCACCAATTATCCAGATTTTGATGCAAAATCTGAATGTGTTCTTATATACTCAGGAATTCAGGGTACAGAGTTCAGTTTTTCCTTCACTCTCTACCTTGAGACAGAAGTTTTTGTTGTGGTGACTTTTGTTATCTTACCAACTTGATCTAGTGGTTTCGTCGTTCTGTCTTCCATTTTGGGTGATAAAAGGATATTTTGCATTACTCTGGTCCGATTAAGTTTATTAGTGTTATTTTGACCAGAGTTACAAGAAGTTATTTTTAAGCATTTAAACTTGTAATGTCCCATATCACCACACGAACGACAAACTGGAGACGTTCTTGTATTGCCTCCTAAAGCAACAAATTTTCCAGTTTTCATTTTGATTTTCTCATACCCTAGGCCACTCTTATCTCTTCCAGGCCTTCCTATCCCTAACATTCTTTCAAGTTTTTCACCACTTTGAGAAAACTTATAGTTTATCTCGGCAAATTTTCTGGATTTTTATAAATCAATGCAAAGTGAGTGGTTCTCATTTTTGAATTTCGTATTATCATCTCTTAGCAGTTCAGCTTTGTTCATAAGTTCTGATAATTCTTCTTTTAGGGATAGGTTTTCTTTTTCCAATTAATCATTATCTGTAAGATATTGTTGTAAATTATTGGACAAATGTTTGTTTATTTCTAAGGTTCTGTCTAAGTCTTTCTGCAACAATTTCTTTTTATTTTTAGTCATGCCTATTTTCCTAAGGATGTGGATGCTATGATTGTATAGTTGATTATAAGCATCCTGCAATTCATTCTGCTCTTTATCTTCTTCTTCTTCAATTTCCTCATTGTCAGATAAAAATGATTCAGTGGCTAGTTGTTCTTCTTTTCTTTAAGATTCCATGGGAATAATTGAAGTGGTGGAGACCATCAGAATTTTCAAAGGTTTCTGATCTCCATCACTTCAAGAGTCACTGTTTTCTGAATTTGACTCTTCTGTATCATCCCATGTGGCAGCCATTGCCTTGCCCTTGATTTTTCTGTTTGGGCATTCGGTAGATAGGTGACCATATTCATGACAGGCATAGCATTATGGTTCTTTGGTCTGTTTACCAAATTTGCCCGCAGAAGGTTTGTAGTTCACCTTTCTACCTCTAGAAGGATGGCCGCGATTCTTCTGAAAGAATCTTCTGAATCTTTGTGCTAGTAAGGCCACTTCCTCATCATCTTCTTTTTCGCTCTCACTGTCCTCATGTTTTGATTTCTTAGAAGTTTTTAGGACAGTGTTTTTGGATTTTTAGGGTTGTGTGAAGTGTAGTTCAAAAGTTTGTAGGGAACCTACCAGTTCTTATACTTTCATCTCATCAATATTCCTACACTCCTCAATTGTTGTTACCTTGGGATTGAAACGTTCCGGTAAGGATCTTAAGATTTTTCTACATATTTTAGATGCCGGAACCTTCTCTCCCAATCCACCCATGGAGTTATAAATGATGTTTAATTTTGTGAAAAACTTCATAAATGTCTCATGCTCTTCCATCATGAGATTTTCAAACTATGAAGTTAAGAATTGTAGTTTAGATCTCTTCACAGTGCTTGTGCCTTCATGGGTTATTTTCAATAAGTCCCATACTTCTTTAGAGGTCCCACACATACTTATCTGATTGAAAATGTCTTGGGACACGGCACAACGTTCATTGCTTTTGCTTCAGCATTTTGCTGTTCTTTGTCAAACGCCGTCCACTTCTCATTCGGTTTGGGTTTAGTGATTGTGGTTTCATTTTCAAGTACAATTTGTTCCGATGGTACCACATATCCTTTTTCAACTACATCCCAAACTTCATGATGTAAAGATCTCAGGAAGTAATGCATTCTGGCCTTCCAATAAGCATAGTTTGATCCATCAAATACTGGAGGTCTAGTGACAGATGAGCCCTCTCCTTTGACCATATTTCTACTTCAGTCAAGATCACTCTCTAGGCGGTGAAGCCCTTAAAGAGAGACCCGCTCTGATACCAATTGAAATTGCGGTGAAGACCGCTTTAGTTGAAGTAGGAATAGGTCAGTATATCCTAGAGGGGGAGGGGGGGGGGGGGGGGGGGGGGGATGAATAGGACTTTTTTAAAGTTTATATAAATTATTAAAAATTCTTATCACACTAATCCTAACACAGAGTATTGATTAGGATTACTCAACCTTAACTCTACTGGCTTCCAAGCCTGATAGAGGATCCAATCACAAACTATTTAAAAGACAAACAATGTATAGATGAGATTGTGATGGATATGACTGTGTGTGCCTAGGATGTGATCATATATAAAGATATGCAAGGCAATCACATAAATGAAAGATAATATCAAACTCAAACATTATCATTTTATAGTGGTTCGACGACTTGTCTACTCCACTCTCGGCTTCCACACTCAACCCTTGAGTGACCAAATTTCACTAAGGAGGTTTTCCATGGTTCACCTCAAACCTAAGTTTTTAAATCAGGTTCACCTTCAACCTTTATAGAGGTTTCTACTCGGTTGACCTCAAACCCTAGAGTTTTACTGGCGTACTCCTAACCAGATGTTTATGCCCACACAGGACAAGGGTTTACACAACGCACCCTGAGGTTTCTACTCGGTTCACCTCTAACCATGGATTTTTGCTGGCGTACTCCTAACCAGATGTTTATACTCTCCACAGAGCAAGGGTCCACACAACGCACCCCGCACGTATACTTCCATCGGAGGCCTCCTTCGAGGACTTCAAATGGTGAAAAACACTTAAAATCCAATCCTAAAAAGGAATGATCGCAAGTATCCTCTGGACTCTTAGTACTTACAGATAAGTTGATGAGTCCCTTTCAGCACAATGATGAAGACCTTCTACTTGTTGATGAAGAGTCTTCAGCTCCCTTGATCCGCAACATGAAGATGTATATATGCTAGGCTTAGGTTGGGTCAAGGTTATGATGGACTACCACTCTCTAAAGGTTTTCCTATAAGGAAGATAGAGAGGTTCCCATCATCCATACATTTAAGGCATCCCAGCTTAATGATATGTCATTAAAGCAGTAGCTGAAGGATCCTTGAATGCGGAAGTTCATTCCCCAATCCACTCTATGAGATATCAATGATGAGGGTGGATTGGAGGATGAACTTCCTGAGAGAAAGGGCTTAGGTAAATGATAGGAAGGTTAAAACACTCTAAAGCACTCTCTACTTTCTCTACCAGCAATAAAGACAACTCTCTCTATTTATAGGCAAAAGGTTCCAACGGATATAAATGGTCATATTTATGACAGAGTTCGATATCATCGAGCAGTCGTCGATATGATCGAGCGTATACTCTCGATTGTATCGGCCGACCTTTCGATGATAAGAACTCAATTGTCATTTCGCTTTTGGAAACCTTCTGCCAACTGGTCAATGGGATCGAGACACACATCGATGATATCGGATTTTGAACTCCGATTCCATCGAGTGATGGTTCGATCTATCGACAGGTGAAAAATAAGAGAGAAGCCTTGAAGAATTTCAGGATCATAGATATGATCGGGGAAACCGTCGTTGTCATCGGAATTTGTACATCGATCATATCGGCGACCTTTCGATGGGATTGATAAATCGTATAGATTTTACATGTAAGCTTGCTGGACGAATTATGTCCTCACTCGATCCAATCGACTTGGTCTCGATATGATCGATATATGAATATCGATTTATCGACACGCACCCCGATCAACATTAAAAGCAAGCTGAAATTCATGCTGGAGAGAACATGTGCCCCACAGTCGATATGATCGACTGACTCCCGATATGATCGATATTTGAGTTCAGATTGAATCGGACAATCATCGATATATCGAAGCATTTGTTAGTTTTCTTTAGAAAAATAGGGGCGCCGAAAAGCAGTCTGTCAATATGATCGATCCACATTAGATATGATCGATTTTTGAATATCGATGATATCGACTTGAAGGTCGATATATCGATAAATCGTCCAGAAGATTGTTTGATTGCTGGACGCTTTTTGTCCTCACTCGATTGTATCGATTGATATGCCGAGGACATCGATAGAGCTGGTCGATCGTATCGAAAGGGGAATCGATATAATCGACAGTGTAAGAAAAACTTAGAAGATTTTTTTTTTGATAAAAAGTTTTCTTACACATAAATCCTAAGATGTTCTAGTTCTTTTTAAGGGTTTAATCACCTGGTGTTTTGGGACATGGGATGTGAGGCTATGATTTACCTTTTGGTGAGCTTCCACACATCCAGATGAGGCAGATGCGTGACTTGATCTTCTTGTTAGGTGTTGTCGTCCGACTGACTCAACATACAATGTAATTGAAAAACCAGGGCACGTAATAGGTGCACTTTCAGAGCGCACGTTGAATCGACCGACATGAAGTGCACAAGCACTTTGTGTGGCCTAACCACTGCCAACAACTCTAATACGATTCGGGTTCGTCATACACATCCTTCGTGGTGAAATAAATCTCATCCACGAATTCCAAACCTGTTACCGATTGCCTGGACCATAACATGGCCCCAAACACATTCCATTTCCACGAATAATCATATGAAACAGTTAAAGCAGTAATGAACAGATTTTATGGAATACAACTTAAACTTGGAACCATATATATGCATTACCTGGATAAACAGACACTATAATATACAGTACATGGGGAAAGCATACACATAGTTAAAGGAGTTGAGAATCATATCTCAACACCCTTATACATTACAATTTACTAACTACTTACTCATTCAGACATTTCAACAAACACTTTAGACTACGTAAATCAACATACATTACGTATGTTGATTGCACAGGTATTAGGCCAAATCCTTTCACTAGGGAGTTGCCGCATTTGTAACACATGTGCACCCACGACGGATAGTCATGGCAAGCATGAATCCAAGTTCCACATTCATTCATTCATTTCTACAAACACTTGGGCTACATACTTAGTCACATATACGTATATTTGCTGTGACATGATTTTGGAAAAGTCCTTTCGCTAAGGAGTTATCGCACATGTATTAGGCATATATTCACGACAAATAAACATGTTAAGCACAAATCCAAATTCCAAATATATTCAAATATTCCAACATATGCATAGAATACACTACATTCTACATCGTTCATGTAAACTCGTATAACGAAACAGACGACGCATTTTGCATGTGTAATAGCACCCACGTCAAGAATAAATCATTAACCGACATTGAAAGCCTTAAAAATCATAACCTATGTGTCTAAAATCCGCACCTTAGACCAGAAAATGCATAACGGATGTGATTCAGATGATAAGTCTTTGTCAACGGCGAATAGGTTACCTAAGGCATGAAACAGGTTAGCTATAACATCACTTAGACTATTCTAAGCTTCAAAATTGGTTTGGATTTGGGTTTTCTTACCTAGGAACAAAGCCGGACTCGCCGGAAAAGTGATTAGATCGTGATGGTTAAGCACGTAGGATAGTGGGGTAGGATAGCAGGAAGTTTCTCCCACTTCTCTCACACTTTCTCTCTCTTTTCTCTCTTCTCTCTCCTAGGTTTTCTTAAATTCGTATGGGATGAGAGAGTGAGAGTTTAAGGTCCTTATATAGGCCTAGAACTCTCTAAATTCGACTCAGGGCCATGGTATACTTAGGTTATGTCCAAATACGGACTGTTCTGTCTCAACGGAGTACTTCTTGAGGTCCTATTACTAAATACGGTCGGACTTAAGCTCTCTAATATTGGATTTAGGTCAAGCTAAGTTTTCATTCTGGTCGGGTTTCCAGATCGACCGTGGCAGACCATTTTCAGTTCAATGGTTACGGGAACTTGATCAGAACTACAAGTACTATGACATGTAAGGGCCACCTATCCTGATCTGAGGGTGAATTTGGGTCAAAATCTAACGGTCAGAACGCTTAAAAATAACGCGCAAGTGAACCGTTCTAGGTTACTTAAAAATATATTTATTTTTTTTTAAATCTTCATTTTCTCACACTCTTCGCTCCGGACTCAAGGAAATCGTCCCAGAGCATCGTTTGGACGTGATTTTCGCGGTGGTAGTCAAGTCCAACTAGGCAGTCATAATGGTCTAAGTTCATCACTACCGGACTTTCGACGGGCAGTGTAGGTCTGATATGAAGTTTTAAAGTGCTCCCGAGAGCAACTGGGTTTAGGGATTAATCCTTAATTTTAGGATAGCATAGCGTTACTGATTCCACAGGTTTTGGGTCTTACAGATCGTATTTAAAGTGGTTGGTGCTTATTTCACAAGTAATCTAGTGTAGTGCTAGTTAATTCAAGTTAAATTTCTAAATAATTTTGTTCTAAATGATTTCTTTGGCTTTGGAATTGAGCTTTAAGAGTGATATGGTTGACCCATTACCTAAGGACGTCTAACTCCAGGTTGGCAAAAATCCAGGGTGTTACAATCTACCCCCCTTAAAATAAAATTTTATCCTCGAAATTGCCTAAGGGTAATGAGTAAAGATCCTATTATGCCTTTTGCCTAAACTGTACTAATTTTAAGTTTATGTGCATGGTAGGATGTATACTATCTATGCTAGTCTGGTGCATTATAGTCTACCTCCATAAAAATTTACTCTTTAACTCTTGTTTATACCCTAATGGTTGGCTACAACTGATTTCTCATATATTTGGAGTCTTGACAAAGGTTCCCGTCGTTAGGCCTATGATTTAATATGAATAGGTTTAACACCTAAGCCTGAATTATTCTCCCTTTAAAGATTTCACTATTGACATTCTAAGGAAGATTCAGTCCCTGTTTAATGACCTAACCTTACGTATCACCTGAATCAATTTCCTTCGATCTTGGGCCAGTGGGGCATGGGTCCACCTTGCTTTCGCTGTGTTACTCTAATCCAACAGTCGTATTAGTTGACCTAACTAGGTTGGGCTCATAATGTCCTACCCCCCTTAAAAACAATTCTACTCTCAAGTCTCAGGACTCTATGTCCCGACCATACGTTGAAACCAGGTATACTGGAGGATCTATGGAATTGGTACCTATAGTTACAGAAAAGAGCTAAAAATGATGGGTGTTGTGGTTGATTTCAGGGACGGGTGTGAGCTTGCGGCAAGATGTCTAATCTTTATTGGCTATATGCCTTTAACATTCTCCAAAGGCAAAGCAATGACTTTTAGTTGTAGGTGGTCGGGCCAATACGAAAGAAAAGTTGAGTAGTGGGTCTGAGCCGGTTACATAGACCTTCTGCCTATCTAGGACAGAAAATTTATTGCATCAATTCTTAACCCTAGTTAATCCCAATTTTCTGCTTGATCAGAGCATTGAGTTCATTGGTAACTACTATGATTGAGAAATCGATTCAAACCGTGAATACCTCGCTTATATAGTTCCTTTACTCCGCGTTCCTGATTGCAATAAGTCCTTGGGAGGGCAATTCTAAGCGACGTACTGGTTTATCCTAGCGTTCAATCCGAGGGATATATAAGCTTTCTCTAAGCGTAACTAGTTCTGAGTTAAGAAAGCTTCCTAAGAGTTAATAAAGGAGACTATAAGTATCAAGGGAATCCAACAAACTACCCTAGGAACGAGGTCTCGCTCTAACTAAATCAAGACAACTAACTACGTCTATATTCTAATTACCTTAGAAAAATCAGTATTTTACGTTCCTTAGCATAACCAGTAGCCTAGTCTTAATAAATTTAACGACGCTCGAGCACTTCACATATGTCTATACTAGCAAAGGAGGTCCTAGGGTTTACGTTTTTAATTTACTAGCTTTCTTATACCGTCAGATCTTTCTAAATCTAAGAATACCCACTCTAGGTCTAAAACTCTAAGGACCTGTTTGGCTAGTGGTATAAGGTTGCATTAAATGGATTGCGTCGTTAATCTCACCTCGAGATTGGAAATGACATGTTTAGAAGAAGGGTGAGATGTGATTAAAAATTTATTTTTATAGGCTTTGAAAAATGAGCCTTATGTTGGAGAGTGTGAGATGGGATTTCCAAATCCCATGATGATGAAATTCCAAGTATAATTTGAAAGAAAATCCCAGCATTTATTATTAATTGCATACATTCTAACCACGGCATTGGAAACCATGGGTTACACCCAAACCTAAGGACAATACCTTACACATGCATTTATAGTTACTTTTACAATTCTATCTATCCTAATCTCACCTAATGTAGTTGGTTGAATGAGCCCTAAATGTCCCATCATTTGGAAGTGTGTAGGTTATGGAAAATACAAAATGTGAGTTTTGTGCCCATATGAGAGGGTATAATGAAGGTGGAAAGTTATACCGAGTAGTTTTTGGGTAATGGTGGTTGATGGGTGTAAGATATAGAAGAAGACGGAAGCTTGAGTGAACAGAAGTGGAGATGTGAGATCATTTTACATGGTCTCGGTTACGTATGGGCTATACTACGATAGTTAATCTCGCTGGTCGGTAAAACTTGGGATTCTAATGTAGTTTCTAGATTCCATCACCCCCTTCCTAAGTCAGAGTGCATCGGAGTGCGTTGTGTTACCATAACCCAGGTCCAGTTTAATCCAAATCATGCTTTGATACCATCTGTAACGTCCTGAAAATCGAGGGTCGATTAGCAACTCAACACCCGAGTTCTAAAACATCACTTATGCAACATAAATGTTTATGATTGAATATTGTCTATGTTAGTGTATTAAACATGAGTGAGATTAAGCCAAAATAACATATCATACTCCAGAGACAGTTAAATTATGCAAGAGGAAGACTGTGATAGTATATATAACATATATAAACTGTTGTAAGTCTCCAGAATGTGAACATGTTACCAGGTTAAATATATACATGTATACTCCAAAAATGAACAAAAAGAATATACATGAGTGCTCCAAAAGTGTAAAATGACAAGTGTCATGGTGTCTAATCAACCTCCTTGTAATTCCGTCGATCAGAACACGGTCTATATAGACCCGCCCGATAGCTGCCTGTAGGAGAAACCCTCCTCATCATTGTAAAAGTCTGGCTCTGCTTCACAAGCAGCGCCATCATCTGAAACTAAAACAGGGAATGGTTGGTGTGTACAACACCGTCCCGTAACGTGGGAGTGAGTGATCAACTCAGTGGAATCATAGAACAAAGGTTAACATGTTATCAATTCAGTCAAGCAGTAATGATAAAGCAAGCAAATCAAACATTCCTAAATACTGTGGTTAATGCAAGGATGAGATGCAATAATGATGCATTCCCTCGCCAACATACTCCCTCATGCGACACCATCTTACGTTCATGGTATGCTTTCATCCCTCAAGTGCTCCACATCTTCCAGGCACATGCAATGCGATATGAGCATGATTACCGAGTTGTTATTAGTCCTTTTCATACAGCAGGATTGAGAAACTAAGGTACCTCCCTTATATCATTCCAAAATAAGGATCCTGTCTAGGGTCGTCACTCCTAGTTAATCTCATACGATGATGCGGTTCTAGGTCGCTGCAAGGGCTGCCAGGGCTGTTACACGCACTCATTGCACCGCTCCCCCATCACCTTATCAATACAAGCCTAGTTTATACTCTGTTTACTACGGGAAGGCTCGTCGCTTCTCCGTAAATTCAGAGTATGCTCGAGGTCACTACAAAGGGTTGTCAGGGCTGTTACACGCACTCGTTGCATTGCTCCCCCATCACCTTATCAGTGTAGGCCGACAGCTCGAATATAGTGTCTCATACCACCATAATCGGCTCACGAGTCTGGATTGCTCACTGGTCACTACGGGGAGGCTCGTGGCCCCAGCGTAGGTCCACAGCTCCACCACAGTGTCCCATACCACCATGCCCGGCTCATGAGTCTTAATGGATCAAGGTACCAAGGTTATCAGGGTTATCACTGGTAAGTTCAGTACACTAGGTTCAAGAAGTTATGACGAATACAAGGTGAACATACAACGGTCAATCGTGTTACTTGATGAGTCCGACTAGCATGAGCGCACGTTGAATCGACCGACATGAAGTGCACAAGCACTTCGTGCGGCCTAACCACTGCCGACAACTCTAATACAACTCGGGTTCGTCATACACATCCTTCGTGGTGAAATACATCTCATCCATGAATTTCAAACCTGTTACCGATTGTTTGAACATAACATGGCCCCAAACACATTCCATTTCCATGAATAATCATATGAAACAGTTAAAGCAGTAATGAACAGATTTTATGGAATACAACTTAAACGTGGAACCATACATATGCATTACCTAGATAAATAGACACTATAATATACAATACATGGGGAAAAGCATACACATAGTTAAAGGAGTTGAGAATCATATCTCAACACCCTTATACATTACAATTTACTAACTACTTACTCATTCAGACATTTCAACAAACACTTTAGACTACGTAAATCAACATACATGACGTATGTTGATCGCATAGGTATTAGGCCAAATTCTTTCACTAGGGAGTTGCCCCATTTGCAACATGCGTGCACCCACGACGGATAGTTATGGAAAGCATGAATCCAAGTTCCATATTCATTCATTCATTTCTACAAACACTTGGGCTACACACTTAGTCACATATATGTATATTTGCTGTGACATGATTTTGGGCAAGTCCTTTCGCTAAGGAGTTGTCGCACATGTATTAGGCATATATTCACGACAAATAAACATGTTAAGCACAAATTCAAATTCTAAAAAAATTCAAACATTCCAACATATGCATAGAATACAATATATTCTACATCATTCATGTAAACTCGTATAACGAAACAGACGACGCATTTTGCATGTGTAATAGAACCCACGTCAAGAATAAATTATTAACCAACATTGAAAGCCTTAAAAACCATAACCTATACATCTAAAATCTGCACCTTATACCAGAAAACGCATAACGGATGTGATTCAGATGATAAGTCTTTGTCAATGGCGAATAGGTTACCTAAGGCATGAAACAGGTTAGCTACAATATCACTTAGACTATTCTAAGCTTCAAAATAGGTTTGGGTTTGGGTTTTCTTACCTAGGAACAAAGCTGGAGTTGCCGAAAAAGTGATTAGATCGTGATGGTTAAGCACGTAGGATAGCGGGGTAGGATAGCAGGAGTTTCTCCCACTTCTCTCACACTTTCTCTCTTTTCTCTCTTCTCTCTCCTAGGTTTTCTTAAATTCGTATGGGATGAGAGAGTGAGGGTTTAAGGTCCTTATATATGCCCGAAACTTTCCAAATTAGACTCAAGGCCATGGTATACTTAGGTTATGTCCAAATACGGACTGTTCTGTCTCAACGGAGCACTTCTAAAGGTCCTATTACTAAATGCAGTCGAACTTAAGCTCTCTAATATTGGATCTAGTTCAAGCTAAATTTTCAGTCTGGTCGAGTTTCCAGATCGACCGTGGAAGACCAGTTTCAGTTCAACGGTTACGGGAACTCGATCAGAACTACAAGTACTATGACATGTAAGGGCCACCTATCCTGATCTGAGGGTGAATTTGGGTCAAAATCTAATGGTCAGAATGCTTAAAAATAACACGCAAGTGAACCGTTCCAGATTACTTAAAAATATATTTAATTTTCTAAAAATCTTCATTTTCTCACACTCTTCACTCCGGACTCAAGGAAATCATCTCAGAGCATTGTTTGGATGTGATTTTTACGGTGGTTGTCAAGTTCAACTAGACTATCATAATGGTCTAAGTTCATCGCTATCGGACTTTCGACGGGCGGTCTAGGTCTGATATGAAGTTTTAAAGTGCTCCTGAGAGCAACTGGGTTTAGAGATTGATCCTGAATTTTAGGATAGCGCAGCGTTACTGATTCCACAGGTTTTGGGTCTTACAGATCGTATTTAAAGTGGTTGGTGCTTATTTCACAGGTGATCTAGTGTAGCGCTAGTTAATTCACATTAAATTTTTAAAGAATTTCGTTCTAAATGATTTCTTTAGCTTTGGAATTGAGCTTTAAGAGTGATATGGTTGACCCATTTCCTAAGGACGTCTAACTCCTGGTTGGTAAAAATTCAGGGTGTTACAGGCCCACCTAGATGTGGTTCATAGAAGCAGCCCATTCATTATGTGTGTCCCACTTGGATGAAACACATACATCATGGTGGGACCCATAGAGCACCGACCAACATCCACCAAGTTTTGTGGGCCCCACTATGATGCCTTTATTATATCCACACCGTCCATCCATTTTGAGATATCATTTTACGTCATGAGCCAAAGAATGAGGCAGATAAAAATCTGTAGTGGACCCCACCATAAAAATCTTAGGTGCACCACACCACATGAAATCAATTGTAATTGGATATCCATCATTAAAATCCTCTTAAGGCTTACTGTACCATTTATTTGCATCCAATATGTTGATTAGGTCATACGGGGCTAGATGAAGGGAAAACAAAAATTAGCTTGATCCAAAACTTTTATGGCCCTAAAATGGTATGACATCCAATATTGTACTGTTTATATTTTTTTAGATGTCTTCACATAGTTTTAGATTGTAATCAACACCTGAGTTTCGTATACGGATGATTTTTGAGATATCTCATAAGTTAAAGGGGAGACATCAAATGCACGGTGTTGATGTTCGATGCATATCATGATGGACACATTTTACATGTCTGGTCCATTCACTCTATTTTACTGATCGTTACCCTCAATTTGACTAGTTACTCGATCGCCTCGATCATACTACATATGAGAAAGATATTGGGAAAACAAGATTGATCAATAATTTGAGTGAATTTTGATTTAAACATCTGAAGTTATTTACTCTTCATGTCTGGACTGATCAGATTGTCCAAAAATAGTTAAAGGTTGTTCATAATATCAAAAATATATAAATGAATAGAAAACACAAACATTAGCTTGATCCAAAACTTCTATGGCCTCCAAGAAATTTTAAATAGTAGAGGTTCAATCACACTATTTCCTGTGGTGTGGTCCACTTGAGCTTTGGATATGCTTCCTTTTTGTTCTTTAAACCTCAAATTATCTGTTAACATGGATGAATGGAGTGGATAAAATAAATAAATAACGGTGAACCCCACAGAGTTTACTCTAGTAAAGGTAACGAGTAACTCACTTAAATGTAGTGGAGAAAGGTTTCCTTAAAACATTCATAATCATATATTGGGCTTGCCTAAATGTGATTCACATTTCCAACTTACTCATTATGTGTGTCCCACTTGGACGAAGGGTCAGACCAAGTTTCAACCGCATCCAAAACTCATGTGGGCCTCACCAAGTGCTTTTATATTTTTTAAGATGTCTTTACATAGTTTTAAATGGTATGGCCCACTTGAGTTTCGTTTACCAATGATTTTTGAGATATCTCATAACCTAAAGGGGACACATCAAATCCACGGTGTTGATGTTCGACACACATCATGATGGGGACCAAAAAACTTACTAACATCAATTCTTAGCTTCTTACGAGGTCAGTAAGTTGGGTCACAATTTTAACCAGAATATTTGGCCCATTTTACATGTCTAGTCTATTCACTCTATTTTACTATCAATATTCAGGCTACATATGGGAAAGATATTGGGCATAGAAGATTGATTAACAATTTTCAGTGAAATTTGATTTAAACATCTGAAGTTTTTTACTCTTCAATTTAAACTGATTAATTTGTCCAAAAATGATTAAAGGTTCAATCAGTGGATGTGCCTAATAATTTAGTAATTTTATTTTTCACAAATAAATTTAACATTTTTTTTTTTAAAACGTATATTTTTTTCTCTTTTAACTAAATATCATTTTTATTATAAATAAATTTATTATTTTTTTTACAAAATTTAGTTTTCTTTTTTTAAAAAAAATATTTTTTTACAATTTGTCAATTTTTTCACAATTTTGTTTAATTTTATAAATTTTCTTTTTCAAAATATCATTGTTTTATCAATTTTTTTTCTCTCAAAATTATCAACATTATTCGAAGTTCTTAATTTTTTTTTTCAAAATTATCAACATTATTCGAAGTTCTTATTTTTTTTTTCAAAATTTAGATTTTTATAAAATTATAGTTTTTTTTTTCAAATATTAAAATTTTCTTAAACATTTTAAATTATTTTTCTAAGCTTCTCAACTATTTTTTTTTTTTTTTTTCAAAATTCATAATTTTTTTGAGCTTTTTAATTTTTGACCTGAGCATTAGAGACGGTTTAGGGCTGTCTCTAATAGAGACAGTCTTTGACAGTCTCTAATAGAGACAGTTTAGGACCGTCTCTAATAGAGACGGTCCTTGATCGTCTCTAATAAAGACGGTCCTTAACAGTCTCTACCAGAGACGATTTTTGCTAGGGATATTAGACAGTTTGGGACCGTCTCTAGTAGAGACAGTCTTCGACAGTCTCCAATAGAGACGGTTTAGGACCGTCTCTATTAGAGACTGTCCTTGACCATCTCTATTGGAGACTGTCCTTGACCATCTCTAATAAAGACGGTCATTGCCGGGGCTATAAGACGGCTAAGGACCGTCTCTAATAGAGACGGTCTTTGACAGTCTCAAATTATAAGTAAAAGACGGTCAAGGACCGTCTCTAATGCAGACGGCCAATGACCATCTCAAATGACCGGATATAAGACGGTCAGTGACCGTCCTAAACGATTTGTGGACATTCAGATTTTTAAGACAATATTAAGGACGGTCAGGGGTCGTCTAAAATGTTAGAGACGGTTTATGGCCGTCTCTAAAGTGTCTTTAAACCAAGCAATTTTAGAGACGGTATAGAATCGTCTCGAAATCCGTCATTTTTTTTTTCCATTTTTCATGTAATTTTGTCGATCTCACTGTTTTTTAACTAATTCTTTTCATCTTTTAAGGTGAATAAAATTCTCCAGACTCAATTCTCACCATCTATTAGTGATTCACATGCTATCAATCAGAAATTCTAGCTGTATTCACAAAAGGTGGAATGATTGTGTCTTTGTGATTTACATGAACATGATATTTAAACTTCCTCTTAATTAATAACATACAAGAACTTTAGGTGATAGACTACTTAGTTGATCAAACTTCAACAATTTAAAATTTAATCTCCATCTTATAATCCTACTCAAAGCATTATTAAGCACACAAACTATTGCTTTCCAAACAGGTTTTATCCTGAAAATTTGAAAAGGTCCCACATTTTTTGCTCACAACTAATAAAATGCTCATTAGTTCACCTAATCCACACCCTCCAACCGAAAATTTACATTGTCCTCAATCTAAAGGAAATAAGCATGCAATGTAAAAGAGGCAATGAAAATAAAGGAGTAGTGATGGAAAGATAATACCTAAAGAAGGAATTTTTTATGCTTTTTCAAATATCTTGGCATGAAGATGGGTTAGCATAAAGACTAATCAAACAAGAAGCAAACTATCCTATTCCTAAATTCTATGAAAGCAATAAACCTAACTACACCTCCATAAGACTAGGAGGTCAATCTTGGTAGACAGGATCAATCAGAGGTATGAACATGTCTTTTAAATCAAATTTATCAACAAATGGCTTTAAACGATGTCCATTCACTGAATTGTCATTGTTTAGATTTGTTATCTCAACGACCCCATGAGGATGGACATTAGTAACAGTAAAAGGGCCGGGTCCAACGAGATCAAAGTTTACCCAAAAAAAGATGTACCGAAAATTATACAAAAGGACTTTTTGACCAGTCAAGAATGATTTTCGAAGGATATTCTTGTCATGAAATACTTTTATCCTGTCCTTGTAAATTCTCGAGTTCTCGTATGCATCATTCTGGATTTCCTTGAGTTCATTTAATTGAAGTTTGCACAGTGAGTCAGTGTTGTCTAGGTTAAAATTCAGATTTTTGGTAGCCCAGTGGTGTAACACCCCGTATTTTTCAATAATCGAGTGTTACCATGAGAATCAAGTCAGAACAAATACAAAGCCAACTCATCTAAACATTTACCTTCGTCCTAACTTAATTTTGACCAGTAAAAGGATCCTGACCCATAAATTGAGTCATCCATTTTTCAATTTTCAAGATGGACTGTCATACCACCAAATGGACCTGCATTTGGGGTTTTTGTCCCCTTGATAAGAAAATTAAACCATTTGTTGTCAACGCTGAACACCAGATCGTAAGATCCACTGTTCATTATGTCCTTGACAGCCTCATGATTAAACCACACCCAAACCGTGTAAACTAACTAATCAGCACTTAACCAGTCCTTAGGTTCCCTTTAAAGATAACTAGGAATCGATAAGATGCATGAATATCATATGTAGAGGCAATCTGACTGTCAAATCGATAGATATCCATAATAAAACTCAAGAAGGAAAATGTTGTGTGACTTATCCATGTAATACGACATCAATTTAAAATAGGCAGTGGCCTTGATTGGCTCACAAGTTAGATGGACAGTTCTGATCGTGGGATTGGATTAGAGATCATCATTGGATTGATAATAATTAGCACTTAAAGGCCATTTGTCAGCTGATATGGCCCACCTAAGACTTAGATCTGCCTCATCCTTTGGGCTAGGCGTTAATGTGTGCCACCAAGATGAATGAACAGAGTGAATTGATCAAGATTATCATTGTGGACCCCACACAAGAGTGGATGTGCACTTAAGACGCATGTGCTCGTGGTGCACCGGACATCCTATGCGGTCAGATGAGTGCTGACTCGCACTTGTCCAAAAAAAGGAGATTTTCTCCTGCTTTCTTGTCTTCAACCCTTTCAAACGGACCGTATCCATTTGGGAAGGATTGTGGCCCACCTTGAAGGTCTTTTCTGATGATCCAAACCATCCATTCTATAGGGAACCCAAATACGTCTAACCCCTGATAGTTTCAGCCGTTGGATCACATGGATGTGCGCACAACTTCAGGCACAAAATGTCCATGTGCGGCTAGTTTTTCAAAAATGGAAAGATTCTATTTTTCTTGGCTTTACACACTGGAAATCCGCATGCGTTGCCTCTTGACCATCCCAGCCCTTCTTTGCAATCCATCTTAGCCCTTTAAAGTAGGGCTTCCCTCGGCTATGCTTGAGGATCTCTCCTGCCGCCGTTGTTGAATCCAAACACTTAAGGGCTTCTAATTGTCGTCTATTCGATGGGTCCCACAACGATCATAAGACCCATCCGCACCATCCAAACGCCCTGGATCACAAGATCATCCATAGGATCCAAATCCACCATTGAAGGAGGAACCATCTTCTCCGTTAGCTGAAAGGACCCATCACCCGATGATGGGGCCCATTCATCGATCCAAGCTGTCCATTAGGTGGACCAAGAGCTCAAAATTTCATCCCGAATGTCTGATAAGGCCCATGCAGATGAGAGGTATTAATCTAGCCATGTGATTGGGTTGTTGAGAATAGAGCTAAGTATATAATTAACTGAGATTAGTGGGATGGGAGCATTAGGAAATTGATTAAAAGAACTCAATTTAAGCTATCTTTCGATTAGGGCAGCCCACCTAAAAGTAAAGAAAAGAAAAACGAGAGAGGAGGCGTCGGTTTTTTTTCCATGCTACACTAGCTCGACTCAGGACGAGTCTCGTGTGGAGCCCAAGTGTTGCTAGAAGCAACAGAGGAAGAGGAGAAGAAATCAAAGAAGAAGAGAGGAAGAAAAGAAAGTAGGGAGAAATAGAGAAATGAGGGAAGAAGGAGAAGAAAGGAAAGGAAAGGAAAGGAAAGGAAAGAGAGATAAACAGTGGTGTGCTGCTGTTGACGCACCAAGTCGAGCCAGGCATTTCTACACTAGGATGTGTCTGAGTTGCGGCTGAATCCAGGCTCTGGTTGGCTGTGTGATCAGGCCTAGAGAGGGAGAGAGGATGAGAGAAAAAGAAGAGGGAGGGGGTTGTGAGTTGGGTTGCTGGGCAAACTGAGACCAGTAACGACTGGTCTGCCTCAACTGAACAGGTGCACTGGCTGGTCGAGCTGACTCGTTGGCTTGACCCAATAGGGTATTTAGTAGGATCGAAAGCCTTATTTTAGGCTGGGGTTGGTGGTGGGTGTTCTAGCAGAAGAAGAGGAGTGAGAAAGAAGAAGAAGAAGAAGAAGAAGAAGACGAGGAAGAAGAAAGGAGAGAGAGGGAGGTTGGGGCTCTTGTCTGGTCAAAACCAAGTCAACTTGGTTTAAACCGAGTCTAACTTGGTTAAGTCAGGCATGGGCCTGGTCCAGACCTAGCTGGGAGTGAAAGAAAGAAGAAAAGAAAGAAAAAGAGAAGAAGAGGGAGAGGAGAAAGGAAGAAGAAAGATTTGGGTTGTTTTTGCAACTGCCGATTCGACTCGGTGGAGTTGGGCGGAGTTTGGGTTGGCCCACTCTAGCCTTGTAGCTGCCAAGTGATATAAATCCAAGGTAAATCAAAACTCATTTATATCCATTAGCTACTAAATGAGTTTTCACTTAGTATATTGACCATACAAGCTAAGTGCTAACCATCTTCCTTGATATTTTGATTGGGTCATGGTCGCATGTTTACCAACTAGATTTGACTCTATCAGATTTTAGTCACGCTATCTAGTAGGCCACACAACTAGATTGCTTGATCGAGATGAGGACTCACCCTTCGAGCTTCCCACTTAAATTCATTAATCTAATCATTGATGATGCCTTAATCCATCTCATTTAGTATCTCCTAAGTTACTTGATTTACTTAACTTATTATGTGAATATGTGAATATGATAATATGTTCTGCACCTAATTCCTATGTTAGATAATAAACATATCTCTTTAATTATAGTAAGCATAAACGATTGATGATAACATGCTATCTTTAGTTGTATATTATTAATTAACTATATATTTGTCATTTGCGATTAAGTGATATAATGAATGAAACTTGTCATGAACTCACCATCTTGTGGTCCGTATTTGACTTACGTGACTTGGATCGCATATTTGCCCTACGTGTCTTGGATCGTATATTTGCCCTGGTGGCTTGATGGCCTATTAGTGCCCTTTTGTGGCTTGTTGGTTATATTCGCATATCCCATTATTTCTTAGTCATCTTGCGGTATTCGGTTGTATTGTGATTTTTGGGTGGAGCAGGAGTTCGTTTATCGATTTCCTAGTCATCTTGCGGTGTTCACGTACGATATAATTTATGGATGGTCTAGAGTTTGCATGTTGGTTTCGTAACCATCTTGCGGTGTTCAGTCGTACAGTGATTTTCAGGTGGAGCGGGTGTTCGCTTAGTGATTTTCTAGCAATCTTGTGTTGTTCAAATACAATATGATTTCTGGATGGTCTAGAGTTTGTATATTGCTTGTCTCTTCATCTTACGGTGTTTAATTATGTGGTAGTTTCTGGGTGGAGCGGGTGTTCGATTAGCGATTTTCTAGCCATTATGTGTTGTTCACGTATAATATGATTTTCAGATGAAGTATACATTTGTATGTTGTTCTCTCTTCATCTTGCGATGTTCAGTCATACTGTGATTTCTAGGTGGAGCGGGAGTTCACTTATCAATTCCTAGCCATCTTGCGGTGTTCACTTATCAATTTCTAGGTGAAGTAGAGGTTTAAAGCTTGATTTCCTAGTAATTTTATGGAGTTTGTAAGGTTGATTATTAGACTATCTGGACACGTCCACTTTCATTACAATTTCTATTGCATTTCCTTAATGTTGAGATTATGTTAACTAGATTATTTCTAAATATACGACTATGATTTTGAATTGCGTTGTTTAATTTGTCTCTTCTCATATATTGCAATTTATGTTGGATTATGAATGATGAGTGCGTAATCTTAGAGGGTGTTCCTCATTGTGATAGCCATTGACGCTATCAAACCATATCAGTTGATGTAGGTTTAAAGTGAGCCAATATTGTTCATTGGGTTGTTAGAGCAGATCGGGTAGCTGAGGAGCTAAACGGGGTCCTTGCGGCCCATATTGAGCTCCACTACTAGATGATAGATTTCAAAATTTTTTTAAAAAATTAATTAACTTTGCTATTTGAGGGTTGTATAATTCTTGAATGGGCGCTACATTTGAATTTTTATTATGGTTGGAGAGTTTTTATATAATGCATGGTTTACTCTAACTTCGTTTGTTGCTAACTCTGATTAATGATAAGCAGTTCAAATTTACATTGAATTTTATAGGCTAACACTCAGGTTTTTGGAGAATGAGTTATATACTCGAGTTCCCAAAACCTGGGCATTATAAGTGGTCCTAGAGCGAGTTTAGATAAACCAAGCCTTGAAAAAAAACAGGAGTTATATGACTTTAAATACTTTAAAGTTGCAATGATGAAATTAGAGAGTTAAAACTAGGTTTCATTCCCTTAGCCTTAGGGTATCTTGTGAACCTAGAAATCCAAATTTTAGGCTCCCATGAAAATATCTAGGGTAGTAACTGAACTTACAAATAATTTTTTTTTGGTGTTGTGGAAAGTTTGGTTAAACTCAATAACTCACTTATTTACACTCATTGCAATGCATCTCCGGACACGAATATAAGTATAAGATTAATATAGGACCTTACTTTTAGGTCGAAGACTAGAAGACATGTGTATAAGGATGCTTAAATGGTCATCTTAAGATCTTTGGAGTCTTGCTACACCTAATCACAAAGGATAAGGAGTTGTTGAGCACTTATCGATTTGAACAATACTCCAGTTGTATGATTTATAAAAGCTGCCTTATGATCTTAGTTTAAGACTTGTTAAACTTATGAGGATATGACCATGAAGAATCCTTTCTTTTAACAGGATTATGGCCCCAAAATCCCATCACCCAAGACCGCAGACTATTCATTTGTTAACTTCACCGACAAACGAGGTTGTTAGGGAAGAGGATCCTGAACGCTCTCCTATACCTCCAGTTAGGCCAGTAGTCCTGAAAGAGAGTCGACATCAGGAACTATCCCATCTCAACCACCTGCGGGTCTTGTTGGCACACCCCCATCAAATGCACAACATGAAGTCCCACCTAGCGATGTTATTAGTCAGCTAACTACCATCATACAAAAACAGTAGGCTTCGAATGCCACACTGTTAGAAGCTTTCCAACATAATATGCATGCAACAGCTCGAAGACTAAAGAAGTTAGTGGGGCAGATCTGTTTGAAAGGTTTCAAAGTCTGAGGCCACCGTCCTTCTTAGGAGCACCAGATCCAGTTCCAACAGAACACTGGCTAAATAGAATGTCCAAGATGATGAAACCGCTACATTCTTCAGACGCCCAAAAGGTCGCTCTCGCCACTTATGCCTCAGAAGGCGAGACTGATATATGGTGGGAAAGCGTACTAAGAAGAGTCTCATCCGATTATGAGTGGACCTGGACTGAGTTTAAGAAGAGGTTAAATAAAAAATACTTTAATCTATTGTCACGCCCCAAATTAAAAAATCGGGCTCATAAAATATTCGATCACGGACAGCCTCCGTAGTACCCCATTCTCGGCTCTTAGTACCCATTTACCAGGTTTCGATCCTGGGATCCTATAAGGAGGATTTTCAACATTAGTTTGATTCGTAATAAGCATACCAAAGGCATAACCCACAAATAATAACCAAAACCTGCATCATATTTCCACTATGATAAAAAACTTATAAGTACAGTGCGCGTAAAGGGAAATACAATGATGATAAACAAAAAGCTCCATGATGATCTGCTATGCGCTCCTACCTCAGCGTTGATACGATCCAACATCACTTATACCCAACGGCCATGCATAAGCTTACGAAAAGCTTAGAGGGTGGTGAAAGTGTGTGCACAAAATAGTAATGCAATTATACAATATCAGGGTAATGTGGAATATGATGAAGAATCGATGAACACTACAGGTCGTACCAAGGCCATGCGATGCAATGCATGCATGATGTCGACCATACCAAGGCCATTCAATGCGAGATGCAATCTAAGCACACCAATCCTTATCTAAGTCCACATATCGATACAGCTCAACTCTAGGATATCACCGGAGTCTAATACACTCCAATCCAAATTACTGCCCCATCGCGCATAACAAGGTGATTAGAAGAGACCTCACTATCCACTTGCTAATATCGGGCCCGGCTCATCGATAACAGACCCATTCCCAGAGCTGGTCAAACTCAACATAGCTTTGCCACCTCCTCTCGGGTGGGTAAGGCTGCACTCCCTTTCAACCGACCACGACATAGTGAAAAGCGCGACCATATGATATTCAGCACTCGGAGCTCATGCATCCACTTGGTCTAGACTTGGAGCAACCTCTTGGTAGCATAAGGGTTTAGGGACTTTCACCTAGGGACATCTATAGCACCCCATGTAGAACAAGATTTTTGGTGTCCAATCCTGCCAACTACGTTATGCCTGTGGAGGCTACGGTCCTGATGTTACTAGGGCGTATAATATACATGTCACATAATGCGAGATACATGAATCACGCAATTTAGTCATACAACAAACATGCACGTACCACACGCTTATGTGGACAACTCCACCTATCTGGGAGCCCATAAACAACCTGCTCGAAGGCATATGCTATGATTAATCAACCCTCACATCATGCATACATATGATGCGTATGAGCATGAATCATGGGACTATACTAAACATGTTATATATGGTGATGGACTCTGTTCATAACAAGGATGGGCCCAGATGGCCTATGCACTACAAGTATGGGCCTAACAATGGGCCCTAGGGAGAGTTATAATACGGACATTTAACTATCATTGATCTTACAATGTGGACGTCAAACCATCATTGCTCCCAAGGCATGACCACCAAAAACATCATCACATACACCATGGTGGAATCTCACATCGCAATGGGCCTCATATACAACATATTCAGCCCATACAAAGACCTCACGTACGTCTCATGGGCCCTCATATACATCAATTGGGCCACATCATATGGGCCGCACCAATGGGCCGAATCAAATGGGCCGATCAAATGGGCCGAATTAAATGGGTGGGCCGATCAAATGGGCCTCTTCATCTACACCAAAAGATCATCTTAGAGCATTAAGAAAACAAATCATATCAAAAGATTATTTGGACAGCACTCCAAATAATAGTGGCGATAATGATTTCCACCATTGAAATTCCCAAGCCCCACCATAACATTTATTTTCCATCTAATCTGATCATAAGGTCACACAGACCTGAAAAAGAACAAATTTCATGTTAATCCAGATCTTCTGTGATACCAAGAGGACCTCAATGTTAAGCGATCAATACCCCACTGTTTTGAGTTGTGGCCCACCTGATAAGTAGATCTGTCTCATTTATTATTATTATTTTGCCTCAAGCCATAAAATGAGCTTGCTAAAAGGATAGGCGGTTTGGAAGGAATACACCCATCAGGGGTGGGGTCCACTGGCCGTCCAGCAGAAGGACGACCCAAAAAATGGCTGGACGGCATTGCTAACACACATGCATCATGGATGGGACCCACAAAACTTACGGACGTGAATGAACAGTGGGCCCCACCAGCTGGACATCCTGGATATCATGTGGGACCCATAGAATTTTCTGACCACACTACAATAGCTAAATAGCTGGTGTCCAGTACCTAGTCAGTCGGCTTTCCCCAAGGACGTGGGGTCCATACAAATGATGGACGGTGTGGATGGGGTCCACGTAGCAGATGGGCCCCACCTGCTGCTAATGTCAATCGTACTAGCATACAGCCGGTGTGAGATACCCCAACGAAGCTGATATTCAGGTGGGTCCCATGTGCTGGGCTACCCTCCCATATAATACCATATATTATTATTATATTATAATTTATTTATTTATTTATTTATTTTTGCTAATACACCCCACTGCGTTCTCACACTTCACCATTAGCTGCACCCCACACCATCCAAGGCTGGCTACGTCTAACGTCTCTGGACGCTGGACGGAGTGGATTCGACCTAAACATCATGATGGGTCCCATAAAGATGTGGCCCACTTGGACAGCTATATAAGTATATAATATGTATAGTATAATATAATATTATATCATATTATAATATTATATATAGAAACTATATACATATATACATATATTTGTTATATAAAATGTCCATCCGGTGTCCAGCCACCATCCAGCAAGTTGGACGGTACTGGATGAAGCACATTCATCGTGATGGTCCCATGTAGTGGGCCACGGTATCTCGATGAAGCTAATATTTGTCTTTCCCTCTCATCCGGGCCTATCTGACCATCTAGTCATGTAGGCCCCAATCGAGATCAAGGTGGCCCATTCATTGGTCATCATGGATAAAATACACACATCATGGATAAAATACACACATCTTAGGTGAGCCACTAATCATAGAGAAAGAAAGAGAGGGAGAGAAAGTGGAAAGGAGAGAGATCGGCGATGGCGGAGGGACCCCGCCACTATGGGCTCTTCTTGGATACAAGCATACATCAGGTTGGGTCCCATCATATGTGGGCCCTTAAATTATAAAAAAAGAAAATACAAAAAGAAGAATGTGGGTCCAAGATCACCCATCGTCCACTTCTTCTTAGTTCGTTGGAAAGGTAATGGCCTTAACTTTGATTTCAATGGAAGATGATGAGGTTTTGATGGTTGAGATGGGAGATGAGAGGGTAGGAAGTAGGCTACACACAAAACTCTCTCATGGAGATTTGGGAGAGCTTGGACATGGGACTCCTTGGGTTGCTTAGAAAATGGTTTATGAATGAGAGAGAGAGGGGGTTGTAAGGAGAGAGAGGGATGGATGATGGAGTGATGGGTGAGGTAAGTGATGGGTGAGGTGAGATATTTGTTAACTTTTGGGGTAATTTCTTTAAGAGGGGTATGGATTGTGTAAGGAATTGTTGACTTATGAGGTTGCTTGGGGATGGGGTGTGAGGTGATGTGTACTTGGTTGAGGTGATTGATTGATGTGACATGTTGTAGAGATTCTCTCAGATTCGCACGCGTGGCATTTTCCTCGAATTGAACGCGGGCCCACATCTCCTACCCCGGGTATCGACTTGGTGTGCGAGACACAGTATTGGAACTGCAGCGACGGCACAACTGCTTGGGTACAAGTTTTAGGTCGAGCCGACTCTAGTTTGCAGACTCGGCTTAGGATCATATGCAAACATCAGATACAGGTCGAGGATTGCTGGAATTCGATCGGAAGGATTGCGGGAAGCTATGGAATGGTACAGACTAAGATACAAGTCTTACAACTCTCCCCTCCTAATAAAACTTTCATCCTCAAAATTTACATACTCATCACAACTAGACAAAAATCATGAGGAAGTAGAAACATGTCATCATCATATAAAATTGGAGACAATATACGCAATACAACACATAATCAATCATCAAAGAGATGGGGATAGCGTTCTTGAATCTCGACCTCACGCTCCAAAGAAGCCTCCTCAACATAATGGTGACCCCACTGAAGTTTCACCAACGGAATGACCTGTAACGTCTCAAAAAAATCTGTATAAAGACCCAAGTACCACCTCAGACAAAAATTACTAAGGATTGAATTCTGTAGAAATTAAATGAAAATTAATTAAGTACTAAACTAAATAATCAGTGGAATTATCTTGGACCACTATTTATACAAAATACAAGATCTAAAACCATTAGAATCACTAACTCAGCATTACATACAAACCTAGGAGCAATTTCAAAACCCAGTTGCTCTCTAGAGCATATTGAAACCCTATATCAGACCTGGACCGTGTGTCGAAAGTATGATTACCGTGAAACTATAAAGTTATGACCGCCTTATCGAGCTTGACAACCATCACGAGAATCGAGCCCAAATAGTATCTAGAAACGCACAACTTGAGCCCTGAGCAAAGTGTGTGAGAAACGTAAATATCTTTAGAAAATGAACTTAAACTTAAGTAAATTGGACCATTCTCTTATGGGTGAAATTGAAGACTTCAGACGGTCAGATTTTGACTAAACTATACCCTTAGATCAGGAAAATTTCCCTGCACATGTCAGTACACTTGTCGCCCTGATCGAGTGACGATGACCGTTGAACTGATACAGGTCCTCCACGGTCGATCCACAAATCAGATCAGATCGAAATCATATCCTAGCCTAGATCCATGGTAAGAGAACTTACGCTATGACATTGATAGGTAATGGACCTCAAGATGATCTTCGTTTGTCCGAAACAGACACCTTTTGGCTATGCCCTAAGTATACCATGGCTCTGGTAGTGTACGAATTGAGTTCGTAACGGGCGTACCGACGAAAGGTGCGGACTATAAACATTTAAGTTATGGTTTTCAAGGCTTTCAATATTAGCAATGATTTATGTCTGACTTTATTGCTATCATATGATCTTAGTTACGATATATTCGATAAACTATACATGTGTGTGAACTATGTGGATATATAATGCTTTCCATGTGTTTGTTGAAATGTTTGAATGAAAGTGAAATGTTGATTTATGCTTGCAATGTCTATTAATTTAGAATACATGTTTATTGTATGTAGGACAACTCTTTTATGAAAGGATTTTCCATAATATATGTTATAACTGATCTAATTTGTGTATGTAGTGTTATGTAGTCTAAGTGTTTGATAAAATGTCTGAATGAGTAATTATTTGGTAAATCACTTTTAATATGGGTGTTGAGATGGGATTCTCAACTATTGTATCCATATTGGTAGTTTCCTTTATATAACGTATATCGTTGCTATATGATTTAAGAATGAAATGCATATGTATGTCAATATGTTCAATGTGTTTGATAAGATGCTCAAATGAGAATTATGTTTGAATGGTTCTTTAAATGCTTTTATGAGTAACATATGTGATTTTCTATGGCATTTGAGTATGTTTGGGACTACCACCTAGTCCAGGCAATTGGTAATGGCTCATAATTGAGTGGCTGAACTAGTTTTGCTATGTTAGATACGTTCGATGAATCTGAGTCGTACGCTGATTGTCAACAGTGGTTAGGCCATGCGAAGTGCTTACACGCTTTATGTCAATTAATTCAGTGCACTCGTACTAATCACAGGTACCTGTAACACCCCAGATTTTTGCCAACCTGGAATTAGACGTCCTTAGGCAATGGGTCATCCATAACACCTTGGTAACTTCTCATAACTCAATTCCAAAGACAAAGAAATTACTTTTCAACCCATTTCTTTCAAAATCTCATATTTCACTACCTCATTCTTCAAAATTTCTCCAAGTACTTTCATATTAGATACAAATCCTAAAGTTTAAATGGTGAAGAACTATACTAAAACTAAAACTTACTATAAATGGTAAATACATGAATAAAATGGGATTTTGACTATTGAATTTTTGGAATCTCATGATGTAGATAGGTTATTTGGATATATTAGCTTCTCCTATCCCAAAATCATATATTGTACATTGCGTAACTCATTTCGGTTTGCAAATGAGACTCGATAATGCCTTGACGGACTCGTGGGCCCAAACGACTCAATTCGGGGGGACCCGGGGTGGGTCCCACATGTTTTCGGCATCCCTGGGGGGTGAGGACATCGCCCCTGGGGTGAGCCCTCACCCAAATTTCCAGTGACCGGCGAGGGGCTCGCCGGTTTGGCGAGGCCTCGTCCATACAGCGGATTAGGAAGCCCGTTTCTGCATTTTTTTCTACGCATTTTATCCAACTTTGAAAAATCATATCTCCCTCGTTATAACTTCGATTTAGGTGATTAAAAAATAATATTTAATATAAATGAGTCTAATTTTATACAAAAATATGTGAAAAATATAATAAAATATTTAATATAGTCTAAAGTAGGTCGTTGTGACAACTGTCCGAAAATCACTTGTTGGACAACTGTTGCTTCTAGAATTTTTAAAATTTTTCTACAACATGAAATCTCATGAAATTTGGTGGAGATGGGGTAAACTTGATGTTGAACTACTAAAAAAATAATTAAAATAATGTAATAACTAGAAGTGCCAAAAATGGGACATAGAATGGCCTTAGGACCGTATTCTACCATAATTAGGATAGAATTTGGTTAAGTACTAAACTGAATACTCAGTACAATTAACTTGAACTACTTTAAATACGAACTATAAGACCCAAAATGAGTAGGACTTCTAATGCTACATTACATAGAAATCTAAGATCCAACTCTAAACCCATTTGCTCTCGGGAGCATTCGAAAACTCCGTGTCGGACCTGGACCGCACATCAAAAGTCTGATAGTGATGAACTTAGACAATTATAACCATCTGGTTGGACTTGACAATCACCATAAAATTCAAGTCCAGATAATGTCCTGAGGCTGTTTTCTTGAGTGCGGAGCGAAGAGTGTGAGAAAAGTGAATATATTTAGAAATTAAATATAAATTTAAGTAATCTGAGTCATGTCGCTTACGGACTAATTACAAGCATTCTGACCATTGGATTCTGACCTAAATACACCCTCAAATCGGGGAAGATGGCCCACACATGTCAAAATACTTGTGGCCCTGATCAGGTTTCGATGACCGTTAAACTGAAACTGGTCCTCCACGGTCGATCTAGAAACTTGATCGGACTGAAAACCTAACTTGATTAAGATCCAGTATCTGTGAGCTTAAGTCCGGCCGCATTCAGTAAAGGGACATTCAGAATGCTCTGTTGGATCGGAACAAGTCTGATTTGGATATAACCTAAGTATACCATGGTCCTAGGGCTATTTTCGTTTGTTTTGGGCCTATATAAGGACCTTAACCCTCTCTCACAAATTTCATACTAATTTCAAAACCCTAGCTAAGATAAGAGAGAGAAAAAAGAGAGAAAGTGAGTGAGAAGTAGGTGTTTTATCTTGGGATTCTTTCCAGTTTCTCTACGCACCAAATCCATCTATCTGAATCGTTATTCTGGCGATTCTAATTCCATTTTTGGGTTAGACAATCAAATCCTAACTTTTTTTGGAGCTTATAATAGCTTAAATGTTGATGTAGCTAACCTAATTTATGCCTTAGGTTGCCTATTCGCCATTGACGAAGACTTATTATCTAAATCAAATCCGTTGCACATTTTCTGGTTTAAGGTGCAGACTATATATGTTTAGGTTATTGTTTTCAAGACTTTCAATGTCTGATAATGATCTATTATTGACGTGGACGCTATTACACATGCCAAATGCGCTATCTATTTTGTTGTACGTATATGTATAACCTATGTTGTAAATAGAGTATTTCATATGTTTGTTAAAATTTCTGTGTGCATATGAAATCTGATGCTGTGCTTGTCATGATTAATTGTCATTATTACATGATTGTTATGTATGTGACTACTCCTTGGCTAAAGGATTTTCCCTAATATGCAATATGGTCAACATACGTGATGTATGTTGAATAGTGTAGTCTAAGTGTTTGTAAAAATGCTTGAATGAGTTCGTAGTTAGTAAAGTGTGATTTATAAGGGAGTTGAGATATATGTCTCAATTACCTTACTTGTGTGTATGATTTCCTCCATGTACTGTAGTCATGTTTAAGTTATATTTCATAACATGTTCATATGAATATAGGATTTGAATCAATTGTCTATTATTGAGCTTGCATGTGATTGAGACTATATTACAGTCCAGGTAATCGGTAACTATTCTTAAACTAGTGGTTGAAGTTATTTATGCCATGCAGGATGTGTTCGACGAATCCGAGCCGTACTTGAGATGTTCGACAGTGGTTAAGCCACACGGAGTGCTTATGCATTTCATGTCGATCAACTCAACGTGCGCTAGTCCTAGTCGAGTTCGTCAATTAACCCGATTGGCCCGATGTATGTTCACCATGTTTGGACGCTACTGTTTGAATCTAAGGTACGAAACTTACTAGTGAAACCCTAGTAACCTTGGTACCTTGATCCGCTAAGACTCATGAGCCGGACATGGTGGTATGGGACACCGTGGTCGAGCTGTCAGCCTACGGTGGGGCGACGAGCTTCCCCGTAGTGACCAGTGAGCAACCTAGACTCGTGAGCCGATTATGGTGGTATGGGACACTATATTCGTGCTGTCGGCCTACACTGATTGGTGACGAGCCCTCTGTAGTGACCTCGAGCATAACTTGACATTGAAGACAGGCAACAAGCCCTTTTGTAATAACTAAGGTATATTAGGCTTGTATTGATTGGTGATGAGCCCTTTACAACGACCTAGAACAGTAATATCGTATGAGATTGCCTTAGATTGACGACCCTAAAATGGATCATTGTTTGAGTATTGATATAAGGGAGGTACCGTAGCTTCCTAATCCTGCTATATGAAAAGGACTAATAAGAACTTGGTAATCATGTTCATAATATCGCACTGCATGTGCCGTTGGCGTTGGTGTAGAGCACAATGATACTGATTCATGCCGTGATCGTTAGATGATGTCGTAAGAGAGAGTTTATGGTGAGGGCATGCATCATTTTCTCATACCATTCTTGCATTAACAAAAGTATTAGGACATGTTTACTTATACTGCTTTATCATTACTGCTTGATTGAATTGATAACATGTTAAACTTTGCTTTATTGTTCCACTGAGTTGATCACTCACTCCCACGTTACAGGACGGTATTTGTAATACCAACCAGTCCTTGTTTTAGTTTTAAATGATGGCAATGCTTGTGAAGTGGAGTCGAACTTTTATGATGATGAGGAGGGTCTCTCCTATATGCAGCTATCAGGTGGGTCTTTGTAGACCATGTTCTGATCTACGGGGCTACAGGGATGTTGATTAGATGTCATTACACTTATTATTTTGCACCGGTGGGAACACCCATGTATATTCATTTTGTTCATTTTGGAGTATACATGTATATATTTAACTTGGTAATATGTTCAGAATCTGAAAACTTACAACAGTTTATACACTTTATATATTTATCACAGTCTTCCGCTTACAAAATTTAACTGTCTTTGGAGTATGATATGCTGTTTTGGTCTAATCCCACTCATGTTCACTGTACTAATATGAACAACATTCAATCATCATTATATATGTTGCATAAGTGATGTGTTGGAACTTGGGAGCTGACACTACAAGAAATATGGTCTTTACCGACGAAATATATTTTCGTAGGCAAAAGTAAACTTTTATCGACGAAATAAACTTTCGTAGGTAAAAGTCATCTTTACCTATGAAACATTTCGTAGGTAAAGGTTCCTTTCACTTTCTCCTTCCGTGGCTACACTAAAAGTGTACTTTCACCTACAAAACATAATTTCGTAGGTAAAAGATATCTTTACCTACGAAATATTCGTAGGTAATGGGTGTTTTAAATTTTAAAAATAAATTAAAAATTGAAAAGTTTACTTTGATCGACAAAAATTAATTTCGTAGGTAAAAGCTATTTTCACCTACGAAACGTTTTGTAGGCAAAGGGTGTTTTCAATACGAAATAAACAGAAAGCCTATATTTACCTACGCAATACAATTTCGTAGGTAAAAGACATCTTTACCTACGAAAATGTTCGTAGGTAAATGTTGTTTTGAATTTTTAAAATAATGTAAAAATTCAAAAGATTACTTTTACCAACGAAATTTAATTTCGTAGGTAAAAAATATTTTCACCTACGAAAACTTTTGTAGGTAAATAGTATTTTCAATTGAAAATAATTGAAAAGTTTAGTTCCACCTACGAAATATAATTTCGTAGGTAAAAGTTTACTTTTGCTGACAACATATAATTTCGTAGGAAAAATTGATCTTTACCTATGAAGATTTTCATAGGTAAAAGTGTTTTAAATTTTTCAAAAAACCAAAAACTGAAAAGTTTACTTTTACCTACCAATGATTTCGTAGGCAAAAAACGTCTTTGAGGCTTTTACCTACCACTATTTTTGCAGGTAAAAACATATTTGAGAGACTTTTACCTACGAATGTTTTCGTAGCTACAAAACGCGTAGGAGACTTTTACATACGAATGATTTCGTAGCTACAAAACGCGTAGGAGACTTGTACCTACACAATGGTTCATAGGTAAAAATATGCTCTCTAACATAAACACGTTATGTGGTTACGACCTTTGCTTACAAAAGTTTTCATAGGTAAAAAACGTGTATCAGACATTTACCTACGAAAATGTTCGTAGGTAAAATTTTACCAAGTGTTTTACCAACGAAAAATTTCGTAGGTAAAAGCCTTTTCTTTTTTTAAATTTTTCAGCTCAAAATTCCTGATATACACCTGTTACAATATAATTCATCATATTCTTCCTGATATACCCCTGTTATATAATATATTTGATCATATTCACATTCGCATCCTTCTAAACCCAAACTATGTAATCCATTCAAACATAAGCTACATCCATCCAAACACAAACAATCTTATCCACATGACATTCACCCACACATAAATACATATAAGTTTAACATCATAAATAAAATATAAAAAATTATTCATAGCGTTACGGAATTGAGAATAGGTTAAGGTTTAGGTTTAGGAAATTAGGTTCGGGTTCGGGTTTGGGATTGGGTTTAGGTTTGCCTTTTCAAGTTTAGGTTTAGGTTTAGGTTAGGGAGTTGAGATTAGGATTAGGTGTAGGTTTATGTTTAGGAATTTGAGAATACATTTGGGTTTTAGGTTTAGTTTAGGTTTTAGGTTTTAGGTTATGGTTTAGGTTATATGATATTAGTTTAGGTTAATGTTTAGCTCATAGGTTTTGGTTGAGGTTTAAGGTTATAGGTTTAGGTTTGGAAAATTGGGTTCGGGTTTGGGTTCGGGATCAGGTTTAGGTTAGGGACTTGAGAATACATTTAGGTTTTAGGTTATAGCTCTAGGGAGTTGAGAATAGGTTAAGGTTAAGGTTAAGGTTATAACTCTAGGTTTAGGTTATAGGTTAAGGTTAAGGTTTAGGTTATAGGTTTAGGTTTAGGTTATAAGTTAAGGTTTAGGTTTAGGAAATTGGGTTCGGGTTCAAGATCAGGCTTAGGTTTGGGTTATAGGTATAGGTATTGAGATTTGAGAATAGGTTTAGGTTATGGTCATGAGTCTAGGTTTAGGTTATAGGTTAAGGTTTAAGTTTACGGTATAGGTACAGGTTTAGGTTATAGGTTAAGGTTTAGGTTTAGGAAATCGGGTTCTGGTTAGGGATCGGGTTTAGGTTTGGGTTATAGGTATAGATTTTAGGATTTGAGAATAGGTTTAGGTTAAGGTTGTATGTAACGCCTCAGAAAAATTTGTACAGAGACTCGAGTACCAACTCGATCAGAAATCACGTAGGATTAATTCCTTTAGAAAATAAGCGTAAGTTAACTAGCGTTACGTTAGAGTAGCTGTGAAATTATCCCTGATCGCTTTAAATACATTCTGCAAGACCCAAAACTTGTAGAATCGATGACGCTATAATACCCTGAAACCTTGGATCCAACTCTAAACCCGTTTACTCTCAGGAACCCTCTGAAACTCCGTATTGGATTTAGACCACTATAGAGAGGAGTTCGAGCTCTTTTGCGACCACAAGAGCCTCAAGTACATATTCACGTAGTGAGACTTGAATATGAGGTAGAGGCGATGGATGGAGACTTTGAAGGACTTCAAGTTCGAGGTTTCCTACTATCCCGGCAAGGCGAACCTTGTGGCTGACGCGTTGAGCCGCAAGAAGGCGATAGAGTTTGCGGCTTCGCTGATGGTTGCTGAGTGGGATATGGTTGAGTTTTTGTGATACTTTGAGAAGAAACTCACTATGGAGGAGCCGTATGAGTTTATCGCATATGTGCAGGTGCGATCTTTTATCGATGACAGAGTCATCACGGCGCAGAGGGATGATGCGCGTCTGACTAAGCTTCGAGAGCAGGCCAGTGATGATGCAGACGTCGAGTGGTGAGTTGGCACGGATGGGGGCTTACGTTATCGTGGCTGCCTATGCGTTCCAGATGTCCCTGACTTGAGACGAGAGATTCTCGAGGTTTCGCACAGTACTAGACTTGCAATGCATCCGGACAGTACCAAGATGTATCATGACATGAAGAGGACTTATTGGTGGGAGGGTATGAAGACCCACATCGCAGAGTTCGTGTCCCGTTGTCTCACTTGCCAATAGGTGAAGGCAGAGCATCACCGACCTCCTGGACTCCTTCAGCCTATGCCTATAGCTGAGTGGAAGTGGGATTTCATTTCCATGGATTTCATCTCGGGACTGCTGAAGATGAGGAAGGGACATGATTCTATTTGGGTGATCGTCGACCGTCTGACGAAGTCGCTGCACTTCCTACCGATCAGAGTTACGAACTCTGCAGACGAGTTAGCCAGGCTGTGTATCAGAGAGATAGTGCGTCTGCATGGAGTTTCTTTAGAGATCATGTCAGACAGAGACACATGCTTTACTTCTATTTTCTGGACTCGCATTCGGGAGGCTATGGGTGTGAAGTTGAAGTTTAGTATGGCCTTCCACCCACAGACAGATGGACAGACAGAGCGGGTGAACCAGATTCTAGAGGACATGTTGCGAGCTTGCGTATTGGACTTCAAAGATAATTGGGATGACTGTCTTGCATATGCAGAGTTCGCGTACAATAACAATTTCCAGGCGAGTATCGGCATGACACCTTATGAGGCCTTGTATGAGCGACCTTGTCAACCACCGCATTACTGGGCAGAGGTCGGTGAGCGCAGATTGATTGGCCCGAAGTTAGTGCAGGCGACGTCGGAGAAGATTGATATCATTAGACGCCGGCTTCTTACAGCGCAGAGCCGACAGAAGAGTTATGCCGATACGAGACGGCGCCCGCTAGAGTTCGTGGTTGGGGATCACGTGTTTTTGAGAGTTTCCCCTATGAAGGGAGTCCTTCAGTTTGGGAAGAAGGGAAAACTAGCACCGCGATTCATTGGTCCATTTCAAATTCTCGACCATGTGGGTGTAGTGGCTTATCGTCTGGCTTTGCCTACGCCTCTCGCGAGCGTACACAACGTATTTCATGTTTCTATGCTGAAGAAATATGTTCCTGATCCTTCCCATATCATTCGATGGGAGCAGGTGCAATTAGGTGAGGATGTTACATATGTACTGCGACCGGCGCGTATACTAGACAGGAAGGAGCAGGTGCTGCGTAGCAAGGTCATCCCCCTTGTGAAGGTGTTGTGGACGCATCACTCTGAAGAAGAGGCTACTTGGGAGACGGAAGCCGAGATCAGAAAGAACTACCCACAGCTTCTCGAGGAGTACGAAAAGGTACAAATTTTGAGGATGAAATTTATTGTTAAGGGGGGTAGATTGTAACACCTAGGAAAAATCCGTACAGAGACTCGAGTACCAACTCGATCAGAAATCACGTAGGATTAATTCCTTTAGAAAATAAGCGTAAGTTAACTAGCGCTATGTTAGAGTAGCTGTGAAATTGTCCCTGATCGCTTTAAATACGTTCTGCAAGACCCAAAACTTGTAGAATTGATGACACTATAATACCCTGAAACCTTGCATCCAACTCTAAACCCGTTTGCTCTAAGGAACCCTCTGAAATTCCGTATTGGATTTAGACCACGCGTTGAAAGTCCGATATCTACAATCTAAGACCGTTATGATCGCTTGGCTGGACTTGACAATCGTTTCGAAAATCAAGCCCAACCGATGTTCTGAGGCTATTTCATTGAGCCTGGACTTAAGAGAGTGAGAATAGGGTAAAGGTTTAGGAAATTAATTTCAAATCTGGCACGTGTCGTTGCTCGTTATTATTAAGCGTTCTGACCGTCAGAATTCAGCCAAATTTTACCCTCGGATCAGGAAAAATTTCTCTTTCATATCATGAGACTTGTAGACCTGATTTAGGTATGATGACCGCTGAACTAAAATTGGACCACCACGTGCGATCAGGGAACTCTACCGGTCTGAAAACTTCATGTGAGAAAGATCCAGTATGCATGAGCTTAAGTCCGACCGCGTTCGGCCAGGGGACCTCCCGAAACACTCTTTTGGATCGAAAAAGTCCCGATTTGGTTATAACTCAAGTATACTTTGTTCCCAAGTCTATTTAGGTTAGTTTTTAGCCTATATAAGGGCTTTAAACCCTCTCATATCTCTCCCATCCGAATTTGCTTGAAACCCTAAAAAGAGAGAGAGAAAGTGAGAGATTGTGAGAGACTTTGTGAGAGGACTTCCTACCGTTTGCTCCATCTTTTGCACGTACCAAAGCAACGCATTCAAATCACTTTCCCGGTGATTTTCAATGCACTTTACGTAAGAAAACCCTAACCACTTGCTGATTTAGGGATTCCTTTGATTCAATAGCGAAGTAGCTTATGTATCTTGTGCATTAGGTCGCCGTTACGCCGTTGACGAAGCGTATACGTTCTATTCGAATCGATACACGTCTAAAGTGAAAAGTGAGGATTTTAGACGCTTTGATTGACTGATTTCAAAGCTTTCAACGTCGTTTAATAGTAGATTATCGAAGAGAATGCCGTTTGACATGTAGAACATGATGTCCATTTTTTATTTTAACTGCGTACGGAAAATATGAGAATTAGGATATTTTAGGTATTTATAGGAAATATTGTTTACGTCCGTATTTTGCTGAAATGATTTCCATGGCTATTTGTCGTGTTATGATATTAGGAATGCGCGTATGATCTGTTTGGCGAGGAGATTCGCCCTAATGCACACTTTGAGTCAACATACGCTATGTAGACTAAAGTGTGTAGACTAAGTGTTTGTATAAATGTTTGTATTAGTATGTATTGAGTAAATGGTGTTATGAGTTAGTTTTGAGATTAAATTCTCAATTAATATGCTGATGTTTATGATTTCCATCATTTTGGCTATATGTATCAATTTCATTATATATATGAAATACATGTGTTGCTTGATTTGCTTACGTTGTAAGTTATAACATGTGTCAACATGCTTGTATTATTCATATTCATTTCTGTTACCCTCATATGCTTACTGATGTTGATATACAAATGCTTGGGGCTATGACCTAGTCCAGGCAGTCGGTAATGGATTCAATTCGTGGTTGACTTTTATTTACCATGAAGGACGCGTCGATAAACGTGAGTCGTGTTTTGAGTTTGCGGTAGTGGTTAGGCCACACGAAGTGTTTTATGCACTTCATGTCGCTCAGCTTGAGATGCGCTCGTACTAGTCGAGTCCATCAACTAACCCGACTGGCTACTGTATGTTCACCCTGTATGAGTCATAACTGCTTGAACCTAGGGTACTGAACTTACCATTGGAAACCCTGTTAACCATGGTACCTTAATCCATAAAGACTCATGAGCCGGGCATAGTGGTATGGGACACCGTGGTCGAGCTTTCAGCCTACGCTGGGGCCACAAACCTCCCCGTAGTGACCAGTGAGTACATTTGACTCGTGAGCCGATTGTGGTGGTATGAGACACTACATTCGAGCTGTCGGCCTACTCTGATTGGTGACGAGCCCTTTGTAGTGACCTTGAGCGTATTCTGAGTCTACAGGAGGCGATGACCCTTCCGTAGCAACGAGAGTACATTAGGCCTGTATTGATAAGGTGATGGGAGAGCGGTGCAATGAGTGAGAGCAACAACCCTGACAGCCCTTGCAGTGACCTTTAAATATAACATCGTATGAGATTACTAGGATTGACGACCCTAGACAGGATTTATGTTGGGATTGATATAAGGAAGGTACCTTAGTTTTCCAATACTGCTGTATGAACGGACTAATAACAACTTGGTAATCATTATCCACATCGCACTGCATGTGCCTAGAAGATGTAGATCACTACGGGAAGAAAGCATGCCGCGGACGCAGATTGTGCCACATGAGGGAGTATGTCAGTGAGGGCACCCATCATGTTATTTCATGCTTGCATTAACAACAGTACCTAGGGATAGTTGATTGTTTGCCTTACTATTAGCATGTGATTGATTTGATAACATTTTAATCTTTGCACTATTATTCCACTGAGTTGATCACTCACTCCCACGTTACGGGACGGTGTTTACAACAGCACCAGACCCTGTCTTAGATGCAGGTGATGAGGCGATTCAGGATGCTGAGCCGGATTACTACGAGGATCAGGATGAGTTCTCGTATATGTAGTTCTCCGACGGCTTTGCGTAGGTGGCCTGGATCGGCGGGACATGATAGTTGGACTATCACCTGACATTTATTTCTTGCTTTATGACATGTATATGAGACTCAGTGATGTATTCATACTTTGGACACAGTTTGAGATTATTTTATTTTTGTACAGTGATATATATATTTTTCAGTCTTCCGCTTGCGTTTTATCACTGGATCTGGAGTATGAATTGCAGTTTTGGTATAATATTACTCATGTGAATGCTTTAACTCAGACAACATTGAATTATAATCATATTTGTTGCATAAGTGATGGTCTCGAACTCAGGAGTCAGGTTTCTACACGACCCCCGATTTTCAGGGTGTTACAAGTTGGTATCAGAGCATGATTTGGATTAAACCGGACCTGGGTTATGGTAACACAATGCACATTGACGCACTATGACTTAGGAAGGGGAAAATGAAAATTTAGAAACCACATTAGAATCCTAAGTTTCGCCGACAGGTGAGACTATACGGTGATTGAGTCCATAACATATCTTCGGTCGTGTGAAGCGACCTAAATCGCTTCTAGGTCGTTAATCGACAGGTTTGAGACGTTCCCTGAAAAATTCTAAACCCGAAAATGCATGTCCTTGGGTTGAGGGTCATCCACAACCCTTACACTCAATCTCAAGGCTTAAAACTCCTTTTCATCCAATTCCTTCAGAATCTTTCCTTTCACCACCTCATTCTTTAACTTTTTCTAAGTCCTTTATTATTATACATAAATCTTAATGTGTGAAGGATAGTAAATCATACTTAAACAAAAATTTTACTATAAATAGTAAATACATGTAAGAATTGAACTTTTTACCATTCTAGTTATGGAATCTCTTGTAATAAATGGGTTAGTTGGATGGATTAGCCTCTCCTATCCCAAAATCATATGCTATATGATGCATAAATTCATTCTGATTTACAAACTATCCCCGAAACGCCCCAAACAGAGTCATGGGCCTATCCAGGCTAAAATATAATGAACCAGAGTGGGACCCACATATATTTGGGACCTCCAGGGCAGGGGGAACCCAACCCATGTGGCCGAAATCACCGGATTACAATTTCACTGGCGAGGGCTTGCCGTACGGTGGGCCTCACTCGGGCTCAACTTCGGGCCGACGCCCTTAGATGGGTAGGGCACCCCTCCCATATGTGGGCCAACCCTTAAATCATCCCCAAAACCTCACTTCCTTCATAAAAATGTCCTCCAAGCTCTCCCTTTTCAGTTTTCTTGCTGCGTCTCTCTCAAATCCTGGTGTCAAACCTCTCCCATCCCATTTTCTCCCTCAACCGACGCTAACAAATCCATTTATTGCTGTTCACAGTCCCTTTCCTCTCCATTTTCATCCGTGGAAGCTCTTCCAACCTCCATTGAAGGTTGAAAATCGTATGGACCTCCATTCCATCTTATCTTGCTCTTTTCTCTTTAAAAATTCAGCCTTTGGGAACTTGATTCACCCCTCAACAAGGCCTAGATTCATTTCAGCCCATTAGAGCAGCCATTTCTCCCCATTTTCCCATTTTTTCATTTTCCATGGCTTTTGTAGAGGCTATTTTAGCCTTTTTCTCTCTTTCCACCATCCTCTCTCTCATGGGAAAGAGAAAGACCGCCGTAGATGAAGCTGGGCCTAGTCTCCCTTCATGATCGAGGAAGCCGAAAGGTGGCGCCACTATCTCAAGCGCTGCCGCTAGTCCAAGTGTTGGCAGAGAGCTACATACGAAGCAGGATTTGGATCCCCGTGCTCACTTAGGGCGAGCACTGTTGGCAGACTTGGTTCAAGGTGCTTATGTTGACCGCAAGGTTCTGTTTGAGGCGCATGTGGATGAGCGGCTCTTTGGTGAATTTCTATTATTTGAACGCATTGAAGCTGCCAATTGGGGTCCGTGCTGTGAAGCCCAGTCTCATGCGAATGTGATCACTGTTTGTGCCTTCTATGCTCATATTCGGGCTCCTACGTTGGAGCCATTGCAGCTCAGGATTCCCTTTGATAGAGACCAGGAAGCCACGATCGATGTTCGGTTGATAGCTCGACTTCTGAAGGTGCCTCTTGGCGAGGTACATCCAAGCGCTAAGAATCTGTAAGACCCGTATCTTAGTCCGTACCGTTCCGTAGACTTCCGCGGTCTTACCGGTCGAATTTCAGTAACCTTCGACCCTTAATCGATATTTGCGCGTGACCCTGATTCGTACACCGTCCATCCGAAGTCGGCTCGACCCAAGATCTTTACCAGTGCGATCGCGCCGTCGCTGCGGTTTCAATGCCGCGTCTCGTGCACCGAGGGGGCACCTAGTCCAGGAGATGTGGGCCCGCGTTCAGTTTGAAGAAAATGCCGCGTGTTACAAATCTAAAAAAAATCCATCACATCAATCACCTCACTTGTCAAAAGTACACCCATCACTCAACCCATTACTCTCCCCATTCCCAAGTACAAAAGTACTCCCAAAAGTCAACAATTACCATACCTCTTATGTCACACCACTCCTCCCTCTCTCCCATCATCTCTCTCTCATCTCTCTCTCCCATTCTCCCAAGCAAGAGAGAATCGTCCATGGCTTCCCAAGGGAGAGGAGAGAAGTTTGTGTGGCCCACTTCCTATCTCTCATCCCCACCCTCCAAAACAAATCTCAACCGTTGAAGTCTGTCCCTTGAAGCTCTTGAACGCGTTGGTGGAAGAAGGAAGACGAAGATCATAAGGTGGGTGCTCTTTAGGTAAATCTTTTCATTTTCTTGCATAGGAGCGTGAGACCCACCAATCAATGGTGAGGATCCCATCTTGGTCCCTAAAAGTGGCCAATGGCCCACCTTGATCACATGTATGTAATGTAATGCAAGAGGGGCCCATAGTGGCAGGGCCCCTCCCACAACCATCTTCTCTCTCCCTCCCCTCTTTTTCCCTGATGATGTGGCCCACCCTGATGCAAGTGTTTCATCCACACATCCAGTACTAACGGTGGGACGCTGCATACCATCCAGCAGCTCATTGCTACTTGTTTTGGGCAGACCCTGTTTTAAGGGAAACCACAAGTACCACCTTAATTTTTAATGGGATGACCCATTGACGTGGACCCCACATGTGGTATGTACAGCATCCATATCGTCCGTCCAGTGGGACTGGTCCACCTTGCGGCCCATTGTCCAGGACCAGCGGACCCACTGTGATATACATGATCCTGATCGTCCAGGTACTGGACATCCAGCACCAGTCGCTGCTGGACTGTTTGAAGAGAAACCACATATATCAGCTTTATTATGATTTTTATTATTATTTTTTTTAAAGCTGGTGGGTTCCACACGTGTGGACCCACCTCATGTATATCTGCTATATCTGGGTTGTCCATCTGGTGTGGGTCCCATGCAACTCAAGCTGCTGTATTTAATGTCAGGAGCTATGTGGGTCTGATCATATGTGTTATATACAGCCGTCCATACATGGGGTGGGACCCACCTTGGTGGATGCTTTGCATCCACACGTGTGGAGCCTACCTTGATGTATGGCCTTATCCAGCGCCATCCAGCAGCTACTGGACGATGGGACTTCACCCTGATGTATGTAATGTAGATCCACACCATTTAGCGGGTCTATGGACCCCATCATGATGCATGTGCCTTCTATCCACACCGTCCAGTGTTCCGGACGGTGGGGACTACTGAGATGTATGCGTACTAAGCCACACCATCTACCATTGGATGGTGGGACCCATGAGGTGTGAGTTATCCAGGCCGTCCGTCACCAGACATCCAGGCCTGGATGTTTAAAATAGTAACAATGTTAATATTTTATAATATATATTTTAAAATAATAATAATGATAATATATATAGTGGGTGGGCCACACCCACGTGGACCCACACAATATGTGTATTGTACCCTGACCGTCCAGCAAAGGACGGTGGGGCCACTTGATGTTTATATTGTATCCTCACCGTCCAGCCCTTGGACGGTGGGAAGGTGCTAACGTACATGAGGTATGGTTGCATCTGAACTCTCATGCCACGTGTGTGGGGACCACACCATGATATATGCACTTTATTTTGGCCATCCACCATTTTTGTTCATCTTGGCCATGGGAATGTTTCATCCACACCATCCACATGTGTGGGATATGGATGCACGGTGCTGTGGACCACCATGATACATGTATTATATTCACATCGTCCAGGGACCTGCCCTGGCAGGTGTGTTGCATCCGTGCTACCCACCGTCCAGCAAAGGACGGTGGGACCACTTGATATTCTAGCTGCAATAACGGCTGGGTCTCCTAGTTGGTGGGCCGCCCACGTGGCTCCACCTTAAGGTATGTGTTTCATCACACCGTCCATCAACTGGATGGTGGTGCCCACCGTGACGTATGTCTTGTCCACGCTGTCCAGCAGCGGTATGAGCCCACCATGATGTAGATTTTGATCCACACCATTCACCGTCCATTAGGGACAGTGGGATCCACCATGATTTATGTATTTTATCCACGCCGTTCATCAGGACCGTGGAAACCTGCCATGCTATATGTGTTTCATTCACACTGTCCATAATGTCTGGATGGTGTTGGGAAATTTATGGATGGTGTTATGGACTCCACCGTGTTATATGCGTTTCATCCCCACCGTCCATAATGCATGGCTGGTGCTGGAAAATGTTTGGAGGTGGTGACTTACATGGGTAATGTTTGGACAGTGCTAAATGACATAGACAATGTTCGAATGGTACTGATTTACCTGTACGATGTTTAGACAATGTTGATCATCATTGGTGGGCCGTGTACCCCATGAGATGATAGTGTACAGGTGTTATACCTACAACTAGTGAAATGATCTTTGGTGTAGTCCAAGCCCACTCGAGGCCCATGCTATGCAGCCCACCGTGACGTGTATTAGGACCATGTGATGCAGCTCGTTAGTATGGCACATTGATGTAGCCCACTTGATGTGCATGAGGCCCATTAGTGCGACCCATTAATTTAGCCCACTCGATGTGTATAAGGCCCATGGGTTGTGACCCATTGTGATGTACTTGAAGCCCATAGGTAAGGCCTTTGAGGCCCATATGTTAAAGCCCATATGATGTATTCAAGGCCCATGTGACGTGTCCGATGTGATGTATGTTGGCCCATATGATGAGACCTATCGACGTAAATGAGACCCATCATGATTGTACGTGAGGTCATAGGTCAACTATATGTTTGGCCCTATGTAGGCCACTCCTTGGGAGCAATGTTAGTTAGATGTCCACAATGATGAGCAATGATGGTTAGATGTTCTCATTGTGACCTTCCCTTAAGCCTTGTTAGGCTCATTCTTATCGATTTCATGACAATCGATTCCAATTATCACGACCAATTGTCGATTTCGATTGACGTGATCGATTTGTCGATTCTGATTATCGATCGATTCTGATTGTTGTGACCGATTGACCGATTATCGATCGAGGCCGATTACCGTGGCCGATTGCCGATTCTGATGGCCGTGGCCGATTGCCGATTCTGATGGTCGTGGCCGATTGACTGATTATCGATCGAGGCCGACTACCGTGGCCGATTGCCGATTCTAATGGCTGTGGTCGATTGCCGATTCTGATGGTCGTGGCTGATTGCCGATTCTGATGGTCATGGCCGATTGACCAATTATCGATCAAGGCCGACTACCGTGGCCGATTGCCGATTCTGATGGTCGTGGCAGATTGCCGATTCTGATTGTCGTGGCCGAATGATCGATTATCGATCGAGGCCGATTACCGTGGCCGATTGCCGATTCTGATGGTCGTGGCCGATTGACCGATTATCGATCGAGGCCGATTACCGTAGCCGATTGCCGATTCTGATGGTCGTGGCCAATTGACCGATTATCGATCGAGGCCAATTACCGTGGCCGATTGCCGATTCTGATGGTCGTGGCCGATTGCCGATTCTGATTGTCGTGGCCGATTGTCAATATCGATTGTCGAGGCCCGATGTGATGTATATGCAGCCCGTATTTGAGGCCGTTGTGATGTGTATGCAACCCGTGTTTGAGGCCTATTATGATATATTTGAGGCCCATGAGATATGGCCGATTCAGATTGTATATGGTCCATTAATGCGGCTCATTAGATGTATATGAGGACCATTGGTATGCCCATGTGATGCGGTCCACTTGATGTATAAGAGGCCCATAGGATGAGGCCCATTGAGATGTATTTCTGGCCCATATAATGCGGCCCATAGCGATGTGTATTAGGCTCATGTGATGCAGCCCACTTGATGTACGTGGCCCTCTTGCGAGGCCATGAGTCCATTATATGTTTGGCCCTATGTGGGTCATTCCTTGGGGGCAATATTGGTTAAATGCCCACATTGTAGAGGTCGATTGTTGATGTCAGTTATTGATACTAATTATAAGTATGTGACTGCATAGCATCATGATACATGCCCATACGCATCATTTGCATGTCTGTTATGAGATATGATTGACCATTACATATGTCATAGTGCGGGTTGTTATGAGACTTCCTGATAGGCGGAGATTGTCTCATATGAGCGCACGGTTTGTGCAGGATTGATGCATGACTGGATTGTATGACTCATGCATCTTGTATTGTGTGCTGTGATTACTATATGCCCTAGCGATATCATAGTTGTAGCCTCCACAGGTATTTCGTGGATGGCCAGATGGGACACCGAAAAATCTGTTCTACATGGGGTGCTATAGATATCCCTGGGTGAAAGTCCCTAAACCCTCTTGGTTCCAGAGGTTACTCCAACATCTAGACTGAGTGGGTAGATGAGCGTCGAGTGCCGATTACCAGATGGCTGCGCTCTCCACTGTGTCGTGGTCGGTTAGTAGGGGGTGTGGCCTTACCTGCCCGAGAGGAGGGGGCAAAGCTAGGATGAGTTTGACCAGCTCGAGGAATGGGTCCGCTATCGACGAGCCGGGCCCGATATTGGTAGGCGGATAGTGAGGTCTCTTCCACTCGCTTTGTTGCGCGATGGGGCGGCAATCTAGTTTGGAGTGTAATAAACCCTGGTGATTTCCCAGAGAGGAACCGTACTGATATGTGGACTTATTGAGTAGGAGATGCATGCTCATTTATTCATCCATTCACTATCCACTCGGGCTGGTAGTGCGTAACTAATTGTTGTGTACCTTCGTTATGGCATGAATTTCAGTTAGGCGCACGACTAACCTAAGATTAAGAGTTTACCACGTTGAGTCTGACTATCCAAATTTAGGTATGAGACTGGTTTGGATAGAAGTCCCTTGTGGTTGTAACGCCCTGGAAAAATCTGTACTTGGACTCGAGTACCAACTCGACCAGAAATCGCGTAGGATTAATTCCTTTGGAAAATAAGAGTAAGTTAGCTAACGCAACGCTAGAGTAGCTGGGAAATAGTCCCTGATCGCTTTAAATACGTTCTACAAGACCCAAATCGAGTAGAACCAATGACTCTATAATACTCTAAAACCTCAGATCAGACTCTAAGCCGGTTTGTTCTCTGGACCACTTTGAAACTTTGTATTGGATCTAGACCGCGCGTCGAAAGTCCGATACCTACTATCTTAGACCATTAGAACCGCCTAGCTGGACTTGACAATCATTTCAAAAATCAAGTCCAACCGACATTCGCAGGCTATTTCATTGAGCCTGGACTGAAGAGAGTAAGAATAGGGACAGATTTGGAATTTGAAATTCAAATCTGGCACACGACTTGACGCGTCAGTATTAAGCGTTCTGACCGTCAGAATTCAGCCAAATTACACCCTCGGATCAGGAAAAATTTCTATTTCATATCATGAGATTTGCAGACCTGATCTACGTGCGGTGACCGCTGAACTGAAACTGGACCGCCATGTGCGATCTACTAACACTGATGGTCTGAAAACAGAATGAGAGCAACATCCGATGAGCATGAACTTAAGTCCGATCGCGTTCGGCCAGGGGACCACCAGAAATGTCCTTTTGGACCGAAACAGCCCCGAATTGGATATACATTAAGTAAACTTTGTTCCCGAGCCTATTCCGGGCATTTTTGTGCTTATAAAAGAGGTTGAAACCCTCACTCCTCTCTCCCATCCGAATTTGAGAAAAACATAGATTGGGAGAGAGAAAAGGTGAGAGCTTGTGAGAGAGAGTAGGAGAGGATTTTCCTGCCGTTGCCCCACCTGTTGCACGTGCTTTAGCAACACGCTCCAATCACTTAGCCAGTGATTTCTCCGCATTTTCAGGTAAGAAAATACCCTAGAAGTTGCTGATTTGAGGTTTACTAGGATTCATAGCATGTTAGCTGATAGAACTTGTGTATTAAGTTCTCTATTCGCCGTAGATGAAGCGTATACGCTCCGTTCGAATCACTTCATCTATAAGGAAAAAGGTGTGAATTTTAGACGCTTTGATTGACTGTTTCCAACACTTTCAATGTCGTTTAATAGTAGATTATCAATGGCATCGCCATTTGACATGTACAACATGCTGTCCGTTTCCTGTTTCGTAAACCGACGAAGAATATGAGATTTAGGGCATTTTAGTCATTTGTAGGAAATACTGTTTTCATCCATAATTTTCTGATGTGATTGACATGGCTTATTGTAGCATTAGAATGTTAGGAATACGTGCATAATTAGTTTGGTGAAGAGATTCGCCTAAATGCGCACTTCGGGTCGACATACTATATGTAGACTTAAGTGTGTAGTGTAAGTGTTTGTATAAATTCTTGTATTAGTATGTATTGAATTAAATGGTGTTATGGATTAGTGTGAGATTGATTTCTCAATTAATATGCTGATGTAAATGATTTCCTACATGTTAGCTTTATGCATGATTTCATTATATGTATGAAATGTAGGTGCTTGATGATTCACTTAAGTTGTATGTTATAACATGTGTTAACATGTTCACATGGTTGTATTTCATTTTCAATACTCTCATATGATTTGTTGATGTGATTCCATAATTGTTTGAGACTATACTTAGTCCAGGCAGTCGGTAACCGAGCGAATTCGTGGTTGGCTTATCTTGGCCACGAACGACACGTCGATGAACGCAAGCCGTGTTTTGGAGTTGGCAGCAGTGGTTAGGCCACACGAAGTGTTTTACGCACTTCATGTCGTTCGACTTGAGATGCGATCGTGCTAGTCGAGCCCGTCAAGTAACCCGACTGGCCATTGTATGTTCACCCTGCATGAGTCATAACTGCTTGAACCTAGGGTACTGAACTTACCATTGTAAACCCTGTTAACCATGGTACCTTGATCCACGAAGACTCATGAGCTGGGCATGATGGTATGGGACACCGTGGTCGAACTGTCGGCCTACGCTGGGGCCACAAACCTCCCCATAGTGACCAGTGAGCACCTATGTCTCGTGAGCAGATTATGGTGCTATGGGACACTATATTCTTGCTGTCGGCCTACACTGATCAGGCGACGAGTCCTTTGTAGTGAGCGCGAGCATATTCTGAATCTACGGGAGGCGACGACCCTTCCGTAGCAGTGAGAGTATAGTAGGCCTGTATTGATAAGGTGATGAGGGAGCGGTGCAACGAGTGCGAGCAACAGCCCTGTTAGCCCTTGCAGCGACCTACAAAAATATACATCGTATGAGATTAATAGGAGTGACGACCCTAGACAGGATCTGTGTTGGGATTGATATAAGGGAAGTACCTTAGTTTCCCAATCCCGCTGTTTGAATGGACTAATAACAACTTGGCAATCATATCACCATTACATTACATGTGCATGGAAGATGTGGAGCACTGAGCGGGATGCACACATGCCACGGGCATTAGATGGAGCCGTATGAGGGAGAACGTCGGTGAGGGCATCCATCATGTCATGTCATATTGCATTAACAATAGTATTAGGATTGTTTGATTTACTGCTTTACTATTATCGCATGATTGATTTGTGAACATGCTAATCTTTGCTCTATGATTCCACTGAGTTGATCACTCACTCTCACGTTACGGGATGGTGTTTGCAACACCCACCAGACCCTGTCTTAGATGCAGGTGATGCAGAGATCCAGGAGGTAGAGCCGGACTATGATGAGGACCAGGACGAGTTCTCATACATGCAGTACCATGACAGCTTTGCTTAGGTGACCTGGGTTGACGGGACTCCTCAGTGAGACTATTTTGAACATTTAATTTTATTTCTTTACATGTATATGAGACTCAGAGATGTATTCATACTTTAGTGACAGTTGAGATCTACTTTGTTTTTCCATACAGTGATATATATATTCTTTAGTATTCCGCTTACTTTTATCACTGGATCTGGAATATGAATTGCAGTTTTGGTATACTTTTACTCATGTGAATGCTTTAACTCAGACAACATTGAATCATAATCATTTTTGTTACATAAGTGACGGTCTGAAACTCGGGAGTTGAGTTTATACACGACCCCCGATTTTTAGGGTGTTACAAGTTGGTATCAGAGCATGAATAAGATTATACCGGGCCTGGGTTATGGTCATGCGATGTACGCTGTCGCTTCCTTTGACTTAGGTGGGTACGAGAAGGGTCTAGAAACACTTCTAGGATCACAGATTCGCCAATAGGCGAAGTCTATTCATATCGATCGCGCGATAGAGTCCATAACGCATCTAGGGTCGCGTGAAGCGACCTAAGTAGCTCCTAGGTTGTAGGTAAGTGGGTTGAGATGTTCTTCGAATGATTCTAAACCCATAAATGTGAATCCTTGGGCTGTGGGACAACCACAACCCCTGTATTCAATCGTCAGGGCTTAAAAACCCCATTTTATCGAAATTCTTCAAAATTCTTCCTCTCACCACTCCATTCTTCAATTTCTTCTCATTATTTTCATATTAAGCATTGATCCTAATGTGAAAATGACATAAAATCATACTTCGACAAAATTTTATAGTGAATAGTAAAATTTTATGAAAACTGGCCATTAGGCCATTCTAAGTTTGCTTTCTTTAGCAACTAATGGGCTAGATGGATGTATTAGCTCCTTCTACCTCAAAATAATATGCTGCATGATAGGAAATTGTATTTGGGATTGCAGATTGGCCCTGAAAAGCCCCGAATGTATGTTTCGGCCTCTATAGGGCAATATACAATGAACCAAGGTGGGGCCCATAGTTTTTTGGAGTCCTTGGATCATGGGGGACCAGACCTATGTGGTCCCACTGACCGACCAGAGAGATGGTCGGCGATGCCATCGCCGATCCGGCGATGCATCGCCGGCCGATGGGGTCCACTGGCGGTGAAAGTTGGCACGTGTGGTCGTTTGGGGTAGTACACCCCCTCTATGTAGTGTTCGTCCATAGAAAATCCCAAAAGGGGTACTTCCTTCACAAAAGTCCCCTTCTCTAGCCCCATTTTCATTTTCTTGCTGCCCTAACCCAAAACCGTGATTTTAAATTACTCCCAAACCCATTCTCTATTGAAAACGACCACACTCCATCATTCTATTGCTGTTTGAAGCCCTCCATCTTACAAATATCGGCGTTTGAAGCTCTTATAACCCCCAAATCGAGCTGAAATCGTGAGGTGCTCCATTTTCCTTTTTCATTCTCTGTTCTCCTTGAAAATACATCTTAAAGGAGCTTGAAGCATCCCTCTACAACGCCTAGATCTCCATTTTTTAGTTTGGGCAGCCATTTCTTAGCATTTCTCCCATTTTTTATGGCTTTTGTTGAAGCCATTTTGGGTCTTTTGTCACTCTCCACCATCCTCTCTTTGATGGGTAAGAGAAAGACCGCAGCGGATGAGGCTGGGCCTAGTCACCCTGCACAATCAAGAAGACCGAGGGGTGGCGCCGCAAGCTCAAGCGCCGCCGCAAGTCCAAGCACAGCCCGAGTGTTCATACAAAGAGGGATTTGGATCCCCATACTCAACTTGGACGAGTGATTTTAGCAGAGATGCCTCACGGCCAATACACTGACCGTAAGGTATTGTTTGAGGCGGATGTGGAAGGATGACTATTTGATGAATTTCTGTTGTTCGAGCGCATTAAAGCTGCGCATTGGGGTCCGATCTTTGAAGCTCGTGCTCGTACTAATGTGAGCACCGTTCGTGCCTTCTACGCTCGTATCCAGAATCCCACACTGGAGCCATTGCAGTTCAAAATTCTTTTTGGTAGAGACCAGATGGCTACGATCGATGTTCGGTTGATTGCGCGACTTCTGAACATGCCTCTTGGTGATGTTCATCCTAGTGCCAAGAATTTGAGGAGTAGGCGTGAATGAGATCGCCGTACCAGGTTTCTATGTGGTAAACTGGTTCCATGGCAGCCTAATAATAGCCTTAAGGCGTCTCACATGTCTGATGATTTGCGCCTGCTGCACCACATTTCCACGTTCAATGTGTATCCCAGGTCGACAAATCGCATTGAGTGTATGCGCCTTATGGTTGATTTCTTGTATTTGGTGGCCCAGGGAGAGAATGTGTGTATGGCCACTTTCATCTTGTGACAGATTATCCTCATAGCAAAGTCGAGGAGAACGTCTGAGTCACTTCCTTTTGGCCGGCTCATATGCAAGATCGCACTTGAGTGTGCTTACAGACTTGGGCCAGAGTTGCCTGTGCCGATTCACTTCATCGATGAGGCTACCATGAACCAAATGAAGATAGGGCCTCGGCAGCATGAGGCTTAGCTTGATGATGACAATGAGGGTGAGTATGATAGCGTAGAGGATGCTAGTAAAGAAGAAGCTAGGGCAAAAATAGAGGAAGAAGTCCAGGAAGAAGAAGAGGAGGCTCAGGATAGTGATGAGAGCCCTCCTCTTACGACTCGGGCTACTAGGGATGCTCATATAGTTCGGCTTGAGGAGATTCAGGTTGCTTTGCGACAGGAAGTCCAAGAACTCTGGGTTGAGGTGAAGCAGGATCTTGAGGATACTAAGGCTGTCATAAAATAAAAATTCGACAAGGTGACTCGTACTTTGAAGGCCATCCTGTGTTGTCTGCAGGATAAGGGTGCTCCTCCATCGCTAGGCTCAGATTAGCGATTAGGTTTTAGATGTTGTTGGTTGTAGTTGGTTTGTTTCCTGCTTTCTTTGTGTAAGCCTAAGAAGGCTAGTGGTTTGCTTATGTTGCAATTATAGCTTCGGCTAACTTAGTTCCCATGTGTTTCTTGTCATGATGCATGTAAGGATATATCTCTTGTATTGTGACGATTTTGATTTAATGGAATGCATGGAATTCTGTGGTTTGTTATGTGAATGATTGCGGTGTGTTTGTGCTAATGCTGAAACTGACAAGGTTGCGCCCTATTTTGAATATAGGGAATGCCGCCTAAGACTACTCGGAGCACGACACAACTTACACTAGGAGAGCCTATGAATCGGGTTCCTCTCCAGAGTGATGTTCATACGGACCCTGCTGTGGGCCCGATTCCTGAGACTGCACATGAGTCTTAGCCTTCTACAGGTCCTAAAGTTGGACCGCCGCCTTTCACACCGCCTGTCAGAGAGCAGTATCGTGCGTCTTCCTCAACGCAGTATGTGCCGCAACATGCTCCACCTCCTGATAGGTTTGAGCAGTTGATGGCCATGATGCATCAGCAGCACCAGCATCTCTTGACTACGATAGCAAGGGCCATAGGCCAGGGTGGGAGTGCGACTCCACCTGCACCACCTGTGCATCCAGCTGAGGATGCTGGTACTTTGAATCAGGATAAGGGTGAAAGGGCCTAACTATATGCCCTAGTGGGGGGGTGAATAGGGCAATGCCAAATAAAACTAATAACAGCGGAATAATAAAAGATTTAAAACACAATGCTGAATATAAAATAATCACAATAGCCTAAAATAAAGAGATTGATACTTTATCAGTTCTAAGGACAACCTTACACCAAAAACCAGAGGTTTAAGGTAGGACAACCTTATTTTTAGAACGTCCTTAGTATCACAAACCAAAGAGGAATAATAAGTAATGAAATCAAAATAACTTGCGAAAAATAAATCCTAAGTTATTACAACATTCATCCACACTAGCTTGAAGTGATTACAACATTCATCCACAAACACAAACCACAAAACTGAATGAATAAAGGAATGAAAGAATGAAGCACATCCACAACATAATGATATATAGTGGTTCGCCTGTGTGTACACCAACTGTTATCCAACAGCCACACAGATTGCTACTCCACTCCTAATATCCTCACACAGGGGATATTAGCATGCACTATCAAAATAGGTTTCACAGGTTCACCTAAAACCTTCACAATTGTGTCTTTGATCTCGGGCTTACACAATTCAAAAACCCCACAATCTGAGTTTTTTGGCTCTCATTAGATAACCACTACAATGAGATTTTTCTGGCGAATCTCAAACAAAAACTAGAGAAAGTGAATTACAAAACATGTAAAATACCTGAATCACCTTTTGAAGAAGCCCGATAGAACCAATCAGAGTAGAAGTTCGATTCGACGTTCAAAATCCAATACTCACTTTAAGAATGGTTCTAAGTCTAATTGATTTTAAATCAAACGGGATAGATCTATTTGATTTTGAATCCAAGAAGAAGGAATATCAGAAATTTCCCTTTTCTAATAAGATTGGAATGTAGATTAAAATTAAATAAAATAAGCTAGCAAAAGGAATATTAAATAAGCACAATGTAGCTTAAAATAAACACAAACTTATCTAAGAGAATAGCATAAAAAATGCTTGAATAGAATTGAATTGAAGTGCTAAAACTCTGAAGTTCATGCTCTATTTATAGACTGAAAAATCCCGTCTACGACTAGTCTTAGGATCCTAGGACTGTTCGTAGCATCAAAGATTTTCGAAAGATTTTCGCGGGATAAGATTTTCAGTTCCATGACCGGTCCAGGGTGGTCTACGACCGGTCGTGGGTCACCTACGACTGGTCGTGGATCACCTACGACCGGTCGTAGGACCCTAAAAACGGTTGCTGGAGTTTGAGTCGTAGGGTTACGACCGGTCAAAGGATGAGTCGTAGAACTCACAAGACTGGTCGTATGATGTCCAGGACTGGTCGTAGGACAGCTAGAAAGATCCGAAAATCTTCAACTACCTAGGACTTGTCCTGAAAAACTTAAGACTGGTCGTAGCAAAGCTAGGACTGGTCTTGAAGTCTCTAGGACTAGTATTAGAACACTCCAAACAAGCATATTAGAATATATGAGTAATGTATTCGGAATGACCTACAGTAAAGCACATCCTAAGGTCAATCTAAGGTCAAACAAACCTTAAAAGTGAGATGGACATTGAAAGTCTGTTCTCTCATATGACCCTTAAGAGAAGCTTGTGAATATACAAAACTTGTAGTAGGCCTTCATGAGCTTGATCTTGACTTGACAAAGTCTTCTAGTAAACTTGAACTTGATCAAATCTTGAACATGCAACCTTGAAAACTTCTATTCTTGATTTCTTCATCCAAGACTTGAAAACTTTCTTCATTTAAGATCTTGTCTTGAAATGCGATGTCTTGATATATCTTGATTGCAATGACTAGTCTTCAAACATAAAACACAAGATATACAAGACATAGATATAGGTTTTGGCACCACAAAATTTGACAACTAAAGGGATATGAAATCATAGAACTTACAATCTCCCCCTTTGTCAAATTTGTGACAAAACACATAACATTAAAGAAAATAAGGAATGATAAGTCATGAAATCACAAAATACTCTACTCCCCCTAAGTAATACGAGTATTGCTCATATAATCAGTACACAACATGAAAACCTCAAGACTTCAATCCACATATCCAACAATCCACATATCCTTCTCAAACAAAACAAACAAATTACTCCCCCTATCCGTATTACTCTCCTTTTAGCATTAGCTTTACTACTCCCCCTTTTTGTCACAAAATGACAAGGGAAAGGCACAATAGGAAGGAGAACATAGAAAGTAAAAAAAAATGAGAAAGAGATATGAAAGGACATTATATAAATCTTAAGCATCAAGTCATAATCCATTATCCAAAAGACAATGTTATGAAACCATAATTCATAATACATACCCAAAATAAAAGAAAATGACATACTATCCAGAAGATAATTCACTTAATCTGATCTAGAGGAGGGACCAGGGATAGTTGGATCAATCTGGTGTAAGCCCTTATTTATGCGATGAAGATATTTTTGCATGTACTTGAATCTCGTATCATGGGCTATATTCATATTATCAACTTTTTCCTCCAATGCACGAAGGCGTGCATCAAAACCAGAAGGATCATAATCTGGATCATTAGGTGAATCAGTTTCTATATCATCGAATATGTCATCCATATTAACATCTTGTTGTGGAAGATCGCCAGCTTCCTCTTCGTTTCTAGCATCACCACCATCACCACCAACACCATTAACACCAGCTTCATCAAATTGGCCAGGAAGCAGATCCAATTTCATCTTATTAAGATTGACATTGTTGAAAATAAGATGATGAATTGGTGCCTCATTAACAGGTTTATCGACAAGCATGTGAGTGGCTAAAACAGTCATAAGATAACCGAATGGAATATCACTATGACCCGGATGGAAATGAAATTGAATAATGGAATGACAAATCAAAGAAGGAAGACAAACCTTGGTCCCAGAAGCAATAGAATGCAACACACGAACCATGAAAGAAGTCAACTCAGTTTTATTACCGGACCGAGGATATACATTGGAAATGAAGAAACGATGTAATATTCTGTAACTGGGTAACAAATACTTTACAGGGAGCGAATTCCCTTTGTGAGTCCATTGTGCATCAATTTTGCATGAATCTCTTGTTAACATGCATTTTTCTGATTCAGAAGGTTTATCGTATAAGGTATGAATTGGTATTCCTTCATCATTAACAGGTATATCCATAATACCTGATATCAAATGACGGTCTACTTCAAATTTTCCTTCTCTAGTATCAATTGAAAATGTTAAATTATGAAGAGAAAAATATGAGATGCATGCTACCATTGATTGAGCAATGGACTGGTATGCAGACCCACCCTAAAGTAAAATGTTAGTTCAGCCTACAGATTCAAGAAGGAAAATGACACCATATGGAGCAATGTGATTTAGATCAGCGGCATGCTCAACGATAATGTTACGGACATGCAAATCCCGTAGATATTGAGTATCATCTTTGGGTGACCGAAGGTGCCGTTTAGTTATCGATACAGATCTGGATGAAGATGGACCACGGGATGTTTTCTTTTTCCCTCTAGCATTCATATTCAAAAATATATACAAAGAGCAAGCAAGATGCACAAAAGAAAGATGGGTTTTCTCTAGATCAACAAATTGAGAGGAAACCCTTGAAAAACTCAACAAGAGATGAAATCAAGCTGTACTATGAACAAATCAAAGCATAGAGATTAGGAATCTTCAAGAAAAATGATGAAATAGGACTTACTTTGAAGAAAAACTAGAAATCATATGGCTGGTCGAGCCACGACTCATCGTAGGTCAGTGTGGAAATGAAGAAGAAGGGGATTTTTTCCAAATTATATCACATTCACGAGATCCACGACCGGTCGAACCACGACTAGCATCGACCAAAAATACATTTTTAATGAAAAATTTTAAAATTTAAACAATTATAATATGAAATATAATACACTATGATACATGCAAGCAAGAATATTCAATGTAAAATGCACATACTAAGATCAAATTTTAATTTATTAAACCTGCTTCTGTCGAGCGGTTTAGTAAATATATCAGCAAGTTGAGTTTCGGTTGGTATATATTCCAATGAAATAACTTTTTCTTCAACCAACTCACGAATGTAATGATACTAATGTTAATATGCTTAGTACGTGAATGCTGGATTGAGTTTTTGGAAATGTTTATAGCACTGGAATTATCACAATGTAAGATCATTGAATCTTGATTAATTCCATAATTGTTAAACATGTGTTTCATCCAAACTAGTTAAGTACATGCATATCCAGCTGCAATATATTCAGCCTCAGTAGTAGAGAGCGATATTGAGCTTTGCTTCTTACTGAACCAAGAAACTAAGCAATTTCCAATGTAAAAATAACCGCCACTGGTTGATTTTCTATCATCAATATTTTCGGCCCGATCAGCATCTGAATACCCGGCTAATTGAACATTAGTATCAAAAGGATACCAAAGTTCCAAATTTATAGAACTTACGACATATCTAATAATTCGTTTAACAGCAATAAGATGTGATTCCTTAGGATTAGACTGATATCTCACACAAATACCAACACTAAATGTGATATCAGGTCTACTAGCAGTAAGATATAACAAACTACCAATCATACTGCGATATAATTTAGGATCTATATCTTTACCTGAAGAGTCTTTTGAGAGTCTTAATGTTGTACTCATAGGAGTATCAAAGTTCTTACCATTCTCAAATCCAAACCTTTTAACCAAGTTTGAAGTATATTTGGTCTGAAAAATGAAAATTCCATCAGGTTGTTGTTTTACTTACAACCCTAGGAAATAGTTAAGTTCGCCAACCATGCTCATTTCGAACCTTGATTTCATTAACTCTGCAAACTCAGTAGACATGTTAGAACAAGTAGATCCATAAATAATATCATCAACATATATTTGAACCATCAAAATATCATTGTTATTCTTTTTAACAAAAAGCGTCTTATCGACACTACCTACTTGAAAGTTATGACTAAGTAAGAATTTAGTCAATTTTTCATACCATGCCCTGGGTGCTTGTTTTAGACCATAGAGAGCCTTTTTGAGATGAAATACATGGTCAGATAACTTAGGGTCTTCAAACCCTGAAGGTTGTTCAACATACATTTCTTCATGTAAATCGCCATTCAAGAAAGCACTCTTTACATCCATCTGATAGATTTTAAATTTTCTAAAACATACGATGGAAATAAAAAGTTTGATTGATTCAAGGCGAGCGACTGGAGCAAAGGTTTCATCGTAATCGATGCCTTCAATTTGAGTGTACCCTTGTACAACCAGTCTAGCCTTGTTTCGTATAATATTTTTGAGTTCATTAGACATATTTTTAAAGATCCACTTTGTTCCAATAATATTTTTGTCTTTAGGTCTAGGAACAAGATAACAGACATCATTACGAACAAATTGATTAAGTTCATCCTGCATAACAACTATCCAATTTTCGTCAGTAAGTGCTTCTTTTACGTTGACTGGTTCTATTTGGGATGTAAAACAAACATAATTACATATGTTCTCAAGTTATTTGCGAGTACGAACTCCAGTGAGAGGATTTTCAAGTATTTGATTGGTTGGATGATCTTTAACAGTCCTTGGTTCAGATTCTTTTTGACTTGATGAGATATCTAGATTGTCAATAATAAGAGCTTCATCATCATCTGAACTTGGGGCTGGTATATTCAAATGATCATTAATGACCACATTGATGGACTCTTGAATCACACCAGTTCTCTTATTTAGAACCCTATAAGCTCGACTGTTCAAAGAATAACCAAGAAAAATTCCTTCGTCACTCTTCGTATCAAACTTACTCAAATTTTCATGATCCCGTAAAATATAACACTTTCTGCCAAAAATTCGAAAGTATTTGACAGTAGGTTTCTTTTCAAACCATAATTTATAAGCAGTCTTATTATCAGATTTACAAGTATAAACCTGATTAATAATATAACATGCGGTATTAACTGCTTCAACCCAAAGATTTCTAGAGAGCTTCATACTATTCAACATAACATTAGCCATATCCTGAAGCACTCTATTTTTCCTTTCAACTATACCATTTTGTTGCCGTGTTTTGGGTGCTGAGAATTCATGTGATATTCCCTAATCACTACAGAATTTCTCAAAACTACTGTTTTCGAATTCAGATCCATGATCACTCCGGATCTTGCTAACATGAGAACTTTTCTCATTTTGGATTCGTTTGATGACCTTTTTTACTTCATCTAGGGTTTCAGTTTTGTCTTTTAAGAATGATACCCAAGTGAATCTGGTATATTCATCTACGATAACTAAGATGTATTTTTTGCCTCCTCAACTCTCTGATCTGGTTGGTCTAATAAGATCCATATGGAGAAGCTCGAGTGGTCTAGATGTGGTATTGGAGTTCACTTTCTTGTGAGAGCTCCTAATCTGTTTGCCCAACTGGCATTCACCACATATTTTTTTTACTTTTTGCAATTTGGGTAGACCTCTAATTAGTTCTCTTTTGCTCAATCTAAATAAGTTCCGATAGTGTACATGTCCAAGGCGTTTATGCCATAATTCAGTCTCATCGGTATGGACCATGTAACATGATTGAGTAGATGAGCTAGCATCACTAACGATGTAGCAGTTTTCAGAAGTTTTGCGACCAGTTAATATAACAGAACCCCTTTTATTAACTATCTCACAACCTTGATTAGAAAACTTTACACTATAGTTGTTATCACATATCTGAGAAATGCTTAATAGGTTGTGTTTTAAACCCTTAACATATAAGACATTCTTAAATAAGGAAAGGTTATAAAGTTGAACCGTACCTTGGCCAATAATCTTGCAATTGCTTCCATCACCAAATGTGACTGACCTGTCAGTCATATCTTTAAGATCGGTGAATAAAGCTTTGTCACCTGTCATATGCCTTGAGCAACCACTATCTAGGTACCACTTTGAATGGCTTGTTGATTTGAAAGCAGTGTGGGCAACCAAGCTGGCAACTTTAGGAGCCCATTTCATAACTGTTTTGAGTTTAGGAGTATAGATGGTCTTTTTCTGTCTATTGTTGTAGGAATGACCTATAGAGTTCGACTTTAATAGCTCCTTGAGAAGATCAATAATTTTTTCAACTAATTGATTTCGGTTTTGAAAATTAAAGTTGACATGACTACTTTTAGGTTTTTGAAAAGTTTTTGAATTTTCAGAAAAACCTTGGAAAGTATTCTTTTCTTTTGAGTTAGAAGACTCTCCTTTTACAAATTTAGGAGCAGTGTTCTTTTGCTTAAGAGATGTATTCTTATCATAACCCAACCCGGATCGATCGCCACATTTTCTTGATCCGGACAATAATTTTTCCAATTTCGGATCACCTTGGGCATATCTCCATGTGTCTTTCAAACTCAGAAGAGAAGCTACCTCATCTTTTAAAAGAATCAGAAATATGAGACTTTTCTAAGACAAGAGACTCATAATCTTCCTTAAGCTTAAAAAATTTTTCTTTTTATAATTTAAGCTTGACAGTAATTTTACAACTCTCTTTATAAAGGGCATTATAAGCATCTTGAAGATCATCTTCATTATCGCAATCACTATTCATATTTTCTTCACTAGATATATCATCATGATCTGAATAGGTGATCTTGGCTAGAGTCATAAGGGCTTTAACACCATCACCCGACTCGGTTTCAGAATCTTCTGATTTAGAAGAGGATTCAGAATCAGATGATTCATCCCAAGTAGCCATCATGCTTTTCCTTTTTGATTTTTCCTTTTTAGGACATTTGTTAGATAAGTGCCCATACTCTTGACAGTTGTAACATTGACTATCTTTCAAGGATTTACGAGTTCTAAGTTTAGATAGTCTCTTATCATTTGATTTTTGAAAATCAACCTTTTTCTTATTTTTAAAAATTTTGTAAAACCTTTTTGCTAAAAGTTCCATATCATCTTCGGTATTTTCTGAATCCGAAGTACTCTCTTGTGAAACATTTTTAGATGATTTGAGAGCAATTGATTTTCCTTTAGGAGCCTTAAAGGATAACTCATAGGTTTGAAGTGAACCAACTAATTCCTCAACCCTCATGGTATCCGTATCACGAAGTTCCTGAATCGCGGTCACTTTAGAATTGATCCGTTCAGGAAGTGAACGTAGTATTTTTGCGCACACTTTACTTTCTGGGATTCTATCACCAAGACCCCACGTAGAGTTCACAATGTCATTCAATCTAATGTAGAAGTCCATAAACATCTCATTCTCATCCATATGAATTTCTTCAAATTTAGTTGTGAGGAGTTGGACTTTAGATTTCTTTGCAATAGATGTACCCTCGTGTGTCATTTCTAATACATCCCATGCTTGTTTTGCATTTTCACAAGAGATGATTCTTTTAAATTCATCTGGTGATAATGCATAAGTAATTGCATTTAGTGCTTTTGCATTAGCACTACTTTCACTTTTCTGAATTGTGGTCCAAAGAGAATAAGCCGTTACTTTCATAGTTTTTGAACCATCGTCATTAGTAAACTTTAGTGATAGGAGGATTCCATTCATTCACTGTGGCCATCCACACACTTTCATCCAAGGATTTAAGGAAGATCCTCATCCTGGCTTTCCAATAAGCATAGTTTGTGCCATTAAAAGGTGGTGGCCTAGTGACTGATAGGCTTTTAAAATTTGACATCTTAATATAGCTTAGATCGTTAGCTCAGGAAATAAATCCCATAAATAAACAATAAGCACGAGCTATTAGGCTCTGATACCACTTGAAAGGGCCTAGTTGTATGCCCTAGAGGGGGGGTGAATAGGGAAATGCCGAATAAAACTAATAACAACGGAATAATAAAAGATTTAAAGCACAATACTGAATATAAAACAATCACAATAGCATAAAATAAAGAGATTGATACTTTATCAGTTCTAAGGACAACCTTACACCAAAAACTAGAGGTTTAAGGTAGGACAACCTTATTTCTAGAACGTCCTTAATATCACAAACCAAAGAGGAATAATAAGTAATGAAATCAAAATAACTTATGAAAAATAAATCCTACGTTATTACAACATTCATCCACACTTGCTTGAAGTGATTACAACATTCATCCACAAACACAAACCACAAAATTGAATGAATAAAGGAATGAAAGAATGAAGCACATCCACAACACAACGATATATAGTGGTTTGCTTGTGTGTACACCAACTGTTATCCAACAGCCACACAGATTGCTACTCCACTCCTAATATCCTCACACAGGGGATATTAGCATGCACTATCAAAATAGGTTTCATAGGTTCACCTAAAACCTTCACAATTGTGTCTTTGATCTCAGGCTTACACAATCCAAAAACCCCACAATCTGAGTTTTCTGGCTCTCCTCAGATAACCACTGCAATGAGATTTTTCTGGCGAATCTCAAACAAAAACTAGAGAAAGTAAATTACAAAACTTGTAAAATACCTGAATCACCTTTTGAAGAAGCCTGGTAGAACCAATCGGAGTAGAAGTTCGATTCGACGTTCAAAGTCCAATACTCACTTTAAGAATGGTTCTAAGTCTAATTGATTTTAAATCAAACGGGCTAGATCTATTTGATTTTGAATCTAAGAAGGAATATCAGAAATTCTTCTTTTCTAATAATATTGGAATGTAGATCAAAATCAAATAAAAATAAGCTAGCAAAAGGAATATTAAATAAGCACAATGTAGCTTAAAATAAACACAAACTTATCTCAGAGAATAGCCTAAAGAATGCTTGAATAGAATTGAATTGAAGTGCTAAAACTCTGAAGTTCATGCTCTATTTATAGACTGAAAAATCCCGTCTACGACTGGTCTTAGGATCCTAGGACTGGTCGTAGCATCAAAGATTTTTGAAAGATTTCTGCAGGATAAGATTTTCAGTTCCACGACCAGTCCTGGGTGGTCTATGACCGGTCGTGGGTCACCTACGACTGGTCGTGGATCACCTACGACCGGTCGTAGGACCCCAAAAACGGTTGCTGGAATTTGAGTTGTAGGGCTACGACCGATCGAAGGATGAGTCGTAGAACTCACGAGACTGGTCGTAGGACAGCTAGAAAGATCCAAAAATCTTCAACTGCCTAGGACTGGTCCTGAAAAACTTAAAACTGATCGTAGCAAAGCTAGGACTGGTCTTGAAGTCCCTAGGACTGGTCTTAGAACACTCCAAACAAGCATATTAAAATATGTGAGTTATGTATCCGGAATGACCTACAGTAAAGCCCATCCTAAGGTCAATCTAAGGTCAAACAAACCTTAAAAGTGAGATGGACATTAAAAGTATGTTCTGTCATATCACCCTTAAGAGAAGCTTGTGAATATACAAAACTTGTAGTAGGCCTTCATGAGCTTGATCTTGACTTGACAAAGTCTTCTAGTAAACTTGAACTTGATCAAATCTTGAACATGCAACCTTGAAAACTTTTATTCTTGATTTCTTCATCCAAGACTTGAAAACTTTCTTCATTTAAGATCTTGTCTTGAAATGCGATGTCTTGATATGTCTTGATTGCAATGACTAGTCTTCAAACATAAAACACAAGATATACAAGACATAGATATAGGTTTTGGCACCATAAAATTTAACAACTAAAGGGATATGAAATCATAGCACTTACAAAGGGCATGGCTCATCCTGCACCCTCTGCTTACCCTACGTGGTATACTGCTGATTCACGGGGCCTACTCGAGCGATTCCAATGCTTGCGGCCTCCTACTTTTACGGATTCTCACAGACCCGAGGAGAACGAGTATTGGCTCGACCGGGTGTCGAAGATACTGAGGATGCTCCATTGCTCGGAGTTTGAGCAGATTAAGTTGGCCACTTTCATGTTTGAGTGAGAGGTCAGTCTATGGTGGGATAGTGTATTACGGACAGTGGCTGCTGACTACGTCTGGACTTGGGGCAACGTTCGAGTTTCGTTTCCACGAGAAATACTATCCCCAGACTTACATGCACGAACGGGAGAATGAGTTTCTACGCCTCAGGCAGGGAGGCATGACAGTCACAGAGTATGAGCATCGGTTCACTGAGTTGGCCAGATATGTCCCGACTATACTTGCTGATGAGCAGATACGCATACGTCAATTTTTTGAGGGCTTGAGATCGGACATTCGGTCGAAGATGTGCTGCGTCAGCATACCTTCCTATGTAGAGTTGATACATATGTCCATGAGGGCAGAGCAGGATGTTGATCAATTGACACGATCTCATGGCCCTATGGTTGCTAGGCCTCGACCGGATATGCAGGACAGGCCATTTGTTGGTAAGAGGTCTCGCATCGACCCTCCTCCTAGGATTACAGCGCCAGTACTTTCGACGAGGTGCCCCGATTTGTCATGTACTTATTGCGGGAGACCGGGTCACACTATGGGGAACTGTTTCACTCGGATGAGAGACAGTAGGTTTTCACCGCCGCTGAGGATCGACCGTCCACGCCCACACGCATTGTCTGCTCCACCTTTACGGTCGGCTCCTGCACATCCTTCCTTCAGACCTCCCGTACCTTCATTCCGGCCGCCTCAACGGCCCATGGTACCGCGACTGAACCATCCACAGCAGGCACGAGTACATGCCTTGACAGCTGAAGCAGCCGAGACAGAGACTACTCAGCCCTTGGCCTTTGAGGTCACCGCCCATATTAGAGGTACTCCTATACTTGTGATGGTGGATACAGGATCCACGATTTCATTGATATCGCATTCCATAGTCAGGTGTCTTGGGCTACCGACTATTCGGATGGATGGGGTGCGAGTTCTTATAGCGCATGGGACTTTTTCTGATGCCACCATGATGTGTGAGGGTTGTTTGGTGGATCTTGGGGGCAGGACGATGGCTATTGATCTTGTCATCGACTCCTCTCTTGTCTATCTCGATGTCATTCTTGGCATGGATTGGCTGACTACAGGGAGGGCCGAGATTGACTGTGAGACCCGTACGGTGACAGTCTACATGCCCGAGGGCATGTCCTTTACATTTTCAGTGCGGTTAAATCTCTCCTTCCGCATACTTAGCTACGTATCCTTATTGCGGGACGTCGATGCCCCGACGCTTGAGTATACACCTGTAGTCCGTGATTTTGGGGATCTGTTCAGGAATCCTGGTTTGTCGCCTCAGCGAGAGATTGATTTTACTATGGATCTGGTGCCTGGTTCCACGCCCGTCTCACTGCCGACGTATCGCATGGCACCGTGTGAGATGGAGGAGTTGAGGAAACAGATTGATGATCTGTTGGAGGTTGGTTTCATTCGACAGAGTGTGTCTCCTTGGGGAGCACCAGTACTGTTTGTGAAGAAGAAGGATGGTTCTATGCAATTGTGTATTGATTTTCACAGGCTGAACCAGATTACGGTGAAGAACCGATATCCCTTGCCCAGGATAGATGACTTGTTTGATCAGTTGAGAGGGGCCCAGTACTTCTCGTAGATTGATCTCCAGTCAGGATATCACCAATTGCACGTCAGGGATGATGACGTGAAGAAGATAACGTTCTGAACCAGCTTTGGCCACTACGAGTTCCTAGTGATGTCGTTCGGTCTTACGAACGCACCGGCTGTGTTCATGGATCTGATGAACAGGGTATTTCGGCCATTCCTCTATCGATTCGTCATCGTGTTCATAGACGACATTTTGGTATACTTCAGGAGTTGAGAGGAGCATGAGGAGTACTTGCAATTTATCCTGGATACACTGAGACAACATTAGTTGTTCGCACAGTAAAAGAAGTGCGACTTCTGGAAGCAGGAAGTGAATTTCCTGGGACATGTGGTGTCCAAGGATGGGATGACAGTTGACCTGTCTAAGGTAGCTGCAGTTCAGGACTAGGAGCAGCCTGGTTCTGTCACTGAGGTGAGGAGTTTCTTAGGTTTGGCAGGCTACTATAGACATTTCATTCGAGATTTCTCAAAGATCGCCAGACCTCTATCTCAGCTGACACGGAAGGATGTGAAGTTCGCCTGGAATGATAAGGTGGAGACAGCTTTTCAGGAGCTGAAGGACAGGTTGTCGTCCTCCCCTGTGCTAGTATTGTCAGAGCAAGGGGTTAGATACACGATATATACTGACGCGTCTAGCGTTGGTTTGGGTTGTGTCCTTATGCAGAAGGACAGGGTAATTCTGTATGCCTCGAGACAATTAAGGAAGCACGAGGAGAATTACCCTACACACGACCTTGAGTTGGAAGCCGTCATATTCACATTGAAGCTCTAGAGACATTACCTCTATGGAGAGGAGTTTGAGCTCTTTTGCGACCACAAGAGCCTCAAGTACATATTCACGCAGCGAGACTTGAATATGAGGCAGAGGCGATGGATGGAGACTTTGAAGGACTTCAAGTTCGAGGTTTCCTACCATCCCGGCAAGGCGAACCTTGTGGCTGACACGTTGATCCGCAAGAAGGTGATAGAGTTTGCGGCTCCGCTGATGGTTGCTGAGTGGGATATGGTTGAGTTTTTATGAGACTTTGAGCAGAAACTCACTATGGAGGAGCCGTATGAGTTTATCTCACATATGCAGGTGCGATCTTTTATTGATGACAGAGTCATCACGGCACAGAGGGATGATGCGCGTCTGACTGAGCTTTGAGAGCAGGCCAGTGATGATGCAGACGCCGAGTGGCGAGTTGGCATGTATGGGGGCTTACGTTACCGTGTCCGCCTATGCGTTCCAGATGTCCCTGACTTGAGACGAGAGATTCTCAAGGCTGCGCACAGTACTAGACTTGCAATGCATCCGAGCAATACCAAGATGTATCGTGACATGAAGAGGACTTATTGGTGGGAGGGTATGAAGACCCACATCGCAGAGTTCGTGTCCCGTTGTCTCACTTGCCAACAGGTGAAGGCAGAGCATCGCCGACCTCCTGGACTCCTTCAGCCTATGCCTATAGCTGAGTGGAAGTGGGATTTCATTTTCATGGATTTCATCTCAGGACTGCCGAAGATGATGAAGGGACATGATTCTATTTGGGTGATCGTCGACCGTCTGACGAAGTAGGCGCACTTCCTACCTATCAGAGTTACGAACTCTGCAGACGAGTTAGCTAGGCTGTATATCAGAGAGCTAGTGCGTCTTCATGGAGTTCCTTTAAAGATCGTGTCGGATAGAGACACGCGCTTTACTTTTATTTTTTGGACTCGCATTCAAGAGGCTATGGGTGTGAAGTTGAAGTTTAGTACGGCCTTCCACCCACAGACAAACAGATGGACAGACAGAGCTCGTGAACCAGATTTTAGAGGACATGTTGCGGGCTTACGTATTGGACTTTAAAGATAGTTGGGATGACTGTCTTACATATGCAGAGTTCGCGTACAACAACAGTTTCCAGGCGAGTATCGGTATGACACCTTATAAGGCCTTGTATGGGTGACCTTGTTGAGCACCGCATTGCTGGGCAGAGGTCGGTGAGCGTAGATTGATTGGCCCGGAGTTAGTGCAGGCGACGTCGGAGAACATTGATATCATTAGACGTCGGCTTCTTACAGCGCAGAGCCGACAGAAGAGTTATGCCTATACAAGACGGCGCTCGCTAGAGTTCGCGGTTGGGGATCACGTGTTTTTGAGAGTTTCTCCTATGAAGGGAGTCCTTCGGTTCGGGAAGAACGGGAAACTAGCACCGCGATTCATTGGTCCGTTTCAGATTCTCGAACGTGTGGGTGCAGTGGCTTATTGTCTGGCTTTGCCTACGCCTCTCGTGAGTGTACACAACGTATTTCATGTTTCTATGCTGAAGAAATACATTCCTGATCCTTCCCATATCATTCGATGGGAGCAGGTGCAGTTAGGTGAGGATGTTACATATGTACTGCGACCGGCACGTATACTAGACAGGAAGGAGCAGGTGCTGCATAGCAAGATCATCCCCCTTGTGAAGGTGTTGTGGACGCATCACTCTAAAGAAGAGGTTACTTGGGAGACGGAAGCCAAGATCAGAAAGAACTACCCACAACTTCTCGAGGAGTACAAAAAGGTACAAATTTCGAGGATGAAATTTATTATTAAGGGGGGTAGATTGTAACGCCTTGAAAAAATCCGTTCAGAGACTCGAGTACTAACTCGATCAGAAATCATGTAGGATTAATTCCTTTAAAAAATAAGCGTAAGTTAACTAACGCTACGTTAGAGTAGTTGTGAAATTGTCCCTGATCACTTTAAATACGTTTTGCAAGACCCAAAACTTGTAGAATTGATGACGCTATAATACCCTGAAACCTTGGATCCAACTCTAAACCCGTTTGCTCTTAGGAACCCTTTGAAACTCCGTATTGGATTTAGACCGCGCGTCGAAAGTCCGATATCTACAATCTTAGACCGTTATGATCGCTTGGCTGGACTTGACAATCATTTCGAAAATCAAGCCCAACCGATGTTCTGAGGTTATTTCATTGAGCCTGGACTGAAGAGAGAAAGAATAGGGTAAAGGTTTAGGAAATTAATTTCAAATCTGGCACGTGTCGTTATGCATTATTATTAAGCATTCTGACCGTCAGAATTCAGCCAAATTTCACCCTCGGATCAGGAAAAATTTCTCTTTCATGTCATGAGACTTGTAGACCTGATTTAGGTACGATGACCGCTGAACTGAAACTGGACCGCCACGTGCGATTTGGGAACTCTACCGGTCTGAAAACTTCATGTGAGAAAGATCCAGTATGCATGAGCTTAAGTCCGACTACGTTCGGCCAAGGGACCTCCCGAAACACTCTTTTGGATCGAAAAAGTCCCGATTTGATTATAACTCAAGTATACTTTGTTTCTAAGTCTATTTAGGTTAGTTTTTAACCTATATAAGGGCTTTAAACCCTATCATATCTCTCCCATCCGAATTTGCTTAAAACCCTAAAAAGAGAGAGAGAGAAAGTGAGATATTGTGAGAGACTTTGTGAGAGGACTTCCTGCCGTTTGCTCCATCTTTTGCACGTACCAAAGCAACGCATTCAAATCACTTTCCCGGTGATTTTCAATGCACTTTTAAGTAAGAAAACCCTAACCACTTGCTGATTTAGGGATTCCTTTGATTCAATAGCGAAGTAGCTTATGTATCTTGTGCATTAGGTCGCCGTTACGCCGTTGACGAAGCGTATACGTTCTATTCGAATCGATACACGTCTAAAGCGAAAGGTGAGGATTTTAGACGCTTTGATTGACTGATTTCAAAGCTTTCAATGTCGTTTAATAGTAGATTATCGAAGAGAATGCCATTTGACATGTAGAACATGATGTTCATTTTGTGTTTTAACTGCGTACGGAAAATATGAGAATTAGGATATTTTAGGTATTTATAGGAAATATTGTTTACATCCGTATTTTGCTGAAATGATTTCCATGGCTATTTGTCGTGTTATGATATTAGGAATGCGCGTATGATCTGTTGGCGAGGAGATTCGCCCTAATGCACACTTTGAGTCGACATACGCTATGTAGACTAAAGTGTGTAGACTAAGTGTTTGTATAAATGTTTGTATAAGTATGTATTGAGTAAATGGTGTTGTGAGTTAGTTTTGAGATTAAATTCTCAATTAATATGCTGATGTTTATGATTTCCATCATTTTGGCTATATGTATCGATTTCATTATATATATGAAATACATGTGTTGCTTGATTTTCTTACGTTGTAAGTTATAACATGTGTCAACATGCTTGTATTGTTTATATTCATTTCTGTTACCCTCATATGCTTACTGATGTTGATATACAAATGCTTGGGGCTATGACCTAGTCCAGGCAGTCGGTAATGGATTCAATTCGTGGTTGGCTTTTATTTACCATGAAGGACGCGTCGATAAACGCGAGTCGTGTTTTGAGTTGGCGATAATGGTTAGGCCACACGAAGTGTTTTATGCACTTCATGTCGCTCAGCTTGAGATGCGCTCGTACTAGTCGAGCCCATCGAGTAACCCGACTGGCCACTGTATGTTCACCCTGTATGAGTCATAACTGCTTGAACCTAGGGTACTGAACTTACCATTGAAAACCTTGTTAACCATAGTACCTTAATCCATAAAGACTCATGAGTCGGGCATGGTGGTATGGGACACCGTGGTCGAGCTGTCGGACTACGTTGGGGCCACAAACCTCCCCGTAGTGACCAATGAGCACATTTGACTCGTGAACCGATTGTGGTGGTATGGGATACTATATTTGAGTTGTCGGCCTACTTTGAATGGTGACGAGCCCTTTGTAGTGACCTCGAGCGTATTCTGAGTCTACGGGAGGCGACGACCCTTCCTTAGCAACGAGAGTACATTAGGCATGTATTGATAAGGTAATGGGGGAGCGGTGCAACGAGTGTGAGCAACAGCCCTGGCAGCCCTTGTAACGACCTACAAATATAACATCGTATGAGATTACTAGGAGTGACGACCCTAGATAGGATCTGTGTTGGGATTGGTATAAGGAAGGTACCTTAGTTTCCCAATACTGTTGTATGAACAGACTAATAACAACTTAGTAATCATTATCCACATCGCACTGCATGTGCCTGAAAGATGTGGAGCACTGCGGAAAGAAAGCATGTCGCAGACGTAGATGGTGCCGCATGAGGGAGTATGTCGGTGAGGGCATCCATCATGTCATTTCATTCTTGCATTAACAACAGTACCTAGGGATGGTTGATTGTTTGCTTTACTATTAACGCGTGATTGATTTGATAACATGTTAATCTTTGCTCTATTATTCCACTGAGTTGATCACTCACTCCCACGTTACGGGACGGTATTTGCAACACCACCAGACCCTGTCTTAGATGCAGGTGATGAGGCGATTCAGGACGCTGAGCTGGATTACTACGAGGATCAGGATGAGTTCTCGTATATGCAGTTCTCCGACGGCTTTGCGTAGGTGGCCTGGATCGGCAGGACATGCTAGTTGGACTATCACCTAACATTTATTTATTGTTTTATGACATGTATATGAGACTTAGTGATGTATTCATACTTTGGAGACAGTTTGAGATTATTTGGTTTTTGTACAGTGATATATATATTTTTCAGTCTTCCGCTTGCGTTTTATCACTGGATCTGGAGTATAAATTGCAGTTTTGGTATAATCTTACTCATGTGAATGCTTTAACTCAGACAACATTGAATCATAATCATATTTGTTGGATAAGTGATGGTCTGGAACTCGGGAGTCGGGTTTCTACACGACCCCCGATTTTCAGGGTGTTACATTATAAGTATAGGTTATAGGTAAAGGTTAAGGTTTAGGTTTCGGCTATAAGTATAGGTTTTGGGATTTGAGAATAGGTTTTGGTTAAGGTTATGAGACTAGGTTTAAGTTATAGGTTAAGGTTTAGGTTTAGGCTATAGTATAGGTTTAGGTTATAGGTTAAGGTTTAGGCTTAAGAAATCGGGTTCGAGTTTGGGATCGGGTTTAGTTTTGGGTTATAGGTATCGGTTTTGGGATTTGAGAATAGGTTTAGGTTAAGGTTTCAAGTATAGGTTATAGGTTAAGGTTAAGGTATAGGTTTCTGCTATAAGTATAGGTTTTAGGATTTGAGAATAGGTTTAGGTTAAGGTTATAAGTCTAGGTCTAGGTTATAGGTTAAGGTTTAGGTTTAGGTTATCGGTATAGGTTAAGGTTTAGGTTTAAGAAATCGGGTTCGGGTTGGGGATCGGGTTTAGGTTTGGGTTATAGGTATAGGTTTTGGGATTTGAGAATAGGTTTAGGTTAAGGTTATGAGTCTAGGTTCAGGTTATAGGTTAAGGTTTAGATTTAGGCTATAGGTATAGGTTTAGGTTATATGTTAAGGTTTAGGTTTAGGAAATCGGGTTCGGGTTCGGGATCCGGTTTAGGTTTGGGTTATAGGCATAAGTTTTGAGATTTGAGAAAAGGTTTAGGTTAAGGTTGTAAGTATAAGTTCTAGGTTAAGGTTAAGGATTAGGTTTCGGCTATAAGTATAGGTTTTGGCATTTAAGAATAGGTTTAGGTTAAGGTTATAAGTCTAGGTTTAGGTTATAGGTTAAGGTTTATGTTTAGGTTATAGGTATAGGTTTAGGTTATATGTTAAGGTTTAGGTTTAGGAAATCGGTTTGGGGATTAGGTTTAGGTTTGGGTTATAAGTATAGGTTTTGGGATTTTACAATAGGTTTAGGTTAAGGTTATGAGTCTAAGTTTAGGTTATAAGTTAAGGTTTAGGTTTAGGCTATAGTTATAGGTTTAGGCTATAGGTTAAGGTTTAGGTTTAGGAAATTGGGTTTGAGTTCGGGATCGGGTTTAGGTTTGGGTTATAGGTATGGGTTTTAGGATTTGAGTATAGGTTTAGGTTAAGGTTGTAAATATAGGTTATAGGTTAAGGTTAAGGTTTAGGTTTTGGGATTTGAGAATAGGTTCAGGTTAAGGTTATGAGTCTAGGTTTAGGTTATAGGTTAATGTTTAGGTTTAGGCTATAGGTATAGGTTTAGGTTATATGTTAAGGTTTAGGTTTAGGAAATGGGGTTCGGGTTCGGGATCGGGTTTAGGTTTGGGTTATAGGTATAGGTTTTAGGATTTGAGAATAGGTTTAGGTTAAGGTTGCAAGTATAGGTTATAGGTTAAGGTTAAGGTTTAGATTTCGGCTATAAGTATAGGTTTTGAGATTTGAGAATAAGTTTAGGTTAAGGTTATGAGTCTAAGTTTAGGTTATAGGTTAAGGTTTAGGTTTAGGCTATAGGTATAGGTTTAGGTTATAGGTTAAGGTTTAGGTTTAGGAAATTGGGTTCGGGTTCGGGATCAGGTTTAGGTTTGGGTTATAGGTATGGGTTTTGGAATTTGAAAATAAGTTTAGGTTAAGGTTGTAAGTATAGGTTATAAGTTAAGGTTAAGGTTTAGGTTTTGGGATTTGAGAATTGGTTCAGGTTAACGTTATGAGTCTAGGTTTAGGTTATAGGTTATTATTTAGGTTTAGGCTATAGGTATAAGTTTTGGTTATATGTTAAGGTTTAGGTTTTTGAAATGGGGTTCGGGTTCGGGTTTGGTATCGGGTTTAGGTTTGGGTTATAGGTATAGGTTTTGGGATTTGAGAATAGGTTTAGGTTAAGGTTTCAAGTATAGGTTATAGGTTAAGGTTAAGGTGTAGGTTTCGGCTATAAGTATAGGTTTTGAAATTTGAGAATAGGTTTAGGTTAAGGTTATAAGTCTATGTTTAGGTTATAGGTTAAGGTTTAGGTTTAGGTTATAAGTATAGGTTTTGGTTATAGGTTAAGGTTTAGGTTTAGGAAATTGGGTTCGGGTTCGGGATCGGGTTTAGGTTTGTGTTATAGGTTTAGGTATTGGGATTTGAGAATAGGTTTAAGTTAAGGTTATGAGTTTAGGTTTAGGTTATAAGTTAAGGTTTAGGTTTAGGCTATAGGTATAGGGTTAGGTTATTGGTTAAGGTTTTGGTTTAGGAAATCGAGTTCAGGTTTGTGATCGAGTTTAGGTTTGGGTTATAGGCATAGGTTTTGGGATTTGAGAATAGGTTTAGGTTAAGGTTTCAAGTATAGGTTATAGGTTAAGGTTAAAGTGTAGGTTTCGACTATAAGTATAGGTTTTGGAATTTGAGAATAGGTTTAGGTTAAGGTTATAAGTCTAGGTTTAGGTTATAGATTAAGGTTTAGGTTTAGGTTATAAGTATCAGTTTTGGTTATAGTTTAAGGTTTAGGTTTAGGAAATCGGGTTCGGGTTGGGGATCGGGTTTAGGTTTGGGTTATAGGTATAGGTATTGGGATTTGAGAATAGGTTTAGGTTAAGGTTATGAGTCTAGGTTTAGGTTATAGGTTAAGGTTTAGGTTTAGGCTATTGGTATAGGTTTAGGTTATAGGTTAAGGTTTAGGTTTAGGAAATCAGGTTCGGGTTCGGGATCGTGTTTACATTTGGGTTATAGGCATAGGTTTTGAAATTTGAGAATAGGTTTATGTTAAGGTTGTAAGTATAGGTTATAGGTTAACGTTAAGGATTAGGTTTCGGCTATAAGTATAGGTATTAGGATTTGAGAATAGGTTTAAGTCATGGTTATCAGTCTAGGTTTAGGTTATAGCTTAAGGTTTAGGTTTAAGCTATAGGTATAGGTTTAGGTTATAGGTTAAGGTTTAGGTTAAGGAAATCAGGTTCGTGTTCGGGATCAGGTTTAGGTTTGGGTTATAGGTATAGGTTTTGGGATTTGAGAATAGGTTTAGGTTAATGTTGTAAGTATAGGTTATAGGTAAAGGTTAAAGTTTAGATTTCAGCTACAAGTATAGGTTTTGGGATTTGAGAATAGGTTTAGGTTAAGGTTATGAGTCTAGGTTTATGTTATAGCTTAAGGTTTAAATTTAGGCTATGGGTATCGTTTTAGGTTATAGGTTAAGGTTTAGGTCTAGGAAATTGGGTTCGGATTCGGGTTCGGGATCGGGTTTAGGCTTGGGTTATAGGTATAGGTTTTGTGATTTAAGAATAGGTTTAGGTTAAGGTTGTAAGTATAGGTTATAGGTTAAGGTTAAGTTTTAGGTTTCGACTATAAGTATAAGTTTTGGGATTTGAGAATAGGTTTAGGTTAAGGTTATAAGTCTAAGTTTAGGTTATAGGTCAAGGTTTAGGTTTAGGTTATAGGTATATGTTTAGGTTATACGTTAAGGTTTAGGTTTAGGAAATCAGGTTTGGGTTCGGGATCGGGTTTAGGTTTGGATTATAGGTATAGGTTTTGGGATTTGAGAATATGTTTAGGTTAAGGTTATGAGTCTCGGTTTAGGTTATAGGTTAAGTTTTAGGTTTAGGCTATAGGTATAGGTTTAGGTTATAAGTTAAGGTTTAGGTTTAGGAAATCGGGTTCGAGTGTAGGATTGTGTTTAGGTTTAGGTTATAGGTATGGGTTTTGGGATTTGAGAATAGGTTTAGGTCAAGGTTGTATGTATAGGTTATAGGTTAAGGTTAAGGTTTAGGTTTCAGCTATAAGTAGAGGTTTTAAGATTTGAGAATAGGTTTAGGTTAAGGTTATAAGTTTAGGTTTAGGTTATAGGTTACAATTTAGGTTATAGGTTATGGTTTAGGTTTAGGAAATCGGGTTCGGGTTCGGGATTGGGTTTAGGTTTTGGGATTTAAGAATAGGTTTAGGTTAAGGTTGTAAGTATAGGTTATAGGTTAAGGTTTCGGTTATAAGTATAGGTTTTGGGATTTGAGAATAGGTTTAGGTTAAGGTTATAAGTCTAGGTTTAGGTTAGAGGTTAAGGTTTAGGTTTAGGTTATAGGTATAGGTTTAGGTTATAGGTTAAGGTTTAGGTTTAGGAAATCAGGTTCGGGTTCGGGATTGTGTTTAGGTTTGGGTTATAGGTATGTGTTTTGAGATTTGAGAATAGGTTTAGATTAAGGTTGTAAGTATAGGTTAAAGGTTAAGGTTTCGTCTATAAGAATAGGTTTTAGGATTTGAGAATAGGTTTAGGTTAAGGCTATAAGTCTAGGTTTAGGTTATTGGTTTAGGTTTAGGTTTAGGTTATAGGTATAGGTTAAGGTTTAGGTTTAAGAAATCGGGTTCGGGTTCGGGATCAGGTTTAGGTTTGGGTTATAAGTATAGGTTTTGGGATTTAAGAATAGGTTTAGGTTAAGGTTATGAGTCTAGGTTTAGGTTATAGGTTTAGGCTATAGGTATAGGTTTAGGTTATAGGTCAAGGTTTAGGTTTAGGTTTAGGAAATCGGGTTCGGGTTCGGGATTGTGTTTAGGTTTGGGTTATAGGTATGGGTTTTGAGATTTGAGAATAAGTTTAGGTTAAGGTTGTAAGTATAGGTTATAGGTTAAGGTTAAGGTTTAGGTTTCGGCTATAAGTATAGGTTTTGGGATTTTCGAATAGGTTTAGGTTAAGGCTATAAGTCTAGGTTTAGGTTATACGTTAAGGTATAGGTTTAAGTTATAGGTATAGGTTTAGGTTATAGGTTAAGGTTTAGGTTTAGGAAATCGGGTTCGGGTTTAGGATCGAGTTTAGGTTTGGGTTATAGGTTATGAGAATAGGTTTAGGTTAAGGTTATGAGTCTAGGTTAAGGTTATAGGTTAAGGTTTAGGTTTAGGTTATAGGTATAGGTTTTGGGATTTGAGAATAGGTTTAGGTTAAGGTTATAAGTCTAGTTTTTGGCTATAGGTTAAGGTTTAGGCTTAGGTTATAGGTATAGGTTTAGGTTATAGGTTAAGGTTTAGGTTTAGGAAATCAGGTTCAGGTTTGTGATCGGGTTTAGGTTTGGTTTATAGGTATAGGTATTGGGATTTGAGAATAGGTTTAGGTTAAGGTTATGATTCTAGGTTAAGGTTATAGGTTTAGGCTATTGGTATAGGTTTAGGTTATTAGTTAAGGTTTAGGTTTAGAAAATCGGGTTCGGATTCGGGATTGTGGTTAGGATTGGGTTATAGGTATGGGTTTTGGTATTTGAGAATAGGTTTAGGTTAAGGTTGTAAGTATAGGTTATAGGTTAAGGTTAAGGTTTAGGTTTCGGATATAAGTATAGGTTTTGGGATTTGAGAATAGGTTTTGGTTAAGGCTATAAATCTAGGTTTTGGTTATAGGTTAAGGTTTGGGTTTAGGTTATAGGTTTAGGTTTAGGTTATAGGTTAAGGTTTAGGTTTAAGAAATTGGGTTCGGGTTCGGGATCAGGTTTAGGTTTGGGTTATAAGTATAGGTATTGAGATTGGAGAATAGGTTTAGGTTAAGGTTATGAGTCTAGGTTTAGGTTATAGGTTAAGGTTTAGGTTTAGTCTATAGGTATAAGTTTAGGTTATAGGTTAAGGTTTAGGTTTAGGAAATCGGGTTCGGGTTCGGGATCGGGTTTAGGTTTGGGTTATAGGTATGGGTTTTGGGATTTGTGAATAGGTTTAGGTTAAGGTTGTAATTATAGGTTATAGGTTAAGATTAAGGTTTAGGTTTCGGCTATAAGTATAGGTTTTGGAATTTGAGAATAGGTTTAGGTTTGGGTTAAGGTTATAAGTTTAGGTTTAGGTTATGAGTATAGGTTATATGTTAAGATTAAGGTCTAGGTTTAGGTTATACGTATAGGTTTTAGGATTTAAGAATAAGTTTAGGTTATAAGTATAGGTTTAGGGTGGGTTATTGGGTAAGTTTTAGGGATTTGAGTTTAGGTTTAGGTTAAGGTTGTAAGTTTAGGTTTAGGTTATAAGTATAGGTTATAGATTATAAGTATAAGTTTAGGTTGGGTTATAGATTAAGGTTTATGGATTTGAGTTTAGGGTAAGGTTTAGGTTTAGGTTATAAGTTTATGTTTTGGGATTTAAGAATAGGTTTAGGTTATAAGTATAGGTTTAGGGTGGGTTATAGGTTAAGGTTTAGGGATTTGAGTTTAGGTTAAGGGTGTGGTACCTGCAAATACAGATATAAACAAGATATAAATACAGCCTGTCCAAATGTCAGGCCCTCCCAATGCTGTCCATAGGAAATGGACAGCTTCATCATGGTCATAACAACGGTTCCCACCTTCCATGGACCCCCGCTCATCCGGATAGCTCCGACGCACATCCGGGTATGCTCCATTAATTTTGAGTTATTACAAAAATACGGCCTGTCTAAATGGTCAGGCCCTCCCAATGCTGTATATAGGAAATGAACAGCTTCATCATGGTCATAACAGCGGTTCCCACCTTCCAAGGACCCCCGCTCATCCGGATAGCTCCGACGCACATCTGGGTATGCTCCATTAATTTCGATCTAATACAAAAATACGGCCTGTCCAAATGGCCAGGCCCTCCCATTGTTGTCCATAGAAAATGGACAAATTCATCATGGTCATAAAAGCGGTTCCCACCTTCCATGGACCCCCGTTCATCCGGATAGCTCCGACGCACATCTGGGTCTGCTCCATTAATTTTGAGCAAATACATAAACACGGCCTGTTCAAATGGTCAGGCCACTCCAATGGTTTAAGCTTTCCTTACCTTTCATTGTATGCTTCCAAGGTGCAGATGGCCATTGAAACACACATACATCCTGAGAATCGCTTCTCAAAATCGCAGACTGTTTTGTTTTGAAACTCGTTCATCTCACCTGAAAACCTGTCACATAATGAAAAACTGTAACCACAATGATAACTATTGTGAATGGAATGGATTATTTAAATCATTAACAAAAGAAATATATGAATATTAAAAGATGTTGACTTCTTCATAAAATGCTCAGGCCTATAAAGAAATGGAACCAATGTCCACACCACCTGATTGATTTGCATATAAAACAACCATATTACAACGAACTATTTCAATTCCCAAAATATTTTAAAAAGGGTGTATGAACATCAACCAATGTAGATTGTATACATTAATTTCCAAAACAAATAAGAACAAATAGATAAGTTGGATTAACTGTAACAACAACATCATTGAGATAATCTCCATGTATTAGGCTAATATGTCGGCCTCCTAATCTCTCCCTCCCATGCCCATATGAAGGCAATGGCTCTAACAGGCCATTCCTTTGGATCCTATTCCATCATTCAAAATAAGGAAAAACACCCATCATTATATGGCCATACTGCACTTGGGTTGTAATTCTTACAAGGTCATAAAACTGTGAACTATCAATGCCTGAACTGCTGAGAGGGATAACCAATTTATATATTATTAACCAGAACCATAGTGAAGTCACAAACCCAACCAAAACTGCCTGAACAACTGAGAGTGATAGCCAATTTATATCTTATTAATCAGAACTAAAGTTATAAGTCACAAACTCAACCAAGACTTTGAAATATTCACAATTATTCTTGCATATAAAGTTACAAGTTCTGCTTGCCCAAAAATCAATTCAGTGAACAAAGTTCAACCAGGAATTGAGTGGAACCATCAGTAGTGCATGGATCTCAATCAAATCCAAGACAAAGGAGAAGACCTCATGGTTAAGAAAATTTCCACAGGAGAAGGAGACTAAGAAATTACATTTGGGATGGCAGCATTCCCTTCCATAGGTATAGCTCCTCGAACAGATGGCATTCTAGAAGGATTAGTTGGGCTTGAACCAAGATACCTGATGAGAGCTTCACATTAACAATTCCTTCATGTTTTTTCTTTTTCAAAGAAAATGGGAGCACACACCACTTGTCATTGTATCTATAAAGTTGAAATAAACACTTAAGCTAGGGAGCATAGGAACCTATAGTAGAACATGTTCTACTATTATGTAAGGACAGAACAAAAAAACTAGGGTCTCCAACAAAAGAATAAGAAAATTTTGAATCATAAAAGAATCTAAAAATATCCCTCACTAAATCAATGTACATGTAACATCAATTTTGTTTATTCAAGTAGGAATTAATAAACTGATCCTACGCAATGAAGCAACTTTTAGTAGTGCATTTAGGAACTTAAAAAGTTGAATATTGAATCGTATATACTTAACTATCTGATTTAGTTAGAACATAGATTATAGAAGAGTTAAAAAAATTGTGCTTCTTTGAGATAGGTTGAATTCAAGTTACAATGTGAACTTGAGAGTATTAGATCCTAAAGACAAACACTTGGGATCAGGCTAATAAACTAATGTACATTCAATTGAAAAGTGGTCAGACTAGATTGAATTTTTTATCCATATGTTGTTCTTGACATCCATTGAAGAAACAAGCAAAGAAAACCCCAATATGTAATCCACTAGCTCCAATCGCATTATTATAGTAATCACTTGTTCCCTAAGAAGTCGTTTGGATGCATGGACAACTCACTTAAAACAAAGATATCCTTGTCAAAGGAGCCTGAATTGTCCATGCATGTAGTATTCACTTAAGCTTATACATTTGGACAAGGTAGTCCAAAAAAATGAATAAGTTGCCAATGAGGGTACGCTGGAAGCCAGCTATATAAGACAAGTGTCCAAAAAAAATGTTCTCTAATACACATCCATAATTGCTAGCATAGTCTATAATATGCAACCCTACACTAAATGGGTCGGATTTTCAGAGAGCATGTTCACATTTTAAAAGTGCAGTCAAAGGCTAGCATAGTCTATAATATGCAACCCAACTGAATTCACATTCAAAACGAAAACATACCCAAAAGGATTTGTTTCATTTAACAAGTCTAGTTTGTACATATTTTCTATACAAGACCCATTATCGTCACACATGGAAGTCTTGAGGCTCACCATCTTACCACTCTTGAATCTCATACCTCAAAACCAGTCCAAGAGATAGTTTTTATAAATTTCCAAGGATTGCCACCCAAAATGGTTTTCTCGATTTGGCAATAAGAGAAAATGAGTAACATTGAATTACCTTTAGATATTTCTGCAGGAGTGTTCCCAACTAAACCACCAGCATCTACAAACCGAGATAGTGATAGCCCATACACCTAAGAACAAAGGAAGAAAAACTGTAACAACTCCAAGACAAAAATGGTTTGGGTCATTAAAAAACCATTGCCTGATCACACAAATGGTTTGGGTCATTAAAAAACCTAATTTCAATGGATAAAATCCTGACATATCATATTGCAATATGCTGCCAGGATGTATTTAAGCCAACCTCCAAGACAAAATTTTGAAAATGATGGTAATCTGAAGTCAAAGTGGGATCCACATGAGAAAGATGATAGCTATTTACCACAAAAACAATACAGTTAAAAAGACAAAGGGGAAATATAAGATGTCTTGAGATGCCTGACTTTATGCATAACACAAGATGAAGGCATCTAAATATGCCAAGTTCAACAAAATGAAAGTTAGAAAAAAAAAGAAGTCATCTCATAGAAGTCAAAGTAGAAACCAGAAAGGCCGGGCAATTAGACCTGCACTAAAAATCTCATATGAAATTGTAAACCTAAACATGCATGTTTTAAGTACACCTTAGAATCAAGCACCTTCACATATTCTATAGAAACAAGAAGAATATTTTCCGGCTTCAGATCTATGTGAATAAGTCGCAAGTCATGCATAACTGTGAGAAGTAAAGAATACAAATAACATACATGGTTTATCTAACCATGGCTTGGAGCATTTTAGCATAGTACTCCCTACTGCTATACTTGTCCACAAAAAGTAAATTGTTGTGGAACTCATTAACTGTTTTGGCATACCATGAGCCGACCCCAATTAATTGGAATAAGGCTTGGATGATAATGATGGTGATGTTCAATTTGGCTTTGAAACAAAACATTTTTAATACCCAAATGGCAAGAATATAATGAATTATACACTCAGAAGAATATTGGAATAGTGAAAAATAAACTACTTGTCTTCATTGAAATTGGAATTTCTTTACCTCCAATTATTTAAATGAAACCTCACAAAAATCTGAAAATGTAATGCTTTCACCTCCTAGAACAACCCCAATTTAACAAGATTTCCAACTATTAAATTTATTAAATATCAATTGAATCTATCAAAATAGCAAGAAATGAATCTACAATGATGTTACCATGCTGTAATGTCCTAAAAGAGCTTATGGAAATCCAGAGAATTAACCCCCAAGATCTTCAAAGAATTAGTAAAATCTTCACTTAGATCCCCCAAAGTAGACCCTGAACTGAGGTTCAAAAATCTTCAACTAAAAGCCTCCAAAGTAGAACCTGGATTAGGCCCAAAAATCATCAACAAACAAGCATAAATCAACACTTGTTGGTTTGTTTGGTGATATCTGTTCCTTTTTCTTTCTTTTTTTTTTTTTAAGGGTAGCCTCATTTTGATATTTGAGCCTACAACTTCCAACTACCAAGTAGTACCATTTCTTTTTTATGTTCTTCTAGAAGTGTTTGGACTCACAAGATTGCATACCTTGGTTATTTTCTCCCATTTTCAAATCTAAGTGTCAGGGTGTGCTTGCTTAGGGTGTGCCTGTGCTGACCAAACGTAAAATTTTAAAGAGGCCCTGCCTGATGGGCCCCACCTAATCAATGCATACAGTGACAACCATTTGTAACAATAAATAGAAAATAACAATCTAATAACTGGTGGCAAGCATTTGAATCCAATCACAAAATCACAAAATCATAAAATCCAATCCAATACAATCCAATACAGTGACAAGCATTTGAATCCAAACTCGTATTCCAACCATTACCTGTAATCAGAAAAATACAAAAGAAGCTGCTTAGGAGAATTTGTAATCACAAAATCCAGCAATTACGGATCTCGAATTACGATCCCCAAATCAGAGATATAATGACCACACATTTCTAGAGAAAATAAAAGACTAGACATAAAATAATAATGACCTTTGATTCATTGATGAAATGATTACAAGACCTAGATGTCAAACAATGCAATGCTGATTTTTTTTCCCGATTATTAAAAAAACATCAACTTCAAAGTTTATGGAGTATCATTGTGACACAGAAATTTTTTTTTTCCTAATGAGAATAGACTAAGGGTTGCTATTTGGGAAAAAAAAGAAGAAAAAGAAGAAGAAGAAGAGAATCAACAATGATCAATTTTGTGAATGACAGCACAATAACAATAATTTTCCTAAAGAGATGATTTAGTGGGCAAAGTGTATAGAAACCTTCCCATACACATAGTTGCATTTGGCCTCATGAGCACATCACCTACTTGGACCATCCATTAGGCCTAACCCATTCTTCTTCCACTACTATACACAAAAAGAAAAAGCACATCAATCATCTGCTAACTATGAATTTTCAAGGCAACCCAAGAAGAGTAGACTTGGCCTAATGGACAGAGTAGATAGGTGATGCAGAGGGCAAAGAGTAGGGGGAGAAGAACTATGGAAGTGATGAAGACAATTCACTGCTATAGATTCTGGATTCATGGTACAATAACAAGGATGATAGTGGTAAGGATTAGTTGCAGAATGGCGATGGGCTTGTTATGCTTGCACTCCAAGAACCGAATCTGTCATTTGTTAGGGAGGACCAATATCCAAAAACTTCATCTCAGCCAAAGCTACTAATGAAACTAGGGTTAAGAAAATAAAAGACTGAATTAATCAACAGATCACGCATGAAAGATATGAAACATCAAATATACCATCATTAGCATTGTAATAACAAATGAACTCAGAGAAAATTCAAGACAGATCTGATTTCAAATGCATCTCATGCTGAGTAACTAAAGAGATGAGAAAGAAAAGAATCTTGAAGAAATCATGGCCAGAAATGAGAATGTATGTATCACGCATGAAAGATACGAAACATCAAATATACAATCATCAGCATTGTAGTATGACTAATCTGATTTCAAATGGCACTGATGCTGAGTAACTAAAGAGATGAGATGGAAAAGAATCTTAAAGGAAATCATGGCTAGAAATGAGAATATCTCTACACAAATGAGAGATCGAGTGAAGAAAATCAAAGAAAAGCGATTAGATCTGAAGACTGCGAAATGACTAAGATCCCAATGCATACATTTTTTTTTTTAAGAACAAAAACATAATTTCTCATCTTCTGTATGTAAAAGTTCAAACCACGCCTCTGTAAGTGTCTAGACACGACATACAACAAAGCTCCATCTAACAATGAGAAACTCCTAACAATCAATAGCCATAAACATATGAACAAGGAAAAGAACCCCAAAAAAATAGAAAATTCTAATAGTAGAAACATCTATAGCACTTGTCTAGACATGAACAAGCCCATCGCTGATCTGCTTGACTCTCAATGTTAGACATATCAGCACCATTGTTCCCATGCTTGATTGTTAAAACTGTAGTGACACAAATGAAGGTGGGATCAGTTCAAGATGGAAGAGAAGAGAACTATTCTCCCCAAATTGAATGAAGCAGACCGCTTGTATCTCCGCCATTTGTTATTATTTGGATCATACCCCCTCTCATTATTACATTTGTCTATAGAAGTGTACCTCAGTAATGTTGCACTGTGATCCATTAAAAATTGCATCATTTTTCCACCCAATTGTAGACTGCTCTTAATTGACAAAGCACTGTTTAGCGGCGCCTTGCTTCTCATTGGGCTACCAATAGTTTCATCATTGATTTTAGGAGTTTCTAAACATCCATCCTGCATCTCTACACCCACACAAACAATTGACATTTGTCAGCACTATCTATTTCCAAATCGATGTGATTGCTGCAATTCCAATGGACATCCGAGCATGGCTGACTTTCAGATGGATACAAAACTTCTAAGAAACTTAAGAAAGTTAGCTAAGCATCAATTAGAACACACCACAGGAAGTAGTGGGGGTGTAAAGGAGATTATAAAATTATGATGAAGGACGCAGAGCCCATCACAAAACAGTTGACCTGCTAAGCATTGGGTTCTTAGGATTCCTTTCAACAGATCAACTGTAGCACAGAAACCGACGTCTCATTCAAAATCATAAGGTTGTTTCAAAATGATTGACTCACAAAGCAGCAATTGACTGAAGTCATAGAAACATCACCCTATTTTTCCCCAATTTTTTCTTTTTCTTCTTTAAATGGTATATCCCAAATCTATCTAAACAGCAACTAAAAAATACAGCATGGTATATCACTTAATAGCATTTTTTTCAAAAGTAATATCTGAAAATACTGTAGAAAAGCAAAAGCTCTAAACTGATTTTAAAAAATGTGCCTGCACTTAAAAACGGTTTAGAACCGTGTTCACTTAGAAACGGTTTAAAATTGTACCTGAACCAAAGCATCGGCCGTTCTTGATAAACAATTTTTGTGTAGTGTGGGATCATTTCATGCATTCTTTGATGATTATGATATCTTGTTTACTTGGAATTGCTTCCTATTCAAGAATGATGAAACTTGCAACCATGTGCAAGAAAAGTAGGCACCAGAAAAGGGAAAAGCAAGTAAAATCAGGTTTCACAATGTTAGAAGATGTATGCCAAAATGTGCAAGATGTGAGCTAGTCATCAGGTGGTCTTTGTCATGTCATTGCCTAAAAATGGTTGTTCTGCCTATACGTGACCCACCCTTCTACAACAAGAGAAGGGCAGTTGAAAAAGAAATGACCAAACTGGCCAAACTGTCCATCCTAAAAATACAAATACAATAATGACCAAACTGGCCCCTTTTTTTTCAACCAGAGAAAACTTGCCCATCATCAACATACACAGGATGTAACCTGGACCACACACATACACATGCCAGGTATAAATATGGGCATTCATTTCAGGTCCAACATGAGTACAGATATAGGTTTTAGTACCCTTGCACCTAACTCAAACAGGCCAATTGCAATATTTTGAAATGATTAGGCCTTGGAAACCGGTTAACCTGTGGTTGGTTCGGGCCTTATAATTGAACTGGTTGGACTTTTTGGGACATTTAGTAATCAAAAAATTGCAAAAAGAGGCATACATGATAAGTTCCCATTTTATGGGGGTTTAAAAGCACATGTCATTGTAAAATATCAGTGCAATAGTAACCAGAATGAGTTTGTATAATATAAATGTATCCATCCATGCATATGTACATGTCTAACCATCCAACCATCCATCCATGTAAATAAAAAATCCTTAATTTTGGTTGGATCCTCAGATCTCCAAAATCCTAAAATCCTTAATTTGTAAAATCAGAAAAACCCCAATTCGGGGTCCACATTCAAATCTGTAAGCCCCAAAATCCCTAATTTGTAAAATCAGAAATCCCTAATTTGTAAAATCAGAAATCCCTAATTTTGGTTGGATCCTCAGATCCCCAAAATACTAAAATCCTAAAATCCCTAATTTGTAAAATTAGAAAAACCCAAATTCGGGGTCCAAATTCAAATCTGTAAGCCCTAAAATCCACAAATCCCTAAGGGGCCGTTTGGATGCCTGTAACTTGTACAAAATGTAAGAAAGTTACGGGTGACTTTCTTACGGTTTGTGTTTGGGGGAGAAATGTTACAGGTAACAAAGTCTCAACCTGTAACTTTCTATCAGGTAAGATTGCAAGAAATGTAACAGAGGAATTAGGTGTTTTTCAAGTCACAGGTTACTTTGTTACAGGCAACGACTATCCATTTCGAATTTGGGAGAGGGTGGTGGAAATAGAGCTAGATTGGAAGTGCACCTACCTACTCTGACCCAACATCTCCTTCTCCCTCTCTCAGCATCTCCTTCGATCTCTCTCCTTCGCAGCGTCTCCTTCTCCCTCTCTCAGCATCTCCTTCCCTCTCTCTCCCTCTCTCTGAGCGTCTCCTTCCCTCTCTCCGCTCTGGCATGGGAAGCCCTTGATTTTCTTTTTTTATTTTTTTCCCCTCCTGTTTTTTTTCCTTTTGCGTGAGTGCGAAACGAGGCTGTTTGGCGTGGCAGTTTCAGATGCCTGTGGGGCCCACAGTGATGTACTTTCCTTACATCTACACCGTCTATCTGTATTGAAAGTTCATTTTAGGAGACGATAAAAAAAATGAAGCTGATCCAAATCTCAAGTGGGCCACACAACAAGAAACAATTTCAACTAAATTCCTACCATTAAAAATATCACGGGTCCACTTAAATATTTATTTGTCATCCTTACAAAGCGGTTTGCTTTTTCCATTGGTAATTTTAGGAATTGAGCCCAAAAATGAAGCATATATAATTTTCAAGGTGGGCCCGGTCTGTGGTATGATCCACTTCATTTTTGTATATGCGCTAATTTTGGGCTTAACCCCTTAAATTAAATGGAAAAATGGATGGACAGCATGGATAGACCACATACGTTTAAGTTGGGCCCGACTGAGTTTACTCAGTGCAATAAGAGCGTACCGAGTAACTCAGTACTCAATTTGATTTACCATCCAACCTATTGACAATGAAATCAAATCTTTTATTGTACCAAGTGAACTCAGTTGGCCCACGATGAATGTATATGATTTATCCCATGTCATTCATCCATTTTTCCAGCTTATTTACAGGATTGAGACTAAAATTGAAGCATATCCAGAGCTCAAGTGGATCATACCACATGAAACAGTGGGAATAATGATTTCCACCATTGAAACCTTACTAGGCTCCATAGTCATGTTTATTTGACAACCACTTAAGTTTGGGATCCAACTCATTTCTGGTTGTATGTTGTCAAATGAGCTCAAAAGACGGATGAATTGATGTAAATGGGCCACACCATATGAAATGATGTAAATGGGATGTCAACCATATATAGGTTTGTTTGTGCGTGGGCCACCATGTGGTATATATTTAATTAACTCCATTAATCAGGTTTACATTTTTAGGAAGCTCTTTCACAAATTGTGTTTAATCCAATCTCCACCATAGACATGTGTGTGATCTTGATCGCAACTAATTAGTTGACGGGGCCATTTAGTTAGGCTTTCTTGCCATGAATTTGTCGAGGGACACAATTTGAGGTACCACCATAGACATGTATGGTTCATCTCAGGTGTTGGGCCATGGCCCAACTCTCTTCAGCATGAACGGCTAATTGTCTTAGATGTAGCACATATACAGTGATTAAAATTTTTGGTCTAGTGGGCCATAGTTACCCTAATTGCCTGATATGTGTAATTTTTTTACTTAAGGAAGCTGCTGGTGATTTTCTCAAGGACTGACTTGACTTGATGATCTTTACAAAATCTCATTCTATGTGAACGGAGCTTTGGGGAATGTTTTCCTAGGGCGTGGTGGGCCCCACATTCAGGTATCCACCTAATCCGTGTCCATTCTTTGTGCATCTTTTTCTTTAAGGAAGTTGCCGATGATTTTTTTTATAGTATGGTTAGTCAAAAGGACACATTCTTTGCTTGACTTGCCAACCTTTGCATGAAAGGATATTAAAAATAAAATAAAAAATAAAAACTAAAAAACTCCCTTCTTATCTAGGTACATAAACAATGGCACACTTACAATAATTTTAAAGTAGTGATACAGACAGCCACCAACCTGTAAGGCCCACCAAAGTTGGGAAATGATAATATCTTGCTAGTTTCTATCTCTTGAAATTTTCAATATCTCGTGATGAGATGACTACATACATTTTTGCCAATTGGCATGGCCCATTAAATGGACAGACTGAATCACCACATGCACATTTAGTACCGGAACAAGGACCTGACAAGTTACAACATTTTTGGATAGATGCCACTACCTTAACCATTCACTCATTCATACAATTAGGAACAAGCCATGGTGTAATAATCACACCGGTCGGATGATCATAGCCCTTTGAATGGAGCCAATTTACTAACAAGCATCCATTGTTTGTAAGCCATAATTCACATGGTGCCCCTATCCATAATTGGAAATGGACCTGGATGGCTTCAAGCATAACCATTAATTAGGGTTGTCAAAGGGCACTGGCTCGGTTAGTCTGTTCTCACGTTTTAAACTACAGGTGACAACGTATTGGGTCAGCTAGCAGGTTAACAGACTCGAGCTATTCCTAATGAAGGTTGGAGTAAGACAAATAGGTATGGGTCTGAGTAGGGTTGAACCATATCCAACCTAAACCAACCCAGTCATATAAATAACCAATAGGATGGGCTAGATGAACCAATCCAGCCCGGACCATATAGTCCAATGTTCCATTAAAGTTTGGGTCTCACTGTTTCCCCGTAGTATGGCCCACTTTGACAATGGATCTATCTCATTATTTAGATCTCATTCTATCATGGTTCGGAGAAAATGATGGACGGAGTATATTTTACACTGTCATCGTAGTTGGCCCACATTAATTCATATTTTCTTGTGTTTTATTTGCATTCATATCTTCTTGATATTATGAACATGTTGGACGTCAAATAAACATTAGAAATCATTATTCTACACTGTTTCATGTGGCATGGTCCACTTGAGTTTTGGATTCAACAAAAATTCGGGATCATTGACTTATTCATTTTTCGATATCATTTTAGAGAACTATCCAAAAATTTATTCATATCAAAAGATTAATTAAATGAACCTCACCACAAATAAGGGGGATAAATTAGCTGCTCCCCCTGACACCATCTAGTGGCTTGTGGTTGATGCTCTGTGGCCTGATTTATGTGTTTAATCCATGCTATCCATCTATTTTTAAAAATCATCTTACGGCATGAGACAAAAAATGAGACATATCCCAATATGAAATGGACCACATTAATAGGAAACAATGTTCAATGAGTGTCAACCATTTAAAACATTTCAGGGGCCATAAAAGTCTTAGATCGAGATTATTTTTGTTTTTCCCCTTTATCTAGGCCTGTATGACCTAATCACCAGATTAAATGTAAAATAAAAAGTAAAGTGGGCCTTAGGAGGGTTTTATTGATGGCTAACCAATTATTATTGTTTTTATGTGGTGTGGTTGGCTTGATATCTATTTACCAGGTAATGGCTGGTGGTCGGTGCTCTGTAGGCCTCACCATGATGTATGTGTTTTATCCGCATTGTCCGTCTTTTTTTATAGATCATTTTATGATATGAGAGAAAAAATGAGGTATATCTAAATCCCATGTGGACCACATTACAAAAAAAAGTGTTGGACGAATGTTGACCATTAAAAACATTTTGGAGGCCATAAAAGTTTTGGATCAAGCTGATATTTATCGTTTCCCTTCATTCGGGTCTTTATGACCTAATCAACATATTAGATTTCAAATATATAGTACAGTGGGCCTTAAGAGGATTTTAATAGTGGATATCCAATCATTATTGATTTCCTATGGTGTAGTCCACCTGAGATTTATATACATATCATTTTTTGTACTAAGCCTTAAAATGTTCTCAAAAAATAAATGAACGGAATGGATGAAACATATACATCATGGTGGGGCCCACAGAGCACCCACCACAGTAGCCAATCTGCCTCCCAAATTTGGGCGCGCGCTCAAAACAAAGCCGCGCCCAAAATTAGGGATTTCATACGGTCTGTCTCCTCTCTCTCTCTCTTCTCTCTCATTCTCTCCATTGCATTCCCTAAACCCTTCTTTCCCTAATCCTCTGTCTGCCTCCCGATCTCTCCTCCATCTCTCTTTCTCCTCCCTCTCTCTCCACTGCCTCAGCCATGAAGAAACACAGGCCGTGAACGCCCTCTTCTCTCTCTCTCTCTCTCCATTGCAACAGCCATGAATCTCCTACCCGAAGAAACTCATGCCGTGAAGCTCCTCTCCATTGCAGCAGCCGTGTACTGTGCCATGTTTTATCAGGGTTTCTTGGGTGATGACTTCAAAAGACAGGGATCACATGTTGCATATAACGTTGCAGATTTCTCCACACAGGCATGTTTACATCACTTGTGGTTATCAGAATGGTCTTAATAATGCATTTTTGTAGCAGATCGATGAATCTCTCATTCTCTCTTGCTGAGAGAAATCATTTGTAGTTATGATCTCTGTGATGTTTCCACTGATATTCTGATGCTTGCATGACAAATCGACCTTTATGCATTTTTGTAGCAGATGTTGAATCTCTCATTCTCTCTTGCTGAGAGAAATCATTTGTAGTAAAGATCTCTGTGATGTTGCCGCTGATGTTCTAATACTGGCATGACAAATCAGCCTTTTCTTCTCTAAACTAATGCTGAAAATTTCCTATTTTCTTTCATTCTGTTTTTATGTAGACAGGCATTTCTACAATTAATATGCTAACAGTCATTCTGTTTCATCAACCCAGCTCCTGCGTGTGAGCGAGGCTTTGTAGATAACCCCAATGTCCAGAGCTTCAAGTGCTTTTTCCCAGCAGTTACAAAAGAGCTTCCATCTGATGAGAAGTAAACAGATGAAATTGCAGTGCAAGATGTACTTGTTTTAAGCTTGGTTACCAGCCTTCCACTTCGTCAGTCCCAAAGACAGAGGTACCCATCATTAGGAAATCCAATAGACACCAAATGTTTTCCTTGAAAAGCATCCAAAATAGAAAATTGGTAAATCTATTCAAAATTCTAGATCTACACCAATATCAATCAGAGTTTTAACTGGAAGTGTCAACTGCACAACAAAGACAAATTAACAAATCGAGACAGAGAGAAGCTTTAGTTAGCCAGATTTAACTAACCATCAGGTGCAAAGTCAATACATGCCACCCCAGTTGATTGTCAATTCTTGCCATAACGCATTTAGTTACACATTTTAACCAAAAGTCACATTAATTAGTTCTTCTGCTTCAATTCATCAAATCACATACAACACTTGTTTTGTCATCTCTAAAATAGGAAGAGATGTACCGAAAGTGAGTCCTAGCCTTCTTATATGCTTGAAAAGAACAAACTACATGAAACTCATAAGAAAAAAGTGAAAATAATTGAACAGTAGCCTCTAATAGGTGACATGTAGGATCGTATCAGGACTGACACAAGCCCATATCATGTTACTAGGCAGGAAGGTGTCGTCTAGAAATGCCCATATCAGCCAATAAGGGACAATTTTTCAATCCTTTCTTGGTCCACTTGTGGGCTGCCATGTATGTCTTAGTTAGGGACTTCTGCAAGGCTTATTGTTCCTTTCATTAGGAATCCTAGAATAGGTAGTATAAATGACTGAGATTAGTTTTAAATCAAGGCCTGAAATTTAGTTTAGGTCCTTGGGTTATCAGTAGTGTAAATAGTTCTCACGCTAAGTCTTTGGAGAGATCGGAAGAAAAGTAGCTGATTTTTTATATTTTTTTTCCTTTTCAAGATAAATGTACAAAATTGGAAATTTGGGGCTTGTAAACATTCATTTTCTTAAGTAGAAGTTTCTTCTCTTGTTAGTGCTGGCAAGTGCATCTTGTATGTGTTGAACAGTTTCTCTGATTATTGGAATCTTACATTGACTGCTGGAACTTTTTTCTTTAATGCTGAGATCATTTTCAACTTGCTGGAAAATTCTAACTATTTGCTGCAAATCATTTCTAACTGCTGGATATTGATCCCCACTTGCCGAATAGTTGTTGAATTTTTACTTCGAAGGCTTGGTTCATTGGATGCTTCACAAATACTTCACAAAAATTCATCAAGAGGGCCTTATGTATCATTGATATATCCCAAAGTTCACATAAATTGAATAAGCCTCCTCATTTTGGAATAGAGGATTTTTGCTAGAAGAGCAGGTGCTCCAAAGAACTGCAGGTTATCCTTGTTGTAACCATCTTCTTTTTCCTTGTTTAGAAGTCCCGAAATAAATAATTAGATGTGTATTTTTAAGGATTGTTAGGGAGCTTTCAAAATAATTGGGAGGAAAATCTTTTTCCAAGAAAATGATTTACTTTTTTCTATTAAACTCATTTTTCCACAGCTTTTCATATATGAGATAATGTTAATATTTTATGGTAAAAATAATAAAGTTAACTTTTTTGGTATAAAGTAAAATATGATAACTACTCAGTTGGAGGACTGGGAAAAGCTGACAAATGGATTTAAGTTCTTCACAAATGCTGGAGGACTGGGAAAAGCTGACATCAAGGAAATCTTGGAGCGTGTCGTGAGTATATATGATAACTACTCAGTTGAAAGTTTAAAGGAATCACAACGAGCAGTTTCTGCAGCTGTGAAAAGGGTAGACTAAATGACAGTTTATACATCTGATCTTGTAAAGGCAGTTCGTAAAGCTGCAGGAAATATATGTACTAACCATGCTAATTGCTTTTGAGTGTTGCATCTATTATCAACAGTCTTGTTGCATAGCCAGTTACATATCAAGAGTCATGACAGTCCTACAATAGTACATGACAATTTTAGTCATATGGTCTGGTTTCTGCGTTCTCTGTTTATTGGAACTGAGGATGGTCTTTCTGTTTTTTGCATCTAGCTGTTAGATGTGGCTGTTATTTTTTGTTATTATTTTAATACGAAGCAGTGTATGATCGATCCACTGATTATGCTTCCTTGTCAACTTTCAGAGAAACCGTTGGATGGATTGCATGTAGTTTTTGATGTAGGGATGGAGCAAGAGGATTCTTTGTGGTAGGCTTAAACATTAAATATGAAACTGAAATTTCCAGGATAATGGGTTAGCTTATACATTAAATATGAAACTAAAATTTCCAGGATAATGGGTGTATAAAGTACTTGGTTACGTGAGACAGTGATTTTAGCTCAAAATTTCACCATTGATGCAACACAAAATGTGTATATTAGTATGCACGATCCCACATGTACACGTGATGTTACACATGCATCTATTTGGGGTGGTGAAGTGCATTGAAGTAACCATGCCAACAATGATTCTGAACAAAAAAAAAGAGCCGCTAGAGAAGTCCAATCAAAAGTGTGATCTTAATATCTTATAGAGATCTCTATGTTTTTATCTTTTCATGGAGAATGTTTTTACTCAACGATTGTTTTTACTCAATGATTGACCTTTGCACAACTAAAAAGCATAACTAAGGAGATTTTACATTACAATGGTTGACAAATATCTTGAACACTTTCCAGATACTCAAGAATTGAATAATTTGAATTGATTTTTTCTTCTCATGTGGCTACATTGTTCCAACTTTGTTATCATGACTCTTGCTTTCGATTTTCCTTTCTACATTAAAATGTTTTGTCCATCCACTATGTCCTCCTTCATAGAGGAGCTTGGCTTAGAATCTGCATTCTGCTAGGCATTGATTAGAGATCATCGGCACCTGGGAGTTGGATATGCTGGGTTGAAAAATGTCTTGTCAAATTATGACATTTCTAGCTATATAAGCTTCAGCCAAAACCCACTGTATGAGGCCATGACAAGAGGACCAGGCCATGCAGTTGTGTAAAGTGACCGTGATTTCAATTAGATAACTTATCATGCATTTTATCAGTTTCAGCCTGCTGAATTTACTCATTAGCTGAAATGTCTTTCTTCACAAATAATCTGATTATTTCATTTCAAATTATGCATCTCTACCTACAATTAGTGTTGTCAAAATCCTATAATGTATAATTTGCGATTTGAGTTGAATCATAAGCAAAGTGATTTGAATCCCTCTTTATATGAATCTTACGATTTTATAATTTGAATCCTACGATTTATGATTCAAATCCCAATTTACGATTCAAATTATGCTTGTTGTCTTCTATTTAAGCTTCACTTGACTTTCATTTTATGTTTTTGAATTGGTGGGGTCTTTAAGAATCATTTAGAAAAAAAAAAACCCTTTAAAAGAAGAATTGTTTAGAAAAGCTAAATTATTTTATTTTATTCTTTATAAGAGATTAAATGATATATATTCTCTTCAACATTAAATTGTAGAGCTTATTTGATTTTATTTTTATTTTTATGATTTCTTACTTCTTAACTAGTCAAAATACCAAATTGGTGTGTGACTTACCTGGATATTTTTTTTAATGGATGGTTACGCTCACTTACATGTATTGTGGAATGATGCTTAGAAATCAAAAAATATTTTTTTTCGGTCTACGAAATCAAATGCTACTTTTCCAATGTGATTCTACATTCAAAAAAGTTAACAAGAACATAAATTTAAAGGATCCGTGTATGTTTCAAGGAAAATTACTTGAAAGATAAGTATCCTTTAACACTATCATGACATGGTATTACTTGGTGCATATTGATGGCCAAAAGGTGATTACTAAGTTTTTTTTTTTCCTGATTTATTTATATTTTTCATATTTTTAAGAAGATCATAAAAAAATCTTATGATTTACGATACGATTTGTGATTCAATACAATTCAACCCCTATTACGATTTGTGATATGATAACGATTTTGACAACATTGCCTACAAGCTTTAGTCCATCTACGTTTAAAAGGTAAAAGTATGTTGCATTTCCTTATAACAACTATGTTTCAGAAACATAGAAAAGGTATGCTCTTCCGTCACAAGCACAATGCCACATTTTGGCTGGACTGGCTTCTGTAGTTGGGGGGCTTAGTGCTCCCTATGAGATGGTTTCCCATGTACATGAAAGGCCAGTTCTTAATCGGCCTTGGGTAACAGGCTATCATCCATTTGGACCATTTTCTAATGCTTCTCAAATTAGTTAAATGCTTTAGGACATTGCCTTGGTAAGGCCACTATCTTTTGTGTCCCGTCTTCTGTGGAAAGTCCAAATAAACTCAAAATGGTTATGGCGGCATTTCATGATTGGGGCTATCAATGAACTAGGCTCAGGCTAGAGTGAGTTCTGCCTGAGCCTGGCCCATTTACTTATAGGACATGAAATTTAGGCATGGCCCAGCTCACGGGCCTGAAAATATGTCAGATGTCTGATTTCAGACTATAACTGGCTTAGCAGGGAATCATTAGGAATAATTTTTCATTAATTTTAACAAACTGCTCTGACAGTTCCAGTTCTTTGTCTCAGCCTGCTTAGGGTTGGAATTTTTTTAGCATGTTAATGATATAAATTTTACTGTATCTATTGATTTTTCACTTCATAAAGCATATCTGATGGAACTTCATTTTTGCAGAGAAGTACAATATGTGCATGTGTTGATTTTGTACTTCGCAAAATTCGGGATACTTCAGAGGTAGCAAGAGTTAATCATGAATTGGATGCCTTTTTATTCTAAAACATAATTTATTTAGATGATTGATATTTCTGCTCCCCAAATTGTTAATTCCACCATCCCTCAAGGTTGATTTTGTCAGTTCAAAGCACCTGTAGAAAGATCTCTTTAAGACCAATTACCCTGCATGGTTGGAAATGTCAAAATTTGAGGAAGTAAGCTTCCCCTTTGTTATTCCAAGTTCAAGGTTTAATTTTATGTCATTTTCAACAGGCCGTCCAGGCTTTTGCTGGGGAATATCTTAAGACACCCCTCGGTGAGCCAGTGAAGGGCAGGAAAAAGAAGTCAAACATAGAGCTATGGCTGGAGAAGTTCTACAGGAAAACAACTAACTTACTGGAACCTTTCCCACATGAGTTAGTCGAGCGGTTAGAACAGTACTTGGATGTAAGTAGCTCCTGTTTGATGAAACTATGAATATTACCCATCTGAAATTATAATATCTACATGTGTAACTTTGTTCTTTTGCATTCAAGATCTTTGAAGATTCAAAGAAAAAGCAACACTTGATCAATGGGAAAGAATCATTTGGATCACTGCAAAATCATTTAGCCCTATATAACCACCACCACCACCACCACCATCATTATCATCATCATGGCCTTATCCCAACTAATTAGGATCAGCTACATGAATCTTTTTCTGACATTCCACTCTATCAAGGGCAATAACTTCAGTTAGACCATAGATAAAGTATTTTCTTGCTATCTACACCCACATCTGTGTTGATTATGGATGAGGTTGATGGTAGGTCTGCTAGTATTAAGATTTCCAAAATTCCTATCATTTGTATCTGTAATGACTGCTACAGTCAGAAGCTAAAAAGTCTTGTTAACTACTGTTTGCTTCTCAACTTCAGGAAACGTACGAAACAGTAGGTTCTTTGTTTGCTTGATGTTGATGCAGAATAGCCTGTGAAGACTTTTCTAACCTCACTTTCATCTTTTTCTACCTTTTTAGGCTTTCTTCTTAAAGGTGTCACCGAAGCAGTAGAAGAAGAAGCAAAAGCAGCAGGTATGTATGTACATGCTTTTCCCTTGTCATTCTTGGCTCAAATACCTTCAGGCAATCTTAGTTGTCTGGAAAACATTACAAATGCCACATATTTTATGTATAGACCCAGTACTGATTCGATAAATACCCCCATAAGGTGTGCTTTTAGCCATATAATAATTCTAAACTAAGAGTCTCCAAAAGAAAAATGGTCAATGGCCCACATTTGGTTAGAGGAGGAGAATAAATTTAGGTTAGGATTACTTAAAAAAATAAAAATCTTTTTGTCAACATCAAATATTGCATTGCTTAAAGTAATGATTCACCTGGATTGGAATTGCTTAAAGTTACGCATGCACATGTTCCTTTTGTGAGACTATTTCGTTGGTCTGCTCTTTCCAAATGAGCATTAGGGAAAAGAATGACTATTTTGTTGGTCTGCTCTTTCCAAATTAGCATAAGGGAAAGGAAAGGTATCTTCTTCTTCTTCTTCTTTTTTTGGGTGGACGCAAGGTCCCCAGATTTACAAATGGGGTTTAGAATCAATGTTCAGCATATTCAGTGAACCACTACTGCTTGAATTTGTATTAACAGCACAGTTTCTGTTCTTATACCACTATTACAAATCATCTTGACTCATTGGTAGCTCAAATATTTAAACTGACTTTTTTAAATAAATAGTTTCTAACCATGTTATGTGGGTCCTTCAAAAGTAGAGTATCCGAGTTGGATACTCAAACAGCAGGATAAGGTATGGATAAGAGTCCCGCCTTCACAAGACTTGAAATCCAGATCCGTTCTTTTGCTAGAGAAGAAGGTGACAAGTTTTATTCTTTTTCCAGAGAAGAAGGTGACAAGTTTTATTATTTATAGGTATGGTTAGGATGTGTTTGGATGATGCATGTAAATGGGGTTAACTGTAAATGATTTACAGGTAAATAGTTTATACTCTGTGTTTGGATGCAGAAAATTTCCTGGAAATGCTTTTCTACGGCTTGCAGGTTTTGACCCTTCCACTTTCATGCTTGATTAAAGTTCTCCTATGCCCTTTGATTTTACAGATGCGGATTAGCTTGTTACCCGAGGTAGATGGTGGAAAAGCTATTTTATTTGATTGTATGTGTTGTACTAATGTTCCACATTTTTGAAGTCATGTCATTTCCAGCAGGCTTATGTTTTTTAATACTGTAAATTTCAGGTTGTATCGTGGTGATCCAGTGCTAAATCCTCTTACACCTTGGGATAGACCTCTATTGAAAAACATTTTTTGTACGTATGACTTTCATCGAACCTAGTGTTGTGTAATGGTTTGATTGAGTTAAACTTTAAATAGACTGTTGTTAACTGTTTTGTTGGTATTGTGGCTTTCATGATTGATTGTTTCATGAGTGGATTGAATTAATGGATTAGTGGTTTAAATAAATATTTTTTTAAAAAAAAAAACATTTTTAGCCTCAATTTGTAACTAAGGCTTGAATTTAGCCTCGGTTGTTGATAACCAAGGCTGAAATTCCCGTGGCTAAAGGCTTTAGCCTCGGTTGTTGAGAACTGAGGTTAAAATTAGATTTAGCTTCGGTTGGAGGCAATTGAGGCTAAAATTCGAATTTAGTCTTAGTTGAAGACAATGGAGGCTAAAATTTTGATTTAGCCTCATTTCGAGAAAATTGAAGCTAAAAAGATTTTTAGCCTGACTTGAAGAACCGAGGCTATAAAAGTCATTTTAGCCTCGGTTGCTAAAACTGAGGCTAAAGCCTTTAGCCACAGGGGTTTCAACCTCGGTTTGGATAACTGAGGCAAAACTGAGGCTAAAGGCTTTAGTCTCAGTTTTTAATCTTTTTAGCCACGGTTTTGAACTGAGGCTAAAAGCCCCTTTTCTTGTAGTGAAACCTTAACCTATAAACCAACCTAAACCTATACTTATAACCTAAACCTATTCTCAAATCCCAAAACCTATAACTTAAACCTAACCTTTCCCTAAACCTATAACCTACACTTATAACCTAAACCTATACCTATAACTTAAACCTAAACCTTAACCTATAACCTATATTTACAACCTTAACCTAAACTTATAACCTAAACCTAAACCTAAACCTATTCTTAAATCCTAAACATATAATCTATAGCCTAAACCTATAACCTAGCCTAATCTTAAAGCTATTTCCATAAATTGATTTTAGTCTTTTCATTGTAGACATGGATAAGAGTTGGATGCGAGTTTTGTGAGGGACACAATTTGAGGTACCACCAGAGAGCAGTTGGAGAAGAAGAGTGAGCAGCTGGAGAGGCAGATGGAGGAGCAGGAGAGGAGAATGGAGAATCTAACGAGGCAGAGGGAGGAGCAGGAGAGGTGGATGGAGGATCTGACGAGGCAGAGGGAGGAGAAAGCGAGGGAGAAAGAGGAGCAGGAGAAGAGGATGGAGGAGATGCGGGTGGAACATGAGCGACGGATGACGGAGATGTTTTATGCTCTTACTGCATGCTTACCCACTGATGCTCCACCTCCTCCGCTTTCATCTTTGTAATTTTTTATATTTTATTTATAATGTTAAACTTATACGTATTTATTTGTGAATGAATGTTATTTTGATGGATGTAGTTTATATTTGGATGGATCTACTTACTTTGAGTTTGAATGGATGTGAATGTGAATATGATAAAATATTTATATATATAACAGGTGTATATTATGAATATTAACAGGTGTATATCAGGAATATTTTGTAGGCACATTCTTTAAAAAAAAAAGACACTTTTACCAACAAAAATTTTCTTAGGTATAAGTATCATCGGGTTTTTATCTACGAAAATTTTCGTAGGTAAAAGTCCCATACACGTTTTTTCCTACGAAGAGTTTCGTAGGGAAAAGTTCAGTAAATTTTTTAGCCACGAAAATATTCATAGGTAAATGTTTTGAAAATATTTTTACCTACAAAAATATTTGTTGGTATATGTTTTCAAAATGGTTCACCTACCAAACAATTCGTAGGTAAAAGTTTCGTAAAAGTTTTAGCTACGAGTAGCTTCGTAGGAAAAAGTTCTGTAAATATTTTTGCCTACGAAACTATTCATAGGTAAAGGTTTTGTAAATATTTTTATCTACGACAATATTCGTAGGTAAAACTTTTGTAACCATTTTTACCTGCGAAATAATTCGTAGGTAAACGTTTTGAAAATATTATTAGCTACGACATTAGTAGTAGGTAAAACTTTTATAACAATTTTGTACCTAGGAAACAATTCGCAGTAAAAGTTTTAAAAATATTTTTAGCTATGAAAGTATTAATAGGTAAAACTTTTGTGACAATTTTTACCTACGAATAAATTCGTAGGTAAAAGTTTTGCAATAATTTTAACCTACAAAAACAATTCGTAGGCAAAACTTATGTTATATTTTTGGCTACGAAATTATATGTAGGTTAAAGTTTTGTCATAATTATTACCTACGAAACAAATTTATTGGTAAAACTTTTGTAAATATTTTTACCTACGAAATTATTTATAGGTGAAAGTGTTGTCATAATTTTTACCTACGAAACATTTGGTAGGTAAATCTTTTTAGGTACGAAAATAATCGTAGGTAAAACATTTTGTAAATCTTTTTTAGCTACGAAGTTAAGGGAAAAATATTTTTCAATATTTTTGGCTACGAAATAAAATGTTGGTAAAATATTTTACCTACGAAATGAAATCGTCGGCAAAAGTCTTACTTTTGCCAACGAAATTTTTTTTTTTTTCGTTGCTAAAGGTTTTCACCCTCGGTCTTTTGGCAACGAAATTTTCGACGAAAATTTCCATTGGAAAAATTTTTTTCCTACGAAAAACAGGCTTTTACCTACTAAAATTTTCATAGGTAAAAGTGACTTTTCTTGTAGTGTGAGCTTCTGCTCGACCCCCGATTTTCTAGGCGTTACAGTACCACTTACCAATGTAAAGCTCATTTTAACCATGGTACCAAGATCCGCCAAGCCTCATGTGCTGGGCATAGTGGTATGGGACACTATGGTCGAGTTATCGACCTACGCTGGGGTGACGAGCCTCCCCATAGTGACCACTGAACAACCCAAACTCGTGAGTCGAATACGGTGGTATGAGACACTCTATTCGAGTTATCGGCCTACATTGAGGTGATGAGCCTTTTCGTAGTGACCTCGAGTATAAACTAGGCCTATGCTGAGGTTACGATCCTCCCCATAGTGACCTTGAGTGTAAACTCATGAACTTACCTATGCGCTTCTTTTATCAGGGGTGATGCCCTATAACTTGCGTATCGTATGTGACTAACTAGGATTGACGACCCTAGATGGATCCTTGCTTGGGTTAATGATATAAAGGGAGGTACCTTAGCTTTCCAAATCTACTGTATGAATAAGCCTAATAAATTACTCGGCTAACACGAACATGCACCGCATTGCATGTGCTTTGGCGAGGAAGCGCACGTTTAGGGAGTTTGCTATGCGCGATTGTGAGATGATGTCAATAAGAGAGTGCTGGCGAGGGCATGCATCATCACAACATACCATTCCTGCATTAACAAGAGTACTTACGATATAATTGTTATACTGCTTTATCATTACTGCTTGACTGAATTGAAAACATGTTAACCTTTACCTTATAGTACCACTGAGTTGATCACTCACTCCTACTCTAGGACGGTGTTTTAAAACACCAACCAGACTCTGCTTTTGATACAGATTATGGCAAGGCTTATGTGACAGAGCCAGACTTCTTCAATGAGGAGTTCTCCTACCTACAACTCTTAGGCGGGTCTATGCAGACCTAGAGTTGCAGTGCCCAGATTACGGGAATGTGGATTAGTTGGATATTCACACTTTGATATTTTATAAATTTAGGAACTATTCATGCATATATTCAACCTGGTAACATACTCATACTATGGGAATTGAGAAACTCTTACACACTTTACATACCTATCTTAGTCTTCCGCTTGCCTAAATTTATTAACTCTGGAGTATGATATGTTGTTTTAGTGTAATCCCACTCATGTTTAAGGCACTAATATAGACAACATTTAATCATCATTATCTATAATGCATAAGTGATGCATTGGATCTTGGGAGTTGAGCTTTGTTTGACCTCCAATTTTCGGGGCGTTACATGACCTTGGTCTAGAGGACCCGCCCCTTCCGATCAAGGATACGAACTAACTGCTCAATGTAGGAAACGTCCTTACAAACCTCCAGTGGCTGCCAATCAATAATAGGAACTATGTCTAATCCACACTTCCTCAGCATAGAGACATGGAAAACATTGTGGACACCAGACAACTGAGATGGCAAGGCAAGCCGATAGGCCATGGCGCCAACGTGCCCCGTGATCTGAAAAGGTCCTATGAATCTAGGGGCAAGCTTGCCCTTTGTTCTAAATCGAACTACGTCCTTTATGAGCAAGACCTTGAGATACACATGGTCCCCTACATCAAACTCCAAGGGATGATGCCGGCGATCAACAAAACTCTTTTGTCGGCTCTGAGCTGTGTGCATCCTCTACCTGATGATATCGATAGCCTCTATGTCAGCTACATAAGCTCAGGACCTATAAGTTATGTCGATGGTCCCCTAATAGTTGTTGTTATAAGCAAACTCAGCCAATCACAGATGCTCATCCCAACTGCCCCTGAAATCAATCGTGGAAGCCCAAAGCATATCCTCAAGGTTTTAGTTGAACCTCTCGGTCTGGCCATCGGTCTATCGATGGTACGCGGTGCTGAGCTATAAATCAATCCCCATCGCTCTCTGAAAGCTCCCCCAAAACTGATACATGAACCTCGGGTCTCAGTCAGAAACGATCGGACTGGAACGCCATGCAGTATCACAATCTCCTTGATGAATAACCTCACAAGCTGGTTCATTAAACAAATCACATGCATCGTAAGAAAATGTGCTAACTTCGTCAAACGATCAATGTCAATCCAGATGGCGTCATGATTGCGTTGAATCCTCGGTAATCCCATAATCAATCTGTCGACATGTGCTCCCACTTCCACATCGGGACACTCAATGACTGTGATGGACCAGGGGATCTCTGATGATTGACCTTGACATGCTGACATGTATCACACTCGGCCACAAAATTGGCGATCTAGTGCTTCATTCTCGCTCAAAAATATTATCGCCTTATATCGAGCCAGGGAAGATAGAAAATCGCAATCGATGTGCCTCGATCATAAGATCTCTACATAACTCAAGAATATCTAGGACACATAATCGGCCTTTGAAGCGAAGTCCACTGTCAGAACCAATCTGCCAATTTTCCTGACTCTCAGATATTACCTCAGCCATATACCTTTGCAACAACTCATCAGCCTGCTGAGCCTTGATCAACCTTATGATAAGAGAGGTTTGAATCGAAAGGCTCAATAACTACACGATAAAAGAATGCATGTCAAACTCAAAATCATACTTTACTATATCCTCGAGCATCCTCCACTCCCGGACCATCATATGCACCATCAGGCCTTGTGGATGATGGCTGAGGACATCTGCCACCACATTTGCCTTGCCCGGGTGGTACTGAAGATTGAAATCATAGTCCTTTAGGAGCTCCATGTAGCACCTCTGCTTCATGTTCAACTCGAATTGTAAGAAGAGGTACTTCAAGCTCTTATGGTTAGAGAAGAGTTTGAACCTAACCCCATAGAGAAAGTACCTCCACACCTTCAGTGCGAAGATAACTGCATCCAACTCTAAGTAATGTGTGAGGTAGTTCAACTCATGCATCTTGAGTTGATGAGACGCGAAGGCCACTATTCTGCCGTGTTGCATCAGGACAATACCTAAACCAATATGCGAGGGATCGGTAAATATAATAAATCCATCACTCTCAAAGAGAATAGTGAGGAAAGGAGCAAACGTGAGGTGGTCCTTCAACTCCATAAATTCTAGCTCATAGGCGTCGTTCTAAATAAACTCTGTGCCCTTTCGAGTCAACTTGGCCAGCGGGGCTGCAATACGAGAGAAACCCTCAATGAAACGGCTATAGTAGCCCGCCAAACCAAGGAAACTGCGGATCTCGGACGTGTTTGTGGGCTGGCTCCACTGACTCACTGCATCAATCTTTGAGAGGTCCACTACGACACCCTCCCTCATCACCACGTGGCTGAGGAACTTCACCTCCTCCCGCCAGAACATGCACTTCTCCAGCTTCGCATACAGCTGGTGTGCACGGAGGGTCTGTAAGTTAACCTCCAGATGTTGAACATGATCTTCATAGGTCCTCGAATAAATCAGGATATCGTCGATGAACACCTCAATAAACTGATAGAGATAAGGGCGGAAGACCTTGTTCATCAACTGCTTGAATACTGTGGGCACATTAGTCAGTTCGAAGGACATAACCTGGAACTCAAAATGATCGTAATGTGTCCTGTAAGCCATCTTCGGAATGTCCTTCTCTCTGACCCGAATCTAATGATAACCAGATCATAAGTAAATCTTCGAAAAGAATTGTGCACCCTTCAACTGATCAAACAAATCATCAATCCTTTGGAGCAGGTACTTGTTCTTGATTGTGACTTTGTCAATCTCGCGATAGTCCACGTAGAGCCTCAACGAGCCATCCTTATTCTTCACGAAGAGTACCGGAACTCCCCATGGTGAACTGCTTGGACAGATAAATTCTAACTCGCACAACTCATCTAACTGCTTCTACAATTCCCACAACTCTAACGTTGTCATACGATTTAGAGCCTTCGAAATAGGTGCGGTACCGGGTATGAGATCAATCTAAAACTCAGTGTGTCAGCAAGACAGTAATCTTAGAATCTCCTGGAACACATTGAAAAAATTACAAACCACCGGTAACTGGTCAATGCTCACTACTATGGGCTCCTTTATGGTACACGACATCATATAAGACAACGACTCTCCTCTAGGCCCGGCAATGAACTGGAATTGTGATAAGCCGGGTATATAGAATGTGACTGTCCTCGTGAAGCAGTCCAATATGGTGTGATACTCGACAAGCCAATCCATCCCCAGGATAACATTGAACTCGGACATTGACAGTGCAAACAGATCGGTAGGCAAAAAGATATCCCCAACTAGACTGAGCAAGACGAGCAAAATCGGCCCAACACTGTAGTCTTCCCCAACAGAGTCGATACTGACAGGACCTCACGAGCAAACTCTGACTGCAAACCAGTCGATCGGGAGAAACCCTCAGCTAGAAAGGAATGCGATGTACTAGAAAAAAAAACACACATGCAATGCATGCAATGACTAAAAGTATACCCTTAACAACTCCTCTAGATGACTACAGATCCTGTTGAGCCGCGTAGAACCTAGCCTGAGCCGGATGGGGAGGTTCCTATCCCCTTGGAGAGTGCTGCTGCTGCTAGTGTCGCTGAGGTGGTCGAAACTATTGCCTCTGCTGTTGCGGCCTCGGAGGTTGGTGCTGATGTTACTACTGAGGGGGCCTTGGTGGTGGGGGCTGATGTCACTGCTGCTGTGGAGGTCTTTGCTGCTGTGGTGGGGGAGGCTATTGTGAACCTCTCGGCTACTGCTACTACCAGGGGCGAGGACACTCCCACATACGGTGTCCCATCACACCACACCCAAAACAGGGGACAGTAAACTGCCTCAGAGGTGGTGTTGGAGGTGCTGCTGACGCTCGAAAGGCTGGGTAACCTGTGTGCCTCTGCTATGGTCGACGCTTCTAGGAGTCACGGGAGGAAGCTTACCTCTTCCAGTCTCTCCTCTGATCACGATCACTCTGAGAATCGACCCACTCGGCCTAAAAAATATAGGCTTTCCGTACCACCTCCTCAAAAGTCAAGAGCACATGCCCAATAACACGGCCTCGAAGACCGTAATGCAAGCCGTCCTCGAAGCAGCACGCTCTCCGCTCCTCATCATCTACCACATATAGTGCAAATCTAGACAACACTACAAAACGAGCCGCATACTGATCTACTGTTATACTACCCTACACCAGGGCCACAAACTCCAATGCTCACTATCATCGGATGTGATCGGGAAAATATTGTCAGTCAAACGTATCAATAAAGTCCTCCCAGGTCCACTCAAAATTAACGCCTGCTGCTTGGGAGACTGATGCTCACCAGTGCTCGACCTCACCCTGAAGAAGAAATATAGCCAATACGACTCGCCGCTGGGTCATAGATCCCATTGCATCAAAGATCTTCTCCACATCGGAGAACCATCTCTCAGCTGTTGTCGGGTCTGACTCGCCCTGAAAATGCGGGGGATCAAGCTATCGGAACTCTCAAAAAAGGGTGCTTGTGGGCTCCTGCTTTGCCTGGGCTGATGAAATAGCTGGGTGTTTACACTGTCCCTGAAGGGAGACCGTCACTGCCTGTAACATCTGTTATAACTGGGCGGCACTCACGGGCATGGTCGGATCCACACCGGCCTTGGGTAGAAGAGCCGCATCCTCTGGCTGGGCCATAGGAATCTCTGGTGGTGGAGTGGGGATCGTAGGTGCTAGGGTGGGAGTCTTAAGTGGTGGAGCAGGATTTGCTCAGGTCACTGTCCTGGGCGGTACGTCCTACAAGAAAGAGCAAAGGCACCTATCAACTTTGAAAACTCTCGAAGGCACGTATGTTAAAGGTCTATAATGGAAGATCACTATGATATCTGAACTTCGGGACTTAGTCATTCTAAACTTATAGTAGACATGTAATGTTGTTGTTGGCTATTCTCAAGTTATGCTTTGATACCAACTTCTATCACGTCCCAAACTCAGAAACTGGACTCATAAAATTTTACCTCACCAAATCCAGTGCCACAGCCTCCATAGTACCTCATTCTCAACTCCTAGTACCCATTTACCAGGTTCCGATCCTGTGTTCCTACAAGGAGGATTTTCAACATTAGTTTGATTCGTAATAAGCATAACCAAAGGCATAACTCACAAACAATAACCAAAACCTGCATCACATTTCCACTATGATAAAAAACTTATAAGTACAGTGCGCATAAAGGGAAATACAATGATGATAAATAAAAAGCTCCAAGATGATCTGCTATGTGTTCCTGCCTTAGTGCTGCCACAATCCAGCGTCACCTACATGCAATGGTCATGCATAAGCTTATGGAAAGCTTAGAGGGTGGTGAAAGTGTGTGTTCAAAGTAGTAATGTAATTATACAATATTAGGGTAATGTGGAATATGTTGAAGAATCCATGAACACTATGGGCCATAACAAGGCCATGCGATGCAATGCATGCATGATGTCAACCATACTAAGGTCATTCGATGCAAGATGCAATCTAAGCACACCAATCATCATCTAAGTCCATATATCGATACAGCTCAACTCTGGAATATCACCGAGGTTTAGTACACTCTAATCCATATTGCCGCCCCATCGCACAAAAAGGTGATTAGAAGAGACCTTACTATCCTCCTGCCAATATCGAGCCCAGCTCGTCGATAACGGACCCATTCCTCGAGTTAGTCGAACTCAACCTAGCTTTACCCCCTCCTCTCGGGTGGGTAAGGACACACCCCCTTCCAACCGACCATGACACAGTGGAAAGTGTGGTCATCTGGTATTCGACACTCAGTGCTCATGCATCCACTCAGTCTAGACGTTTGAGTAACCTCCTGGTATCGTAAGGGTTTAGGAAATTTCACCCAGGGACATCTATAGCACCCCATGTATAACAAGATTTTACGTGTCTAATCCTACCAACCACGATACGCCTGTGGAGACTATGGCCTTGATGTTACTAGGGTGTATAATATACATGTCACACAATGTGAGATGCATGAATCATGCAATCTAGTCATATAACAAACATGCGTATACCGGGTGCTCATGTGGACAACTCCGCCTATCCGGAAGCACATAAACATTCTGCCCGAAGGGATATGCTATGATTAGTTACCCCTCACATGAAGCATACATATGATGCGTATGTGCATGAATCATGGGACTATACTAAACATGTTATATGGTGATAGACTCTTTTCATAACGAGGATGGGCCCAGATGGCTTACGCACTACAAGTATGGGCCTAACAATGGGCCCTAGAGAGAGTTACGATGCAAATATTTAACTATCAATGCTCTTACAATGTGAATGTCAAACCATCATTTCTCCCAAGGCATGACCACTAAAAATATCATCACATACATCATTGTGGAATCTCACATCGCAATGGGCCTCATATACATCATATTTGCCCCATACAAAGGCCTCACATACGTCTCATGGGGCCTCATATACATCAAATGGGCCACATCATATGGGCTGCACAAATGGGCCGAATCAAATGAGCCGATCAAATGGGCCAAGCAAATGGATAGATCAAATGGGTCAAATTAAATGGGCTGAATCAAATGTTCCAAATCAAATGGGCCGAATCAAATGGGTCGATCAAATGGGATGATCAAATGGGCCTCTTCATCTACACCAAAATATCATCTTAGAACATTAAGAAAATAAATTATATCGAAAGATTATTTGGATCGCACTCCAAATAACAGTGGTGATAATGATTTCCACCATTGAAATTCCTAAGGCCCACCTTAACATTTATTTTCCATCCAATCTGATCATAAGGTCACACAGACCTGAAAAAGAACAAATTTCATGTTGATTCAGATCTTCTGTGATACCAAGAGGACCTCAATGGTAGGCGATCAATACTCCACTGCTTTCAGTCGTGGCCCACCTGATAAGTATATCTGTCTCATTTATTATTATTATTATTTGCCTCAAGACATAAAATGAGCTTGCCAAAATGATGGATGGTTTGGAAGGAATACGCCCATCGGGGGAGCAGATGGACGACCCAACAAATGGCTGGACGACATTGCTAACGCACATGCATCGTGGCTGGGACCCACAGAACTTACAGATGTGAATGGATAGTGGGTCCCACCAGTTGGATGACCTGGATATCATGTGGGACCCATAGAACTTGCTGACCACACTACAAGAGGTAAATAGCTGGTGTCCGATACCTAGCTAGTTGGCTTTCCCCAAGGATGTGGGGTCCATACAAATGATAGATGGTGTGGATGGGGTCCACGTAGCAGATCGGCCCCACTTGCTGCTGACATCAATCACACCAGATATACAGCCGGTGTGAGATACCCCAGCCAAGCCGCTATTCAGGTGGGTCCCATGTGCTGGGCTATCCTCCCATACAATACCATATATTATTATTATATTATAATTTATTTATTTTTACTAATCCACCCCACTGCCTGCTCACACTTCACCGTTAGTTGCACCCCACACTGTCCAAGGCTGGTCACGTCCAGCGTCTCTGGACATTGGACAGTGTGGATTCGAAGAAAGCATCATGGTGGGTCCCACAAGGACATGGCCCACCTGGACAACTATATAAGTATATAATATATATAGTATAATATAATATTATATCATATTATAATATTATAATATTATAATATAATATAATATATAAATACTATATAGGTATATATGTTATATAAAATGTCCATCCGGTGTCTAACCACTGTCTAGCAAGCTGGACGGTGCTGGATGAAGCACATTCATCATGGTGGTCCCATGTAGTGGGCCACAATATCTCGATCAAGCTAATAATTGTCTTTCTCTCTTATCCAGGCCTATGTGACCATCCAGTCATGTAGGCCCCAACTGAGATCAAGGTGCCCCATTCGTTGGACATCATGGATAAAATACACACATATTATGTAGGCCACTAATCATAGAGAAAGAAAGCGAGGGAGAGAAAGAGGAAAGGAGAGAGATCGGTGATGACGGAGGGACCCCACCACTATGGGCTCCTCTTGGATACAAGCATACATCAAGGTGGGTCCCATCTTATGTGGGCCCTTAAATCATAAAAAATAATATAAAAAAGAAGAATGTGGGTCCAAGATCACCCACTGTCCACTTCTTCTCGGCTCCTTGGAAAGGTAATTTCCTTAACTTTGATGTCAACGGAAGATGATGAGGTTTTGATGGTTGAGATGAGAGATGAGAGGGTAGGAAGTGGACCACACACAAAACTCTCTCATGGAGATTTGGGAGAGATTGGACATGGGACTCCTTGAGTTGCTTGGAAAATGGTTTGAGAATGAGAGAGAGAGAGAGAGGGTTGTAAGGAGAGAGAGGGATGGGTGATGGAGTGATGGGTGAGGTGAGAGATTTGTTGACTTTTGGGGTAGTTTGTGTAAGAGTAGTATGGGTTGTGTAAGGAATTTTTGACTTATGGGGTTGCTTGGGGATGGGGTGTGAGGTGATGTGTACTTGGTTGAGGTGATCGATTGATGTGACATGCTATAGAGATTCTTTCGAAATTCGTACGTGTGGCATTTTCCTCGAACTGAACGTGGGCCTACATCTCCTGGCCCTTGTATCGGCTTGGCGTGCAAGATACGGCATTGGAACCATGGCGATGGCGCGGTCACTTAGGTACAAGTCTCTGGTTGAGCCGACTATAGTTTGCAGGACTCGACTTAGGATCACGCCTAAACATCGGATACAGGTCGAGGATTTTCAACATTTGATCTGAAGGATTACAGGAACCTACGGAATGGTATGGACTAAGATACGGGTCTTACATTTATGCTATCGTCACGAAAAAATATTTAAGTTTCTCAAGTTGGAACAAGGGAATACGACAATGTCGCAATATGAAGCGCACCTTGACAAATTGTCACAATATGCACCAAAGGCTATTGAGGACAAGGAATATAAATTGTAAAAGTTTAAGGAATGTCTTTGACTTAAAATTCAGTCGAGATTGTGCACTTTCAAATTTACTAACTTCGCTGATATCGTGGACAAAGCCATGCGAATAGAAAAGGACATCGAGTGTATGGAGAAAACACATACTCTTATTCGAGGTTCAACAAGTAAAGGTAGGTCGACGCCATCTGCATCTCACATGCCTGAGAAAAGGGTGAAATTCACATCTCACCTAATTCATTCTTTGAGTCAGGATAAACTCTGCAGCTATTGTGGCAAACTTGGTCATATGTTAAGGCAGTGTTTCAAGAAACAAAGAGATGAGAGGACTTCTTTGAATCCTACTCAAGCCTTGCGACCTCAAGCACGAGAATGGGGAACTCATAGCATGTACGCCTTGGATACACCCAACCCTGAGTGAGCAGACCAAGGTATGATCTTCACAAATCTTCCTTAGTAGTTACATAGTTGTTAGTGAGGATTAAGATTTTTTGAATGTGTAGTAATGCAACTTTCATAATTTCATATAATTAAATTATAGATTTTAGAATAGCACCCCAAGTAGTTAAAATGCAATGTTAAAGCATAATGAACCATGTCGGTTCATTCTTTAGGAAAATAGGAAATTAAGTAATATACCTCAAATGACTAAAATGATCGGGAACATGAACTGATGGAACCAAGACTAAACGAAGTATACGCGGTTTGGTGTGAATTCTAAATCCTAAGGATTACAATGATCTCAATGCCCTGATCAAGCAGAAGATCAATAATCACTGTGATTAAGAAGGATACTAGTAAACTCATTGCCCGGCTAGGCAAAAGTTTGACGTATTGGATTCAAACCTACTATAACCGTCCTTCCGTGTTTGCCCAAGTAATGAAAACATAAATTTTCTTTTACCTTAGATAGTTAAAAGCTATTCTCAATTATATTCATAATAAGAGAATTGAATTTTGGGACAATTCTTTTTAAGGGGGGTAGATTGTAACACCCTGTATTTTTCAATACACAGGTGTTACCATGAGAATCAAGTCTAGAACAAACACAAAGCCAACTCATCTAAACATTTACCTTCATCCTAACTTAATTTTAACCAGTAAAAGGATCCTCACCCATAAATTGAGTCATCCATCCATCGATTTTCAAGATGGACCATCATACCACCAAAATGGACCCGTATTTGGGGTTTTCGTCCCCTTAATAAGCAAATCAAACCATCTATTGTCAACGCTGAACTCCAGATCATAAGATCCACCATTCATTATGTCCTTGAGAACCTAATGATCAAACCACACCCAAACCATGCAAACTAACTAATTTGCACTTAACCAGTCATTAGGTTCCCTTTAAATTTGACTAGGAATCGATAAGAAGCATGAATATCACATCTAGAGGCAATCTGACCATCCAATCGATAGATATCCGTAATAAAACTCAAAAGGGCAAATGTTGTGTGACTCATCCATGTAATACGACATCAATTTAAAATAGGTAGTGACCTTGATTGGCTCACAAGTTAGATAGAAAGTTCTGATCAACGGATTGGATTAGAGATCATCATTGGATTGATAATAATTAGCACTTAAAGGCCATTTTTCTGCTGATATGGCCCACTTAAGACTTGGATCTGCCTCATCGTTTGGGCTGAGCCTTAATGTGAGCCACCAAGATGAATGAACGGAATGAATTGATCAAGATTATAATTGTGGACCCTACACGAGAGTGAATGTACACTTAAGACACGTACACCCACGGTGCACCAGACCTCCAACGCGGTCAGACGAGCATTGACCCGCATCCATCCAAAAAAATAGAGATTTTCTCCTGTTTTCCCGCCTTCAGCCCTTTTAAACAGACCATATCCATTCGGGAAGGATTCCAGCCCACCTTGAAGGTCTTTTTTGATGATCTAAACCATCCATCATATAGGGAACCCAAATACATCTAACCCCTGACAGTTTCAACCATTAGATCACACAGATGTGCACATAACTTCGAGCACGAAACATCCATGTGCGGCTGGTTTTTTAAAAATGGAAAGATTTTATTTTTCTTTCCTTTACACGCTGACAATCTGCATGCATTGCCTCCTGACCATCCTAGCTCTTTGTTGTAATCCATCTCAGCCCTTTAAAGTAGGGCTTCCTTCGAATATGCTTGAGGCTCTCTCCTGCTGCCGCTGTTGAAGACAAACACTTAAGGACTGCTAATCGTCATCCATTCGATGGGTCCCACAGCAATCATAGGACCCATTTGTACCATCTAAATGCCCTGGATCACAAGATCATCCATAAGATCCAAATCCACCATTGGAGGAGGAACCATCTTCTCTGTTGGCTAAAAGGGCCAATCACCTGATGATGGGACACATTCATTGATCCGAGTTTCCCATTAGGTGGACCAGGAGCTCAAAATTTCATCCTCGGCGTCTGATAAGGGCCATGCAAATGAGGGGCATTAATCTCGCCATGTGATTGGGTTGCTCGGAATAGAGCTAAGTATATAACTAACTGGGATTAGTGGGATGGGAGCATTAGGAAATTGATTAAAAGAACTTTATTTAAGCTCTCTTTTGGTTAGGGTAGCCCACCTAAAAAGAAAGAAAAGAAAAACGAGAGAAGAGGCATTATTTTTTTTCCATGCCGCATTAGCTCGACTTGGGTCAAGTCTCGCGTGGAACCCGGGCACTGCTAGAAGCAACATAGGAAGAGTAGAAGAAATCAAAGAAGAAGAGAGGAAGAAAAGAAAGTAGGAAGAAAGAGAGAAATGAGGGAAGAAGGAGAAGAAATGAAAGAAAAGAGAGACAGACAGTGGTGCGGCTGCTGCTGACGCACCAAGTAAAGCCAGGCGTTTCTACACTAAGCCGTGTCTGAGTCGGGGCTGAATCCAGGCTCTGGTTGGCTGTGTGATAAAGCCCAGAGAGGAAGAGAGGGTGAGAGAAAAAGAAGAGAGAGGGGGTTTTAAGTCGGGTTGCAGGGCAAACTGAGACCAGTAATGACTGGTCTATCTCAATCGAGCAGGTGCACTGGCTTGACCCAGTCAGGCATTCAGAAGGGTCGAAAGCCTTGTTTTAGGCTGGGGTTGTTGCTGGGGGTTCTAACAAAATAAGAGGAGTGAGAAAGAAGAAGAAGAAGAAGAAGAAGAAGAGGAAGAAGAAGGGAGAGAGAGAAGGGAGGTTGGGACTATTGTCTAGGCAAAACCGATTCGACTCGGTTTAAATCGAGTCTGAATGGGTTGAGTCAGGCGTGGGCCTAGTCCAAACCTAGCTGGGAGTGAAAGAAAGAAGAAAAGAAAGAAAAAGAGAAGAAGAGGGAAAGGAGAAAGGAAAAAGAGAGATTTGGGTTGTTTTTGCAACTGCCGAGTCGATTCAGTGGAGTTGGGCTGAGTTTGGGTTAGCCCACTCTAGCCTTGTAGCTGCCAAGTGATATAAATCTAAGGTAAATCAAAACTCATTTATATCTATTAGTTAATTAATGATTTTTCACTTAGTATATTGACCGTAGGTGCCAAGTACTAACCATCTTCCTTGATATTTTGATTGGGTCATGGTCGCATGTTTACCAACTAGATTTGACTCTATCAGATTTTAGTCACGCTATCTAGTAGGCCACACAACTAGATTTCTTGATCGAGATGAGGACTCACCCTTCGAGCTTCCCACTTAAATTCATTAATCTAATCATTGATGATGCCTTAATCCGTCTCATTTAGTATCTCCTAAGTTACTTGATTTACTTAACGATTTCCTAGCCATTTGCAGTGTTCACGTACAATATGATTTTCGGGTGGTCTAGAGCTTATATGTTGCTTATCTCTTCATCTTGCGGTGTTTAGTCGTGAGGTGGTTTCTTGGTGAGTGGGTGTTCACTTAGCAATTTTATAACACCCTGAAAATTAGGGGTCATGTAAAAACTCGACTCCCAAGTTCCAGACCATCACTTATGCAACAAATATGCTTATGATTTAATGTTGTCTGAGTTAGCGCATTAACATGAGTGAGATTATACCAAAACTGCAATTCATTCTCTAGATTTAGTAATAAAACGCAAGCGGAAGGATGAAAAATATATATATCACTGTATGTAAAACAAAACAATCTCGATCTGTCTCCAAAGTATGAATACATCTCTGAGTCACATATACATATATCAAACTAAAAATCAAAATGTCATGTGATAGTCCAACTAGTAAAATCCTGCCGATCCAGGCCACCTAGGCGAAGCCGTCAGAGAACTGCATGTACGAGAACTCGTCCTAGTCCTCATCGTAGTTTAGCTCCACATCCTGAATCGCCTCACAACCTGCATCTAAGACAGAGTCTGGTAGGCGTTGCAAACACCGTCCCGTAACGTGGGAGTGATCAACTCAGTGGAATCATAGAGCAAAGATTAGCATGTTATCAAATCAATCACGTGATAATAGTAACGTAAACAATCAGACATTCCTAGATATTGTTGTTAATGCAAGAATGAAATGACATGATGGATGCCCTCACCAACATACTCCCTCATGCGACACCATCTTACGTCCGTGGCATGCTTTCTTCCCTCAGTGCTCTACATCTTTCAGGCACATGCAGTGCGATATGGATATGATTATTGAGTTGTAATTAGTCCTTTCAAACAGCTGGATTGAGAAACTAAGGTACTTTCCTTATATCAATCCCAACACAGATCCTGTCTAGGGTCGTCACTCCTAGTAATCTCATACGATGGTATATTTCTAGGTCGCTACAAGGGCTGTTGCTCGCACTTGTTGCACCGCTCCCCCATCACCTTATCAATACAGGCCTAGTTGTACTCTTATTGCTACGAAAGGGTCGTCGCCTCACGTACACTCAGAATATGCTCGAGGTCACTACAAAGGGCTCGTCACCAATCAAAGTAGGCTGACAGCTCGAATGTAGTGTCCCATACCACCTCAATTGGCTCACGAGTCTAAGGTGCTCACTAGTCACTACGGGGAGGTTTGTGGCCCCAGCGTAAGCCGACAGCTTGACCACGGTGTCCCATACCACCATGCCCGGCTCATGAGTCTTAATGGATTAAGGTACCATGGTTATGAGGATTATCACTGGTAAGTTCAGTACCCTAGGTTCAAGCAGTTATGACCAATATAAGGTGAACATACAATGGTCAGTCGGGTTACTTGACGAGCTCGACTAGTACGAGTGTACCTCAAGCTAAATGACATGAAGTGCATAAAACACCTCATGTGGTCTAACCACTGCCATCAACTCAAAGCACGACTCGTATTCGTCGACTCGTCCTTCGTGGCGAATAGAATCCAACCACGATTTCAAATCTGTTACCAACTGCCTGGACTAGAGTATAGCCCCAAACACTTGTAATCTTCATCAAGGATCATATGAGAGTGACAGAAATGAAGCACAAATAATCCAAGCATGTTACGACATGTTAAACGTACAACATAAGCAATTCAACCAAACATGAGCATTTCATATGTATAAGGAAATCAAGTCAATATAACAGACATGGAGGAAATCATGTGCATCATCATATTAGTTGAGAATCCAATCTCCAAACTAATCTACAACAACATTTACTCAATACTTACTAATACATACTTTTATACAAACACTTAGTCTGCACACATTTGTCTACATAGCGTATGTCGACCCAAAGTGTGCATTAGGGCGAATCTTTTTGCCAAACAGATCATACACGCATGACTGGTGTAATAACACGACAAATACACATGGAAATCATTTTAGCAAAATACAGACGTATACAGTATTTCCTACAAATACCTAAAATACCCTAAATCTCATATTCTCCGTACGCAGTCGAAATGGAAAACAGACAGCATGTTGTACACGTCAAACAGCGTTCTTGTCGATAATCTACTATTAAACGACATTGAAAGCTTTGAAAACAGTTAACCTAAGCATCTACAATCCTCACCTTACGTCGTAAAAGCGTAACGAATCGAACAGAAACTGTACGCTTCCTCAACAACAATATGACAACCTAATTCACAAGTTAAGTCAGCTACTTCGCTACTTGTATTGATAGAATCCCTAAAAAAGGTTAGGGTTAGGGTTTTCTTACCTAGAATGAAGTTAGAATCACCGAAAAAGTGATTTAACTTCAATGGCTACGCATGTGTGGTAGAAGGATCGATCGACAGGAACTTTTCCTCACAACTCTCTCACACACTCTTTTTCTCTCTCCTCTTTCTAGGGTTTCTTGTAAATTCCTAGGTGAGAGATATGAGAGGGTTTAAGGTCCTTCTATAGGCTAAAAAGTCACCTACCTAGACTTCAAACCAAGGTATACTTGGGTTATAACCAAATCGGGTCTTTTTCGGTCCAAAAGGACGTTTTTGGAGGTCCCCTGACTGAATGCGGTCGGACTTAAGCTCATGGATGCTGGATCCTGATCACATTAAGTTTTCAGCTCAATAGGGTTCCCAGATCGCACGTGGCGGACCAATTTCAATTCAGCGGTCACTGAGACTCGATCAGGGATTCCAAGTACACTGACATGAGTAGGAAATGTTCCCTGATCCAAGGGTGTATTTTGGTCAGATTCCAACAGTATGAATGCTTATACTTAACCCGCAAGCGAAACATGCCATATTTATTTACATGACATTTAATTTATAAAGAATTTCACTCGTTCTCACACTTCTTGCTCCAGGCTCAACGAAATAGCCTCAGAACATCAGTTAGGCTTCATTTTCGAAACGATTGTCAAGTCCAACTAAGCGGTCATAACGGTCTGAGATTATAGATATCGGACTTTCGACGCGCGGTCTAGATCCAATACAAAGTTTCAAAGGGTTCCTGAGAGCAAACGAGTTTAGAGTTTGATCCTAGATTTCATGATGTTATAGCGTTAACGATTCCACAAGGTTTGGGTCTTGCAGAACGTATTTAAAGTGATCAAGGCTAATTTCACAGCTACTCTAACATAGCGCTAGTTAACTGATGCTCAATTTCTAAAGGAATTAATCCTACGTGATTTCTGATCGAGGTGATACGCAGTTCTCTGTACGGATTTTTTCTAGACGTTACAATCTACCCCCCTTAAACAATAAATTTCATCCTCGAAATTTATACCTTTTCGTACTCCTCGAGAAGCTGTGGGTAGTTCTTTCTGATTTCGGCTTCTGTCTCCCATGTAGCCTCTTCTTCAGTGTGATGCGTCCACAACACCTTCACAAGGGGGATGACCTTGCTATGCAACACCTGCTCCTTCCTGTCCAGTATACGCGTCGGTCGTAGAATATATGTAACATCCTCTCCTAACTGAACCTGCTCCCATCTAATGATATGAGAAGGATCAGGAACGTATTTCTTCAGCATAGAAATATGAAAATACGTTGTGTATGCTCGTAAGACGCGTAGGCAAAGCCAGACAATAAGCCACTGCACCCACACGGTCAAGAATCTGAAACGGACCAATAAATTGCGGTGCTAGCTTCCCCTTCTTCCCGAACTGAAGAACTCCCTTCATAGGAAAAACTCTCAAAAATACGTGATCCCCAACCGCGAACTCTAGCGGACGTCGTCTCGTATCGGCATAACTCTTCTGTCTGCTCTGCATTGTAAGAAGTCGGCGTCTGATGATGTCAATCTTCTCCGAGGTCGCCTGCACTATCTCTGGGCCAATCAATCTGCGCTCACCGACCTCTGCCCAGCAATGCGGTGCTCGGTAAGGATGTCCATACAAGGCCTCATAAGGTGCCATACCGATACTCGCCTAAAAACTGTTGTTGTGCTTGAACTCCGCGTATGGAAGACAATCATCCCAACTGTCTTTGAAATCCAACACGCAAGCCCGCAGCATGTCCTCTAGAATCTGGTTCACCTGCTCCTTCTGTCCATCCGTCTCTGGGTGGAAAGCAGTACTGAACTTTAACTTCACACCCATAGCTTCCTAGATGCGAGTCCAAAAAATAGAAGTAAAGCGCGTGTCTCTATCAGACACGATCTCTAAGGGAACTCCATGCAGACGCACTATCTCTCTGATATATAGCTTGGCCAGCTCGTCTGCAGAGTTTGTAACTCTGATCGGTAGGAAGTGCGCCGACTTCATCAAATGGTCGACGATCACCCAAATAGAATCATGTCCCTTCCTCGTCTTCGGCAGTCCCGAAATGAAATCCATATAAATAAAATCCTACTTCCACTCAGCTATAGGCATAGGCTAAAGGAGATCAGGAGGTCGACGATGCTCTGCCTTCACCTGCTAGCAAGTGAGACAACGGGACACGAAATCTGCAATGTGGGTCTTCATACCATCCCACCAATAGGTCCTCCTCACGTCACAATACATCTTTATGCTACCCGGATGCATTACAAGTCTGGAACTATGCGCAGCCACGAAAATCTCTCATCTCAAGTCAGGGGCATCTGGAACGCATAGGCGGCCACGATAATGTAAGCCCCCATCCGTTCCAACTCGCTACTCGGCGTTTGCATCATCACTGGCTTGCTCTCGAAGCTCAGTCAGACACTCGTCGTGTCTTTATACCGCGATGACCCTGTCATCGATAAGAGATCTCACCTGAACATGTGCGATAAACTCATATAGCTTCTCCACGGTGAGTTTCTGCTCAAATTCTCGCAAAAACTCAACCATGTCCCACTCGGTAACCATTAGTGGAGCCACAAACTCTTATCTCCTTCTTATGGTTCAACGCATCAGCCATAAGGTTCGCCTTGCCCGAATGGTAGGAAACCTCAAAATTAACGTCTTTCAAGGTCGCCATCCATCGCCGCTGCCTCATATTCAGATCCCGCTGTGTGAATATGTATTTAAGACTCTTGTGGTCACAAAAGAGCTTGAACTCCTCTCCGTAGAGGTAATGTCTCCAGAGCTTCAATGCGAAAATGACAGCTGCCAACTCTAGGTCGTGTGTAGGGTAATTCTCATCGTGCTTCCTTAATTGTCTCGAGGCATACGAAATCACCCTGTCCTTCTGCATAAGGACACAACCCAGACCAACGCTAGATGCATCGGTGTATATCGTGTACTTAACCCCTTGCTCTGACAATACTAGCACAGGGGCGGACGTCAATCTTTCCTTCAGCTCCTGAAAAGCTGCCTCCGCCTTTCATTCCAGGAGAACTTCAGATCCTTCCGTGTCAACTGAGTTAAGGGTCTGGCTATCTTGGAGAAGTCCTGAATGAATCGTCGATAGTAGCCATCAAGACCCAGGATACTCCTCACCTTGGTAACCGAACCAGGATGCTTCCAGTCCTGCATCGCAGCTACCTTAGCAAGGTCCACCGCCATCCCATCCTTAGTCACCACATGTCCCAGGAACTTAACTTGTTCCTTCCAGAAGTCACACTTCTTATACTGTGCGAACAACTGATGCTGTCTCAACGTATCCAGAACTAATCGCAAGTGCTCCTCATGCTCCTCTTGACTCCTGGAATATACTAAAATGTCGTCTATAAACACAATGACGAATCGATAGAGGAATGGTCGAAATACTCTGTTCATCAGATCCATGAACACGGCCGGTGCGTTCGTAAGACCGAACGACATCATGAGGAACTCGTAGTGGCCAAAGTTGGTCCTGAAAACTGTTTTCTGCACGTCCTCATCCCTGACGCGCAACTGGTGATACCCTGACTACAGATCAATCTTCTAGAAGTACTGCGCTCCTCTCAGTTGATCAAACAGGTCATCAATCCTAGGCAAAGGGTACTTATTCTTCACCGTAATCTGATTCAACCTGCGATAATCAATACACAATTGCAGTGAACCATCCTTCTTCGTCACAAATAACACTGGTGCTCCCCAAGGAGACACACTCGGCTGTATGAAGCCAACCTCCAACAGATCATCGATCTGTTTCCTCAACTACTCCATCTCACACTAGGCCATGCGATACGTCGGCAGTGAGATGGGCGTCGAACCGGGTACCAGGTCGATAATAAAATCGATCTCACGCTGAGGCGGCAACCCAGGAATCTTCCTGAACAGGTCCTCATAACACGGACTACTGACGTGCACTCAAGTGTAGGGGCATCAACACCCTCAATAAGGAAGCGTAGCAAAGTACTCGGAAGGGGAAACTGACCTGCACCGAAAACATAAAGGATGTGCCGTCCGGCTCGTAAACTGTCACTATACGGGTCTCGCAGTCAATCTCAGCCCTCCCTGCAGTCAGCCAATCCATGCCAAGAATGACATCGAAATGATAGAGGGAGGGAGTGACGACAAGGTCAATGCGCTGTAGCCCCAGGAGGAGAATCAATGCGAGGCCTCTTACCAAGGAGTGGCCTGCCCTGAGCATCTGGTCGTGGCCTAGCAACCATCGGACCACGAGAACGTGCCAATCGATCAACATCCTGCTCTGCCCGCATAGACATGTGTATCAGCTCGGCATAAGAGGGTATGTTGACACAACACATCTTCGACCGAATGTCAAGTCGCAAGCCCTCAGAAAATCGTCGTATCTGCATCTTCTCATCTGTGAGTATCGTAGGGACATATCTGCCCAACTCTGTGAATCGATGCTCATACTCTGTAACTGACATGCCTCCCTGCTTGAGGCGCAGAAACTCGTTCTCCCTCTCATGTCGGTAGGTCTGTGGATAGTATTTCTCATAGAATTGGAACTCGAATGCTGCCCAAGTCCATATGTAGTCAACTGCAACTGTCAGCAATACACTATCCCACCATAAACTGGCCTCCCTCTCAAACATGAAAGTGGCGAACTCAACCTACTCAGACTCCGAGCAGTGCAGCAACCTCATTATCTTCGAGACACGGTCGAGCCAATACTTGACCTCCTCGGGTCTGTGAGAACCAGCAAAAGTAGGAGGTTGCAAGCGCTGGAATTGCTCAAGTAGCCCTCGTGTATCAGCAGCATTCCCCGTGGGGTAAGTAGATGGTGTAGGATGAACCATACCCTCATCTTGAGTTGAAGTCCTAGCATCCTCAGCTGGATGCATAGGTGGCACAGGTGGGGTTGCACTCCCATCCTGGGCTAAAGCCCCTGCAATGGTAGTCAAAAGCTGCTGATGCTGCTGGTGTATCATAATCATTAACTGCTCAAACCTATCAGGAGGTGGAGAAGGCTGAGGCACATACTGCGTCGAGGAAGACGCACGGTACTGCTCTCTAACTGGTGGTGTGAAAGGTGGTGGTCCGACTGTAGGACCTGCAAAAGGCTGAGACTCAGGTGCAGTCTCACGAATCAGGCCCACAGCAGGGTCCATATGATCATCACTCTGGGGAGGAACCCGATCCATTGGCTCACCCAATGTAAGACGTGTCGTGCGCCGTGTAGCCTTAGGTGACATCCCCTATAATCAAAATAGGGTGCAACCTAGTCAGTTTCAGCAATAGTACAAACACACCACACAATCATTCACTAAACAAGCCGAAGAAACTCGATGCATTTCATTTAATTAAAATTTGTCACAAAACAATAGATATATCTTTACATGCATCATGATAAAAAACAGATGGGAAACTAAGTTAGCCAAGGCTACAACTGCAACATAAACCAACTAGTAAGCCTTCTCAGGCTCACACAAAGAAAAACACAAAACAACCTACATACGACCAACGAACATCAGAAATCTAATCACTCGTTCGAGTCTGGCGATGGAGGAGGGGAACCCTTATCCTACAGACAACACAGAATGGCCTTCAAGGTGCGAGTCACCTTACCAAACTTCCACTTCATGACGGCCTTGGTATCCTCATACTCCTGTTTTACCTTGGCCCGAAGTTATTGGACTTCCCGTCGCAAAGCAACCTAACTCTCCTTAAGTCGGGCTACGTGAGCATCCCTAGCAGCCCGAGTCGCAGGAGGAGGACTCTCATCAGTATCCTTAGCCTCCTCTTCTTCTTCTTCCTGGCCTTCTTCCTTTATTTCTGCTCCATCTTCTTCTTCACTTGCATCCTCTTCACTATCATATTCGCCCTCACTGTCATCATCAAGCCGAGCCTCACGCTGCCGAGGCCCTATCTTCATCTAGTTCATAGTAGCCTCGTTGATCTAATGAGTCGACACAGGCAACTCCGGCCCAAGTCTGTAAGCAAACTCAAGCGTAATCCTACATATGAGCCGGCAAAAGGGAAGTGACTCAGATATTATTCTCGATTTCGCTACGAGGATGATCTGTCGCAGCACAAACATGGGCATGCACACGTTCTCTCCCTGGCCCACTTGATACAGGAAATCTACCATGAGGCGTGTGCATTCACTGCAGTTGCTGAACCTGGGATAAACATTAAACGTGCAGATGTGGTGAAGTAGACAAAAATCATCTGACATGTGGGAGGCTAAGAGGCTCTTATTACGCTGCCACTCAACTAAGCCACCACATAGAAACTTGGTACGGCGATCTCGCTCACGAACACTCCTCAGATTCTTAGCACTTGGATGTACCTCACCAAGAGGCACGGTCAGAAGTCGAGCTATCAACCGAACATCGATCGTGGCTTCTCGATCTCTATCAAAGGAAATTCTGAACTGCAGTGGCTCCAACGTAGGGTCCCAAATATGAGCATAAAAGGCACGAACAGTGCTCACATTAGCACGAGACTGGCCTTCAAAGAGCGGACCCCACTGTGCAGCTTTGATGTGCTCAAACAACAGAAATTCACCAAAGAGTCGCTCATCCACATGGGCCTCAAAAAGAACCCTGCGATCAGTATACGAGCCATGGGCCAAGTCTACCAACAGTGCTCTCCCTATCGGAGCGTGGGGATTCAAATCTCGCTTCGTGTGTAGCTCTTGAGCGGCACTTGGACTAACGACGGCGCTTGAACTAGCGGCGTCACCTCTTGGCTTCCTTGAACATGAAGGGCGACTAGGCCTAGCTTCATCAGCGGCGGTCTTCCTCTTTTCTATGAGAGAGAGGACGGTGGAAAGGGAGAAAAAAGCTAAAATAGCCTCTACAAAGGCCATGAAAAATCAAGGAAAGGGGGAGATAGGGCTGAGGTTTTTGATTCCCCATGAGTTTGAGACCGAACAGGGGTTGTAAAGGCCCCAAACACAAAGCTTAAAGAAGGGAAAATGAAGAGATGGGTTGGGATGGAAGCTTACACGATTTTTTCTTCGAATAGGAGATGTAAGAGCCCGAAACGAGAGAGAATGGGGAGAGAAGGAAGTGTGTACCACAACAACCAATGAAGAGGCATCGGTTGTAGCAGAAAACGGTAATGAGAGTGATTGGAAATGAGATTGGAGAGGGAAGACAGCAAAAATGTGAGAAAGGGAGAGCTTGGGAGTGGTTTTTGTGAAGGAGGTAACAGTTTGGGAGGGTTTTAAGGGACGGCCCACACCTAGGGGGGTTACCCTAACCCCCAAACAGCGTTAGCCCGAAGGCTAGCCCGAATGGGGCCCACTGTACGGCGAGGCCTCGCCGAACCGGTGAGGTCCTCGCCGACCATTTTGCTTTTTGGCGATGCCCCGCCATTTGGGCGAGGTCCCCCTACCCTAAGGGCCCCAAATGTATGTGGGTCCCACCCTTGATCATTCTAGATTAGCGTGGGTAGGCCCACGAATCCGTTTCGAACTATTTCGGGTCATTTCGAGTACTAACTGCTGCATATTCGCATTTAGCGACTTCTAATAGCTGGGATAGGGTCAATAGAGCGCTAAATCCATCCACACATAAACTAGAAGTGGTCCGGGGTCATTTCATGCGACCATGGAGGCACACGGACTAGATCAAAATGATCGATTTGAGTGAACTTTTCCAATTGGTGAAACTGTGGCCCTATGAGTGTTTCTACGCTCTTCTCGCACCCAACTAAGTCAAAGGGCGACAGCGTATGTCACGTGTCCATAACCCAGGTCCAGTTTAATCCAAATCATGCTCTGATACCAACTTGTAACACCCTGAAAATTGGGGGTCGTGTAGAAACTCGACTCCCGAGTTTCAGACCATCACTTATGCAATAAATATGCTTATGATTCAATGTTATTTGAGTTAGCGCATTAACATGAGTGAGATTATACCAAAACTGCAATTCATACTCCAGATCCAATGATAAAATGCAAGCGGAAGAGTGAAAAATATATATATCATTGTATGTAAAACAAAACAATCTCGATCTGTCTTCAAAGTATGAATACATCTCTGAGTCACATATACATATATCAAACCAAAAATCAAAATGTCGTGTGATAGTCCAACTAGTAAAATCCCGCCGATCCAGGCCACCTAGGCGAAGCCATCAGAGAACTGCATGTACGAGAACTCATCCTGGTCCTCATCGTAGTCCGGCTCCACATCTTGAATCGCCTCACAACCTGTATCTAAGACAGAGTCAGGTATGTGTTGCAAACACCGTCCCGTAACGTGGGAGTGAGTGATCAACTCAGTGGAATCATAGAGCAAAGATTATCATGTTATCAAATTAATCACGCAATAATAGTAACGCAAACAATCAGATATTCCTAGATACTGTTGTTAATGTAAGAATGAAATGATAAGATGGATGCCCTCACTGACATACTCCCTCATGTGACACCATCTTACGTCCGCGGCATGCTTTCTTCCCTCAGTGCTCCACATCTTCCAGGTACATGCAGTGCGGTATGGATATAATTACTGAGTTGTAATTAGTCCTTTCAAACAGCAGGATTGGAAAACTAAGGTACTTTTCTTATATCAATCCCAACACAGATCCTGTCTAGGGTCGTCACTCCTAGTAATCTCATACTCCAGATCCAGTGAGAAAATGCAAGCAGAAGACTGAAAAATATGTATATCACTGTATGTAAAACAAAATAATCTCGATCTGTCTCCAAAGTATGAATACATCTCTGAGTCACATATACATATATAAAACTAAAAATTAAAATGTTGTGTGATAGTCCAACTAGTAAAATCTTGCCGATCCAGGCCACCTAAGCGAAGCCGTCAAAGAACTGCAAGTACGAGAACTCGTCCTGGTCCTCATCGTAGTCAAGCTCCACATCCTGAATCGCCTCACAACCTGCATCTAAGACAGAGTCTGGTAGGTGTTGCAAACACCGTCCCGTAACGTGGGAGTGAGTGATCAACTCAGTGGAATCATAGAGTAAAGATTAGCATGTTATCAAATCAATCGCGCGATAATAGTAACGTAAACAATCAGACATTCCTAGATACTATTGTTAATTCAAGAATGAAATGACATGATGGATGCCCTCACCGACATACACCCTCATACGACACCATCTTACGTCCGTGGCATGCTTTCTTCCCTCAGTGCTCCACATCTTCCAGGCACATGCAGTGCGATATGGATATGATTACCGAGTTGTAACTAGTCCTTTCAAACAACAGGATTGGAAAACTACGGTACTTTCCTTATATCAATCCCAACACAGATCCTGTCTAGGGTCGTCACTCCTAGTAATCTCATACGATGGTATATTTCTAGGTCACTGCAAGGGCTGTCAGGGCTGTTGCTCGCACTCATTGCACCGCTCCCCTATCACCTTTTCAATACTGGCCTAGTTATACTCTTATTGCTAAGGAAGGGTCATCGCCTCACGTAGACTCAGCATACGATCGAGGTCACTACAAAAGGCTCGTCACCAATCAAATAGGCCGACAGCTTGAATGTCGTGTCCCATACCACCTTAATCGGCTCACGAGTCTAAGGTGATCACTGATCACTACGGGGAGGTTTGTGGCCCCAGCGTAGGCCGACAGCTCGACCACGGTGTCCCATACCACCATGCCCGGCTCATGAGTCTTAATGGATTAAGGTACCATGGTTATCAGGGTTATCACTGGTAAGTTCAATACCCTAGGTTCAAGCAGTTATGACTAATATAAGGTGAACATATAATGGTCAATCGGATTACTTGACGAGCTCGACTAGTACGAGTGTACCTCAAGCTGAACGACATGAAGTGCATAAAACCCCTCGTGTGGCCTAACCACTACCATCAACTCAAAGCACGACTCGCATTCGTCGACTCGTCCTTCCTGCCGAATAGAATCCAACCACGATTTCGAATCTGTCACCGACTGCCTGGACTAGAGTATAGCCCCAAACACTTGTAATCTACATCAAGGATCATATAAGAGTGACAGAAATGAAGTACAAATAATCCAAGCATGTTACGACATGTCAAATGTACAACATAAGAAAATCAACCAAACATGAGCATTTCATATGTATAAGGAAATCAAGTCAATATAACAAACATGGAGGAAATCATGTGCATCATCATATTAGTTGAGAATCCAATCTCCAAACTAATCTACAACAACATTTACCCAATACTTACTAATACATACTTTTATACAAACACTTAGTCTACACACATTTGTCTACATAGCGTATGTTGACCCAAAGTGTGCATTAGGGCGAATCTTTTTGCCAAACAGATCATACACGCATGACTGGTATAATAACACGGTAAACACACATGGCAATCATTTCAGCAAAATATGGACGTATACAGTATTTCCTACAAATACCTAAAATATCATAAATCTCATATTCTTCGTACGCAGTCAAAATGGAAAACAAACAGCATGTTCTACATGTCAAACAGCGTTCTTGTTGATAATCTACTATTAAACGATATTGAAATCTTTGAAAATAGTTAACCTAAGCATCTACAATCCTCACCTTACGCCGTAGAAGCATAACGAATCGAACAGAAACTCTATGCTTCGTCAACAGCGATATGACGACCTAATTCACAAGTTAAGTCAGCTACTTCGCTACTTGTATTGATAGAATCCCTAAAACAGGTTAGGGTTAGGGTTTTCTTACCTAGAATGAAGTCAGAATCACCGAAAAAGTGATTTGACTGTGATGGCTAAGCACGTGTGGTAGAAGGATCGATCAACAGGAACCTTTCCTCACAACTCTCTCACACTCTCTCTCTTTTTCCCTCTCCTCTTTCTAGGGTTTCTTGCAAATTCGTAGGTGAGAGATATAAGAGGGTTTAAGGTCCTTATATAGGCTAAAAAGTCACCTACCTAGACTTCAAACTAAGGTATACTTAGGTTATAACCAAATCGGGTCTTTTTCGGTCCAAAAGGATATTTTTGGAGGTCTCCTGACTGAATACGGTCGGACTTAAGCTCATGGATGCTGGATCCTGATCACATTAAGTTTGTAGCTCAATAGGGTTCCCAGATCGCACGTGGCGGACCAATTTCAGTTCAGCGGTCACTGAGACTTGATCAGGGATTCCAAGTACACTGACATGAGTGGGAAATGTTCCCTGGTCCGAGGGTGTATTTTGGTCAGATTCCAACGGTCTAAATGCTTATACTTAACCCGCAAGTGAAACGTGCCAGATTTATTTAATAGACATTTAATTTATAAAGAATTTCACTCGTTCTCACACTCCTTGCTCCAGGCTCAACGAAATAGCCTCAGAACATCAGTTGGGCTTGATTTTTTAAACGATTATCAAGTCCAAATAAGTGGTCATAACGGTCTGAGATTGTAGATATCGGACTTTCGACGCACTGTCTAGATCCAATACAAAGTTTCAAAGGGTTTCTGAGAGCAAACGGGTTTAGAGTTTGATCCTAGATTTCAGGATGTTATAGCGTTAATGATTCCACAAGGTTTGGGTCTTGCAGAACGTATTTAAAGCGATCAGGGCTAATTTCACAGCTACTCTAACATAGCGCTAGTTAACTGACGCTCAATTTCTAAAGGAATTAATCCTACGTGATTTCTGATCAAGGTGATACTCAGATCTCTGTACGGATTTTTTCGAGACGTTACAGATTTCCTAACCATCGTGCGTTGTTCAAGTACGATATGATTTTTGGGTGAAGTAGACGTTTATATGTTATTCTCTCTTCATGTTGTGGTGTTCAGTCAGACTGTGATTTCTAGGTGGAGAAGGAGATCGCTTATCGATTTTCTAGCCATCTTGTGATGTTCGCATACAATATGATTTTTGGGTGTAGTGGAGGTTTAAAGCTTGATTTTCTAGTCATTTTATGGAGTTCGTAAGGTTGATTATTAGACTATCTAGACACGTCTGCATTCATTGCGATTTCTATTACATTTCCTTAATGTTGAAATTATGATGACTAACTTATTTTTGAATATATGATTATGATTTTGAATTGGGTTGTTTAATATATCTCTTCTCATATATTGCAATTTATGTTGGATTATGAATGATGAGTGCATAATCTTAGAGGATGCTCCTCATTGCGATAGCCATTGATGCCATCAAACCATATTAATTGATGCAGGTGTAAAGCGAGCTGATGCTGTTCATTGGGTTGTTAGAGCAGATCGTGTAGCTAAGGAGCTAGACGGGGTCTTTGCGGCCCATATTGAGCTCCATCGTTAGACGATAGATTTCTATTTTTTTTAATTAACGAACTTTGTTATTTGAGGGTTATATAAGTCCTATATGGGCGGTACATTTGAATTTTTATTATGGTTGAAATGTTTTTATACAATGCATGGTTTACTCTAGCTTCGTTTGCTGCTAACTCTGATTAATTATAAGCAGTTCAAATTTACACTGAATTTTATAGGCAAACACTCAAGTTTTTGGAGAACGAGTTATATACTCAGGTTCTAAAAACTGAGGCGTTACAAGTAGGCTTTATGTTCAAATTTCACGGGTATGTGGTAAGCTTTCCTATAGACGAGTCTAAAGGGAGACATTTTAATAAGGGTCTTAAATGTAGTACGGTAAGCTCGAAAAGCGTCAATCAAGTAGATTAACTAATCCTTACGATCAGGGTTAACCGTTTTCTGTAAAATATGTTTAATCTTCATGTTGAAAATCTTAGCTTTTCCACTTGTTTGTTGGTGGTATGGAGTGCTCACTTTGTTTGAGATGCGATATTTCTTCATTAAGTTTGCAAATGGCCTATTATAGAAATGTGAACCTCCATCTCTAATGATGGCTCAAGGTGTTCCAAATCGGGAAAGGATATTTTCTTTTAGGAATTTAATGACCGTTTGATGGTCATTGTTCCGGCACAGGATCGCTTTGACGCATTTAGAGACATACTCTATGGCTAATAAAATGTATAAATTTCTAGAAGATTGAGAGAATGGTCGCATGAAATCGATGCCCCAACAATCAAATGCTTTAATGATCAGAATGGGATTCAAATGCATCATATTTCGATGGGACAATGCTCTCAATTTCTAACAACGTTCACAAGCTATGCAAAACTCATGAGTGTCCTTAAATATAGTGAGCCAGTAAAAGTCATACTGCAGAATTTTGGCCGCGGTCTTTTTCGTGGAAAAGTGACCACCACAGGCCTGAGAGTGACAGAAGGAGATGACACTTTGATGTTCATTATCCGGTACACATCTCCTTAGAATTTGGTCTGGGCAATATTTAAATAAATATGAATCATCCCAGAAAAACTTACATACTTCGACAAAGAATTTCTTTTTATCTCGCACAGTCCAATGTGTCGGCGTGAAACCTATAGTAAGATAATTGATAATATCCGCAAACCAAGGTGAGTTGGAGAGTTTAAATAGTTGTTCATCAGGGAACATGTCATTTATGGGTATTTTCTCAAGGGAACCAGGGAGATCAAGTTATGAAAGATGGTCAGCTACTACGTTCTTACTACCTTTTTATCCTTTATTTCTAAATCAAATTCCTGAAGTAGAATGATCCATCTTATCAAGCGGGACTTAACATCATTCTTAGCAAGAAGGTACTTGAGCACCGCATTATTAGTGTAAAGGATGATCTTAGATCCAATCAAGTAGAACTTAAATTTGTTCATAACAAATACTATGACTAAAGTTCCTTCTCCACAGTAGAGTAATTCACTTGGGTAAGATTTAGAGTTCTACTTGCATAATGAATAATGTAGGGCTTCTTCTCTTTTCTCTAGCCTAACACAGCCCCAATAGCATAGTCAGACGCGTCACTCATAATTTCAAAAGGAAAACTCCAGTCGGGTGGCTGCATAATAGGTGTGGTGGTCAACATGCCTTTGAGCTTAGAAAAAACTTTCTGACATTGCTCAGTCCACTCGTATGGTACATCCTTTTGGAGTAGATTGCATATAAAGTCCTTTATGAATCGTCTGTAAAATTTAACATGTCCTAAGAAGGATCTCATGTCTCGTATGCTCTTAGGTGGAGGTAAGTTAGATATAAGATTAATTTTATCCTTATCTACCTCAATTCCTGTAATACCCTAGTTCTTAAAACTCGAGTACACTACTCATTTTCTAAAAACTCGAGTGATAACCTTTAACTGTAACGTTCAAATATATGTTACCAGGACCAGGATTTCAAGTGGTTATCCAAAAACTTATACAACCAATGTCTTAACATTATACGAAACATGACAATACAAATCTAATATAGATGAAGTTAGGAATGGAGAGTCACAAGACTGTCCGGCTCCTCCTATTCCATATGAATGCTAACATACGCATCATCTGCGTGACCTACACACTGAGTACGGTTTAATAGCATCAATGGCTATCGTAGTGAGGTATACCCCTCAAGATTTATCGTATCATTAAGATAATTAATCATAGTTAATAAAGGCAGTGTATAGCAAACATTACACAATGATTATCATGAAAATCAGATAAGGTTCATCAGATACACATTCATTAAATAAATTTTACAAAGGTGATCTTGTTTAAATGCATGAATGCATGCACATACTCATAGACCTGGGGATGCACATCTGGCTGGTAAAAAGTCACCCAAGGAGAACTAGCCACCTGAAAAAGTACTCAAAGGTACGCCCAAGTAGAACTAGCCACCCGGAAGAGACTATGATATATAGATCACCCAAAGAGGACTAGTCACCCAGAAAAGTACATAAAGGTATGCCCAAAGAGAACTAACCACCTGGAAAAGACCATAATAATATATATATCGCCCAAGGAGAAACAGTCACCTGAAAAGTATACAAAATTACACCCAGGAAGAACTAACCACCAATAAAAGGCTATAATAATATATAGATCTCCCAAGGAGATATGGCCACCTAGAAAAGTACACAAGGTACACCTAAGGAGAATTAGTCACCTTAAAAAGACCATATGCCATGAAAATGCATGATTAGTCTAATTATTATTATTCCAATTTCAAACAATCATTTTAATAAAGCTGATGGGGGCTTTATCACCCAGCATAGGCCAACAACTCGGGCCTAGTGTCCCATTCCACCATCCCTGGCTCATGAGGTTAACAAATATGGTGTTTAAAGGTAACCTACACAACTAATGGCCAATTATAGTTATACAAGTGGAACTTACCATTGCAGGGTCATAAGAAAGTGGTCTGTCAAAGCCATGTAAGCAAATAATCTATCAAAACTGCCAGGGCAAATTTTGGTTCTCTATATTCACAAATTGCCCAAACTCTTCTTAAATAAATTCAAATGGTTTCCTTAAAAGTTTTCTAAGGGGAACTAGGTTTAGTTTCCGAGTTCAATTGACTATCCTATCAATTTCAAAGGGAACTTATATTTGGGTCTCCACATTCTCAAACTTTTTCAAAGTCTAATTTAGGTTAAAATATCTAATTCCAACTTCCAAACTTAAGACATTTAAGGTCTATATAAGTTATTTTCCCAAAGGCAAGGTTTATCTAGACTCTCTCTGATACCATCTTGTAACACCCCGGTTCTTGAAACCTGAGTACACTACTCGTTTTCCAAAAACCCAAGTGTTAACCTTTAACTGTAACTCAAATTTCACGTACATTTTTTTCTTTATTAGAGTTAGTAATATAGCGGGATGGAAACAATTAAGTATAAGAGGGAGTCCAAATATATGTTACTAGGATTTCGAGTGGTTACTCAAAAACTTATACAAACCAATGTCTTAACGTTACATAAAACATGACAATACAAAGCTAATACAAATGAAGTCAGGAATAAAGAGTCGTAAGACCATCTAGCTCCTCCTATTCCATATGAATACTAACATACGCATTATCTGCATCACATGCACACTGAGTATGGTTTGATAGCGTCAATGACTATTATAATCTGGTATACCCCTCAAGATTTATCATATCACTAAGATAATTAATTATAGTTAACAAAGGCAGTGTATAGCAAATATTACATAATGATTATCATGGAAATCAAATGAGGTTCATCAGATACAAATTCATTAAATAAATTTCACAAAGATGATCTTGTTTAAATGCATGAATGCATGCACATGCACACAGACTTGGGGATGCACATCTAGCTGGTAAAAAGTCGCCTAAGGAGAACTAGACACCCGAAAAAGTACTCAAAGGTACGTCCAAGGAGAACCAGACACAGAAAAGACTATGATATATAGATCGCCCAAGTAAAAGTAGTCACCCGAAAAACTACACAAAGGTACGCCCAAGAAGAACTAACTACCTAGAAAATACCTTAATAATATATAAATCGCCCAAGGAGGACTAGTGACGAGGAAAAGTACATAAATGTACACCCAGGGAGAACTAACCACCCAGAAAAGACCATAATAATATATAGATCGGCCAAGGAGATCTAGCCACCTGGAAAAGTACACAAGGTACGCTCAAGAAAAACTAGCCACCTAGAAAAGGTCATATGCCATGAAAATACATGATTAGCCCAACCATTATTATTTTAATTTTAAACAATCATTTTAAGAAAGCTCAAAGGTCACTATGGGGGCTTTGTCACCCAGCATAAACCGACAACCCAGGCATAGTGTCCCATTCCACTATCCCTGGCTCATGAGGATAACAAATAGGGTGTTTAAAGGTAACCTACACAACAAGTAGCCAATTATAGTTCTATAAATGGAACTTACCATCGCAGGGTCGTAAGAAAGTGGTCCATCAAAGCCATGTAGGCAAATAATCTATCAAAACCACCAAGGCAAATTGTTCATCCCAAGGATGTAATAAAAATGAGATTATCCCCATAAAGCCACAAAGGCACTAAGGATCCATAAGATGGTAATCCCACAACAAACATTCTATCTAATCTTATTAAGATAAATGACCACTAGCTCGAGGACCACCAAAAACACTATAAAGTAATCACAAGTTGTGAAATGAGCCTCGTACAATCTGAATAGGACTTAGACATTTAAATGTTCATTTTAATTTAAATAGAGGTAATTGAGATCTATAACATGTTCATATAATTGAATTAAAGTCCAACCAACAATCATTTGTAAATGACTATACATGCGGAGACTAATATTCATTATCATTACCTCTTAATACTATATTAAGTAATCAATTAATATAAATAAACAATGTTAACTATCATGATGTAGCAAAGCTTGCAGGGTGATCCTCACCTTAAATTTAGTGATTGCAAGATGAATGCTCCAATGCATGAATCCAACACGGACAATTTATATCTAAGTTCCATATGCCATTTACGGTTAAGATCTAACCTCAGGTTTTGATCTCCCACCTATGTAAGACCCGTATCCTAGACCGTACCATTCCGTAGACTTCTGTAATCCCCCCTATCGAATTCCGACAAACCGCGACCTATAACCAGTGTTTGTGCGCGACCCTAAGTCGCATCCTATATATCTGAGTTGACTTGACCCTAGACTTGTACCATCACGACCGCACCGTCGTCGCGTCTTGCGCACCGATGTGATACTCGAGCCAGGATATGTGGGCTCGCATTTATCTCGAAGAAACACTGCACATTTGCAATCCCAAGAGAATCTCTACAACACATCACATCAATCAATCAAGTACACAGCCTATCACTTAACCCATCACACCTATACCTCACATGTCACCTCTCTTACACAACCCATACTTCTCTTACACAAGTTACCCCCAAAGTCAACCCCTTACATCACTCCATCCATCACTCCACCCATCACCTCTCTTACAACCACCCTCTCTCTCTCTCTCTCTCTCTCTCTCTCTCTCTCTCTCTCTCTCTCTCTCTCTCTCTCTCTCTCTTCTCACTTTTCCAAGTAACAAGAGAGGTGAACATCTAAGCTTCCCATGGAGAAGCTAGGTGTGGCCCACTTCTTACCCCTCTCATCTCACATCTGCACCCTTCAATCTTCATCTCACACCATCAAAGATGAAGCCGAGGAGCTCAGGAAGCCATGAGACCAAGGAGCGAAATCGGTGGGTGATCTTGGAATTTTCTCTGTTGATTTCTATTTGTGGGCCCACTAATGGTGGGACCCACTTGATATATGCTTTGTATTGAGTGTAGGGAGGGCCCATAGTGGCAGGGTCCCTCCCCTTCACACATATCTCTCTCTCTCTCTCTCTCTCTCTCTCTCTCTCTCTCTCTCTCTCTCTCTCTCTCTCTCTCTCTCTCTCTCTCTCTCTCTCTCTCTCTCTCTCTCTGCTTTTAGGGCCCACCTTGATGTATGTTTCGCATCCACGCCATCCACTAAGCAGGGCCACCATCGTACAGTAGTAACACTTGCTGCCTATCCTTGATCGGACCCTGGATGAAGGGAAAACACATTTATGAGCTTAATTGGTGGGCCACCATGTGGACCCACTTGATGTATCCAGATCGTCTAAACATTGTGGTCTAGACGGTGGCAAAACACAAACGTCAGCTGATCTGAACAGGTGGGCCACGCTAGCGTGGACCCCACCTTGATGCGTGTGTGATAAGTTATATCTAAACCATCCATCTAAGGACGTGGGACCTCAACAACACGGCTGTTATATGACGTCAGCAAGCATTGAGGGTCCCACGTGAGGTATGTGCATTATCTACGTCATCCATTAATATGGACCCCACGAGCAGCTTAGTTGTCATGTTGACATCTGCAAGTTCTGTGGTCGCACGTGGTGCACGTGTTTCAATTCCATGTCATCCATCTACTTTTCATAGCTGGACCATCTATCTGAACAGCCAGCAACATTTGCCGCTATGTTATATCCAGTCGTCCATCTATGTGGACGGGCTGTGATGTATGGGTTGCATCCCCCACTGTCTAGTGCATGGGACGGTGGGACCTACCCATTGTGCATGTGATCCTTATTATTCAACCATTTGTAGAGATCGGATGGGTCCCAAACATGATGCGTGCCTGAAATCTAAGCCATCCAGGTTATGTGGCCCTACCATGATGTATATGTTTGGTCCACACCATCCAACCCTCTGGACGGTGGGCCACACTGTGATGCATATGTTATATCCAACCATTTATTAGGTGGACTACACCGCAAAAACCAGTGAGGGATTGATCATCTACCATTGAAATCCTCTTGGGAGTATAGAAGTTCCGGATTAATATGATATTTATTTTTTCCTCTTGGTTTAGGTCCTTTTGACCGTATGAACAGATTGAATGGAAAATAAACACTATAATGGGCCCTGTGGAGTTTTAACAGTGGAAATCATTATCACCACAGCTATTTGTGGTATGGTCCAGATGATCTTTCGATCACTATGTCCGCTGCTATTTATGGTGAGGCCCTTTGTTGTGGCCCGTCTTGATGCATATGAGGCCCATTGTTGTGGCCCGCCTTGATGCACACGAGGCCCATGAGGTGCGGCCCATTGTGATGTATATTGGACCCGTGTGAGTAACCCATTGTGATATATATTGGACCCATGTGAGCGGCCCATTGTGATGTATATTGGACCCATGTGAGCAGCCATGTATATTAGGCCCGTGAGAGTGGCCCATTGTGATGTGTATTAAGCCCATGAGATGCGGCCCATTGTAATGTGTAAGGCCCATGTGATGCAGGCCATTGTGATGTATTTGAGGCCCATATATCAGGCCCAATGTAATGTATATGAGGCCCATATGGTGAGGCCCGATGTAATGTATATGTGGCCCTTGAGTGAGGCCCATTGTGATATATCTTAAGCCCTTGTGTGTGGCCATGAGCCCACTATATGTTTGGCCCTATGAAGGCCACTCCTTGAGAGTAATGTTGGTTGAATGTATACATTGATAGGAAATGATGGTTAAATGTCCACATTGTGACCTTCCCTTAGGCCTCGTCAGGATGATTATCGATGTCAATTATGAGTATGTGATAGCATAACATCATGATAGATGCTCATACGCATCATCTGCATGCTTGATATGAGATGTGGTTGATCATTGCATATACCATTGGGTAGGTTGTTATGGGACTCCCTTATAGATGGAGTTGCCCCACGTGAGCATGTGGTACATGCAGGATTGATGCATGACTATTGGATGGTATGACTCGTGATCTCGCATTTTGTAATATGACTACTGTAATCCCTAGTGATATTAGGGTTGTAGCTTCCACAGACATATCATGGATGGTCATATGAGACATCGAAAATATTTGGTACTATCACTGTGGGCACATAAGATGTCATTGGGTGAGAGTCCCACAATCCTCTAGTACCAGATGAGACTCCAACGTTTAGACCAAGTGGATACATGAGCGCCTCAGTGTCGAATAACAGTAGGCCGTGTCTCCCATTGTGTCGTGGTTGGTTAGAAGGGGGTGTGACCTTATCCGCGTAAGTGAGGGGGTTATAAGCTAGGATGAGTTTGACCAACTCCCAAATGGGTCCGCTATCAACAAGCCGGGTAGGCATTGATATACTCTAGTAAGCGGGTAGTGAGGTCTTTTTTACTTACATGGCTGTGCGGTTAGGGAGGCGACAGCTAATGTGGAGTGTACTAGACTCCGGTGATGATCCTAGAGATTTACAGTACTGATATGTCGACTTATTGAGTAGGAATTGTGTACTCAGCATTATACTCATTCATTTATTCATTCATTATCCACTCAGGCTGGTGGTGCACAACTAATTGTTATGTGTACCTTCACAACGACCAAGATTTCAGTTGGGGCAAGTGATCAACCTGAGATTAGGAGTTTACCGTATTGAGTTTGACTATATAAATTCAGGTATGAGACTAGTTTGGATAGAAGTCCCTTGTGATGGACCCCATAACCTGCGATACTACGTACTATCATCCCAACTTCACAATCCATCTTAGTCATTTCATTCGCACCACATATTGCTTTAGGTTTGCAGCATATGACATTTTGGGTTGCTATGTTCCCACATTTATATGGCTTAAATACAGCTGACAGTATTCATGGACTCGTCAGGATTTACATATTGCATTGTATCCTCAGTATATGATACTTTGCTCACTATGTCTTCGCATTGTATAGTTGATCTATATTGCTTCCTTAGTATATGACATTTTCTTATTATGCTTCTATATCTTATAGCCTGGATAAGGCTGATGGCATTTATGGACTTACCAGCATATTTCTGCATTGCTTTGATATTGCATACTTGGCTCTTAACTTGCGCACATACTTACACCACCTTCTAAGCTTTCTATAAGCTTATGCACGATAGATGCATGCAGGTGGCGTTAGGTCGCAACAGCATTGAGCTTGGAGCATGCAGCTGTCTTCTGGAGCTTTGATTTTTGTTACATGTATTTCCCTTTTAGTACTGTATTCAACTATTTATAATAGTGGATATGTGATGATGATGTTACCTTTGTAATTTGGGTAAACTTACGGTTATGCTTCTTACGAGATAAATGTATGTTGGAAAATCCTCCTCGTAAGATCTCAGGATCGGAACTTGGCATATGGACATTGGGAGCCGAGAATGGGGTACTAAGGAAGCTGTCAGCACCGGATTTGGTGATCGAAAATTTTATGAGCCTAGTTTCCAAGTTTGGGGCGTGACAACCTACGTTTAAGGTTAGCCATTTTAAGAATTCTAAAATCTAGATTGCTCAATGGATGAAAATTGTAGTAGATGTTATAATCGATGAAGATTAATAATAATAACAGTAGTTAGTGTACAACCTAATATAAATTTATAACCACAATTATAATCTTAACTATTAACTTTAAATGACATCAAAAATAAAGCTATTTAATGAAGAATCTAATTTGTGAAAAGAATAAAAAGCAACTCGCGTACGTTGACTCGGTTGAGTTGACACAATTCACCATCACATATCCTTCCTAGTTTCTCTCCTTCCATTCTTCTCATTTTCTCCTTTCTCTTTCCATCTTATCTTCTTTTACAAAGAATTTCCAGCAAGGTGTGGACTTGACTCGTCAGTGAGTTAGAGACCTGACTTTGTATTGAACCGAGTCGACTTAGTAACTCGCCCAACTTTGCCTCTTCTTTTCTTTTTCTTCTTTCATTCTCTCTCTACTAATTTCATGTAATAACTCGGCCAAACCCAAGCCTGACTTGGTTCTAAGCACATGACTCGCACCTAGTCATAACCTGAACCAAATCGAACTCAGTCCAAGCTCAGCCCGACGACACAACTGTCAGATCTCTCCTCTGATCTTCTCTCCTTTCCTCTCCTTTCATACTTCTCTTTTCTTTTCTCTTCATTTTGGCCAGAAAGACCTGGACTGTGACTCAATCACAGCAAGTCGGATTTACTTGACTCAGTAGCAACTAGGACCACACTCCTTCGCTCTCTTTCTGATTTCTCTTCTTCTCTCTCGTTTCTCGTTTTTGTTTTTCTCTGATGGTCCAGCAATGGACGTCAGATCATCCCGACTCGGCCTAGAAATTGGCTGACTCGGGCATGAGTGCAGCAACGAGCAGCCAGCTCTAAATCTTCTTCTTTCTCTCTCCACTTTCACTCCTCTTTTTAATTCTCCTTTTCCTTTTGTTTATCTTCTTCCTTTCTTTTCTTCTGCTAGAAGATGCCCAGTAACAGACTCAACCAGGCCCACCGTTCCAACTCACTGAGTCAGTTAGCGCAGTAAAAACGATGCAGCTTCCCTTCCTTTTTCTCACTCTCTTTCTCTATTTATTTCTTTCTTTCTTTCTTTTTAGGAAAGGGTTGCCCTAAAAGGGTAGCCTTAAATAAGCTTTCTTAATCCCTTTCTTAAAAGATTTGGGCGGTAACTAATCAGTGGATTAGTTAGGTTGATTTCTCTAATCGAGAGAGCTGCATTCAATGGTTCGAGATCCGGCTTACATGACCATGATTAGATGTTGTGTTTGGTTTTCTGACCGTATGGCCCATCTAATAGATGTGTCTGATCAACCAATAAGGCCCATCCCATGATGATGGGTTTCTTGATCAGACAGAGAAGATGAGGCAGCCGATCATGACAGATAATGATTTCTCGGTTTATCCTTCAATCTGACGATCATGAACAAACCTGATTAGTTCAAAGAAGCTTGTGGGGGCTACGCTTTGGACTGTCATGATGAAAGTCTCAAAGATTCACGAGTTCCTATCCAATATGTGATTTTTTGTGAGAAATTGGTTTGTCGCACGAGTCGCATCCGTTTATGTTGTTGTAGGAAACTTCTAGGTGATTTCTTGTGATTCCATTTCAACGCGTCAGATTGTTTGGAGCTATCGAACGGTTTGAATTCATTTCAGGGCAACCATTCCTAATGGAACACGCCTTTAGCTACACCTCTCTATTTACTATGAAACCCTAGCGCAAAATGAGATTCAAATGGACGGTGAGATTCCTCCTTGTGAAGGGTTTGGATTGTAACAACAACTACTCATATTGCCAATGAGGCAAACCGATATTTCTATTTTTGGAAAGAACTCATTGTACGGTCTCACGTGCACCCTTTATTTGAGCATGTACAAATGTGTAAGAACATGTTAAATGATCGGGGTTTGGTCAAATTTGGCATTCTGTCAGATGGACGGTTTGGATCATCCAAACGGGTGGTGATGATGGGCCACACATCATGAAAATGGAGTTAGTCCGTTTAAATGCCCACTGGGTGGGAAATGTGAAAGAGAGGGAATCTCTCTGTTTTGGAAAATGTCAAGTTAGCACCCATTTTGACCCAAGTTGGGGTCTGGTACACTACAAGTGTACCTAACTTGGTGTGCACCCATAGTGGTTTTGGGGCCCATAGCAATGTTTGAATAGATTCACTCCATCTATCTTGTTTAGAATAGTGTCATAAACCCAAAAATGGGGTAAATCTGATGCTTAGGTGGGCCACATCATTAGTCAATGTGAGGATGATATTCATCGTCACTTTCGATTTTGCATCTCCTGTTGCAACATGAGGATGAGTTGAATTGCCATGCACATGACATCCCCTTATTTACAAATCTACCCTTTACTTTTGTATTACTTCCACCACGCATAACATCTTAATACACCGTCCGAATGCGTTGTAATTTTTCAGCCATTCGTTGCTTTTCATACTTTTTCAATCACCCCAGTTTGGGTGCCGATCTCTCGAGATTGACCAAGATGCTTTTTCAAAGGCTAACTTATTCTGAAATTCAAAATAACATTTATACCTATTTCATTGATTAGCTACCCAGTAGTTTAGACTTAAACATGAAAATCTTCATAATAACCGATTCATCCTAATATTCAGACGACCCATATGGTGGATCCAAACCTAATGGATGGTCAGGTGACTAGTTAAAAATAAGGAAGCTTTATGGTTAGCGCTCTAACCATGTATATGGATGGATGTATGGTCAGTTTTGTGAATGGATGAACACAAAGAGGGTTTTCGGAGTGATTAGGGGTATAGGTCGATGACATTTTTTTAATTATTGCTAATCTGTGAGTTTTGGGAAATTTAATGGCTCCACATGGTTATAGGTATGTTTCTAAACAATTCTTACAAAAGAACGTATATCTAAATCATTATGGATAGGGAGTTTATTCGTCATTTCATTCAAGGAAAAGTACTTACGTCAAATCATGCGACGTATGACCTTGTTTTAAAATTCAAGGGTCAGGTGGCTTGATCTATAAATGGAGATAATTCCCAATGGAGATATTCGTGTCAAGGAATGTATGTAAGGTCATGATAGCTAGGTTGGTGTCGTACACATGTACGTATCAAGTTAAACTTCATGGTAACACTCAAGGACTTTCAATACTCGGCTATTGAAAAGTTCGGGGTGTTACAATTCCCTTGGATGAGATGATATGTCCAAGAACAATTACCATTTGAATCATGAAGTGATACTTCTCCCAATTTAGTACCAAATTCTTTTCCTCACATTGCTTCAACACATTTTTCAAAATTTCCAAACGTTCGCTGAAGGCTGGTCCAAAGATAGAGAAGTCATCCATGAAGACCTCTAAATATTGCCCCACTATATCAGAAAAAATACTTAACATACATCGTTGAAAAGTGGCGGGGGCATTACACAGTCCAAAAGGCATACTTCGGTAAGCAAAGGTGCCCAAGGGACATGTGAATGCAGTCTTTTCTTAATCTTTAAGTGTTATCTGTATCTGATTATAACTTGAATATCCATCAAGGAAGCAATAGTAAGAGTGACAAGCTAGCCTTTCTAAGATTTGATCAATGAAGGGCAAAGGAAAATGGTCCTTCCTCATGACGGTATTCAACTTTTTGTAATCAATGCACATTCTCCAACCACTAGTGACTCTAGTTGGTATGAGTTGATTATTGACATTGGCTATGATGGTGATTCCGGACTTCTTAGGAACTACCTGAGTTGGACTCACCCATTAGCTATCAGATATAGGGTATATAATACCCACATCCAATAAATTAATAACTTTGACCTTAACCACTTCCTTCATGTTTAGATTTAATGTAACACCCTGAAAATCGGGGGTCGTGTATAAACTCAACTCCCGAGTTCCAGACCGTCACTTATGCAACAAAAATGGTTATGATTCAATGTTGTCTGATTTAAAGCATTCACATGAGTAAAAGTATACCAAAACTGCAATTCATACTTCAGATCCAGTGATAAAAGCAAGCGGAAGACTAAACAAGATATATATCACTGTATGGAAAAACAAAGTAATCTCAACTGTCTCCAAAGTATGACTACATCTCTGAGTCTCATATACATGTACATAACAAAAGAATAATGTTCAAAAAGAAAAGTCCCACTGATGTCCCCTCGATCCAGGTCACCTACGGGAAGCCGTCATGATACTGCATATACGAGAACTCATCCTGGTCCTCGTCATCATCTAGCTCTACCTCCTGGATCTCATCGTCACCTGCAACTACAACAGGGTCTGGTGGGTGTTGCAAACACCATCCCGTAACGTGGGAATGAGTGATCAACTCAGTGGAATCATAGAGCAAAGATTAGCATGTTCACAATTCAGTCACGCGATAATAGTAAAGCAGTAAATCAGACAAGTCCTAATACTGTTGTTAATGCAAGATGATATGACGTGATGTATGCCCTCACCGACGATCACCCTCATACGGCAACATCTTACGACCGCGGCATGCCACACTCCCTAGAGTGCTCCACATCTTCCAGGCACATGCAATGCTATGGTGATATGATTACCAAGTTGTTATTAGTCCATTCAAACAGCAGGATTGGGAAACTAAGGTACCTCCCTTGTATCAATCCCAACACGGATCCTGTCTAGGGTCGTCACTCCTAGTAATCTCATACGATGTACATTTCGTAGGTCACTGCAAGGGCTGCCAGGGCTGTTGCTCGCACTCGTTGCACCGCTCCCCCATCACCTTATCAATACAGGCCTACTGTACTCTACTGCACGGAAGGGTCGTCGCCTCCCGTGAACTCAGAATACGCTCGCGGTCACTACAAAGGGCTCGTCGCCTGATCAGTGTAGGCCGACAGCTAGAATATAGTGTCCCATACCACCATAATCTGCTCACGAGTCTAGGTGCTCACTGGTCACTACGGGGAGGTTTGTGGCCCCAGCGTAGGCCGACAGCTCGACCACGGTGTCCCATACCACCATGCCCGGCTCATGAGTCTTCGTGGATCAAGGTACCACGGTTAATAGGGTTTACAATGGTAAGTTCAGTACCCTAGGTTCAAGCAGTTATGTTACATACAAGGTGAACAAACATCGGCCAGTCGGGTTACTTGACGGGCTCGACTAGCGCGATCGCATCTCGAACTGAACGACATGAAGTGCGTAAAACACTTCGCGTGGCCTAACCACTGCCGCCAACTCTCAACACGAATCACATTCATCGACGCGTCATTCGTGGCTATGACCAGTCAGCCACGAATTTGCTCGGTTACCGACTGCCTGGACTAAGTCAAGTCCCACACATCTATGGAATTACTATACAAGGTATTGGAATTGAAATGCATCATGTGAACATGTTAACACATGTTATAACTTTCAACTTAAGCAAATCTTCAAGGCATACTTCCCATGCATATTCAACTTAAGCAAATCCTCAAGCACATACATTCCATGCATGTAATGAAATCATGCATTTTGTCAACATGTAGAAAATCATTTAGGTCGGCATAATAATTGAAAAATCAATCACAAAGTATCAAATAACATCATTTAATTCAATACATACTAATACAAGCATTTATACAAACACATGCACTACACACTTAGGTCTACATATAGCATGTCGACCCAAAGTATGCAACTAGGCGAATCTCTTCGCCAAACTAATTATGCACGCATTCCTAACTTCCTAATGCGACAACAAACCATGTCAATCACATCAGCAAAATATGAATGCAAACAGTACTTCCTACAAATGACTAAAATTGCCCTAAATCTCATATTCTTCGTTAGCTTACGAAACGGGAAACGGAGAGCATTTTGTACATGTCAAACGGCGATGCCGTTAAGAATCTACTATTAAACGACATTGAAAGCATTGGGAACCGTCAATCAAAGCGTCTAAAATCCTCACCTAGTGTCTTGTAGACTCGGGAATTGAAGCGGAGTGTATATGCTTCGTCTACGGCGAGTAAGGAGCCTAATACATAAGATCCATAAGCTACATCGCCATGGAAACAAGAAAAACTCAAATCACCAACTATTTAGGGTTTTTACTTACCTAGGATTGCGGTGGAATCGCCGGGAAAGCGGTAGAGGAGTGTCGCTTAAGCATGTGCAACACGTAGCACAAGTGGCGGGAAGAACTCTCCCACTCTCTCACAATCTCTCACTCTTTTTCTCTCTCCCAAGCTAGGGCTTCTCTCAAATTCGGATGGGAGAGAGGAGTGAGGGTTTCAACCCCTTTTATAGCCTAAAACATTCCCAAAATAGGCTTGGGAACAATGTTTACTTGGTGCCTAACCAAATCGGGGCCGTTTCGGTCCAAAAGGGCATTTCTGGAGGTCCCCAGGCCAGATGCGGTCGGACTTAAGCTCATGCATACTAGATCTAGCATACATCCAGTTTTCAGACCGGTTGGGTTCCCAGATCGCACGTGGCGGCCCAGTTTCCGTTTAACGGTCACCGCACCAAGATCAGGCCTATAAGTCTCGTGATATATAATAGATATTTTTCCTGATCCAAGGGTGTGATTTGGCTGTATTCTGATGGTCAGAATGCTTAATACTGATGCGTCAAATTTGTGTGCCAGATTTGAATTTGAAATTCCAACTATGTCCCTATTCACACTCTCTTCGGTCCGGGCTCAATGAAATAGCCTGTAATAATCGGTTTGACTTGATTTTTGGAATGAGTGTCAAGCCCAGCTAGACGGTCCTAACGGTCTAAGATAGGAGGTATCGGACTTTCAACGTGCGGTCTAGATCCAATACAAAGATTCAAAGTGGTCCAGAGAACAAACCGGCTTAGAGTTTGATCCGAGGCTTTAGAGCATTATAGCACCCTTAGTTCCACTCGCTTCGGGCCTTGTAGAACGTATTTAAAGTGATCGGGGACCATTTTCCAGCTATTCTAACGTTGCACTAGCTAACCTAGTCAAATTTTCCAAAGGAATGAATTCTACGCAAATTCGGGTCGAGTTGGTACTCGAGCCCAAGTATGGATTTTTCACGGGCGTTACATTTAATATACATTGTGGTTGCTGAGAGGTCTTCCCATTATCCTCAAGATGAATATGGTGATTATAAAGTAAAGGGTCAATTTCCTTGTGGTCTGCAATCAACCATCAAAGGGCTCCTTTATGCTCAACGAGAGTAGAGATAAGCAGACTCTCCTGTTCTTTCTCAAGGTGGGAAGAAATCATCACCGGGTATTTCTCATCTTGACCTAACTAGACATATTTCAAATAAGAGGGCAAAGGTTTTAGGTCAAGCTTCAGTGCTTTGAGGTTAGACAGTAGAGAAACTACATCAGTTTGGGGTATTTCTTTAAATTGTGTCCTCCACTGGTTAACTTCAAGCACTAGTATAGTATCAAGAATGACACTTATCTCCCTAATCATATCATTATCTAAATGATGAGAGTGGGCCTATGTAACACCTTGAACATTTCAATACCCGAGTATTGAAAGTTCTCGAGCATTACCAAGAAATTTACTTAATATGTATATGTGTACGATACCAATCCAATTATTCTAGCCTTACATCCTTGCCCTGACATAAAACTAACCATTGGGGATGATCTTCATTCATAGATCAAGCTGTTTGACTGTTGATTTTAAGACAAGACCACCCTTCACGTAATTTGACGTAAGTACTTTCTTATGAATGACACAACAAATAACTCCTTATCCGTAATTATTTAAATATACATTTCATTGTAAGAATTTCTTAGAAACATGCCTATAACCACATGGAGCCATTGAATTTGTCAAAACTCACAGATCCATGATAATTATGAAAATGCCATTAACCTAGACCACTGAATTCTAGATCATGTGGTTCTCAGGACCCATTTAATGTGAAAATTTACACCATGCCTTTGTATCATAAATTAACCACACACGACAAATTTCAGCACTTAGATCATAGTAAATTAGCTACTTGACTTTTACATCCATCCGTACACTTATCAGATCAAGATTCTGATTCGCTAATCTTGTTCACTCCATATGAATATGCTTAACTCACCATTAGAATTACAATCTGAGTAACTTACACATGTGAACAAATCACTCGAATTCAACGGTATGTGTGTTCTGCCCTTGGATCGCTCTAAAAACCCATTTGTGTTCATCCATTCACAAAACCGATCGTACAATCACCTAAACACGTGATTAGAATACTAACCATCAAGTTACTTATTTTTACCAAGTCATATGACCACCCATTAGGTTTGGATCTGTTAAATGGGTCATCTGATTATTAGGATGAATCGGTCATTTTGAATATCTTAAAGTATATAACCAAACTACTAGGTAATAGTTCAACAAGATGTGTACAATTGACATTCTGAAACACAAAGCGTGTTGGCCATTTAAAAACGCATCTTGGACATCCTCAGGAGATCCAGGCCCAAAATTGACCAATGGAAAGAGCACGAAAAATGAGAAATACTTGTCAAATTTCAGGACATTTGGAAGGTACACTCAGATATAACAAACACTGGAAAATGGTTGAAGAATTTATGGAAAATTTGTAATTAAGGATGCATGGCATGTACGTATGAGTGGGGATTCCTTAAATACCCTTTCATGCATTAGTTGATGGTGTGGCCCACCCAAAGATCGTACCTACTTCAAAGTTGGAGCCATGGGTCAACACATCGTGCTGAAAGCGGTGAATGGAGTGGATCCCCTGGAAGATCATCATAAGTGGACCCCACAAATTTCCAACGACCATGCGGAACGTCCGCACAAGGATATAGTGGCAGTGAAAGCATTGCATTCAACAGATTCATCCCATCTTCCTACCTCTGACGTTGGCTATCCGATTGTCGGATCCACCCCAAATTCAACTCCATGACCCAACACAGCCCTCTCATGCTAATGGAGGGAATAGATTTCCCAAACGAACGCATCAATTGGACACCACTAAATCAGCCATCGAACAAGGCCATCTCACCCCGCGCGTTGTAACAACATCCAAGAAGACTCTGACTTGGATTCTTCCTCCAGTTTGTGCTCTCCTACCCTATCTCCCCTACCACATCCTAACCGTCAAATGTATTCACAGGACGAGTCTGACCCAAACCCAACCCCTTTCACACCAAGCTCAATAGAACAGCAAACGGACTTCTATCTGTAAATCTTTCTACAAAAAGCAAGAGAAACCGACTTGGTTCCAAAACTCCCTGTGAAAGATACCCAAAAGGGGCCTCCCTAGACTAATCCAGACCGTCCAAAACCTTGCAAGTGGATTTTGACCCCACCCAAGAAGTCAGTTTGGATGGACTAAATGTCCAGCCACTCCAAATCTGAATCGTACGCAAGCCTTCTCCATAGTTTTGCGGCACCAAAACAAAGCTTGAGAAAAATCGTTCTGCGAAAGTGATTCGCTGAAATTCTTTGTAAAATACGCAGCACCCTATAAATAGGGTGTTGTCCATCAGTAGAAGGAAAAAAAGGGGAAAAAATAGAAGAAGAAATGGCAAGAGAGAGAGAAATAAGGAGAGAGAGAGTGGTCCGTCCGCAAAAGAGAGAAGGAGCTCTGTTCGTCCAGTAGTTTCCAGGGAAGAAAGAAAGGAAAGGAAAGGAAGAGATAGGAAGAAAGAAAGAAAGAAAAAAAGAAGAAGAGCATGAAGGAGAATGACTTTTTTAGCTGAGTTAACTCGGTGGAATCACCAAGTCAACTCAATGAAAGGATAACACTAAACTTGTTTTGGGCCATGAGTCAGGTAGTGATTAAGGTAAGTGAGCTATTAACATGAAGATTTATATTAAATTTTACTTTGAATAATAGTAATTTAAAGAGGAAATTCCAAGTGAAAAATCTAATCATGTAATTTATGTAATCAATGGTTGAAGTCGAGCTTAAAGGGCAGACACTGGTCTTAAAAACATGAGAAGGCACTTCAAATGAAAAAGGTGAGGGTTTTATCCTTTAGGCTTACTGTAATTTAAGTTGAAAATTGTATCCTGTCTTTTCATATCTTCATGAATTTGATCTTGCCTTTACATGCATCTGGCCTTTTACATATCACTTTGAATCTTCCATGCTATTATATGTTTCACATCAATTATTGGCCTCTTTCGTGCCTTTTTCTATATGAATTATCTTGTATTTCATATTTACATGTTCTCTGGAAATTATCCTATCAATTGATTTATTTTATATTATGGGTCCTTTTGGAATTACAACATAATGTCAAATACCACTGATTTTTCTGAATTTATGTGAGGCCATGGATGCAAGCCTTGCCCCTGCCTTATCTATTATTGAGTTAGCCTTACCACTCATCTCTTTATTTGAGTTGGCTCTGCCACTCGTCTTTATATTTGAGTTGGCTATGCCACTCGCCTTTTATTTAAGTTGGCTCTACCACTCTTATTTGTTGAGTTGACCATTGTCACTCTTCTCTTATTATGTTTGTAATTGCCACTTTTATCGAGCTGACCATTGTCACTCTTCTCTCATTATATTGGCCTTGTGCCATCTATCATTAAAGGCATGGGCATGTGTCTTGTTATTCCATAACCTCCATGATTCAGTTTATATTCTTCATAGTTCAGATTATACTCTTCATGATATATTTTTATAAGTGCAAGTGATGAGTAAGACGTATCACAACTAGTGATTCAAATTTTCTATCATGGACGTAATGCGCTCTAGGTAGAGACCCTCTTTGGGCATGTAAATCCTTGAGCCTTCGAGTTGTGGTGCACAAATCAATGTGTGTAATTCTCTACTGTAGTGTCACATCACCTCGGGATTGGATGTCCCAAATAGTCGCTTCATGAACAAATCGTTGCACGTAATTCACTCATCTCATGTTGTTGTGCGCTCTAAGGTCCTCTCGTAAATTCACGGTAGCATTGGCCATGCCAGTGAATATCCATAGTTATGGGATACGAGTCGAGCTGGTTATCTATAAATCGTATTCCACATTGTGATGATCACTACATATGATAAGCCCCACATACTTTACTAGGAATGCATTTCATGTAGGTTGTTTGCGCATACTAATACCCTTGGATTAGTGGAACCCGGGACGTATCAAACCCTTACTTTAACTGATATAAATCTCTTAAATTATTATTAATCTTAAAGGATAACCTTCACTATGAGTAGGGCATTAACCCTCTCCCAACCATACAAATAATGCAGGTGATGTACAGATTAAAGACTTAGAGGACTACTTCCCTATTGAAGATTATCTTGAAAGACTAAGAAGACTGTTTCATTATTTAGTTTTATGCTTCTGCTGTGAACTCTGATGTTATAATAAACCTCCTATTATGAGGTCATTTGATGATTCTATTTACTCTGATGAAATATAATCAATACAGTTGATTTTATTCTCGTGCATGATTACCTTCTTAAATGTATCTGGATGTAATTAAACAAATGAAAAAAATAAGGTGCGATTTTACTAAAGCATCCCAGTTTATACATCATTAACACCCAGTTTTCTCGGGTACGAGTACAAACTCTGGCCGTGAAAATTTAGGCTAGTACAGTTGGTATCAGAGCATGAGAATGAGCTTAACTGGGCCTGATGGGAGTGGACCACCATAAACTTTACACGATTAGGACATACAAGGAACTAGATACATGTGCTCAGTTGAATTCTCATGTAAACTAGGGAGTTGTGGAATTAGAAACCAATATTTAAATCCCTCATCGTAAATATTAAGTTAGACATGGAATGCAGAAACTACGAGTCTAGGCCCCCATCAATCTCCTTCTAAAAAATTTCAAATCCATTGTCGTCTAGTCCAGTTAGGATACCTGGCTTTCATCCAGGCAACCTGGGTTCGAATCCTAGTAAATGAACAATAATTAGGTAAGGCTTACGTGATTTAATCCAGTTATAAAATCTCGAGGTTGAGATTTTTATTTAAGGAGGGGTAGGCTGTAGCGTCCTGATTCATGTAGCCAATGATACACACCTAGACATATACCTATCTACCTTATGAATAATGCATTGGAAACCTGAGTATAAAGTATCAAAGAGGACGATAGAAGTAATTTTGGGCAGTGTATCAAATAATTAAAGTGCGTAATGAAATCTTAATAGGCTAATTAAAATTATACCTTATGAGAAAATAGAATTCGTGATAATTCCCATGAGTTTAGAGCAAACGGGACTACGGATTGATGGAAACATGTCTACGCGAATTTGCTCAGTTTGGCTCAAAATTCTAAGTCCTAAAGAATCTCAAATGATCTCAGTGCCCTGATCAAGCAAAGGATCAAGATTTAACAGGGTTCAGAATTGATACTAGTAAATCCTTTATACTGAGTAGGCAAAGAATCTGTGTATTGGGCACGAACCTACTACAACAATCTATCTGTATCACCTCGAACATGAGAAATAAGGAATCCTTAGAGACATAGAAAATAACTTGGGTATTAGAAGTACTAAATTTCAGGGGTGAAATTATGTTTAAGGGGGATAGATTGTAATGCCCTGAACATTTCAATACCCAAGTATTAAAAGTTCTCGAGCGTTACCAAGAAATTTACTTAATATGTATACATGTACGATACCAATCCAACTATTCTAGCCTTACATCCTCACCCTGACACAAACCTAACCATTGGGGATGATCTCCATTCATAGATCAAGCCGTTTGACCATTGATTTTGAGACATGACCACCCTTCACGTAATTTGATGTAGGTACTTTCTTATGAATGACATAACGAATAACTCCTTATTCGTAATTATTTAAATATACATTCCTTTGTAAGAATTTTTTATAAATGTGTCTATAACCATGTGGAGCCATTGGATTTGTCAAAACTCACAGATCAACGATAATTACGAAAATGCCATTAACCTAGACCACTGAATTCTAGATCATGTGGTTCTCAGGACCCATTTAATATGAAAATTTACACCATGCCTTTCTATCATAAATTAACCACACACGAAAAATTTCAGCACTTAGATCATAGTAAATTAGCTACTTGACTTCTATATCCGTCCGTACACTTATCAGATCAAGATTATGATCCGCTAATCTTGTTTGCTCCATATGAATATGCTTAACTCACCATTAGAATTATAATACGAGTAACTTACACATGTGAATAAGTCACTCGAATTCAACGGGATATGTGTTCTGCCCTTGGATCGCTCTAAAAACCCATTTGTGTTCATACATTCACAAAACTGATCGTACAATCACCTAAACACATGATTAAAATACTAACCATCAAGTTTACTTATTTTTACTAAGTCATCTGACCACCCATTAGGTTTGGATCCATCAAATGGGTCATTCGATTATTAGGATGAATCGATCATTTTGAATATCTTTAAGTTTATGACCAAACTACCATGTTATTGTTCAACTAGATGTATGCAATTGACATTCTAAAACACAGAGCATGTTGGCCATTTAAAAACGCATCTTGGACATCCTCGGGAGATTGGGGCCCAAACTTGACCAATGGAAAGAGCACGAAAAATGAGAAATACCTGTCAAATTTTAAGACATTTGGATGGTGTACTCAGATATAACTAACACTGAAAAATGGTTGAAGAATCTATGGTAAATTTGTAATTAAGGATGCATGGCACGTACGTATGAGTGGGGATTCCTTAAATACCCTTTCATGCATTGGCTGATGGTGCGGCCCACCCAAAGATCGTACCTACTTCAAAGTTGGAGCCATGGGTCAACATAACGTGCTGAAAGCGGTGAATGGAGTGGATCCCTTGGAAGATCATCATAAGTGGACCCCACATATTTCCAACAACCATGCAGAACATCCGCACATGGATACAATGGTAGTGAAAGCATTGCATTCACCGGATTCATCCCATCTTCCTGCCTCTGACGTGGGCCATTCGATCGTCAGATCCACCCCAAATTCAATCCCATGACCCAACACAACCCTCTCATGTTAATGGAGGGAATGGATTTCCCTAACGAACACATCAATTGGACCCCACTAAATCAGCCATCGAACAAGGCAGTCTCACCCCACGCGCGCTGTAACAACATCCAAGAAGACTCGACTTGGATTCTTCCTCCAGTTTGCGCTCTCCTACCCTATTTCCCCTAACACATCCTAATCGTCCAATGTATTCACAGGACGAGTCCGAACCAAACCCAACCCCTTCCGTACCAAGCTCAATAGAACAACAAATGGACTTCTTTCCATAAATCTTTCCACAAAAAGCAAGAGAAACCGACTCGGTTCCAGAACTCCCTGCGAAAGAAACCCAAAGGGGGCCTCCCTGGACTAATCCAGACCGTACAAAACCTTGCAATGTGGATTTTGACCCCACCCAAGAATTCGGATTAGATGGACTAAATTTCTAGCCACTCCAAATCTAAATCGTACGTAAGCCTTCTCCATAGTTTTGCCGCACCAAAATAGAGCTTGTGCAAAATCGTTCCGCGAAAGTGATTCATTGGAATTCTCTGGAAAATTCGTAGCACCCTATAAATAGGGTGTTGTCCATCAGCAAAAGGAAAAAAAAAGGGGAAAAAAGAGAAGAAGAAACGACAAGAGAGAGAGAAACAAGGAGAGAGAGAGAGAGTGGTCCGTCCGCGAAAGAGAGAAGGAGCTCTATCCGTCCAGAAGTTTCTAGGGAAGAAAGGAAAGGAAAGGAAAGGAAGAGATAGGAAGAAAGAAAGAAAGAAAGGAAGGAAGAAAAGAAGAAGAAGAGCATGAAGGAGAACGGATTTGGTGGTCGAGTTAACTTGGTGGAATCACCGAGTCAACTCAATGAAAGGATAGCACTAAACTTGTTTTGGGCCATGAGTCAAGTAGTGATTGAGGTAAGTAAGTTATTCACATGAAGATTAATATTAAATTTTAATTTGAATATTAGTAATTTAAAGAGGAAATTCTAAGTTAAAAATCTAATCATGTAATTTGTGTAATCAATGGTTGAAGTCGAGCTTAAAGGGCAGACACTGGTCTTAAAAACATGAGAAGGCACTTCAAATGAAAAAGGTGAGGGTTTTATCCTTTAGGCTTACTATAATTTAAGTTGAAAATTGTTTCTTGTCTTTTCATGTCTTCATGAATTTGATCTTGCCTTTACATGCATCTGGCCTTTTACATATCACTTTGAATCTTCCATACTATTATATGTTTCACATCAATTATTGGCTTCTTTCGTGCCTTTTGCGATATGAATTATCTTGTATTTCATGTTTACATGTTCTCTGGAAATTATCCTATCAATTAATTTATTTTATATTATGGGTCCTTTTGGAATTATGACATGATGTCAAATACCAGTGATTTCTCTGAATTTATGTGAGGCCATAGATGCAAGCCTTGCCCCTGCCTCATCTATTATTGAGTTGGCTCTGCCACTCGTCTGTTTATTTGAGTTGGCTCTGCCACTCGTCTTTATATTTGAGTTGGCTATGTCACTTGCCTTTTATTTGAGTTGGCTCTGCTACTTTTCTTTGTTGAGTTGACCATTGTCACTCTTCTCTTATTATGTGGGCCATTGCTACTTTTGTCGAGCTGACCATTATCACTCTTCTCTCATTATATTGGCCTTGTGTTGTCTATCATTAAAGGCATGGGCATGTGTCTTGTTATTCCATAACCTCCTTGATTCAGTTTATATTCTTCATAATTCAAATTATACTCTTCATGATATATTTTTATAAGTGCAAGTGATGTGTAAGATGTATCACTAGTGATTCAAATATTCTATCATGGACGTAATACTCTCTGGCTAGAGACCCTCTTGGGGCACGTAAATCCTTTAGCCTTCGGGTAGTAGTGCACAAATCAATGTGTGTAATTCTTTACTATAGTGTCACATCATCTCGGGATTGGATGTCACAAATAGTCGCTATATGAACAAATCATTGCCCGTAATTCACCCAGCTCATGTTGTTGTGCGCTCTGAGGTCCCCTCGTAAATCCACAGTAGCGTTGGCCATGCCGGGGAATATCCGTAGTCATGAGATGCAAGTCAACCCGGTTATCTATAAATCGTATTTCACATTGTGATGATCACTACATATGATGAGCTCCATATACTTTTCTAGGCATGCATTTCATATAGGTTGTTTGCGCATACTAATACCCTCGGGTTAGTCGAACCCGGGACGTATCAGACCCTTACTTTAACTGATATAAATCTCTTGAATTATTGTTAATCTTAAATGATAACCTTCACTATGAGTAGGGCATTTACCCTCTCCCAACCGTACAGATAATGTAGGTGATGTACAGATTGAAGACTTAGAGGACTACTTCCCTATTGAAGATTATCTTGAAAGACTAAGAAGACTGTTTCATTATTTAGTTTTATGCTTCCGCTGTGAACTCTGATGTTGTAACAAACCTCTCATTATGAGGTCATTTAATGATTCTATTTACTCTGATGAAATATAATCAATACAGTTGATTTTATTCTCGTGCATGATTACCTTCTTGAATGTATCTGGATGTAATTAAACAAAAGAAAAAAAATAGGGTGCGATTTTACTAAAGCATCCCAGTTTATACATCACTAACACCTAGTTTCCTCGGGCACGAGTACAAACTCTGGCCGTGAAAATCCGGGGTGTTACAACTAAGCACGTCTCTATAGGGTCAGAGTATAGAGTCAAAACATCTCTATCTTCCATGAAAGAGTCAATTATGTTTATATCATAGGTATCGTCATCATCCTCTATCTGTTTGCTCATATTGAAAAAGATATTGAACTCTAATATTATATTTCCAAACGATAAATTCATGACTCGATTCCTATAATTAATGATCGCTTTTGATGTGGCAAGGAATGGGCGAACTTGAGTGCTCATATCCACGACGGGTTGTGTATCTAGGATGATAAAATCTACTGGATAGAATTTGTCATAGAATTTGTCAACCTGTACCAACACATCCTTGATTATCCCTCTCGGTACATGAACTAAGTAATCGGCAAGTTGTAATGTGGTCCGAGTGAGTTTTAATTCACATATAACTAGTTGTTCGTAAAGCGAGTAAGGGATTAGATTTATGCTCGCTCCTAAGTCAAGAAGTGCGTGCTTAATCTGGTAGTTCCCAATTACACAAGTGATGATTAAGCTACCGAGATCTTTGTATTTTTTTGACACATCTTGCTTTAGGATGACACTCACTTTTTCTGTTAAGAAGATTTTCTTTTAAATGTTTTGTCATCTTTTGGTCGTGCATAGATCTTTCAAAAATTTGGCATATAATGAGTATTTTTTTAATGACATCCAATAGATGAATGTTGATCTTCATTTGTTTAAGCACCTCTAAAATGTCCTGAGAGTTAGAGAGAGGTTTTGGTGCAATCCACTGTTGGGGGAATGACGCAATTGGTTTGCTTTGAAGTTCCAGTTCTAACTCATGTGGAGTATTGCTAGGTCTATCAGTTTCATCTACTTTTGGGTCCTCAAACTTTTTAACCCTTATTGGAATAGATTTGTCAATTATTTTCTCACTCCTAAGAATAATGATAGACTTGGCTTGCTCCATTTGTTTTGAAGAGCTTGGGCCAGTAATCTCATATTGTGGTTTTGGATTTGGGAGAGGTTAGGCTGGAAGCATCCCTTTCTCCCCAATTGCTAAGTGTGACTCTATGTTTTGAATGGACGACGCAAGTGTTCTGTAACACCCTGTATCCTTAGAACATGGGTGTTACCTTTTTAAGCCCACATCAACCTAAAACAGATTTGATTAACCAAATAACTTGTGCTCAACATATAGATGGGGATCCCGGTCAACATTAAGGAGATCTATCAGGGTCTTCAGGAGCCAAGACACGCCCTATGACAGTCAAGAAGGTGAGGCTATCTGAACACTCTAAATTAAAAGCCCTTATGCCAATGGATACTGCTACTACACACTTATCACTAAACGTTTGAGGATTAGGTGGTGACAAATAAAGCCTTCGTCATAATCAATACCTTATACTAATCGTTAAAAACAAGTATCAGGCCCACTCGACCAACAGATCGAGTCATTTGGGCCAATAATAGCCCAAAGAAGTGTGTGAAGACCCCCCTAGGGCTCGCCATCGACCCAAAATGAGCCAGGTCCCTATGTAGTGTCCCCCAATGCAAATGGACAGAGTGGATTATGATAATAACGTCACAATGGGCCCCTATACGATGTATGTGCACTAAGAGTGCTTGTGCACGAGGTGCACTAGATCCATATGCTCGGTCAAATGACCTTTGACCGAGCCTTATTTGAAAATGAGAGAAATCTTCCTCTCCTGCCATTTTTGCATTTGAACAGAGGATCTTTGATCCTCAAGTTGGCCCACCATGGCAACTTTCCGGGCCATCCGAACTGTTCAAAGCCTCCATGGGGCCCAGCTTAACAAAATCCTATAGCCGTTTCACCCCTTGTAAGCGAATGAAGAAGATTGGCTACCACCGTCCAATGCATTGCACGTGGAAGGCGTTTGAAAGGTGGGGCTATGATTGAATCAGATGGACGGCTCACGATCAGCCCAATCGTGCAGTCTCAACCGTCCATCCCTCAACTAAGGTGCGCTCTTTTTCTTTGCCAAAAATGGCCAAACCAAAGCCTGTGGAAGAAGAGAGAGAGAGAGAGAGAGAGAGAGAGAGAGAGAGAGAGAGAGATGACTTCCTTCTCTGGGAAAAACAGAGCCTAGTGCGATCGCGACCATCCATTGGCTTGTGGAAATCCAACCATTGAAGGCTCTCTCGCCGGCTATAAAAGGGCACTGTAGCCCTTGGAATTGACGCCAAGAGGGAAAGAGAGAAGGAGGGAGATAGTAGAGAGCGGCCGTGAAGAGTGAGCCAACTGTGTGGTCTCTGTTTCCACTGCTCCAACTCAGTCCGTGTAAGGTTTGGACGGAGTCAGATCAGTTGGGATTGTAGCTTCACAGGAAGATAGGAAGAAGAGAGGGGAGAGTGGAAAGAGAGAGTAAAAACAGGGAGAACAGAGAAGAAGCAAGTCAGCTCTTTCGTGGTTTCTGTTGAACTGAAGGATGCACTTGCGCGAACTGGAGCTGAGCCAACCAATGACCATACTTCGGTTCGAACAAAAATCGGGATCATGCCGATTGATAGCAGCACGTCAGGTCAGGTTGGAGGCAGGTCAAGCAATGGCCATGTCTTCAGGTAGAAAGCAGACCAGCAAGCGGCTGCATTGTTGGGTTAAAAACGGGCCATACAGTGGCTCTGTTTTGAGCTGATTCTAGGCCTAACAACATCTGTGTTCTGGTCCCGAAACCAGCCATATAAATGGCTGTGATTTAGGCTGAGAAACAGGGCTTATCCAGACTCTGTGTGGACTGAAGCCATGACCAAATGATGGTCGTGCGTTAGGCCAAATGAAGCTTTGTTTTGCGTTGGAAACAGACCATGCAATGGCTGTTTTCCAAACTGGGAGGTCAAGCCAATCCATGGCTATAGTTTAGACCCAATCAGAGCTAGAATGGCAGCACTTTGAGGCCTGGAATAAAGCCTGTTTAATAGCTGCAAAACCAGGCCTTGTGAGGTTTTGTTTTGGGCTGACTGATTGACTGAAATCCGTAGTCAGGGAGCCTTTATCAGGCCCAAACAAATGGCAACGGCTCAGGTAGATTGAAGCTCTGTTTGAGCTGGAATCGGGCCAAGTTTGGGGCTCTGTCTTGGGCCGAAATCAGGTCAGTCAATGACCAAGATGGGGGCCAGGGACAATGTAAAAGGCAGGCTCTAGGTGAGCCATGGAGCAAGGAGACAACTTGTCCAATGGTTGGGCATTTTTCTGGGCAGAGAGTCGGGCAATCTGCATGGATGTAACTCTCAGTCGGGCTGAGAACGGACCCCATTGGCCCATGCAGTCACGTAAGGGTGGGCGCCACGGTAGATTCTGAGGGCCACGCCATCTGGAACTATGAGATTTACATCTCTATGGGCCGCAAGCGGGACTGCATCGGACTGAGATCAGTCCTTCCGACTGTCGTCTGGGCCAGCGTCAGCACCTAGAGCTGGGCTGAAACCAGCCTAGGAATGGGCTTAAAACCCAACCAAAACAGGCCACGGGCAGGCCTTACCTGGGTCCTTCTATGGCTAGGATCGGCCCTCAATGGTGGCTTGGTTTGGACTGTGTGCAGGCCTCTAGCCTGCGCTGGAATCAGCCCAGCCCTGCTCGTTGTAGGAAAACTCCACTGTCTGTGGGCTGCACCTGAGCAGTCGGCCCAGTAGTCTACACCATACATGGCAGTGGATGGACCGCACCACATGACAGGTGGGCCACTCACAGCAGAACATTGCTGCGGGGTCTCCCATCTATGGGCTGTGTGCCCCGGGTGGATCACGCCACACATAACCATGGGCTTCACCGACTGGTGGGCCGCACCGTGTAAACAGGTGGACTGCACCACACTACCAACCAGGTGGCCCTCACCATACATGACAGTAGGCTCCACATGAATATCTGGTGGGCTACACTGACGGTGGGTACCCACCATGAAGTATGTGTTTTGTCCCAGCCGTCCACTGTCTGGACGGTGGGCCAACATGCCACGTAGCTGCAGCTGCTGCTGCTGGACGGATGTCAGCAACTCGGTGGATCCCACACGCTGTATGTGTCTCAGCTATGTCGTCCAAAAGGTGGGCCACACCCTCCATCAGATTGCCATGTATGAGACATTTATTACACACGCGTGATGCTTACCAAACTCTCACATGATATGCGTCTAAAATAATACTCGAATCTGTTGATCTCACGTACCACCTCGTTGGAACACATGCCAAGCTCGCACATGTGTTGAAAACCCAAATCTTCCATCAGGTGGGCCACCCATCAACAAGTGTATCGCAGTCTACTAATTAAATGGACCGCTAAAGAACTTGTTTTAGCCGTCCATTCGTCTGGTGACTGAACCTGTCTGGATTTTTGCCAGGGTATCTACACTGCTATTCATGGTATGGATGGCTCAGATCTCAAAGTTTTCTGCATGGTTGGGGTTCATCCAAGCCGTCCATCCATGTGGTGAGCTCGTCCTTAGGCTCGAGACGAAAAGATTAAGACAGATATAAAGGCCAGATGGACCTACACCACCCGCGCGTGGGGCACACTTTGAGGTAGGCCTTGCATCTACACCATCCACGCCTCCGGGAGGGCCATACTAGAAACCTACGGGCCTTACCATATGATAGGTGTGCCTGGTCATCGTGAAGCAAGCCCATGGGCCCAAATCATCAAGTCCTCCCTAGCCACACATATTTTATAGATAGGGACGCCTTATAATATTAGTTATTGTATTGGGGATTACTCCAGGAGATTACCCTCGTGTTGTTGGGTGGCTAGTTACTCGTGAATGCACAGATCAAGGGGCGCATTGCTATCTGTCCAGTGATGATTTCCTCCCCTTAAGCTTTTCATCCTTAACTAGACCAGAAATAGTAGCTTTATTAGGGTAAATGGCTAGCTAGACTAATGATAAATTGCATGTGGAAATAAACTGCATTCACTTGATCTATCTATTTAACATGCTAATTATCATACTTACTGTAAGACCCGTATCTTGGTCCGTACCTTTCCGTAGACTTTCGCGGTCTTACCGGTCAAATTCCGGCAACCTTCGACCCTTAACCGATATCGACGCGTGACCCTTATTCATGTGCCAACAACCCGAGTCGACTCAACCCGAGACCAATACTATAGCGACCGCGCCGTCGTTGCGGTTCCGATGCCGCAACTCACACGCCGAGGCGATACCCTGGTCAAGAGATATGGGCCAACGTTCGGTGTGAGAAAACGCCGCGCGTTGCGAAACCCAAGGAAATTTCTACGATGTGTCACATCAATCACATCAATCCCATCAATTAATCAACCCATCAATCCATCACATGTCAAGTACACATCACTTTATTCCCTTTTTCCAAGCAACCACAAAAGTCTCCCAAAACCATACTTCTCTTACACAAAAAGCCACAAAAGTCTTCACCACCCATACCTCTCTTATACAAAAGCCTAAAAAGTCAAGCTTTTCTTACACAACCATCACTCACCACATCCATCCATCACTCTCTCTCTCCCTCTACATCACTCTTTCTCTTTCTCTCTTTCTCATTTCAAAACTCCAAGCAAAATTCCAACTCCATACGTATGGAAATTCTCAAGCTTCCCTAAACTCCAAGTGGCCCACCTTCCTACCCCAAAATCTCCCATCTCAACCCTCCGTTCTTCATTTAACCATTAAAGTTGAAGCTAAGGTGCCAAGGAACCCCTAGGAGCGAGAAGATCGGACGGTGGGTGCCTCTATACGGTAGTTTCTCTTTGTTTTTATGATGGGCCAAGTGAGGCCTACCGATCCATGGTGTGGATCTCACTTGGGACCCTAATATGTGGTCGATGGACCACTTGGATCATCATGATCATTCCATGATGGGGCCATTCTCCATGGACCTCATCATAATGTTGATTTCATTTAGAAAGGGTCATCTAGACCGTCCATATTGGTGGGGAATGGATCTTCACCGTTGATTTACATTTTCGATGATTCCATGTACAAAGGGGTCCGTTTGTTGTATAGTTTCTTGCAAGGGAGGGCTCATAGTGGAGGAGCCCTCCATCACAAGGCGTATCCCACTCTCCATGTCTCTCTCTCTCCTTTATTTCTTTTATTTTATTTTATTTTATTTTATTTTATTTTTTATGCAATAGGATGGTGTGGCCCACTTGAATGGATCCCACTTTGAGGTATTTTATTTTTATTCAAGTGGGGCCCACCTTAGACGTTGTACCCACGCCAAACATCCGTGGTGGCCCACTTCATCAGGGCCCACTACCATCCATTTGAAGGAACAAAATTCGTCCAGCGTCTGGGACGCTGGACGTTCCAAAAGAAAGAAGAAAAAAGAAAAAAAGAAAAAAGAAAAAAAGAAAAGAAGTTTTTGGGGTGGTCCCCTCGTATAGGCCCCACCCTGCTGTTTATGTTCAATCCACGTCATCCACCACTTTTCCTGGGATATTTTAGGCGTTGAGCCAAAGAATGAGCTCAATCCAATGATCAGGCGGGTCGTACCAGAGAAAATGGTACTTTTACTCTTCCAAGCCTAGTAATGCCCATTTTGTGGTTTCTACACTCCAAATCACTGCCAGTGATGAGGTTGGTGTGGCCTGTTTGGGCCCTAGAATCAAGTGGGCAGAGTGAATTTCCCATCAGTGGGCCCCACATTTGTATTTTTTAAAAAGCACAAAAAAAAAAAAAACTAAGGGTGGCAGCAGCACTGCCACCGTTTGACGGACAGACGTAAGGGGGGCCCACGGCCCTGCGTGTAGGCCCCACCATAATGGTTATTTGTCATCCGACCTACTCATGAGGTGGGCCACCCCAGTGGTGGGTCCCCCTCCAAAGATGAGACGGATCCAAAACTCAGGTGGCCCACACCACGTGAAATAGTGTGAATTGAATTCTACCGTTGAAAAGCTTTTGGGGCCCACAGAAGTTTTGAATCAAGCTGAAATTTATGTTGTCCCTTCATCCAGGTCCGAGTGACTTTATGAATGGGTTGGATGCCAAGTAAATATTACAGGGTGGGCCCCACAAGGGACCCACAGTGATGTTTATGAATGAATCCACCGTCCGTACGGACGGTGGAGCCCTGTAAAGTCCACACCGTCCAGCCATCTTTGAGGGCTGCTGGACGGTCAGTGGCCCATCTATGATGTATGACTTGTATCTTAACTGTCCATCCATTTATTTTTTTTGTTTATTTTATTCTTTCGATCGGGCTAAAAATGAGCCAGATCAATGCTTCAAGTAGGCCCACTTTGGTATGCGTATCGGGCCCATGTTGACCCACTTATGGGTACCCATTGGGGCCCACTTTGACGTGGATCTTAGGCCCATGCAATGGGGCCATCTGGTGTATTATGTGGCCCATGTGATTGGACCCATTGATGTTTTTTTTTTAAGCCCATAGAAGTATGCCCATTTGACTCATATCAGGCCTAGGGGTTTAGGCCCACTTTGTTATGTATGCAAGGCCTATGGGTTAGGCCCATTTGGACTATTTAAGGCCTATGGACTAGGCCCATTTGCTTTGTAAAAGGCCTATGGGTTTAGGTCCACTTGTTATGTTCTAAGTCCATAGGACTAGGCCCTTTTGATGTACTTCAAGGCCCATGTAATTGGGCCCTTTTGTTGAAATTTAAAGCCCATGGAAGTAGGCCATTTGATATATGTAAGGCCTAGGGGTTTAGGCCCATTGAACTCATGTTAGGTCTATGGGTTGAGGCCCACTTGATCTACATGTGGGGCCCAATTGGTGTGGCCCATTGGTCATATTTTAGACTCATAAGACTAAGCTCATTTGATGCCATCCTAGGCCCACGGGTTTGATCCATTGCAATGCACATAAGACCCATTGGTGTGGCCCATTTGTGTGGCCCATCTGATGAATAAAAGGCCCATAGGATATGGCCCATTTGATATATATACGAAAAGCCCAATGGGATGAACCTAAAGTCCATTGCAATGTGTAATCCCAATACCGATTATGTAGCGATGTTTAAGAAGATCGTGCCTAGGAAGCAATGTTGGTTTGACGTCCACATTGCGAGTGTGATGCTGGTTGGATGTCCACATTACGACTCTCCTTAGGGCCCATTTCTGGGCCGTACTTATTGTGTATAGACCATCCAGGTCCATCTGCATTATAAGATAGTACATTTTATTATAATATGTTTAGTACGGTTTCATGATTCATGATTATACGCATCATATGTATGCTTGACGTGAGAATTGTCTGATCATAGCATTTGCTTTCGGGCAGGTTGTTTATGGGCTCCCGGTTAGGCGGTGTTTCCGTACATGAGCGCACAATATGCACAGGATTTGATGCATGACTGGATAGCGTGAATCATGCATATCGTATTTGTATGACATGGATATTATACGCCCTAGCGACATCAGGGCCGTAGCCTCCACAGATGTATCGTGGTTGGCAGGATTGGATACCGAAAATCTTGTTCTACATGGGGTACTATAGATATCCCTGGGTCAAAGTCCTAAACCCTTATGGTACCAAGAGGTTGCTCCGACGTCTAGACTGAGTGGGTAGATGAGCGTTGAGTGCCGATTACCAGACGGTTACGCTCTCCACTGTGTCGTGGTCGGTTGGAAGGGGGTACGGCCTTACCTGCCCGAGAGTAGGGGGCAATGTTAGGCTGAGTTTGACCAGCTCGAGGAATGGGTCCGCTATTGACGAGTCGCGCCCGATATTGGCAGACAGATAGTGTGGTCTCTTCCACTTACCTTATTGCGCGCGATGTGGCGGCAATCTGGTTTAGAGTGTACGAGACCCCGGTGATATCCCATATTTTGAGTTGTACTGATGTATGGACATAGATGAGGATCTATATGCTTGAGTTGCATCGCATATCGCATGGCCTTGGGGTGTCCGATACCATTCATGTCTTGCATCGCATAAGCCTTGGTACGACTCATAATATTATGGTTCCATCTGCATATTTCGCATTACTCTGTCATTGCATGTTCATATTACTACCTTGCGCACACACTTTCACCACCCTCTAAACTTTCTATAAGCTTATGCACGACCGTTGCGTGCAGGTGACGTTGGATCGCAGCAGCGCTGAAGTAGGAGCACGTTGCTGAGCGTTTTGAAGTTTTTGGTTCTTTACCATTGTATTTCCCTTTATGCTCATTGTACTTGTAAAGTTTTTGATCATAGTGGAAATGTAATGGAGTTCTTGGTTGTTATTTGTGGGTTATGCCTTTGGTTATGCTTATTACGAATCAAACTGATGTTGAAAATCCTCCTCGTAGCATCACAGGATCGGAACCTAGCGAATGGGAGCTAGGAGCCGAGAATGGGGTTCTACGGAGGCTGTCGGTGCCGGATTCGACGATCGAAAATTTTGTGAGCCCGATTTTTGAGTTTGGGGTGTGACACTTAATATTGTTTAGATTCTTGATTTCTATGAATTGCCTAAGTGAATAGTCTAGTCATTCATGTTTTGTATCTTACATTAACTCAGTTAGTGTGTATCGATAGAAATATATGTATTGTTCCTCATTCCCTTTTTATATTATATATATGTTGCTATAACACACATTTTGCTGAAATCTCTACATGGGAAGTCCTAGCAAAGGAGAGTTCGTGCTTGGGGTGTAACTAGGCTAGTTGTGACCTAAGTAGGCCGCTAACATGGGGGTTTTGGTTGTAGTGTTTGACCATGGGGTTTCACCTAATTGACTTAGGATGAGCTTCATAACCTTTCTAAATACCGTTGTTTACTTGTCTTTGTACCATTCATACCATCATGTTTTAATCACTACATTTGGTAATTTTAAAATTTCATTCCCATTCAGCATTAGTGGTGGCCCCTTTATGTTTAATTGATTGACCACATGTTGGGGGGTACTACACACACCCTAAGACGGTAGCCTCATGGGCCGAGGATGGTAGTCATGGGATACCATGTCTGAGCCGTCGGCCTACGCTCGGCCAAGAGCTTCCCGTACTGACCACAAGCTTATTTAAAATAACTGAGTGTAATTAGATTAATAATGTACTGGCTAATCATGCATACATGGCATAGACCAACATCTATTACTATCGTACGTGATGTACATATTGTTCTGACAGGATGATGTTTCCCAGGTTTGATGACTACATGAGTGATGAGCCCACTGTCTGCACGGATGAGCATCCCCGGGGCGATAATTGCATTCTACACATCCATGCACTTTATAAGATTACATCTACTGTGTTTTGGATTACCTGTATGTTTTTATATTATTTCTTGTTTAGGGTGGCGATTTGTAATCTTGAGGGGAGATCACACTTAACTCATTCATCAATGTTCAACCGTACAGAGGACGTAGGAATAGGAACTGACGAGTATGTTGCAGACCTAGAGGGCGCAGTGGTTGAGGAGGAAGTATATGATGAGGAGCTGCAGCAGGAGGCGACCGCCTATTTTGGGCTGAATCAGTATATTAACCATTTATCTTTATTTTAGTACATTTAGAATTTGAGAAACTTAATGTTATGTAAGTGGCCCCCAGCTGAGTAGGCCTGAATATTGTTTCTATCTTTGGATCATATCTATGCTACATTTTTATTTCTGTTATATTGCACATTGATTCATTAGTTGATCATCATTATCAATAGGTAACTCCTGGGTTCTCAAAATTTGAGTAGTGTACTCGGGTTCTGAAAACTGGGTGTCACACATTCCCAATGCCGATCCAATATCCTGGAATACTCATGTTGTATTCTAATTAAGTAGCTCTTGTTCTTGAATATGTTTTAGAAATGAGTCCTCTTGAGGTTTTCTTTGATCTAAGAATTGGTTAAGGATCCCTTGAGGTGTAGCAGATTGTCCATTCCTCCAACAAAAATTTGGATGATTTCTCTAGTTGGAGTTGTATGTATCTAAGGAGGTACCTTTGAAAGGCCTCTGGTATTTGTTTACGACATTTGATTGCTTATTCAGTCTTTCTTGAAAAGCAGGTATTGTTGGACAATTTTTAGTTGTATGAATGTTGCAAGCACAAATACTACAGATAACTTCCTTATCCTTATCCTTCTTAAGTTCCATGGCCTCGAGTTTCCTTTTGAGATTAGCTACTTTAGCGTTTATATCGTCTTTCTCTTTCAGAAGATATATTTCGCCTTTCTCCTTTGATTTAATGGGTTTGAATGTGGTGCTAGTTCTTGGGAAGATGTCCTATGATTGTGCGGTTTCAACGATTTTGTCAAAGTAATCCCACACCTCATCGATATCTTTATTCATGAATTCTCCATTGCACATTGTATCAACGAATTAGCGCTTGGAAGATGTCAGTTCTTCATAGAACAAATTTGTTATGCACCATGTTTTAAAACCATGTTGTGGGCATGAATTGACAAGATCCTTGAATCACTCCCAACATTGAAAGAATGTTTCATCTTCTTTTTGGACGAAGTTCATGATCGACTTTCTGATGGTATTCGTTTTATGATATGGGAAGAATTTCTTTATGAACTCCCTTGTCATGTCATTCCATCTACCAATAGATCGTAGACGTAGTGAATGTAACCACGTCTTTACTAAAAACTCTGTTTATCACTCACATAGTAAACACATTGATGTTCGTCACCACTTTATCCGATAGGTGCTTGAGGAAGGAGGCGTCACACTGGAAAAGATTCATACCAGCGTGAATCTAGCAGACATGCTCACCAAGATCATTCTTACAAAGAAGTTCAAGTTCTGTGCGACTTCTCTGAGCTTGGCGATGGCGTAAAAGAAGTATGGAGTATGCACGAGAAGCGTTGATTGAAGCTATGGTGCAATACAGAAATAAGAGAAGAGGTCAAGAAGCTACATGGTTGAAGATTGAAGACATGGTGGAGATTGTTGCCAGATGTCTTAAATCTATTTTTTTTTAACGTGCACGACCGGTCGAGGGATTGGTTCGACCAGTCGTGGGAGCGACTCGACTAGTCGAGCACTGCTCGACTCAAAGTCTAGTGAGCCTAGTTTTTTTAATATTCGGGATGCTCGACCGGTCATAGGGATGGCTCGACCGGTCGTGTGCGTTACTCGACCGGTAGTGGCTCCCCTTTGACTAGTTGAGGCTACGTAGATTCGAGTCCGGATCTTGTGCGGACTGCGAAAAACTGAGACGATTTCGCAAGGGTGCGAAAGGGAATTTTCCTAAACTCTAAATAGGGGTCCCTAGGGCTATTCCAAGGTATTTTAAAACTTTCTAAAAAGTTTTTCAAGGGTTCCTAAAGGGTTCTATAGTTATCAAAGGGTGTAGCAAGGGTGAGGTTCGAGGTTGTTCGAATCTGGTATGTCCTCTCTCTTGTAATTTCTATTTCATAGTTGATTTTTATTGCTTTGTGCTGTGGTTTTTTCCCGCAAGGGTTTTTCGCGTTAAAACTTTATGTTCTTCTGTGATTACTTGTTACTATTGAATTGCTATCCTATATCAACATTTGTGTGATTCTGCAGCACAAATCCCCAACAAATCACACGTGCCACTGTTAATTAACTCTAAAAAATCAGCACACGCAGGCTTTTTTTAAGGCACACGCCCACCCCATATAATGTTGGCATGTAAAATTTTTGGAATCTATTTATCTTATCCACACCATCATAGCTTCTGCTAGCTCATTTTACAAGTTAGTCAAAAAATAAAAGATAAAAAAATTGAGATAGATCAAAAGCTCAAGTGTACGACACCGTAGGAAACGGTGGAAATTTAACATATAACATTGAAAACTTTCTGAGGGTCGTAGAGGTTTTGGATGAAGCTGATATCTGTGTATTCCCTTCAAACATATCTGTGAGACCTCACGAACATGTTGGATAAGTGAAAACTACCTTAAGGCCATAGAGGTTTTGAATGAAGCTGATACATGTGTATTCCTTTCATATATGATTTTATGAACAAGTTGAATGAGAGATGCACATCCTCAAGGGCCCTAGGAATGTCTCAATTTTGAACAACTAGTGTTATTATATTTCCTATTTCTTGTGGTGTACCACTTGAGCTTACAATCTGCCTCATTTTTATTTTTTTTTTGATCATGCACTAAAATAAAATTGTAAAATGGATGGAAAGCGTGGATCACACATACATTATGGTGGGACCCATAGATTTTATAGAAAACTTCAAATCAATTATTCTCCCCTTTTTCTCATTTTTGATGAGGCGGGCCAAATAGAGAATGAAATGCAGAAACAAGGAAAGGGGATGGTCGACTCTCTCTCTCTCTCTCTCTCTCTCTCTCTCTCTCTCTCTCTCTCTCTCTCTCTCTCTCTCTCTCTCTTTCCTTTTTGTTTTTTGGTTTAAGGGCCCTATTGAAGTACCAAAGGCGTCGCCTGCACACTATCACTAATGACGGGCCGAAGCGGGCAGGTTGTTTGGGACCTTCAATAATAATGGTGTATTCATATTCAATTTCATGCATTCTGGGGTCATTCTCCAAGTGAAACTATGCATGTATGTCTCTCATTCCAACACTTCAAATGTCATTATTAATTATTTACCTCCATTCACCGTGGTAATTGGAAAATCAGGCCATCCCTTAGGATATGAGCCCCGAAATTAGGTGGATCCAAATCACAGGTAGACCATAGCACTTGAAAACAATGGTGTGATTAAATGATCATTGTTAAAAACTTCCTAGTCTCTCTGTGATGTTTCACGACGCCAAAATGGGCAATTTGCGATGTAGTCCATCGCAAAAATCTCTTGGTTTAACGACAGATTTAATCCGTCGCTAATGGAAAAAGTCTGTTGCTACGCTCATCTTTTTCGAATATCCGTACTCCGAACGTCACGGAATTTAGTGATGGACCAGAATCCGTCCCTAAAATCTGATTTACGACGGATTTTTGTCCGTCGTAACTAGGCGACAGACGAAATCCGTCGAAAATTTTGATTTAGTGATGGAAAATGAATAGTTGTAAATTCCTACCCAAAATACCAAATGACGCGCTTTTCAGTTGATTTTGCGATGGATCAAGTCCATCGTAAAAGGACTTTTGCCTTAAAATTATTTTTTTTCATTTTTTTAGAATATGGTGGAAAATTAAGTTTTTTTATAGTCTAATAATTATTTTTTAATAGAATTTCAGTGGTTTAATTGTACATATTTGTATCTAAGATTATTTTTTAACAATTGATTGAATGCAAAAAGAAAATTTATTTTGTTTTTATATCAAATAAGTGAAATTTTTATTTTTATTTTTTAATTCAAAATTAATATTTAAATGATTTGTAATATCACATGAAAAAGAATATTGAGAAGTTTAAAATTTTTAACAATGTTTGAGAAAAAAATTAGATTTTGAAAAAAATGAAAATCATGATTTAATAAAAATCTATTTTATGGGAACAAAAAAGAATATTTAATAAAGTTGATAAATTTGAAAAAAAAAAGCATTTTATTTTGAGAAAGAATAATATCCTGAAAAAGAAAATTAAAAATATTTTTAAAAATGTGAAAATTTTCACAATGTTGAAAAATGAAAATATTTTAAAAAAGAAAATGAAAATTTGAAATTTGAAAAAATAAAATAAAATTGTGAAGTTCAATAAAAATTGACAAGTTCGAATAAAATGCTTTTAAAAAAATGGAGAAGTGAAAAAGAATTGAAAATTTTTAAAATAAAACAATATTAAAAAATCAATACTTTTGTCAAAAAACAAACATTTTGAAATGAAAAATAAATAAGTTGAAAAATTTTGTGATTTTAAAAAATAATTGAAAATGTTCAAAATTCAAAATTAAAAGAAAAATTTATTTATAAAAACACTAAGATTTTGAATAAAAAAATATATAATTTTTTTTAAAAATTGAAAAGTTGAAAACCACATGATGCTTTTGAAGAAAAAAAAAATCGGCATTTTGGAATTTTTAGGAAAAAAATTAAAAATTGTGATAATTTAAGATATTTTGAAAATAAAAATTCAGAATTTGTATTTTAATATATTTTTTGAAATATTTTATAATAAAAATGATATTTTGTTAAAAGTTTTCAAAGAAAAATAAAGAGTAAAAAAATATACATTTTGAAAAAAAAATATAATTTTTAAATGAAAATTGATATTTATCTGTGAAAAAAATATTTTTTAATAAATTATTGAGCACATCCACAAATTGAACACTTAACCATTTTTGGACAATCAAATTAGTCCAAATTGAAGAGTAAATAACTTCATATGTTTAAATCAAATTTCACTGAAATTGTTGATCAATCTTGTATTCCCAATACCTTTCTCATATGTAGCTAGCCTGATTAGGGCGAGTAACTAGTCAAATTGTGGGTATTGATCAATAAAATAGAGTGAATGGACTATACATATAAAATGGGCTAAATATTATTGTCAAAATTGTGACCCAACTTGTTGACCTCGCGAGAACCTATGAATTGATGTTAATAAGTTCTGTGGGCTCACCATGATGTATGTTTTGTATCCACGCCATCCATCCATCTGGAGAGATCATTTTAGGGTAAGATCCAAAGAATGAGTCACATCCAAAGCTCCAGTGGACCCCACCAAAGAAAACAGTGGGGAGAGTTACACCACTGTTAAAAACTTCTAACGAGGGACGCCAATTTCCTGTTAAAGCCATTGTAGGAAGTCCCTATGCAAGGATGTTGTGTGGGGCCCACCACCATGTTTTTTGGAAATATAATCCATTCATCCGTTTTTCGACCTCATTTTAGGAAAATTGACCAAAAACGAGGTGGATCCAAAAATAAAGTGGGCCACACGAGAGGGAAAATTGGGGAAAGAAATACCTACCGTTGAAACTTTTCTGTACTCCATCTTGATGTTTATATGACATCCAAACCATTTATAAGGTCATTAACATAGGGATGAAGTGAAAATACAAAAATTTTATCCTGGAAAAAAGCTTTTATAGTCATAAAAATGTTTCAACGGTTCTCACTGAATCCCTACTGTTTCCTCTCGTGTGGCCCACTCGAGTCTTGGATCCACCTAATTTTTTGCAGAATGTCCTAAAATTAGCTTTAAAAATGGATGAATGGAGTATATTTCCTAAAAACATGGTGGTGGGCCCCACCCAGCCTACTTGCACAGGAACTTCATGCGAACGGCTTACGCAGGAAATCTGCATCCTCTAACGAGGGTTGATTAGGGCACCGGCCCTAACCAACCCCTCTCTCATCAGCGTCTCTCTCTCCTCTCTCTGTGCCTCTCCTCTCCCTCTCCCTCCATCGCTCCTCTATCTATGCCTCTCCCTCTCTCTCTCTACGTCTCTCCCTCTCAAAAAGGATGGATGGAGTAGATTTCACACAAACATATCGGTGGGCCCACCCAGCATCCTTGCGCAGGAACTTCCTCCTCTCTCTCTCTCTCTCTCTCTCTCTCTCTCTCTCTCTCTCTCTCTCTCTCTCGGTCTCCCTAACCTTTCTTGTTTGTCTTTGATCCACGAACGCCGTACCCACACATGCCCTCGCTCTCTCTCTGAAGCTCGGTTGAAGACTATTTGTTGAACGTGAGGTATTTCTCTCTCTCTCTCTCTCAATCTCAATGCTGATTAGGAATTTAGGGATTTAGTAAGTTATGGATTTTGATTTGATGTGGACCCTGATTTAGGGATTTGTGGATTTTAGGGCTTACAAATTCGAATGTTGACCCCGAATTGGGATTTTTCTGATTTTACAAATTAGGGATTTGAGGATTTTAGGATTTTGGGGATGTAAGGATTTTTGGAATTGGGGATTTCACCTTCTGTGTTTTATTTATTTATTTCCTATGTTTTATTTATTTATTTCTCTATCTTTATTGACATTTAGAAGTCCCCAATCCATTGATCTCGACTGTTCCTTAGGTCCAAGGCACATTTCATGGGGTTGCCATGTAAACATCATACCAATATGAGCCAGATCTTAGGGCCTGTCAAGCATGATTCATATAGAATCTAGTCTAGTTTGGATCTGTATTCAAATCAGCATGATTTTTTAAAGGCTTAATTTTTTCATTCCTTGTGTTGTGGCTAAAGTTTTGGATTGGAATGATTTTTGAGGTCTCATGGCGAAAATCTGGTGACTCGTCTGATGGAAAGGGTGGATCTGGCAGCATGTGTCAACCGAGTGCCCGGTATGTACCTAAAAGATGTCCTTAGATGCCTTTAAATTACTTTCAGCTTTATATATTCATGGGTCTAATGTAAGGCCATTTCATGTATTGATGCCTTTAAATAACCTTCAGCTTTATCAGATAGTGACTGTTTCCATTAAAACGACTGTTATATTGAGTTTTGTGACATTTTTTGTAAACCTTGCTCAGAACCCAATAATAATGTCCTAAAGTTTCTATTGTTTTTCCTCGTCTAATGAAGCCTTATACAAGTTTAGAAACCATGAGATATGCTGATGAATTTTGTCCTAATAGGTATAAATTTCATCTACATCCGATAAAAAAAATAATTGCTGGACACTAAGTCGAGTTTTTGAGTTTTTGAACTGTGGTATTAATAGTTAACCAAAATGTAGGGATCTTGATAGCCATCAGTCCATTTTGTATGAAAACGCTTCCTTACAGCTCAAAGTTGTAGTAACCACCACAGTTTTAAAACTCTGTTTGAGTAACCACCATAGTTCTGAAATTCAATGACTTGGCCCAAAAACTCGCTGAGTCATCTTGGGGAGAGACAAAGACCTTTAACTCTTTTTTTGCTATATACTTAGCCATTTTAGTTACATACACCATTTTAAATATCTAATGCTACTTTCAAGTACTCTTTAATTTATTTATAGGTTCAAGCAGATTTTGCTCTTATAAGAGCCAATAGGGCCCACCTATGATCAACAATGACAATTTGATAGGAGGAATTCTTGGTAGATTTGGAACATGTGCCAAAAGTATTCATGAAAGGGTAATCACAACCAAACAAGTAAGGGCATACAAGATGGGCGGTAAGAGTAAAAATGGTTTTATGAGTCATTTCCACATGTGGCTTGGCTTTATTTTCAATTCTCCTTGGCAATATACAAGTAACTAAATCCTTAACCATATCATGGCCAACATTAATTTGAGTCAACATAAACCTTTGGATCCTCTTTTTGAAAGGTATATTGGTTCTCCGTAAAGCATAACTCCTAATCTTTGCAAATCATGGTGTAACATGTCAATCTCCATGTCTCAATGAGTGGATGGTGTGCTTGTTTCTTCTTATTTATTTGAGAAGCGCAAGGCAATATGTTGGCTCAATATTGAGGGAAATGATTGGCTAATATTCTAATCCATTGAAATTGGGATTGTCTACTATCCTTTTCAATCTGGCATGCTTGAGTCTTTTGTTGATATTGTTAAGAAAAAACATCAGTAAATTCTTGCAAGTATTATGCTTGAGTGGAATACAGTTTTATTTATTTATTATTTCATACAATTGTGATTGAATTGATAGTTACATCCATGTAGGGCTTAGAGTGGAAGGAGAAAGTAGAAGAATCTTCAACTAGAACAATGTCTCTAAGCTTAAAGACATTGTTCGAGCAGCTTACAGTGGAAGTTGAGCTTAGTACCTCAAAAGCATTGGATCAAGAGAGAGAAGAAGTGTTCCCAGATATACCAAATGAAGTTACCCAAGCAAGGTGGTGCTTGTAGGCTTATAGCAAGAAGTGTTCCCAGATCTAACAATTAACTAATGAATCATGAATGCCTTCATGCAGTACTTCGTGCTTTGTAACATGATCTCTAAGAGCACATAGCTTTGAAGGCATTCCGTCTACATTTGCTGAACACAGTATTGCAAATAAAATTCCTCGGGCTTGGGTTCAACAGAAATTCTTTCCCATTTGATCAGGTCCTTTAGAAGGGGATCAGTCCATTCATGCTTCATGACTTGACCAACCAATATACAGTGAGAATTGGCTATTGAAGCATCAAAACATATGTTGTATATCCCGCAAGGAAGCTCATATAGTAAAGGAAGAAGTGAGATTAGAAATAGCAATATTTAGCCTTTTCCCCATAGCTAAATTCTCATGCATAAGGTATAAGATGAAATTTTTGAAAGGTATGTACTTTGTATATAAAAAGGGTGTGCCCACAAGTATAGTTTGTTGGCAGCAAAAATTGCTCATTTGCTCATTTGGACATTGAATTTTTCCTTGCTAGTCACATTGTTTGTCGAAGATCCTGGAATTTGATATGGGTTATAGGCATTTGGCTATCCCTAGAAGCTCTTCTGTAATTAGCCCGTCATTTGTTAATTCCATTTCTAATGCAGGTCAACCTAAGAGACATCTTCTTACAACTGGATGGAGTGTGTTTGTAAGTGCAAAGAGGCTTGTTGCAGGTGATTCGGTCCTTTTCATCTGGTATGCTGATTTAGAATCCTTATGCCACCTATGTGATGCACGTAGCATTTCAATCTGTCATGTCATATATAGTTTGTATCTGACTCTGAAATATATTGCTTTCGTCATCAGGAAAGAAAAGAATCAGTTACTCCTGGGAATCCGGTATTCTAATTGGCCACAAACAGTCATGTAAGTTTTATCAAGTGATAGCATGCACATAGGGCTCCTTGCTGCAGCAGCTCATGCAGCCGCCACAAATAGTCATTTCACTATTTTTTAGTGAGAACCCGATCCTCAACTTGCTCTAATCCGTATTCTAACCCAAGTGAGATTGAATACAAAATTATTTTCTAGATATTGCAGCTTGCTAAATGGTTCTCTTATATGTGGAGATCACCAAAGTATATGATTTGGATGTTGTTTATAACAGTCCTGATGATGTGCCTGAAGATATAATGTGAAAAGCTTTTTATTCTTAACATAATCTCTTTCTTGTCCTCTTTTACAGAGTTGTGAATTTTTTATCAATGTTTTATATCAATCTCTCTTTATGAATCTATTTATCTACTTGTCTCTCTATCAGTGTTCGAAATATCGGTATCGCGCTATGTATCACACCCTTGGGATACAGATATGTATCGGTTATTGCACAAGATATATCATTTGTATCGCATAGTTTATGGCACTTTTGGGAAACATGGGGAAACATTGGGAAAATGGTTGAATTTTTCAATGAAACTTTAGGGATTGTCCAAAAAGATCTTAATACATAGTTTTAAAATATAACATTGCAAAAAAATTTACACACAATAGGTTTCTTTTGTATAAGGTCCTAAGTCAAGCGTTGTCTGATTGAACTAAGGCAACTATATTAAAATAAAATGCATAATATTTATAAATGTATATAAAAACACAATAATTATTAGGGGAAAAAAAAATAATTCTAATATCTGATTAGTGGACACTTAATTGTTAAAATGAAACCATTAGACACAATTATTATTATGTGGGCCACACCTTAATGTGTGCGTGATATATCTACACTATCTATCCTTCTTGTCAATTCATTTTAGGACACGGGCCCAAAAATGAAGCAGATCCAATTCTTAGGTGGATCACACCACAAAAAACAGTGGGCCTGAGGAAGTTTTTAATGGTGGACCACACCATAGGAAATAGTTCTTAATAACCGTTAAAAATCTTTTATGGGCCATAAAAGTTTTAGATCAAGCTGATATTGCATTTTCTTTCCATCCAGATCTATATGACCTTATCAATAGGTTGGATGTTCAATAAACATTATTGTGGACACTAGGAAGCTTTTAATAATGGAAGTTCAATGATCACTTTTTCTAGTGGTGTGGTCTACCTTAAACTTTTATCACCTTCAGTTTTTAGATCATATCCTTAAATAATATGGAAGAACGTATGGATGTCATGGATGTATAATACATCTATAGAGGTGGGTCCTGTGGTCAGGGCTCACTCATATGACTATGGTTATAATTTGTAGCCATAGGTCTACAGAAACACAGTTTTCATAGATAAAAGGTGAGGTATACATGTAACATCTTGAAATTCGGGGGTCGAGCATAAACTCCACTCCCGAGTTCCAGAACATCACTTATGCAACATTTTTTGATGATGGATGAATGTTATCAGCATTAGGGCACAAAACATGAGGTAGATTAAACCAAACAACATATCATACTACAGAGACAGGTAAATTTCTCAAGCGGAAAACTGTGATAAATATATAAAATGTATAATTAATTGTAAGTCTCCAGAGTGTGAACATGTTACCAGGTTAACTAAATACATGTATACTCCAAAAATGGAAAGAAAAGAATATACATGGGTGTTAAAATAAAAGGTGAAATACCAAGTTTATTGGCATCTAATTAGTAACCCTGTAAACCCCATCGATCAGAACCTGCATATAGAAAAAATCCTCCTCAACATCATCAAGAAAGACCGACTCTACCTCACAAGCATCATCTCCATCTGAAACTAAAACAGGGACTGGTTGGTGTGGCCAACACCATCCCGTAACGTGGGAGTGAGTAGCTAACTCAGTGGAAACTATACAGCAAAGGTTAACATGTTATCAATTCAATCAAGCAGTAATGATAAAGCAGTACAAGCAGACATGTCCTAGCTACTCTTGTTAATGCGAGAATGAATGAGATAATGATGCATGCCCTCACCACAAACTCCCTCATGCGACATCATCTAACGATCGCGGCATGAATCACTACCACTATGCTCTCACACCAACGCCAATGGCACATGCAGTGCGATGTCATGGATATGAATACCAAGTTCTTATTAGTCCTTTTCATACAGCAGTATTGGGAAGCTAAGACACCTCCCTTGTATCATTTCCCAGCGTTGATCCATTCTAGGGTCGTCAGTCCTAGAGAATCTCATACGATATTATGGTTCTAGGTCGCTATAAGGGCTTCGAGGGCTGTTGCGCGCAATCGTTACACCAATCCCCCGTTACCTTATCAATACAGGTCTATTTATATCCTTAAGACTACAACAGGACTCATCGCCCCTATGCAGTGTCGGGATAAACTCAAGGTCACTACAGAGGGCTGTCAGGGCTGTTGCGCGCAATCGTGGCTCCACTCCCCCATCACCAAACAGTGTAGGCCGACAGCAAGAATATAGTGTCCCATACCACCATAATTTTCTCAGGGTAGGGTGCTCACTGGTTACTACGGGGAGGTTTGTGGCCCCATAGTAGGCCGACAGCTCGACCACGGTGTCCCATATCACCATACACGACTCATGAGTCTTAGGGGATCTTGGTATCATGGTTAACGGGAGTTTTATTGGTAAACTCGGTGTCTTAGATTCAAACAGTTACGACCAAACATGGTGAACAAACATTGGTCAATCCGGTTAGTTGATAAGCTCAACTAAGCCAAGCGCACGTTGAGTTGAATGACATGGAATGCATAAGCACTCCGTGTGACCTAACCACTACCGAACATCCCAAGCACGACTCAGATTCATTAAACTCATCCTACGTGGCGAACAACCTCAACCACCATTTGGAGTACGCTTACCGATTACCTGGACTGTAGTACAGCCCCATTCACAAACACATATAGTAACTAGCATGTGATTCATATCCTGCATTCACATGAACAATAATGAAGTATAGCTTGACATGTAAATAGTACATGCAGGAATTTATACACATTTAACATGATTCAACCAAGTACATAATCTATGCAGGAAATCATACACTCATTTAGCATGGATATTCTAAGTCACATGATTCATGAAGAAAATCATTCACACAAATCTTATGGTTGAAATCCATATCCCAACCATCTTAGCAAACACATTTTCTAACCATTATCTCATTTAGACATTTAAACAAACACTTAGCTTACACTATTCAACATACATCATGTATGTCGACACCGTCGCATATTAGGGCAAGTCCTCTTACCAAGGAATATCAGGCATATAACAACGATCATTAATCATGGCAAGCATATCAACAGATTTCATATGCATACATATATTCTAACATGTACATGAAATACGATATTTACAATATAGAGTATACGTATATGGAAGACAAAACAGATAGCACATTTGGCATGTGTAATTACATTCACAACATGAATAAATCATTAACTATCATTGAAAGTGTTAAAAACCATAACCTAAGCGCATATAGTCCGCACCTTAAACCAGAAAATACATATTTAAGATGATTCAGACGATGTGTCTTCGTCAATGGCGGATACGCTACCCATGGTAAGAAATAGGTTAGCTAAAACTCTACTACATCTAGTCTAAGCTTCAAAATAGGTTAGGGTTAGCTTAAATTATCCAAAAATAGAATTAGAAACGTCGACACATTGATACGGATAGGTGGAACGTAGTAAAGCTGGGAAGAATCCCAAGAAGCAGCACCAACTTCTCCCTCACTTTCTCTCTCTTTTCTCCCTCTTGGAAAGCTAGGGTTTGAAAATTCGTATGGGATTTGGAATGAGGGTTTTAATCCCTATTTATAAGCCTAGATTTGATAAAAATAGACTTAAGGCCAAGGTATACTTAGGTTATTACCAAATCGGGTCTGTTCCGATCCAACGGAGCACTTCCGGAGTCCTGTTACTAAATGTGGTCGGACTCAAGCTCTCTAATACCAGATCTAGGTCAAGCTAAGTTTTCATTCCGGTTGGGTTTCCAGATCGACCGTGGTGGACTAGCTTCAATTCAAAGGTTACGGGAACTCGATCAGAGCTATAAGTATTATGACATGTAAGGGTCACCTATCCTGATCTGAGGGAAAATTTGGGTCAAAATTTAACGGTCAGAACGCTTAAAAATAACGTGCAAGTGAACCTTTCTAGATTTCTTAAAAAATATAATTAATTTTCTAAAAATCTACCTTTTCCTACTCTCTTTACTCCGAGCTCAATAAAATGGTCTCAGGACATCGGTTGGGCTTGATTTTTTAGGTGATTGACAAGTCCAACTAGGCGGTCGTAATGGTCTAAGTTCATAGATATCAGACTTTCAATGCGCGGTCTAGAACCAATATAAAGTTACAAAGCATTCCCGGGAGCAAATGAGTTTAGAGTTAGATCCTAGATTTCAGGGTAACGTACCGTCAATGATTCTATAGGTTTTAGGTCTTATAGATCATATTTAAAGTGGTTGATGCTAATTTGGCAGGAAATCTAGTGTAGCGCTAGTTAATACACGTTAAATTTCTAAAGAATTCGGTTGTAAATGATTTCTTTGGCTTTGGAATTGGGTTCTGAGAGGTTACCAAGGTGTTATGGTTGACCCATTGCCTAAGGACGTCTAATTTCAGGTAGGTAAAAATATGGGGTGTTACAATCTACCCCCCTTAAAACATAATTTCATCCTCAAAATTGGCTTAGGATAATGAGTCCCTAGAAAGACTTTAGTATTGACATTCTAAGGAAGGTTCAAATCCTATTTACTGACCTAATCTTATGTATAACCTCAATCAACTTCTTCGATCTTGGGCCAGTGGGAAAGAGGCCAATCACGCTTCCGCTGCGCTACTTTGATCCAACGGTTGTATTAGCTAATCCTAACTAGATTGGGCTCAATACGTTCTACCCCCCTTAAAACTTAGTTCTACTTAAGGCTCAAGAATCTATGTCTCGATCCGTATATCGGAACAAGGTGTAACTTAGGGCCTATTCTTGACATGAAATGGGAAACAACCTCTCAATACATTGGTCTTCCTTTGCTAATGATGCGTTCTATGGCATTGGTACCTATGGTTGTAAAAATAGGCCTAATCTCTATTGTAGTTAAGTTCGGGGGCAGGTGTGAGTTGGTGGCAAGATGTTTAATTCTCTACTGGCTATAAGTCCTCGACATTTTTTTAAGATAAAATAATAACTTTTGGCTGTAGGTGATCGAGCCAACACAGGAGAAAAGTTGTGTAGTGGGTCTGAGCCGGATACATAGACTTTCTATCTAGCTATGACAGAAAATTTATCGTATCAGTCCTTAATCCTAGTCGATGCCGATCTTCTGCTTGATCAGAGCATTGGATCCATTGGTAACTATTAGGATTAAGAATGCAATTCAAACCGCAAATACATCGCTTATATACAGTTCCTTTACTCCGCGTTCCCGATTGTACTAAATTCTTGGGAGGGCAATTCTAAGGGGCGTGCTGGTTTATCCTAGCATTTCATCTGAGGGGTATATAAGTCTTCCCTACACGTGACTAGTTCTAAGTTAAGCAAGCTTCCTGAGAGTTTCTAAAGGTGCCTATGAGTATTATGAGGATCTATCAAGGGAATGCAGTCCTACTCCAACCAAATCTAACCTATTATTCCTTAACATATACAGGCTTTACACCGCTTAATACAACTAGGAGCCTAGTCTGTAACTCACTAGTTGTAATCCAAAGTCTAAGCTTATACGCTAGATGGTTTCATACCATTTCTAATACGAGGAATTTGTTCTATCGCTTAGGGTCAAGATTATCTAATTGGAATTGGATTCGAAATCTAGGAGTACTATCTCTAGGTCCAAAACTCTACATGTCCTAGCATTAGATGGTCACCGTTTATGGACTGAGCTACTATGTTTGGTCTCGCCCGACAGTAAAGCATAAAGATTGAGAAGATGACTATAACTAGCTCATAAAGAGCTATGGAAAAGGAGGGAAATAAGAAGAATGAGACGGGAAATTTGGGTCTCCATGGGTTTGAGTCATAATAGAGTTTGTAAAGGCTCAAAGAAAGGGAAAATAGAAGAAAGAAAAGATCCAAATAAGAGGGGTTGGGGGATGGCACGTTATGGAGCTCAAATGAGAGCTATGAGAGCCCCAATCACTGAAAATGGATGAAGTAGCTGCTGGGTATGATTGAGAACAGTGAAGGGATGATGGAAATAACGAAAAATGAAGAAAGGAGTGATTGGTAAAGAGGTTGGAGAGAGAAAACAACAACTTGTGAAGGAAAGGGAGAGCTTGGGGGGTCACTTTGTGAAGGAAATGGTAGAATGGGAATGAAATAGGGGTCGAACCCTATACCATAGGGTCCCACTAAGCCCCAAGCACGATCGGCTCGGACGGCCTGCCCGGCCGAGCCCGTTGACCGGTGAGGCCCTCGCCGACCACTGGAAAAACTGGCAAGGGCTCACCATTTGGGCGAGAACCTCCAACCCCCCAGGCCTCAAAAAAGTCTGGGTCCCACCCTAGAACCCTCTGGAAGTTGATCGTTTAGGTCCCCTCTCCATTTGAGGAATTTTTGGGGCTAATTTTTAAACTAGAATGATTTTATGTAATGTGTAGCATATGATTTTGGGGTAGGAGATGCTAATCTATCCAAATAACTCATTTATTCTATGAGATTCCATAATTTGAATGGTCAAAAGTCCAATTTATACATATATTTACTATTTATAGTAAATTTTTATTTAAGTATTATTCTCCATCATTTATACATTAGAATTTATGTCTAGTATGAAAGGACTTAGAAAAAGTTAAAAAATGAGGTGGTGAAAGAGAGATTTTGAAGGAAATTGGTTAGACTTTAGGATTGAGTCCTGAGAAGTTGTTTTCAATATCTTGGTTGATAGTTCATGAGAGTGGTGAGAGTGATGAGATATGTTACTTGTAGAGTAAGAGCTGGATGGATGAAGTGGAGATGTGCCTTTGGAGTTTTATGTGATAACCGCATACCAAATCAACTAATGGCGAGATCTTCTAGGATAACTATAAGACCATCCATGCTTTATGGACCAGAATCTTAGGCTGTCAACTGACAACATGTTCATAGGATGTGTAGTTGAAATGGGGATGTTGAGATGGATAGGTGTCAAGATGAGGAATGACAGGTATAGAAATGAATGCATTCGAGGAAACTTTAGGGTATTATTCATAGGTAAAGTAGGCATTGATGCTTTGGTCATGTGAGATGGAAACCAAGAACAACACCGGTTGGGGTGAGTTGGCTTTAAGTTAAAGGTCCTAAAAGTGTAAAGAGAAGGCCCAAAAGGATGCGCTTGGAGGCAAAAAGAAATGATTTGATGATCTATGGTTTAACTGAGGATGGTCCTGGATAGAGTGGAATGGTGGAACATATGAACTTAAACGTTTTCTTTCCTTTGTGGTCCTAGATTTTATTATTGTTGCGATCCTTTGTATGGCCTACCGAATTACTTAGTAGCAATAAAGATCTGGTCTGTGGTGGTGGTGAGATTGGGGTGTAGCTGGGTATATGAATCTTAACCAAATAAATTAGAAGAACTGTGGACTAAATTACAATATTCAGTCTCACCTGTCGGCGAAAGTTGGGATTCTAATGTGGTTTCTAGATTCCATCGCCCCCTTCCTAAGTCAGAGTGCATTAGTGTGTGTTGTGTTACCATAATCCAGGTCCAGTTTAATCCAAATCATGCTCTGATACCATCTGTAACATCCCGAAATTCAGGGGTCGAGCATAAACTCCACTCCCGAGTTCCAGAACATCACTTATGCAATATTTTTTTATGATGGATGAATGTTATCAGCATTAGGGCACAAAACATGAGGTAGATTAAACCAAACAACATATCATACTCCAGAGACAGTTAAATTTCTCATGCGGAAGACTGTGATAAATATATAAAATGTATAATTAATTGTAAGTCTCCAGAGTTTGAACATGTTACCAGGTTAACTAAATACATGTATACTCCAAAAATGGAAAGAAAAGAATATACACGGGTGTTTAAATAAAATGTGAAATACTAAGTTTATTGGCATCTAATCAGTAACCCTGTAAACCCCGTCGATCAGAACCTGCATATAGGAGAAATCCTCCTCAACATCATCAAGAAAGACCGACTCTGCCTCACAAGCATCGTCTCCATATGAAACTAAAACAGGGATTGGTTGGTGTGGCCAACACCATCCCGTAACGTGGGAGTGAGTAGCTAACTCAGTGGAAACTATACAGCTAAGGTTAACATGTTATCAATTCAATCAAGCAGTAATGATAAAGCAGTACAAGCAGACATGTCCTAGCTACTCTTGTTAATGCGAGAATGAATGAGATAATGATGCATGCCCTCACCACAAACTCCCTCATGCGACATCATTTAACGATCGCGGCATGAATCACTACCACTGTGCTCTCACACCAACGCCAATGGCACATGCAGTGCGATGTCATGGATATGATTACCAAGTTCTTATTAGTCCTTTTCATACAGCAGTATTGGGAAGCTAAGACACCTTTCTTGTATCATTTCTCAACGTTGATCCATTCTAGGGTCATCAGTCCTAAAGAATCTCATACGATATTATGGTTCTAAGTCTCTGCCAGGGCTGTCAGGGCTGTTGCTCACAATCGTTACATCACTCCCCCATCACCTTATCAATACAGGCCTATTTATATCCTTAAGACTACAACAGGACTCGTCGCCCTTATGCAGTGTCAGGATAAACTCAAGGTCACTATAGAGGGCTGTTAGGGCTGTTGCGCGCAATCGTTGTTCCACTCCCCCATCACCAAATAGTATAGGCCGACAGCAAGAATATAGTGTCCCATACCACCATAATCTACTCAGAGTAGGGTGCTCACTGGTCACTACGGGGAGGTTTGTGGCCCCAGTGTAGGCCGACAGCTCGACCACGGTGTCCCATACCACCATGCCCGGCTCATGAGTCTTAGGGGATCTTGGTATCATGGTTAACGGGAGTTTTACTAATAAGCTCGGTGTCTTAGATTCAAACAGTTGCGACCAAACATAGTGAACAAACATTGGTCAATTGGGTTAGTTGATAAGCTCAATTAGGCCAAGTGCACATTGAGTTGAACGACATGGATGCATAAGCACTTCCTGTGGCCTAACCACTTCCGAACATCCCAAGCATGACTCAGATTCGTTAAACTCATCCTACATGGCGAACAACCTCAACCACCATTTGGAGTACGCTTAACGATTACCTGGACTATAGTACATCCTCATTCACATACACATACAATAACTAGCATATGATTCATATCCTGCATTCACATGAACAATAATGAAGTATAGCTCGAAATGTAAATAGTACATGCAGGAATTTATACACACATTTAACATAATTCAACCAAGTACATAATCCATGGAGGAAATCATACACTCATTTAGCATGGATATTCTAAGTCACATGATTCATGAAGGAAATCATTCACACAAACATTATGGTTGAAATCCATATCCCAACCATCTTAGCAAACACATTTTCTAACCATTATCTCATTTGGACATTTAAACAAACACTTAGCTTACACTATTCAACATACATCATGTATGTCGACACCGTCGCATATTAGGGCAAGTCCTCTTACTAAGGAGTTGTCGTATACATATCAGGCATATAACAACGATCATTAATCATGGCAAGCATATCAACAGATTTCATACACATACGTGTATTCTAACATGTACATGAAATACGATATTTACAATATAGAATATACGTATATGGAAGACAAAACAGATAGCACATTTGGCATATGTAATTGCATTCACAACATGAATAAATCATTAACTATCATTGAAAGTGTTGAAAACCATAACCTAAGTGCATATAGTCCGCAACTTAAACCAGAAAAGACGTATTTAAGATGATTCAGATGATGTGTCTTCGTTAACGGCGGATACGCTAACTATGATAAGAAACAAGTTAGCTAAAACTCTACTACAGCTAGTCTAAGCTTCAAAATAGGTTAGGGTTAGCTTAACTTACCCAAAAATGGAATCAGAAACGTCGGCACGGCGATACTGATAGGTGGATTAGGCACGTAGTAAAGCTGGGAAGAATCCCAGGAAGCAGCACCAACTTCTCCCTCACTTTCTCTCTCTTTTCTCCCTCTTGAAAAGCTAGGGTTTGAAAATTCATATGGCATTTGGAATGAGGGTTTTAAGCCCTATTTATATGCCTGAACTTGACAAAAATAGACTTAAGGCCAAGGTATACTTAGGTTATAACCAAATCGGATCTGTTCCGATCCAACGGAGGTCTTCTGGAGGTCCTATTACTAAATGTGGTCGGACTCAAGCTCTCTAATACCAGATCTAGGTCAAGCTTAGTTTTCATTCCGGTCGGGTTTCTAGATCGACCGTGGTGGACTAGCTTCAATTAAACGGTTACAGGAACTCGATCAAAGCTATAAGTATTATGACATGTAAGGGCCACCTATCTTGATCCGAGGGTAAATTTGGGTCGAAATCTAATGGTCAGAACGCTTAAAAATAACACGCAAGTGAACTGTTCCAGATTTCTTAAAAAATATAATTAATTTTCTAAAAATCTACCTTTTCCTACTCTCTTTACTCCGGGCTCAATAAAATGGTCTCAGGACATCGGTTGGGCTTGATTTTCTAGGTGATTGACAAGTCCAACTAGGCGGTCGTAATGGTCTAAGTTCATAGATATCAGACTTTCGATGCGCAGTCTAAAACCAATACAAAGTTACAAAGCATTCTCGGGAGCAACTGGGTTTAGAGTTGGATCCTGGATTTTAGGGTAATGTAGGGTCAATAATTCTATAGGTTTTGGGTCTTACAGATCTTATTTAAAGTGGTTGATGCTAATTTGACAGGAAATCTAGTGTAGTGCTAGTTAATACACGTTAAATTTCTAAAGAATTTGGTTGTAAATGATTTCTTTGGCTTTGGAATTGAGTTCTGAGAGGTTACCAAGGTGTTATGGTTGACCCAATGCCTAAGGACGTCTAATTCCAAGTAGGCAAAAATCCGGGGTGTTACAATACAGTGGTAAGTGGATTGCGTACCGAGTAAATCTGTGCGCTAAGCACATTGAATAAACTTTATGTGGCCCACCGTCATTCATGCATTTTATCAACTCCGTCCATCCATTTTATCATATAACTTTAGGGCTTTAGACTAAAAATTAATCATATCCAAAGCTCAAGTGGACCACAGCACCTGAAACAATGTGAATTGAATTCTATCATTGAAAATTTCTTGAGGGCCCACAGAAGTTTTAGTTCAAGATAATATTTATGTTTTCCCTTCATCCATTTCTTTTTGATCCTATAAACAATTTGGATGACAAATAAAGATCACTGGGGTCCTTAGAAAGGTTTCAACAGTGGAAATCAATACCTTCACTGTTTCCTTCGTATGGTCTACTTAAGCTTTTGATATACTTGAATTTTGGGCTCAACCACTAAAATGATGTTCTAAAACGGATGGATAGCATGGATAAACCACGTGAATTCACAATGGGCCCAACAAAATTTACTCAGTACCATAAAAGCGTACCGAGTAACTTAATACACAGTCCGATTTCCTCCGAATCAAAAGAGGAAACCAACTCTTCTTCTCTGTTAAAGGTGCAACCTACTGCAAGCCCTGCGATTTCAAATCCATTCAAAATCCCCAAAATTTCTCTATTCTTTCTTTCTTGTTTCAAAATCCCAGCCCAAATCCTGAAAACCTCGATAAAAATCTGATTTCTTTCAAAGTGATTCTATTTAGAAGAAAAAAAAAGGGTTTTAAGCCTATCCGACATTGTCGACGATTGGCCCACCAAATCTAGTCGAAGGCCACCTCTTCAGGCATATTTGAGGTAAGGGATTTTTTTTCTATTTATTATTTATTTTTATTTTTTGAATTTCTGGAATCATAGGTGGTTATGAAGATATTTCGACGATATTATGTATGCAATCAAGGGAAAAAGTCACGATAAATGCTGATATATCATCGATATCAAAAATATCGCATGATATTTTATGATATTTGTATGATATATCGTACTATACACAGGATTCCGTATTTTTTTGTATTTCTGAGGGAAATCTTAGGGGTTTCGTATCGTCGCCCATCGATAATGATAATATCGGCTGATAGTATCGATATTACGAACATTGCTCTCTGTATCTATCTACTAATTTATTTTGAACTGCTTTCCTTTTATAGTGATGTTGGATTCAATAACATTCACTGTGAAATCTATCTACTATTCAATATTACCAGTTCTTGTGACATTATTTTCAGTAACATTTTGGTAATCCAATATAAATATTTTTAAACATTATTTTCAGCAATATTTTGGTGAGCAAAAGTGTGAAGGTAAACAGGAACTGATTTGAGCATGGGAATGGAGAAGCTTCAACTTCAACTAGAATAGTGTACTGAGCTGATATGTCCAGTCCATCCAAGCAGGAGTTATGCCTTGGTGATCCAAACTGTTGGTCTAAAAATCTTTCAGGTTCAAATATCCTACCTATCCAACCTCTTCACTTTCTCCTGTTTTTAGGTATCTACCAAATAAAGCCTAAGGTTTTTTTCTTTCTTTTTTTTTTTTTTTCTTTTTTCTTTTTCTTTTCCTTATGGACATGGTGAATTTCTATATGTGAAAAACATCTTGCGGTTGTAAGCAAAGCCTGTTTAACTTGAATTGCAAATGTTCAGCTTAATCAAGAAGAAATACTAATGGCAGGTAGTATTTTAATTCAAACAAGCTAAGTAGTATTTTAATTTGGTCCACAAATTGTACTTTTCATGTTTATGTTTCTCATTTAGATTTTTAAGTTGCAATTTGTTTGAATGCTATGGCCAAACAAGCCAGGTAGTATTTTAATTCAAACTCACTGAGACATTTGGTGATGCTTTAAAAAATCAGTCCCCGATGTTCAAAAGGAGACATCCAGCGAAGGGCTAACAATGGTAGCCCATCTCAGTGACTCTCAGGTATGAGTTCTCATTCCACATCTCTCTGTTGCTTTGGTACATTTGTAAACATGTGCCTATGGTAGCTGTTTTTATTTTTTATTTTTAAAAGGAAGGAGGAATCATTCCACCTGAATTTTATTTAGGTGAAACTGGAATATACAACCATTCCACTTGAATTCCACCTAAATTTTAAAAGAAACCTGTCTTTTGCTTTTAAGTTACCCACCTTCGTTCAATTCCAATACTCTCCCTATTTTAAGCACAACAGATGGCTTTATCACCTAAACACACACACACACACACTTGAACCCATGACCTCAGTGTTGATAGGCACTCTTATCTACCAATGAACCATGGGTTGGATCCTTGGGTATTTAAAACTAAATTACACTATCGATATTGTGGGGTCCAATGAGATTAATGGACAATTGAGATTTTTGGACAAAGCTGGTAGACGTATACTTCTTATTGTGAGTTTTTGGAAGGATGGTTGATTCTACTTCCTGTTGGAGTTATCTGTTCAACTTTAAAAACTGAAAACCAATCTTGGTTGTTGTTATAGGTCTCCTCTTCTAGAATGACACTCTCTTTGTTACAATTGCATTTTACTTAGAGGTTAGTTTGACAAACCATTCCTTCCAAAAAAAAATTAGTGCATGGTTGTTAATGGCATGTATAGTGATATCCGATCTGTGCTCCTAATTGATTAAGTCAGGAGGGAAGATGACTTCTCCAAATGTTCTGGTCAAATAATGAGCTCATCTTAATTAAGTAGACATGTCTGCAAATTCTATACATCTCCCTTAGAGGCAGACTTGTAATTGTCACTTTACTTTTGACAGTCTTGTCTTTAGTTATGTATTTTCTCATTTTTATTCTTGGGTAATTATTGTATTTGGGAGAACACCTCATTTCTTATTGTTACAAGCATGATTTTTCCACCATCACCTTCTCTCAATTGGAAGCATCTATGCTTTGGGCTCTTGGATCCTTGAAATGTCACTGAAAAAAAAAATCAAATATTTGTAGAGAAATTCATAACCCCATAAAAGGGTACTTTTCATAGGAAGGTCCATATGTAGTAGTGGAACTTAGATTTCTTTATGATTTTGGTTTTGACTATGTGCTGTATAGAGAAAGTCTTCATCTGAAGACATGAAGGGAGCTTTTGTTGGTACTAAATCCAATCCACGCATCCAAAGGTAAGCCTTTTCTCTTTTGTTCTTTTACCCACAAATTTGTCAAGTAACTCTTCATTATTTAGTATTCTTTTAATTTTTTTATTATATATTTTTAATTTCCCAAATTCTCAAAACCATATAGCATATAGTGGACACTTAATCCCTGATGCTTCCTTAACCTGCCAAGTTGCCTTTTAGTCAGTTTATTTATTTATTTATTTATTTTTAAATCTATAAATTAAAAACAGTACTGCCAACCACTATCTATCATTGATTTTTGGATTTATTAAATGGGCAGAACTAAGCACATGCTACATGAGATGGAAAATTCCCAAGCTGAGTTGTGGGTGAGATTGGTTTCTTACAAACCCAATGTTAATTTGGGTGAGCTTCAAACACTATCCATTAGTTACTACAATTTGATCTTCACATGGAAATGGCTCTATCCACTTCTTCAGTTACTAGTAAGTTGAATTAGGGAATGTTTGTAATCTTTTGTGCATAGTAGTGGAAGAAGAATGGGTTGGACCTAATGGATGGTCCAAGTAAGTGACATGCTCATGAGGTCAAATGTTACCGTGTATGGGAAGGTTTCTATACACTTCGCCCACTAAATCATTTCTCTTTAGGAAATTATGAAAGAGGAATATGGCATGTAAAGACCAAGGTATTAAAAAGTAGTTATGCAATGGCCGCTACATTGTTACATAAAACCCTTTCTTTTAGATGGTTGCTCTGCTCTCTTTATTAAACTGTTTTGTTTTGTACTTAAATAGAAAGCTGCTTTTATTCTTGTCATGAATGATTTGTTTGGATGCACACAGTTGTACTATCTTGTTGTATGTTATTAATCCAAAATCTTAAATCTTTCTATTTGTAGTACATTGCAGATAACAATCTTGAGAATAACCCATGGCATGGATTTGATGATTGGTCACTCAAGATAAAAACCAATGCGCCTGAATGAAGTTCTGAAAATGTTGTTGGTTTTTCTTCTTCAATTATTCTTGAAAGTTATATTGGTTGCTTTTAAAAGATAAGCAACAAGGCCCTTAGTTTTCAAATAAAATCTTATTAGTTGTTGCATGGTTTCTTTCACAAGTTTTGGTATATTGCCTCAAGAAGTTGCTACTCCCACACCTATGTGAAGCTTTTCCCATCCACATGCAGGCGCACATGCCAATGTGGCACACATGTATAGGATATGAGATTTCCATTAGGTATGCGACATAGTTTAGATATTCTGGCCAAAATAAGGCCATTTACTCGGATGAGCAACCGTTGACAAAAGAAATGCTTGGCTAAAACAATTTTTTCTTTTCTAGCCATCCATTTATTTTGTACACTTTGGCTAACCTGAGTGGAACAACCTAGTTTTGATCTAAACAAGTGCAGCCCGCCTGATGGATAGCTTGGATCTTGCACAAGTGTGCGATATTGACACATGTTCTTTTATGTGGATGGGCAGCAATTCACTTGTGTGTGGGCTCAGCAAACCTGTTGTCTCAGTTCTCAGTCTCCTTTAGTAGTTAGTCTTATAAAATGCCAAATTTCTTCTCATTTTTAGGATGAAGTGAACAAGCTTATCAGTTCAACCCTGAGTGAAAGGGAGAGAGATATAATACGCCTTTTCTATGGCCTGGATAAAGACTCTCATACATGGGAAGACATTAGTAGACAGTAAGTAGCTGAAGTTTTTGTCTCATTTTCTTTTTTCATTTTTGAATGAAAAATGACAGAGTGATGCTTATCAAGCCATGGGCTGCTACAACCTCCTATGCTATGATGTGCAAAATTGTAATAATGGGATTGACACTTTCACTTGGGTTGAGTTGTTTAGTTATTAATGGATGGGTGGAATTTTGGTGTTGGGTGTTTTGAGCATATGTGCTTGGGTTTTGCTATTAAGTTTTTTATGTGTTTGGATGCTCAGTTCAGTTGCATATCAATTTATTAGGATTGTTGTATAATTTGGAGTTATGTCTTCCAAAGTGAGGGGAAGTTGGGTAGCCCTAAATTCATTTAGGACTTGTTTGCTTGGATGGGCCTGATGAAAATGGATAGGATATGCCATCCATTTTGTTTCTAACTTTGATGAAAGGCAACAGATTGGAAATGGGTGCATTTTTAACGTTTACTTACTTTCAAACAGAACACTTTGATAGACCAAACACCTGATTCTTTTAATGATGAGTTCAATCACCACTTCTTTCAATTTAATGTTTATGTATCCTCATCATAGATGTAGAGCTGAAGGCGAGTGGTGACCTCACCAAGGATGTAGAGCTAAGGGCGTGTTCTCAGCCATTGATTAGAGTGAGAGGCTACAGGGGCTATTGATGTCTATTGGTTGAAATTTAAGTTTGTTCAGGTAAGCATGATTTTCGAGCATGGATTTTCTCAGACTTGTCTATTTCTATGATAAGAGTACTCATCTATACATAAATGTGGCAATGCTTATTAGTTGGAATGGGTTTTATATGTGGCCATGGGCATTTGCATAATATAGATGGTGTGGGCATTTCATTAGCATGGTTAAAAATTGAGCTTTGGACAGGGACTACGTTGGATGTGTATTTGGCATGGTCACTTTTATATGTTGCATTTTTTTTTCTTTTCACATGTATTTGCTATATGGTTTATGTGTATTTGGATGGTATCCTCATTGTTGCATGTTTGATGTTTGCTTTGGTAGTTGGAATGCTGAAGTTTAAAGAATTAGAAGAGGCTTATATTGTGGTTCTCAAATGTTGAAGAGCATCAAAGCATTCCTACTTTATCGCCAACTGGTCTCATCTTCTGTTTTATGGCTGTGATTTGTTGAGGAGATGTTGCAGCTACTTTCAGTCCCAACTGATGTACGGTTTTGCCTATGACATTCATGTGCATTTGTAGTCTGAAAACATTAAATAGACCATTAACTATTTTATTGGTATTGTGCTGATTATTGTCTTGAAGAATGTTAAATGGGTGAAACATGCATGCACATGTTTAATCAGTGATTGATTATGATTGTGTGAATTATTTTTTGAATGACTATCAAGTGTAATATTAAAATAAATAAATAAATACAAACAAATCCGACAATTTTTTTTTTAAATTCGCACATATTTTAGCGACAGACTAAATCCGTCACTAATTTCAAAACAAGACATGGACGACGGATTTGAGGTCCAACGCTTTCCTCATATTAGCGACGGACCTTATTCGTTGCTAATATTTTAAATGACGAATAATTCGGGGTTTTTTTGAATTTTAACAACGAATTTTTTATTTTTTACGACGGATCTTATCCGTCAGTAGGCTACAATGAACCTTATCCGTCATAGATTCAGTGAAGGATTTTATCCTTCGAAAAGAAAAAATGACCCAGGAAACTACGACAGACCAAGTGACGGACGAAATTCATCGTTTATTTAGTTTTACGACGGATTTGGTCCGTCGCAAATGCACGATTTTGGCTTAGTGTTTATTTTCCATCCTACCTATTGACTAAAGAAAACAAACTTAGATGAAGGAAAAACACTAATATACTTAATCCAAAACCTTCGTAGACATTAAGAAGTTTTTAATGGTGGGAGTTCAATCACCATTGTTCCTACGGTGTGATCCACTTGAGATTTGGATATTCCCATTTTGAGCTCATGCCCTAAAATGAACTGGAAAAATAGATGGACGATGATAAAATGCATATATCATGGTGGATCCACAGGAAATTGTCCAGTAGTGGTATCAGTCTATAATCCACGCCAGAGATAAGCACCATAAAAAAAGACTCACGTGCGTCGCACCAACGAAAATCATGCGGTGCCCCAGTTGATTTTTATTTTTATTTTTTAATTATTATTATTAGGTATACTTTTGTATATTATTTTCATCATTGTGAGTCACACCTAATTAATAAGTTTGGTGAAAGATATACACTATGGTGGCCCGCACATAAACCTATGATTGTATCTTAGTTGCTTTGTTGTAACCCATTAAAGTAGTGGGTCTAGCTAATTTTTGGTTGGCTTAAAATTGAGGATAGAACCTGATAGGTAGCCTGGATTTTGCATATCCAACACGTAGGCCCCACAAATTTGGATATTTTACTTACCACGTGAAACATGTCTTACAGGAAATTCATGCCCCGAAATGCAGACCACTCAATTACACTTGGCGTCATTAATCCATAATCTAAAAAAAAACTTTATAGTAATTAATCCACAATCTAATAAAAACATGCTTGTATAGACTACCTTGCATGTAGCTGTTGGCAGATATGTATACGTATGTATCTCTTGGTGCATATCCTTTAGATTACATGCATAGATTATTGGGAATCCATGGAGGTAAAATCTGAATTTCAATGAAATTTTAATAAGATAATAATGCAACAAAGCATGTACAGAGGACACAAATTTTACGTAGAAAAACTCTCATTGAAAAAAAAAAAGAGCACAAATTGACAACAATCACTATAAAAATGAAAAGTGTAAGGGATAATTAAATATATTTACAATTCAAAAAATTCTTGTTTTTGTTCTCCAAACTTTAGAAACGTTTTAGCCTCGATTGTTCTCCTATAATCCTAAAGATGTAATATGTTAAGCAACTAGTTTAAACAATATAGTGTAAAGGTGTGTGTGTGTGTGTGTGTGTGTGTGTGTGTGTGTGTGTGTGTGTGATGTGCTAATTATCAACTCCTAGCATTCATCTAATCATACATACATATATTTCATCTAAATAATTAATCACATAACTATAGTTAGAAATTTTCTTAAATAACAATCCAAAACATAAGCATATATAATGGTTTGGTTTTCCTACTCCAAACCTTATAGGCGCACTCAACCATAAGTGTACCGAATTTCACTATCAGATATTTTAAATCAAGTTCCACTCTAACCTTTATAGTCCTACAGAAGGACCACAATCCTACATAAGAACCTATTTATCATACACCCTCGCTGGAGGCTCCCGCGAGAGACTTTAGTTGGTTTTCAACTAACCAACAACATTGGTCCTAGTCTAAGGAGTTACGTTCACTCTTACCGAAGGCACCTATAGAGACTAACATGTACAGAACCGTGTCTAGTGAATTTGGCCCTACATAAGAACTTATCGAGTTTGGGTAACAAATTGTTACCCTCAATCCTACACAAGAAAATAGGGTATGGACTCACTAATTTACACTTGTCGAATTGAGCCCCTCTGATGCACTGTGCTTGAGTTACTTCTTCAAAGCTCTTTCGTACTTGAATTAGCTCCTCAATTTCTCCCTCGATCATTGATGCCTGTGTTACAAGTGCTTCAGCTCATACGGTCATTTGCCTTGAATATGAAATGTCAATGAGGTGCCCAAGACAATGGAGGTTGGGTGCATCTCTTACAACTCATGGGAATGTTGTAATCCTAGGGGATTCACCTAAAAGGATCTTCTAGAGTATTTAGACATGAATTTGACTACAAGCATAGTGTATAATCTCTAGCAAGGTGAGAGTTTATACACATCTTTAATTAGGAATATGGAATGCTCATTAGAGTAAAAGATCATAAGAAGATTAGCATGAAACTCTTTAAAAAGAGTTCTAGGATGTGTGGTATGAGTGGAAAAAACATAACCTTTATTTGCACTGAAAATCCTTCAAATTGCATAAGTGCCGAATACCCCACATATAGGTACTAAGTTTTAATTGTAAAAAAAAAGGGTAAAAAATGGTCGGCTCGATTGATTGAACTCCCATTTGATAGGATTTGAAGGGTGGTTCAATGACATCAAGAAATTTTAAAACATTATTAACTTGTTGCTAGACATTTCCGAGCACCTTCGTTCGATCAAGCCCGATCAAGGAACACTTGATAGGGATCAAGAAACACACCGAAATTGTAATTTTGGGCATATAATTTCATAGTAGCTTCACACCTCTTCTAGCCTTACTTAGCATGTTCTAATTAAGCTTTTAAAGCTAAGGGATTATCAACAAGGTATACTTATTAAGGTTATGATCATCTAGTGGTTATGGGGTTATTTTGAGTCAAGGGTTAGGGTTGTCAAGACACCTCATTTTCTTATTCTTTGCTTCTTGATACTTATGTTATCTTATGTCTTCAGCCTTCAGCTTTTAAGGCCTCAACCGGCTACATGACACACATAATCACATGATAGTCATACAAGTTACACAAATCAGTGCACTAATAATCTCCCCCTTTATTAATTACGTGACAAAAATCTAACCTAAACCATATCATGGTCCATACCAATGACATATAAAAATAAATCAAAATATTACATATAAAATATAAATGATTTACAACTCGATGTAATAAGACATGCAACACTAGCAATGCTTTACGTCTGCGTAATGTCATTGTTGAGAAAGTTATTGATTTAGATCACATCTCCCATTTCAGTATCCTTCCTCTCCTCCAATCTGTAGGTTGGAATAACATCCTACATTGGGGCGGGCCGACATACCAATCCATTGGGCAAAGCGTGTTTGCATGCATAAGTGATTTTTCTTCTGAACAATTAACATTCTCCATTACTACAAGAGAAGGGCCTTTTCCTGTTGATCGTCATTTAATTTCAGGCCTTATGGATATACCTGTCAATGATGATGGTATTCCACCTAGCACTGTAGCTGAGAAACGTATTTATACTAGAGTGTTGTGTAACATGAATGCTCAATGGACTCAAAATGGGAATGCACTCGCTTCCAAAATTTTTTTACCTAAATACAGAGTTTTGCATCGTATCTTTACTTTTAATTTGTATCCTCGTTCTGGTAACAAGATAGAACTGACTTTATTCATGGTTCGTATTTTGTATTCTATCATTACTGGTGCAAATGTTTATCTACCTTCTTTGATATATCATTCCATCATTCAGTTTCGTCTCCATCCAGGTCATAGTGATCTTCCCTTTGCTTACTTAATGACTGTGTTAGCAACTCACATGCTAGTCGCTATTCCAACTTAAACAAAATGAAGTTGCACTTGGCTGATGGCCAAGTAGATATTGGAGAAGGTGGAGTAGCAGGTGTGAATGAAAAAGAGGGTGATGATCTTCCTCCAGACGATATTAATATGGATGACATTTTTAATGAAATTGATTCTGACTTTGGAAATGATCCTGATTTTATGTCATCAAATTTTGATGCACGTCTACATGCATTAGAGGAGAAGGTAAAAAATATGAATGTTGCCCATGATATGCAATTCAAATATATGCGCAAGTATCTTCGATGCTTAAACAAGGGCCTTCATAAACTTGATCCTACCATACTTGCTCCTTCCTCTGGTTCAGATTAAATGTTTTACTCTTTAAGTTGTAATAACTTTAATACTTTGTTTTATTTCAGTCTGTTTGTTTGACTTTTTCTGACTTGGATATATGCCTCATGCTATATGAACTTTAAACTTTTCTGTATTTAACTCCCTTCTTACTCTCTTGTTTATCCTATCTTTGCTTCTTCCTTTGTCATCTTGTGACAAAAGGGGGGAGAAATGCGCATTTGAAGAGCTTATTATGCCAGAAGATTTTGGTTTGATTGCTTATGGATATGAAAGTTGCAAGTAGCATTATATTTTTCTCGATATCTATGTGTACTGCTACTCAGGGGGAGTATGCATCGAGGACTTCTCTTGGTCTCTTGACGGATGTTGTTTATAACAACTGGTGCATGATTCTTTTGTAACTATTGTACTTGTGCTTCTCTTTTCTTTTATATTTGAGTGTCTTTTGTCACAAATTTGACAAGGGGAAAGATTGTAAGTGCTATGGTCACATACTCCTTTGGTTGTGAAATTTTGTGGTGCCAAAACCTCTATTTGTGTCTTGTGTTTGTATGTTAATTTATATATGTTCAAGACACTGCTTCACAAGTGCTTCAACTTAAGTACATTGTTCGACATCAAGCCAAGTCAAGCCATGTACTTTGTCAACGCCTGTAAGCATATATGTTCAGAGCTACATTGATAAAGATTATAAGACTCAAGTACATTTCAAGACTCAAGTACACCTTAAGACTCAAGTACAACTCAAGATGAAGTTTAAGTTCAAGCTTTCGAATATCTTAAGATTAAGCTACTCGAGTACGAGAGCTCAAGCTTGATAAGGTTCAAAGGTCTACCTTCACTGAATGAATGAAGTTCAATGTTCATACTTCATGTTCCAGCTATGATAGACCTTAGATTGACCTTAGGATAGGTCATTTCGAATACATAATTCAAACTATACGTTTATACATAAGTTTGGTCTGTTCTAAGACAAGTCCTGGACCTTGTTCGACTAGTCCTAGTACTGGTTCGACCAGTCAAAGAAATTCCAAGACTAGTCCTAAGTTGTTGAGAATTTTTAAAATTTTTTGGTTAATCTACGACCAGTCCTAGAAGTCCTTCGACCAGTCGTAGGTGTGTTCTCAACTCGAGCTTCGATTAGTCATGGGTCTTCGACTCAAACTACAGTTTCCAATTTATGTGGTTCACGACCAGTCTTAAGTCATCTACGACCAGTTGTAGGTAGTCCATGACCAATCGTAGACACCCCACGACCAGTCGTAGAACGGTTTTCAAAGATCGTGCTTAAAAATTCAAAATGCCGTTGTGTTAAGACCAATCGAAGAGTTCCTAAGACCAGTCGAAGACAAGTTTCTTCAACTATAAATTGAGCACGAATTTTAGAGTTTTAATGTAGAATTCAAGTAAAATTAAGGCTCCACTCTGAGATAAGTTTGTGTTCATTTTAAACTACGTTGTGCATAATTAATATTTCCTTTTGTTAGCTTATTGTTATTTGATTTTGATCTACATTCCAATCTGATTTGAAAAGGAAAAAATTTGGTAATTCCTTCTTCTTGTAATCAAAATCAAATACAGCTAGCCCATTCTAGTTTAACTTAAAATTAATTAGAATTTATAACCATTGTAAAGTAAGTATTGGACATTGAACTTCCATATTCGAACTTCTACTCTGATTGGTTCTTCTGGGCTGTTACGAAAGGAGAAATTCAGGTATTTTACACTTATGTAATTTACTTTCTTTTTGATTTCTTTTGAGATTGAGCCAGAAAAATCTCATTGTGTAGTTATCTGAGGAGAGCCAGAAAACTCAGACAGAGGGGTTTTTGAATTGTGTAAGCCCAAGTGGAAAAGACACAATTGTGAAGGTTTTAGGTGAACCTGTGAAACCTATTTTGATACTGAACGCTGATATCCCCTGTGTGAGGATATTAGGAGTGGAGTAGCAATCTGTCTGGTTGTTGTTTAACAGTTGATGAACATACAGGCGAACCACTATAACTCTTTGTATTTTGTGGATGTGTGATTTGTTCTTTCTATCTTTTGTCATTCAAAGCTGTGGAATGTATGTGTGGATTTGAATGTTGTAATTTTTACATTTCAAGCACTATGGGGAATGTTGTAATAATTTAGATTTAAATTCTTATAATTTATTTCAAATTATTGCTATTTATTTATTCCTCTGTGGGTTGAATTTTTAATATAAAGGACGTTCTAGAAATAAGGTTGTCTTGCCATAAACCCTTGGTTTTTATGGTGTCCTTAGAACTGAATTCATATCAACCTCTCAATACCTGTTTATTGAGGTTGCTTTTATTTCAGCATTAAGAATTGATTTATTTTTATTTGGCTATCTCTTTATTTTATTCCGCTGTTATAATTTTCAATTTGACATAGTCCTATTCACCCCCCCCCCCCCCCCCCCCCCCCCCCCCCCCCCCCTCTAGGACATGTAGCTTGGCCATTTCAGAATGAGGTGCACCACACACCCCCACCTCGTACTTTACGAGATTACTTACAACATGTAGGGGTAAGCACCCCTTCTTGTATGATTTTTCTAGGAAACACAAGAAACATGGATATCAAGCCTGGAGTGATCCATATTTTTCCAAAGTTCCTTGAACTTGAATCTAAAAGTCCATACCTGTACTTGCAAGAGTTTGACGATGTTATTGCCACTTTATACTATCCTAACGTGTCTGAGGACACGGTCAGGCTGAAACTCTTTCCTTTCTCCTTGAAAGAGAAAGCTAAGACATGCTTGCACTCACTACGTCTGCGATCTATTAGCACATGGAATAACATAATGGAGTTCATAAAAAAATTCTTTCCATAGCATAAGACAAACATAATCAAGAAGTTGATCATGAAGTTCACCCAAAAGGTAGATGAAAAATTCTTCCAATGTTGGGGGAAGTTCAAGGATCTCATAAGTTTATGACCACAACACGGTTTTGAAACATGGCGCATAACAACTTTCTTCCATGATGGGCTGAGATCTTCCATGCGCCAATTCATTGAGACGATGTGTAATGGGGAATTCATGAACAAGAATGTTGATGAAGTGTGAGATTACTTTAATAAACTTGCTAAAAACGCACAATCATGGGACTTTACCCCAAAACCTAAACCACATCTAAGCATACTCAAGTGAGGGAGAAGGGTGAGAAATACTTGCTGAAAGAGGATGATGATATAAATGTTAAAGTGGTCAGTCTCGCAAGGAAGGTCGAGGCCATGAAACTTAAGAAGGATAAGGCTAAGGAAGTTGTTTGCGGTATTTGTGCTTGCAACATACATACAACTGAAAATTGCCCAATGAAACCTACTTTTCAAGGGGCATTGAACAAGAAATTGAATGTCGTGAACAACTATCGAAGACCTTTCAATGGACCCATCTCTAACACATACAATCCTAGTTGGAGAAATCATCCAAACTTTAGTTGGAGGAATGGACAAATTGCTACTCCTTAAGGAATTCCTAACCAATTCTTAATCAAGGGAAACCTCAAGAGGGCCCGGTCTAGAAACATATTTAAAACCAAGAGCTTATCAATCTGAGTATATTGCAAACTCTTCAAGACCTTTCAAAGGTCATACAAGGGCATGAGATAAAAAATTCAATTGGGGAGAAAGGGATACTACTAGCTCAACCTCTTCCCAATCCAAAATTGCAATACAAAATTAGTGATCCAAGCTCTTCGAATCCAATGAAGCAAGCCAAGTCTATCACACTCTTAGGAGTGGAAAAAAATTAACAAATCTATTCCAGTAAGAACTGAAGAGTCGAAGGATCCAGAAGAAGAAATAAAGGATAGACCTAACATTACTCCACATGGATTAGAATCGAAACCTCTGAGCAAGTCGATCGCTTCATTCCCCCAACGGTTGATTGCACCAAAATCTCCCTCTAACTCTCAGGACATTGTAGAGGTGATTAAACAAGCGAAGGTCAACATCCCTCTTCTGGATGTCGTGAAACAAATTCCTTCATATGTCAAATTTCTAAAAGACCTATGCACAACTAAGAGGCTATAAAGTATTAAAAAGAAAAATTTTCTGATGAAAAAAGTGAGTGTCATCCTCAAACAAGATGTGTCATAAAAGCATAAAGATTTTGGTAGCCCAGCCATCCCTTATGTAATTGGAAACTACAGAATTGAGCATGCACTTCTTAACTTTGGAGCGAGCGTAAATCTGATTCCATTATCTATGAATATCTAGGTTTGGGTGAATTGAAACCCACCCGAACCACATTACAACTTACTGATCACTCAGTTCGTGTACCGAGAGGGATAATTGAGGATGTGCTGGTCTAAGCTGACAAATTTTACTACCAGGTAGATTTTATCGTCCTGGATACTCAACCCACCGTGTACATGAGCACTCAAATTCCTGTCATTCTTGGTCGCCCATTCCTTGTCACATCAAATGCAATCATTAATTGCAAGAATGGAGTCACGAGTTTATCTTTTAGAAATATGACATTGGAGTTGAATGTCTTTTTTAACACATGTAAACAGTTAGAGGATGAAGACGATTCCCATAATATTAACCTTATTGATTCTTTCGTGGAAGATAGAACACTTCTAACCTTATCCTCTGACCCTTTAGAGACGTGCCTGGCCCACTCCCATGATCTTGATGATGATATGATTAGGAAGATGGGGACCATGCTGGATACCGTGCCGGTACTTAAAGCTAACCAGTGGAGGCCACAATTTGAAGAATTGCCTTAAACTGATGTAATGCCTCTACTGTCTAACCTCAAAGCACTGAAACTTAACCTAAAATCTTTACCCTCTGAGTTGAAATATGTCTATTTATTTCAAGAGGAGACATACCCGGTGGTGATTTCTTCCCACCTTAAGCAGGAATGGGAGATTATGCTTATCTTTACTCTCATTGAGCATAAGGAAACCTTTGGATGGTCGATTGTAGACCTTAAGGGAATTGATTAGTACTCACCGCATTTATCTAGATGATAATGCTAAGACCTCCCAACAACTATAACGTAGACTAAATCCAAATATGAAGGAAGTGGTTAAGGTTAAAGTTCTTAAGCTATTAGATGTGGGTATCATATACCCTATATCAGATAGCCAATGGGTAAGTCCAACTCAGGTGGTTCCTTAGAAATCTAAAATCACCATCATACCCAATGCCAACAATAAACTCATGCCAAATAGAGCTACTACTAGTTGGAGAATGTGAATTGACTACAGGAAGTTGAATGTCATCACAAGAAAGGACCACTTCTCGTTGCCCTTCATTGATCAAATCTTGGAAAGGCTAGCTGGTCATTCTTATTACTATTTCCTTGACAGGTATTCAGGCTACAACCAGATAGAGATAGCCCTTGAAAATTAAGAAAAGACTACATTCACATGTCCCTTTGGCCCCTTTGCTTACCGAATGATGTTATTCGGACTGTGTAATACCCTCACCACTTTTCAGCGATGCATGATGAATATTTTTTCTGACATGGTGGGATAATATCTAGAGGTCTTCATGGACAATTTCACTATTTTTAGTCCATCCTCCAGTGATTATTTAGAGAATCTTAAAAATGTGTTGAAGCGATGTGAGGAAAAGAACCCCTAGACTTATCATCTCGTCTAAAGGAATTGAGGTAGATAAGGCTAATATTGATCTTATCTCTAACTTACCTCCACCCAAGAACATATGTGACGTGTGACCCTTCTTAGGACACGCCAGATTCTATAGAAGATTCGTAAAAAGACTTTAGTCACCTCTCGCGTCCTTTATGCAATCTACTTCAAAAGGATATATCGTACGAGTGGACTAAGCAATGTCAGGAAGCTTTTTCTAAGCTCAAGAACATATTAACCACCACACCGATCATGCAGCAACCCGACTAGAACCTTCCTTTTAAACTTATGTGCAGTGCATTCGACTATGCTCTTAGGGCAGTGTTAGGTCAAAGAAAAGATAAGAATTCCTACGTTGTACATTATGCAAGTAGAACCTTAAATTCTATCCAAGTGAATTACTTTACTACGGAGAAGGAACTCTTAGCCGTAGTATTCACTTTGGATAAATTTATGTCTTACTTGATCGAATCGAAGATCATTATCTACACTGATCATGCGACACTCAAGTATCTTCTTTATAAGAATGATGTTAAGCCCCACTTGATAAGATGGAACCTCTTACTCCAGGAATTTGATTTAGAAATAAAAGATAAAAAGAGAATAGAGAATGTAGTGGCTGACCATCTTTCCCACCTTGATTTCCCTGATATCATTGAGACGACACATATAAATAACATGTCCCCTGATGAATAATTCTTCAAAGTCTCCCATTCACCTTGGTGTGCAAATATTTCTAATTATCTTGCTACAGGTTTCACGTCAACACATTGGATTACACAAGATAAAAAAAAAATTCTTCATCGAGGTTCGTAAGTTCTTCTGGGATGATCCGTACTTGTTTAAATATTGTCCAGACTAAATCTTAAGGAGTTGTGTGGCAGATAATGAACACCAAAGTATCATCTCCTTTAGTCACTCTCATGCCTGTGGTGGTCACTTTTCTTTTAAAACGACTACAGCCAAAATTCTGTAGTGTGGCTTTTACTGGCCCGCTATGTTTAAGGACTCTCATGAGTTTTGCAAATCTTATGACGTTGTCAGAAATTAAGAACAATGTCCCATTAGAATATGCTTCCTTTGAACCTCATTCTGATCATCGAAGCACTTAATTACTGGGGCATCGATTTCATGGGACCATTCTCCTAATCCTTTAGAAATTTATATATTTTTCTAGTGGTAGACTATGTCACTAAATGGGTTGAAGCAATTCGACATAGGAATAGTGACCATAAAATGGTTACTAAATTCTTAAAAGAAAACATCCTTTCCTAGTTCGGAACACCTCGAGCCATCATTAGTGATGGGGGGTCACATTTTTGTAATAGGACATTTGAGAACTTAATGAAGAAATACGGCATCTCTCACAAAGTGAGCACTCCATACCACCCACAAACAAGTGGGAAAGCTGAGATTTCTAATAGGGAGATTAAATATATTTTAGAAAAAAATGTTTAACCCTAACCGCAAGGATTGGTCAATCTGATTGATCGATGCTTTATGGGCTTACCGTATTGCATTTAAAACCCCTATTGGAATGTCTCCCTTTAGACTTGTCTATGAGAAGGCTTGCACTTACCTGTGGAGTTGAAACATAAGGCTTACTGGGCTATTAAAAATCTGAATTTTAATCTGGATAATGCTGGTTCACTATGTAAAATTTAGTTGAATGAACTTGAAGAAATTCAGAATGATGCTATAAGAACTCAAAAATTTATGAGGACAGGATGAAGGTATTTTATAATCAACACATTCTAAGAAAATCATTCAAACTAGGTCAAAAGGTCCTTTTGTACAATTCTCGGTTACATCTCTTTCCAGGAAAGCTCCAATCTTGTTGGACTGGCCCTTTCATTGTTATTAATTCTTATCCTCATGTGGCCGTTGAGATTCAAAATCCAAACAATGGCAATGATTTCAAAGTAAATGGACATTGGTTAAAGCCATTTGTTGAAAATTTTAATTCAGAGGACATGTTCATACCTCTGAATGATCTTGTTTACTAGGATTGACCTCCTAGTCTGACGAAGGTGTAGTTAGGTTTACTGCTTTCTATTGTTTTAGGATAAATTTTTTTCCACCATTTTAGGATAGTTTATTTTCTGCTGGTTTAGGATAGTTTGTTATTCGTCTGTTTGAGTCTTTTGTGCTAACCCATCTTCGCACTATGATCATTGGAAAAGCCTCAAAATTCCTTCTTCAGGTACTATCTTCCTATTACTTTCCTTTTTCTTTTCATTGCCTCTTTTGCATTACATGTTTATTTCTTTTACATTGAGGACGATGTAGATTTTAGGTTGGGGATGGGAGATTAGGTAAACTAATCAATTGTTTTCTTAGTCCTTGAGCAAAAAAAAAAAAAGTAAAAAAGTGTAAAATTTTTAAAAATTAGAATTATAAGATGTTTAATGTTGATGATTTATGTCTCTTAGATTCAGTTACTTGAAGATTTCAAAATAATTTTGAATTATTAATCCATGATTAGGAGTTTTAAACATTGATCGAATCATGATGTCATATGTCACATCTAGCTTTCACATTAAAGCTTCAGTCAACATTGAATTGTTAACTTGGTGATCATTTAACATGGAAGGAACCAACCAGGGGAATTCATCTATCATGTTCAAAAAAAAGATATATATATATATATATATATATATATATATATATATATATATATATATATATATATATAAAATAATAATACCTAGTTAAAAAAATAAGTTGTCTTCAAAAAGGCCACCTATTAAAGATATTTAAAAAAGGTTGACATAGCGTGAAAGTCATCGATAGAAAAATCAAAAGTTAGAGGAATAAAAGAGTGAATTTAAAGATGAAATATAAGGCAAGTTTCAGTTTAGGTTTTGGTTGTCTTAAATGCTCTTTGGATTATTAATGTTATCATGGAAATGAAGAATTAAACCTTTGATTATGATAAGTCTAAACTTCATTACGTACATATGGAACTCGATGTTTGGAATTGTTCTAATTAATGGATTAATGCTTTGAACTTAATTATGAAGTTTACCAAATTCTAGAGTTTAGGAGAGAAAAATGCTCAACATTGATGCATTTTGAAACTCTATTATCTAGATTGTTTTTGAAACTTCTTGAGTTTATAAAAATTATACAATGGTTTCGAAATATTTTTTCAATACTTTGCTTGGGACAAACAAAATGTTGGTTGGGGATTGTGTTGAGGGTCAAGTATTGCATATTATCCCTCATTTATATTTTGGTTTTATGAATATGATCATGTTTAATGTTCTATTTTACTCATATTTGTGTTGCAAGGTGAATTTAAGAGTTCAGATTGAAAAGGGTGCTAAAAGCATGGATTTAATGCTCAAGAATCACCAAGGCAAGGGATGGATCTTATGAGACCAAGATTAAATTTTTCATATGCCAAAGATCAAAGGAAACCAAGTGACGAAGGAAGAGAATCAAAGATTTGAAGTGAAGAAAAGGAACCTTGAAAATTATCCTGAAAATAGATTCTAGGGCCAAAAAAGTCTAATTTTGAAAAACTACCATAATAACCTTCGATTCTATTGAAAACTATTAAATAGTATTGAAGAATATATCGAATAGTATTAGATAGTATCAAAGAACATATTGAAGAAACTTTTATAGAATCAAGAAATTCAAGATTTCAGGCCAAACTTGCTGGATAGTTCGGGACCGATCTTCGATTTTATCGAAGACCGTTCGATAAAATCAAAGGATATATTGAAGGACATATCAAAGACACTCCGATAGCATCAAAATTATGTAAATTTGAGGCAAATTCTAGATTTTTCCAAGTTGGTGCAAAAGGAGGTGCTGCAAAACTATAAATAGGAGTCCCTAAGACGTCCCTAAGCATCATCTAGGGTTTGGAGGAGTGAAGCACAAGGGTGGAGAGCCATCGCTAAGGGTTCTTCTTCCATTATTCCTTAGTTTTTCATATTTTCTTATAGGGTTTTAAATACAATCATGTCTACGGTTGGCTAAACCTCTTAATTAGGGTTAAGAGGTAAAGCTTGTAGCGTGATGTGATGTTTCTTTTACTTTGATTCGTGTTTATGTTGAACTTTCTTTGATTCTAGTTTGATTTTAAAGGAATATTTTTATTTTTTAATGGTTTATTATGACTCAAATTATAGTAGATCTATAATAGCTTTGAATATCTTCTTTTTCTGATTTTGAGATTGTGGGATTGGTAAATCCTGTTGTTAGCTATCGTCTCATCGGCATGGTTTGGTGATGAAATCTCTTCCAATTATCATAATTCTCCTCCATTGAGAATTAGGTCAAGGAAAGTTCAAATTGATCTTAATTGTATATGTTCCAATTGGATAGGATAGGACTCTAATTCCAATCACATGAATTAAATCAAGTAAGAGGACTCTCTGATCTCTACAAGTGGATCCTTGGAAACCCTAGTTATCACCTTTAAATTTATTAGTTTTTAATCACTCTAATCACAATTACTCTTTCAATTATTTAGATTTAGTTTTAGTTCTTCATCTAGTTCTAGTTCTAGTTAAATTCAGAATACATATGAGATTAGTCCCTGTGGATTTGGCTTCGGTCTCACCTAGATTATTACTACATCGCGACCTTACACTTGGGGTTGTAAACAACCACCACTATCCTTCTTTCTCAATCCACTTTGATTGAAGGGTTGAAATAACAGTTTCAATGCCTATGGTCACCTTATCATGGCACATACTATCTATAAAGCTATCATAAAACTCTGGAAGAGAGTTCATCAGAATTAATGCTTGATCTTTTAAAATGCCTCCTCCCACGCACGAGTGCAGCGGTTCCCTTACTTCCTTTACTTTAGTATTAATTAGTTGGCATAGCCAGAGTATCTTATTAACTCAGATGTAAAAATATATCTGATTTAGAGTCACCATTAGCCAAATAAAGCTCCAAATCTATGTAACACCCCAAAAATAAGGGGTCAAGAAAAGCTCAACTCCCAAGATCTAATGAATCACTTATGCAATATAGATAATGATGTTTAAATATTGTCCATACTAGTGCATTAAACATGAGTGAGATTATACCAAATCAGCATATCATACTCCAAAGTCAATGTAATTAAGCAAGTGAAAGACTGAGATAAATTTATAAAGTATAAACGTGTTTCATAACTTTCAGAGTATGATTGTGTTATCGAGCTAAATATATACAAGTGTTGTTTCAAAATATACAAAATGTCAAGGCATGAATATCCAACTAATCTATATAATCCCTATAATCTTGACAACACAGCTCTAGGTCTACATAGACCCGCCTGAGAGTTGTACGTAGAACTCCTCCTCGTCGTTTAAGAAATCTGACTCCATCACGTAAGCCTCATCATCATTTGCAACTAAAATAGAGTCTAGTTGGTGTTTTAAAACAGTCCTAGAGTGGGAGTGAGTGATCAACTCAGTGGTACTATAAGGCAAAGATTAACATGTTATCAATTCAACCAAGCAGTAATGATAAAGTAATACAGCAATCACTTCCTAATTACTCTTGTTAATGCAGGAATGAAATGCAGTAATAATGCATACCCTCGCCTACACTCCCTCAGAGACTTCATCTAATGAACACGTATGGTAAACTCCCTTAACGTGTGCTTCCTCACCAAAGCATATGTAATGTGGTGCATAGATGTGTTAGCCAAGTAATTGATTAGGCTTATTCATACAGTCGATTCGGGAAGCTAAGGTACCTCCCTTTATATCATTAACCCAAACGGGTATCCATTTAGGGTCGTAAATCCTAGTTAATCATATACCATAGGCAAGTTGTAGGGCATCACCCCTAATGAAAATAGTAGATAGGTAAATTCAAGTGTTTATACTCGAGGTTACTACGGGAGGCTCGTCACCTGAACGTAGGCCGATAGCTCGAATACGGTGTCCCATACACCATCATATTCGGCTCACGAGTTTGGATTACTCACTGGTCACTACGAGAAGGCTCGTCACCCTAACGTAGGCCGGCAGCTTGACCACAGTGTCCCATACTACCATGCCCGGCTCATAAGTCTTAGCGGATCATAGTGTCATAATTGAAATGAGTTTTACATTGGTAAGTGGTACCTTAGATTCAAGCAGTAGTTACTAAACATGGTAAACACACAATAGGCCAATCGGGTTATTTAACAAGTGCGATTGGTATGAGCGCACGCTGAATTAATTGACATGGAGTGCATAAATACTCCACATGGCCTAACAACTGTCGAAAATCGTCGTACAACTCGAATTCATCGAACGTATCAAATGTGACGAAACTGGTTCGGCCACTCAATCGGGAACCATTATCGATTTTCTAGATTGCGCAATAGTCGCAATCATACTCAAAAGCAATAGGCATTCACATATGTTAATCATAATAGCATTTAATAAACAATTCAAACATAATTCTCATTTAAGCATTTTATCAAACACATTGAACATGTCGTTATACATATGCATTTTATCCATAAATCACATAGTAGCAATTTACATTACATGGAGGAAACTATAGATATGGATAAGGTAGTTGAGAATCCTATCTCAACACCCTTATTAAAAGAGATTCCTCAAACAATTTCTCATTCAGACATTTTAACAAACACTTAGACTACACATTATTACATATGTGAACTAATTTAGTTTAACATATATTATGGTAAATCCTTTCATAAAGGAGTTGTCATGCATACAACAAACATGTATTCTAGATTAATAGTCATGGCAAACACAAATCATAATTACAATTTCATTTAAAAAATTTAACAAACACATGGAATGCATTATATATTCACATAGTTCACACACTTGTATAATTTATCGAATACATTGTAACTAAGATCATATGGCAGCAATCAAGTCAGACATAAATCATTGCTGACATTAAAAGCCTTGAAAACTATAACCTAAATGTTTATAGTCTGCACCTTTCATTAGAATACTTGATTTGAACGCGGTTCGAATCCCATGTTACCGTAAACGGAACAACGAGTACCTAAATCATGAAATAGGTTAGCTATTTCACTGATTACTCTATCTAGATTTCTAAAATAAGATTAGGGTTAGGATTTCTTACCCAAATCGTAGTTAGAAAGGTTCTTGTAGCGGTGATAGGGAGGTGAAACGGCATGTGGAGTCATGGGAAAGAATCCTAGCAACGATCTCCCTGTTTTTCCCTTCTCTCCTTACTCTTTTCTCTTCTTTTCTCTCTTCTCTCTCCTAGGGTTAGAGAAATTCATATGGAATAAGAGAGGGGTAGTTTAAGATCCTTATATAGGCATATAGGCCTAGAAGCGATGTCAATGGCTCTAGGGCCACGGTATACTTAAGTTATAGCCAAAGGGTACTTGTTTTTAACAAATAGGGCCCTTAGGAAGGTCCATTTCTCACCCATGTCATGAAGCAAGTTCCCTAACAATGGATCTATACCAGGACTATGTTTATGGTGCAATTTGACAAACTGATCGGCCGTGAAGGACCCGTATTAGATCAACGGTCGTCGTCCCTCGATCAGGACCACAAGTATACCGATAGGTGCAGGGAAATTTCCCTAATCCATGGGTGTAGTTGGGTCAAAATCTGACGGTTCAAAGTCTTCAATTTCACCCATAAGTTAATGACCCAATTCACTTAAGTTTCTTTTCATTTTCTAAAGATACTCGCGTTTCTCACACAATTTACTCAAGGCTTAAATTGTGCGTTTCTGGATGTTATTTGGGCTCGATTCCCGCAATAGTTGTCAAGCCCAATAAGACAGTCATAACCCTATAGTTTTGTAGTCATCGAACTTTTGACGTGCGGTCAAGGTCCGATACGGAGTTTCGATGTGCTCCCAAGAGCAACTGGATTTTGAGATTTCTTCGAAGTTTTTAAGTAATGTTAAGCTAGCTATTTTAGTGGTTTTAGGCCTTGCAATTTGTATAGATAGTGGTTCAAGCTAATCCACCAATTAATTTAGTTTAATACTTAATTAATTTTTGTCTAATTTCTATAGTATATGGTCTTTAGGGATTTCTACCTAAGGTGGTACTCGGGTCTTTATACGGATTTTTTTGAGACGTTACAATCGACGACCGGCTAAAAACCATAAAATAGCTTAAGGGTCAGTGAATCTCTTGATTTTCTAACTCAAGTGACTTATGCGGTTGGTCTGCGACCATAGATTCTAAGTATAGGGACTCGGTGAAGGAAAAGGAATAGATTAGGCACCCTTCTTCGCCTACAAAAGACGCAGTATCTACTTTACAATATTTTACAGTTTTTGGAGATTTAACAGAATTTCAGAATTTTTATATTTGGCTGCGCTTCACATAACCCATAAGTGTCGGGCAAGTGAAATTAAGAAAAAAGAAACTATCTAGCCTTACATTATAGAGCTAAGTGGCCCCAGTAGGCAAATGAAGTAAAAATGCATTGAGTAAAATGAAATGCAAACTAGCCTTACTTCGTGGAGCTAAATAGCACCAGTTAGGAAAATAAAATAAAAATGTAATAAATAATTAAATTACAAAATAGCCTTGTTTTGAAGTATTTAAGATTCTAAGCAGCCAAATAAAGTAAAAGAAAATGAAAGAGGTTGAATAATGTAAAATAAGAAGGAAATGTGAATGTGGTTGATGCACTTGGAATGTGTGGGGTGGAATGCGACTTAAACAGAGGTAGAAGAAATATTAACTTCAATGACTTCTTTAATGTCATTTTTTATCTCATATATTGTATAGCATGTCGTCATGTTGAAAATCTTTAAGGCACCTCAAGCAGCACCTTCAGGTGAAATCCAACCCTCGAATCCTCTATATATTTTCTTATCTTTCTTTCTGCTCTTTGTTTCTTTCTCTTTCATTCTCTATTTCTTTCTCCTTCTCTCTCTCCCTCTCTCACTTTCATTCACTGGTGTTTTTTTTCTTCCTCAATTTGCTTTATAGGTGTTGGTAGCCAAATTTACTGCCACAATTTTTAAGACGACCATAGTTTTTTAAAATTATTTTATAGGTGCCCACTGTTTAAATTATAAAATAATATATTATATATTGTATGTAATATAGAAGTAAATATTTTAATATATAATATATAATATATAAATTAAAGATAATGATGAGTTTTTTATATATTTATTTAATAATATATATATATATATATATATATATATATATATATATATATATATATATCATTTATATATATGAAACATCATGATTAGTTTATGTCCATTTCTACAAATTGTTTAAATGCTTTCATTTTATTCATTTTCCATCCGTTCAAAAGTAAAACCATTTAGTATATGAAATCAATTATTTACGAATTGAACGATTGTTTTGAACATGAAACAAATGCATTCGATTTGGGAGATTATCTTATTTGAATATAACAGAGAAAGAGTACATTAAGAAAAATCATCGTATTATTAATTTTGAGTTCATTTACATCCTCAGGTGTCCCTTGATTCTAAGATAAATTATCTAGAACATATAAATTGACAAAGTTCAAATATCGAAGCCGAATGTCAAATTCGGCAGAACTTCGACTTGTGATTTGATCATCTCTTTAAGAGGAATATTAAACGGATCCGACCAGCAGATTTCTCTTCTTGAAGCTTGGACAGAAGAGGAACTGTAGCGTAATCATTTTGGCAGCATTTCAGCTTCTCATCATTACAGACTGCATGGCAGTTTAGTTGCGTGGACCCGCGCAACCAACATGATTTGTGCAGGTCTGTACAAACCATGGGCTTCTCTTCAGTCCTACATTCGGCCTTCTCTGCTTCTCTGCACTTCTTCCAAAATCTTCAATTCTCCAAATGAGAGGAGGGGATATTTATAGGCCTCCACACATGTGAAACCTCGATCTTGGTGCCAAGAGACCCACCCCTCATTGATTCTGAACATTCAGAAATAATAAGTTTAGAAACCACTTACGCAACCCCACGTAACTGTCATTACTGGTTGCATGAATCCGCGCAATCAATATGGTTTGCGTGGACTCACGCAAACCCGCTTAAAGACACTTTTTCTTCTTCATTTTCTATTTCCTTCCATCTTTTTCATATTTATCTTCTTTTTCTTCAATTCTTTCTTCTCTTTTTTATGCCTTAACAGATGCCCCCTTGATCCTTTCTTTGTTTCTGAAGAAATCAAATAATAAGGATCAATTTCACTCCGACAAGGTTTACGCGGACACGCGCAACGAACACTTGTGTATCGTACTCGGCCATATGCACTATAAATACTCTAAACTTTGCTGATTCTGCACTTGTTTCAGCCATAATGAACCTTTGCTTTTCCTCTGAACCTTCACGCAATCAACATTGCTTGTGCAAACTCGCACAACAGCTTCCCTGTTCGTACAAACCCTTTGATTGTTGCACTGTTTCACGTAATTAATTCTGATTATGCGAACTCACGCAACCAGGACTTATAGAATTTTTTAGTTCCCTGACCTTTTCTTCTTCAAATAACCTTAAATCCATAATATTTTTCCACCATGGCCCACATTAAGCGAACATTTCGTGTCGTTGACTCACCTACTGCACAACCCTCTCACCAAGATTTGCCAAACCCATCTTCTTTTCATCCTTCTCCATCCTTTGACCAGCCATAACCTAAGCACATAAAAACCACCACTCACCAACCTACTTACTTCAAGGAGCCTGTGCTCCCAACTTTTTATTTTTTCGATCGCATCACCTCACTACCTTCTCCTATTCATCGGGCAATTTCGATGGGAGATGTAGAACAACACCCGAAACATGGTCGTGAGTACGACTCGGACGAGTGGCTGAAATTAACCACTCATATCCACACCAACAGCTAAAGACCCCCTGCCCGAGAGGATACTCCCCTTGTCTCTCGATCAAAGAAAAATTGCCAAAATAAGGCCAAGGAATTTGAAGAAAAGATTAAGAAGCATAACAAAAAGAAGCTCCAAAGCTCTTGGGAGATGGTCAGGGTGATTGAAGGCATTATGAAGTTCAACAACCCTCACTCGGAGGGTATGACCGTGATTCCTCTCAGTCTTCATCGCCATCAATGCATGCTTGACTGTGAACCAAGGGATCACATAAATGGAGAGATACTGATGTACACTTCTTACTGGTTGTCGAGAGAACCACACATTCTTGAGGGAATCTTGCTAGCTCACATAGCCGCGACAATGCATCAGCGAGGTCTATCCAATGATTTTTTTTCGTTCCTTCTCACAATCCCCATAACCTATTTCCCACATACTTCTACAAGATGGTCCAGCAACGTTTCTGAGATCGTGAGCTGCTTTGGGAACCAAAGGAATTTTGAACGGGGGCCTCTTAACTTTGTGTCGTTATTACTCGGATTGGGTGGAAGCCATCTTGACCAAACACGCGAAGATGCTTGTTAAGATAGGCTTGTATAATGCCATAAAAGTTGCATCCCATTACTTCTACAGAGAGCCGACTGTGATAAAAGGCTTCCTCGATTACTGGTCTCCCACCACCAACTCTTTTCATTTGCTAGTGGGTGAAATGAGCATTACTCTTTGGGATCTCCACCGAATAGCAGGCCTTCCACTAACAGGGAAGTTTTATGATGAGTTTGTCCCGTCTAACAAGGAGTTGGCCTTCATTTCTTCACCTGATCGCAAGCCTTCCATCTCAGAAACCACCATCGAACTCTTCAAGGAAATGTCAAAATTTTCAAACATTTATAAGATTTCTACTCGATAATGTCTTGCACACACTACCAAAGCCCTCAAGTAATTTTAAGTTCATAAATCAATTATTTTCTTCAATTGCACCCTTCTCTCGCTCATCTTTTACTTTTCTTGCATAGTCCATGATTGTCATTCTCGAGAATTAATGGAGCTTCGGCCAATATCAAAGAGAGAGCAGAGTACAACTTATATGGGGAACTCGCTACCTTCTTAGCTTATTAGCTTACTTCCGAGTTTAAAATGGGTAGATGTCATTTGCTCCACAGTCTCTGTCGTTGCTAGCACCTTAGCGGAAGGCCACAAGCATTCACTTGCACCTCTAGTAGTATGCTCTATTTATAGAGTCCTTGGAGAAACAGCCACTCATGTCAAGAACCCTACTATTGGAGCTTCCTCGGCATACACTTTATGGAATTATATTACTAGCTGGATGGGAGTTTACTTTCCTTGGACTTTTGAAGCTCCAGTAAAAGCATACGATCATCCATCGCACCTTTCATTCTGGTTTTTTTCAGCAAAAGTCTATCGTAAAAAGATCGTACAACTGGGTAGCTAACAAGATTCGGGACACTGATCAAGTTGATTTCTTTCAATTCTGTCTCCATTGCTACATCGAAGATACTGATATGGTAGACACTGCAGCACTCACTGTAGGAGAAAGGGCATTCTTTCTCTCCATACGCTCTTGCAGCTTGCCATTGCAGGAAGGAACAGAGTTTTGGAGAGAACTGTACTATCCCAGTTGTTTTGCTCATCAATTCAGTTTCAATCAGGCCGTTCTAGAAGACTGTGGATTAGTTACCAGAAGAATGTGTTGTTATGACACTGGTCCTTGTAATTGGTTCATGGTATAGAAACAGCTACTAGGAGGTCATGTTGATTCTACTTTCATAATTCCAAGTTGTGATCGTATAGTTCGTGCTTCTTATACATGGATGCAATGGTGGGATCACCAATCATACTTAGTCAACAATCGTTTGCCAGTAAATGAACCCATATGGCTTCCCCCGCCTAGGCTAAGAGGTAGGAAGATCGAAGATGGAATTGGCTATAAACCGGAGAAGAGTCGCGCACCTTTTCACAGCCATATTTGCAGAAGAATATCTTTAGAAGATCCAATTCTTGAGAAGAAGGCCATCAATACCTTGGAATGCTGGATTGCTCATGGGGTCATGGCAAAATTTGAACAAGTTCCTCGTGACTTCATTGGCTAGGTTGTAGATGATGTTGAAGGAACATCTTCTCCCATTCCAATAAACACTGTTGCAGCTCAGGATGAGCCAGCTCCTCCTTCATAGCCCACTCCTCCTAGCTCATCATCTCCTATGACTAGGTCTCGAGCGCGCTTGCAAGCCCACTCCTCTTAGCTCATCATCTCTTATGACTAGGTCTCGAGCGCGCTTTCAAGTGTCACCATCTGTTCCCCAAGAAGGGAGTATCCAGGCTTCTCCATCTCCTTCGATTCCAGTTAACAAAGACTCTCAAGCAGAAGGTAGTCGAGCGCCTCCTTCCAAAGGGAAATAGGTCATGATTGAGGAAGTCGACGAAGAAGACTTAAGAGATGAAAGTTCAGCCTCTTCATCGGCGTGTACTACTTCTGTTGAATATGACGATGATGAAGACAATGAAAATGATGATGATTTTAAAGATGGAGAAGTTGACATCGATGACGAGGAAGATGTCATTGTAGAAGGTACTGACAAAGGGCATCCGCCAGCGAATTTTGAGACTATTCCTAGTATGAATATTCCTGCAAAGTTCCCTGCAGTAATAGAGGAGGAAGAAGTTGAGCCTTTGGATTACGGAGAGTATGGATATTCACCAAGTAGGAATTCTTTCTCTTTCCTTTTTTTAAAAATTCCATATATATATTTTTTAACTCCATATGTGTGTGTGTGTGTGCATTTTTCAATAGTTATTTCATTATTATTGTTATATCTTTATTTCAGGTACTCATATTGTTAATGATAGGACAAGTGACACTCCTCCCACGGATCCTTCTTCAACTGCACTGGTGATTTCACCAAGGGCTCCTCTGGTTCCTTTGGTAACACCAAAAGTGGTAGCTCATGAAATTGTTTTCTAAGTAGAGACCACTGATATGCCAACTCTAACTGCTAGATATTCAAGCATGGAGACTAGATCACCTTCTTTTGCCGATATGCTAGGACTTGCTCCTTCTTCGGTTCAGCAAGCTCCACCTCTTATCAGTCACACTTCTATAGCAGGTATATATATATATATATATATATATATATATATATATATATATATATATATATATATTGATTACTTTATCGAAATTTCCACCTCTTCTGGTCTCATTATAATTACCCTATTTTTTTTATATTACAGGAACTCCTCCTTTTCGTGGTGCAACAAGCTCTGAATCTGTAGCCACTGCATCTAAACTATTGTCTTTTGAGAAAATTCCTACACATAAAATGCTTTTGATGAAGAATTCTATGTCAGCAATAGTTCATATTTTCAAGGATCTTGAGCAATGGTCAGATTTGGATATCGCCATCGAAATTCTAGAAAGTTCTGCAAGGATGGAAAAGATTAATATTTTCGCTCTACGTGACTCTCTTTTCAAATTTCCGTGATTCAATAATTTCTCTAGCATCAGTGGAAAATGTCACCATTGCACCTCAGATATTGGAATACGGGAAGCAACTAGTTCTCTTCAAGGAAAAGGCTTCCCTCATTACCTCTGCTATTTCTGAATTCAATTAAGAACAATTAACTCTTCTTGTGCTGATGATAGGATGATTATTCAAAATTGCATTGTTGTCTTAAAAGAGGAAATCTTGCAGCTGGAGTTGAAAGATCATTCAAAGGAATCGACCATGAAGGAAATCGAAGAAAATATGCGAATCAGTATCCAATCTACTTATGCTGAGAGATTTGAATTACTCAGAAGTGAAGAGATAATCGCATCCTTAGAAAATAAGCTAGCTAGAATTCCTAACCAGGCAAAGATCATCCTTGAAGAAAAATCAAAGCATGTAGCAGCTCAAGTTCAATTAAAGGAAGATTTGTAAAAGTATATGGAAATATTAGGAATCACGAAAGAGCTTTAAAGAAGTTGTTTCATTTGTAAATGTTTTTTTAGAACATGTAATTTTGCTCTTTCATAAATTTCTAAATCATGGATCATTTCAAGCATATTCATTTATGCAATAATTTTGACATGATATTTAATGAAGAATTGAGATAAAAACATGAACATATTATGATTGTCAGTGTGGGATTGCCTATATGATTTATTTTTATTTGGATAGGCGATACTAGATTTCAATTTAGTTAGATGATCATACACAATTTAAGCTCTTGAGTAGTGGAGCAACGCAGTTTTTTAGACTCTTGAGTAGTGGAGTCGGGTCTCACATGATAGACTCTGTAACTCTTATGAGTTCACTAAACTTCTCAGAACCTGGTGAGTTCACAAATCGCGATCCATCAGAGGGGCCCAGTGAAGCTACCGGGGTTGTGAACTCGGTTGGATTTACACACAGGGTTGGCCACAGTAACTCTCTAGAGCTCACGAGGTGCACAAGATGACCTTTAGGATACCAAATTCAGGGCCGCCAGTCCATCAATGAGTAGGTTTATGCCCTTCCTCATGAGTTACTACTGAAATCAAGCCAAGAATCTAGAGGGTCTTATGCATGGTTGGCCTCTCTATGGACAATGGCCAAAGAGCGCACACTGCAGCCCACGTTTTCTTCGTCCGCAAGGTCGAACGCATTCGCAGGAGGGCAATTTCATCCTTTCCCCATGACGTTGTCTGAAAGCTATACAGACAACATGGGTGTTACATGTGATTGGCCGTTGAGGACTTTTTAGCCCTTTAGGGCTTTCAGTCACTGGCGTCATCCACTGCCCACATGGGTATGCGTATGATGGCCTTCCTACGATTTTTAGGTCCATTGACTTCTCACCACTGCCCGAATGGTGATGGAGATAGGGTTTATACGTAGTTGGTCATATAGGCTTGGCTAGGCTACCTTAAATGATGATAAGCTTCCATCGTTGTCGTAATAATAATAGGTGTCTTGATCAATATATCACCACTGCTGATAATGTTGACGATATTCATGCTATGCTCATAATAATATATCATCCTCGTGATGATACTAATTTTGATGAGTTTCAACAGAGCTTGTTTAATAATGACAATGATGGTTACTCTCTTTTAAGAAACCACGGACATGTAATCTTTGACGATATATTTGGAATTCTTCCTTTATTTAATCATCTGATAAGGAATATATGAACATGACTTCACTTATTTTTGCTCCCTTTTGATATAGAAAGATTATGGTGATAATCTTCTGGATCAAAATCAGAACCATCTTCAGGGATGATATTTCTTGATGAAGCACGCATTGACTAGTATATTGATACCCCGTCCATCTTGATCAACCACTCTTTATGCTCCGTTTGAATATACTTCTTTTATGATGTACAACCCATCCCATTTAGGCTCAAACTTGCCCCGTGTTCTGTGAGTCACCACTATTGGTCTTTTCAACATTAGTACAATATTCCCTTTCTTAAAAGAGCGATATTTTACTTGTTTATCAAAGACGGCCAATATTCTTACTTGATACAACTATAATCGTTGTTGGGCTACCAGACGCTTCTCATCGAGTCGGTCTAGTTCTTTTAGCCTTATCTTTGCATTTTCATCATCTGTAATTGATTGATGCACTGCTACTCTGAGCGATGCAGCTTGTGTTTCAATCAAAATGACCGCCTCTACATCATAAACTAGTGAATACGGTGTTGTGCTTGTTGTTGTTCGGTGAGTAGTCCTGTATGCCCATAATACCTCTTACAATCTTTCGTCTCAGTCGCGCTTATTTTCAGTCCCCATCTTCTTCAGTATTTTCACAATCATTTTGTTAAATGCCTCTGCTAATCCATTGGTCAGTGGATAGTAAGGTGTTGAAAATGAATGATGGATACCAAACTTTTGACATAGTTTCTCCATGCCTCTGTTTTTAAAAGGGGTACCATTATCGGTAACAATCCTCCATGGCAATATATTATCGCATGTTGAATGAAATTGACTACATCTTTCTCTTTGACATTGCACAATGCGATAGCTTCTGTCCATTTGGAAAAGTAGTCTATTGCTACCAAAATATATTATTTTCCTTTGGATGAAGGCAGATTTATGGGACCGATAACATCGAGTCCCCAAGTAGCGAAGGGACAAGAAGTGACTGTTTGATGGAGATCTTCAGGGGGCACATACATGACATCTCTGTGGATCTGACATTCGTGACACCTTTTTGCATAATCTATCACATCGTTGAACATTGTGGGCTAGTAATACCCTATTCGATGTATCTAATGAAATAAATTTCATCCAGCCTGGTGTGCCCCGCATTCCCCAGAGTGAGCTTCTCGTAGCACCTGACCTGCTTCTTGTTCACAAAGACAACGTAGCAACACCCCATTGTAAGATTTTCTATAGGGCATTTTACTACAAGTGATGAACCTGCTTGATCTCTACCTAATTTACTGCCTTTGTGCTAGATCTTCTAACAAGATATCATATTTAAGATAATCTATGAACGACTATCTCCAATCATCTGTTGTCACTTCTAAAAATAATATGAGAAGCACTTCAATGACTTCATTGACGACTTCGGAAGAAGGCAGGAATCTTCTTTCTTCTATAGTCACTTGGAGCGTAGTTTGGTTTGAACAGGACAGGGTTGCTGCCAGACTAGCCAATGCGTCTGCCTTTGCATTTTCAGATTGAGGTACGTGCTTGATTTCAACATGGCAGAATTGCTCCAGTAACTACTGGGCTTTTCGATAATATTGCAAGAGTTCTTACTTTCTTATTTCAAACTCAGTCGTTAGTTGATTTATAATCAGCTTGGAATCTCAAAAAATCTACAACGTCTATATTTTCATTTCTTAGGCGATTTCCATTCCAGTGATGAGAGCTTGATATTCGGCTTCATTATTCATACAAGCGGTGCCCAATGTGAAGGAATAGGGCAATAAATCACCCTGAGGTGTGATGAAAATAACTCCTGCCCCCGCTTCTGACGTTCAAGAAGTACCATCGAAATACATTTACCAATGACCTTGTGACTCAATCATCATTACCTGCTCATCGGGAAAATCATTGTTAATTGTCTCACTTTCCATTACGTGATGCGATGCTAAGAAATCTGCCACTGCTTGTCCCTTCACTTCTTTTGCCGGCTCATAGGTGATTATGTATTCTAAAAGCAACATCATCCATTTGTATAATTTACTTGATAACATTGACCATGTCATTAAAAACTTTATCGAATCTGCTCTTGAGATCAAAGTTATGTCTTGGGAGAGACAATAATGTCTGAATTTCTTTACTGTAAATATTAGTGTCAGATAGTCTTTCTCGATCGGAGAGTAGTTACATTCTACGCCTATCAAAGTTTGACTCAAATAATAAAGAGCAGTTTCTTTTTCATCTTCATTCACCTATGCTAACAGAGCTCCCAGTGAGATTTCAGCTACAGATATGTACAATATAAGTGCATTATATCTTGAAAGATACTTTGCATCACCCTTTGGTATGTTTCCCCGGCATTCTTAAGACCGAACGGCATAACCTTGTAGTAGTAAATTCCTAACGAGGTTTTGAACGTTGTTGCTTCTTCATCTTGAGGAACCATTCTAATTTGATTGTAGCCAACATAGCCATCCAAGAAAGACATGACAACATATTGTGTCGTACTGTTAATCAACAACTCCGTTATTGGGAGGGGAAAGTCATCCTTTAGGCAAGTGTCATTTAGGTCCCTGAAATCTACGCACACCCTGATTTGTCCATTTTTCTTCTTTATTGGAACAATATTCGATATCTGCTTGAGATATTTGACCTCTCTGATAAATTTGACTTTGATCAGCTTATTCACTTTTTTTTTCTATCAAAGGGACCAAATCTGGATAAAATTTCCTTTGCGCTTACTTAATCAGTCTCTTATCCTTGGAAATATTTAATCAATGTACTTCCACTGAGGGTTCCAAGCCTGGCATTTCCGCATATGTCCAGGCAAAAACATTTTTATTTTCTTTCAGTAGTTGGATATATTCTTCGACTTCTAGTTCAGGAAGACCAGCACTTATGAATGAATTTCTCGGCTCTTCTTCTGTGCCCAAACTTACTTCTCGCAAACTATCGATTGTCAGCTACCCTCCGTCTTCTATCTGCTTCGGAACTGTCTTAGGATGTTTGACTATTTAGGGATCTACCTCTGATGGATGATCGACTGTGACCATATTTACTGAAGACTCTGCCCCAATCCTTGAAAATTTTCTCTCGTCTTTTGACTGACTCCAATAAGGACCTGAATTCCTTTTCCCTGATTTAAACCAGTCGGTTCTTCATCATAAAACCCATTCTTTTCATAATTCTTTTACTTGTCGAATTGTATTTCTTGAGATCGCGAGATGTCAGCTTTCCGTGATACACATTATTCTCGGCCTTCACTTTTATCTTTACTTCTGAAGAGGCATAAAATTCAATCAGCTCCGGATATTTCGCATTGGCTTCAACATGAAACTTCCCCAGAACAGACGGGAATGGTTTGTTTCTTTCAGCATATGGCAATGGTGCTGTATAATTTGACTGCAGGATTTTCAACTGTTCAGGTGAAAGTAATGTTAAGGGTGGTTGTCCTGGCTACCTCATATGTCTCGGCACAAAATAGAACTTCTTCTTTACTTCTGAAGTTTTAGACGATCCTACCTTTTCAAATTCTCCTTTTATTACTTTCACACAAGCATTTTTCAAGGTTTTGCTTTCATCATTCTTTTTCTCTTCTCCTCTAGCAAATCCATCGTAATAACTAGCATCTGCAAAGAAGGCTTCGACTTCTGTCTATGGTCTTATATCGGCCATTACTTTATACTGTATTCTATCCTTACAATATTTGAAGCATTGATGAATGGTAGAAGGTACAATACCGTACTGATGTATCCACGGTCTACCCAAGAGAAGATTATATGTCGTGACTGTGTTGATCACATGACAAACAACATTAGTAGTTAAGTCTCCTATTTCTAATGTCATCGTAATTTTACTGAGTGCACGCTACCCATCTTGATTAAAGCCCTGTATCATCATTCCACTAGGGCACAAATCAGAACGACAGTAACCCAATTTATTCAACATTGTTAACAGTAACAGGTTTATTGCAGATCCATTGTTGAGCATAATCCTTTTTACTTCTTTACCGCGAATATGGCCTAATATCATCAATGGCTTATTATGCCCTTTATCACAAGCTAAATCATCATCAGAGAAGGAAACTATTGGCATACAGCCTTCCTGCTCTTTGCGTTCTTCATTTCCATTTCCACCAGCAACGTTTCTCTAACATTGTGGTCGGATAGTGCTTGAATCAGACTTTGTCTGAAATCTTCTGATAACTTTAACGCGCCATAAATGCTTAACCGAGCTAGTATACCTTTCAAATGATTCATGACATCATAGGTCACTTTTTCTCTTTCATCCTTCTCTTCTCTCCTATCATTGTCACGCTGATCCCTGATGGTTTCCGTTCTTGTCGTTCCAACTTCTGCCTTGGGGGACTTGTCATTCTTTTTTCTGACCATAGCATAATTACTGTGGCTTTCCTTGTCATCTCACGATTTCTTTCTCTGCACTTTCATGTGCACTTTTCTGAACCATCAACATGTTCATCGTTGCCTTTACATCCCTTTCCTTTTCTTTTCCGATCATTATTTCACCCTCGTTTATCATTCTTTATATTATGCACTTTAATGTGTAGTAATTTTCTGTCGGATGCCCTACCAGACGATGGTATCGGCAAAAATCTCTTTCTCTTGATCTTCCTGTATCTTCAGGGTGCTTGGAGGTGGGTAATTCTATCGTATAGGCTTTCAACAATTGGTTCATCATAGGAATAACATCTTCTCTATCAAATGCAAACCCTTTGTGAGAATTAAGCGATCTAGGCCTTTTCTTAATGAACCTGCTTTTAGGACAGCTTGATTCTTCCTTCCGCTCTGTCCTTTATTCTTCTGAATCCATCATTTCCTAACTCCTTTTCTCATGGTCCACAGTATTTATAATTAACCTACTATGTCCTCTTCTGGCCATTTCATAGTGAAATGCTGGCATTTTTCGGGTCATCAGCTCTAAGGCGTGGGCTTTGGTGGCCAATTCATGGAAAGTTTTAATATTGGCATTAGTGAGCCCGAATGCAATTCTTGTTTCTATGGAATTTAGACACATCTTGACCTATTCTTTTTCCTCTAACAGCTGCCTGCACGAGGCTCTCAATGTCTTCCATCTGTCTATAAACTTCTCCACTGGTTCCCTTTCTCTCTGTCGTACTAAAGCCAATTTTATGATGATGACATCATGCTTTGAAGAGAAAAAGTTTGACATGAAGGCATCCTGCATCTGCTCCCACGTGCGTATCGATCCTGGAGCCAGACTAGAATACCATCGGAACGCTTTACTTGTCAGGGATGATCCGAACAAACGTAGGAAGTACTGTGGTATCATGGAGAAGTTCCCCATGCTGGTAATAAAGTGCATCAAATGCTCCTCTAGCGATCCTTCTCCATTAAAATTTTAAAAATCTGGGTGCTTGAAGTTGATTGGGAATGGGATGTCTTTTACCTCTTGTGGGTACAGCGTTCGATATCTGAAACGGTCGACATTCTCAGGCTCCGTTTCTACTCTGACAGCTTCCTCGACAACTTTCCATACTTCCTCTTGAGTTATGTTTCTCACTATTGGAGCAGATCTGAGTGATCCTGCCCCCAGCGGTTGGAAACCTTCAGGATGGTGTTCTTATCCATTCATCTTGCCCATCATTGGAGAAGCTACTATCTAGGCTACGTTATGCGCGAGAGTTGCCAAAGCCTCTTTGAGATTTCTAAATTCTTCCATTAATGTCCTCTATGCTTGTGCTATTTCATTCATACGGTCCTCCATAGTCGGCATAGTCCCCTGATCTGTTCCGGCCATGTGTATTGTAGCTTCGCCACTTCCTGATAAAGCTGTAGTCGGAGTGGGATAAGAATATGTTAACGTGATGGGGCTTATGAGGAGGGGAGTCCCATTTGATTTTCCCATACTTCCACTACGACTGATTGATCGAGATGGTATAGAAGTAGGTGATCCCATGAATACCGCCTTCCCCTTTTATTCTTTTATCCATCGAACTCTCAGAGCAATCAGAGTCGGGAAGTCACCTGACACTTACTACGGAACCATTTGCCTAGAATATATAGCAGGAGGGGCCAATTTGAGATTCTTTTTGGTAGTGTTTTGCGTTATTGGTCCCTTGGTTCATGGCGAAGGTAGACTTGTTCTAAAGCTCCTTGCATTTCGAGCCCTCATACTTCGAGAAGTCACGACAGTCCAATTCTCCTCATCCTCAGAGTCTAGTACTCAAGATGAAGCAGACACAACTCCAACCGTTGTTCGGGTCGAGTCATTTTTGCTTACGAGAGACTGGGTTTCACTGCTTGGAGGTTGATCCAGTGTATATTCCACCATGAATCCAGTTGTAATGAAGTAAAAGTTTACTTTCGTCACTAAGTTTGCCATTTGATTGTAGTTCACAATTTTATCTTTTTTACCTTTAGAAGAAGACACAAAATTGTAATTATTTTCAATAACAATATAATTTATCTATAAGATGAAGGGGAGGATGTTCCCACTAAGAGTCGCCGTTTTGGCATCAGAAAGACGTCAAACTATAATGAAAGTCTTGTAACTATCTCAATGTTAACATTAAATAAGATAAAAGTCCCCATCAGAGTCACCATTTTGTTTCGAACAAGAAACAAATGCATTCGATTTAGGAGATTATCTTATTCAAATATAACAGAGAAAGAGTACATTAAGAACCATCATCTTATTATTAATTTTAAGTTCGTTTACATCCTCAGGTGTCCCTTAATTCTGAGATAAATTATCTAGAACACAGAAATTGAAAAAGTTTAAATATCAAAGCTAGATGTCAAATTCGGTAGCACTTCGACTCGTGATTTGATCATCTCTTTAAGAGGAATATTATTTGCATCCAATCAGCTTGTTTCTCTTCTTGAAGCTTGGACAAAAGATGAACTGGAGCCTAATCATTTTCGCAGCATTTCGGCCTCTCATCATTACAGACTGCATGATAGTCTGGTTGCGCCGACCCACACAACCAACATGATTTGCATGGGTCCGCGCAAACTATAGGCTTCTCTTCAGTCCTACCTTCGGTCTTCTCTGTTGCTCTACACTTCTTCCAAAATCTTCAATTCTCCAAATGAGAGGGGGGAGGGGTATTTATAGGCCCCCATACGTGTGAAACCTCGATCTTAGTGTCAAGAGACCCATCCCTCATTAATTCTGAACATTCATGAACAATAAGTCTAAAAACCAGTTGTGCGACCCCGCGCAACTATCATTACTGGTTGTGCGAACCTGCGCAATAATATGGTTTGCGCGAACTTGTGCAAACCCCCTTAAAGACACTGTTTCTTCTTCATTTTCTTTTTTCTTCCATGTTTTTCATATTTATCTTCTTTTTCTTCAATTCTTTCTTCTGTTTTTTATGCCTTAATACCGATTATCTTTTTTTTATTATCTTGGGATTATTGGAAATGTCACTTGATAAGCTTTTCAATGGAACTGAAATTAGTTTAATCAGACCCTGTTTGACTAGTATAAAATGCAACAATAGTTTTTACGGATTTGGCTACTCGACAATGCTTGTTTTTGGTAAATAAGCCAGATCTTTCTCATTTATAAAGATCATTTGACAACCTTTCCAATGAACCATAAATAATCCTAATCGGTCAAAACTTTCTTTTAATAATACCATGACCACTTTGTGAACAAGAACAACCATACTTTCCTCAATCTCGAAGATGTGAGCTTTCATACCTCAACACAACATTATTCGGGAAGACTAAGTAATAATGATAGTGATCCTTGGATATTGAGAGTTCATTTTATTCTTTTTCACAAATCAATTGCTACGTGAAAAGATTTTCTAGGGTTTTGGAGTTCGAGTGCATGAGCATGACCAGATCGTTATCGAATTTGACTCTAGCTAATCAGGTCTATTGGTTATCCTGGGACGTGTCAAGGATGTTCCTTATTTGACCCGTTCATATTTTCAATGATTTCTAAGCTAGTAGGATATAATTTTATTGAAGTCAAGCTAAAGCTCAAAGAGTGGCTTATCCTCGTTTTAGGTGGGGTTTCTACAATCTTTCGCATCAATCTTCACTTCCACACTCATGAATTTGCAAAGTATCTTATTAAATGCGCTGATGTGTTCATTAAGATCAGAACCCTCTGGCATTTTCAGATTATAAAATTGCTTCTTTAGATATAGCAAATTCGATAATGATTTCATCGTATACAAGCTTTTTAACTTTATCTAAAGTCATGCAATGGTTTTTTACTCAAGGACATTATACATAAGCTCTTCGGTCAAGAATAGCTTAATTGAGATTTTTTTTCACTCATCCAATTCCTCCCACTCTTCATTGCTTATAGAAGTCAAATGCTTTACTACACCAAGGAATGCATGTTGCAGCCCTTGTTGAACTAGAAGGTCTCTCATCTTCACTTTTTATAGTTCATGAAATTGCATGGTGGAATGTCACGACTACGAGGGGAAGCTTAACAAAGCTAAAGAATGAAGTCTATGTCTTAGAGGGGGTGATTAAGATCAAATAAGATTTTTATCTTTTAAACATAATTGCCTACGTAAACTAATCTTCAATTAAAGCTATAATTAGAGCAATTTAACACTAAGGCTTCCAAGCCATTAGTCGGTCCAATCACATTGACTACAAATGGTATAACATTCAATCAACTACCTATCAACTCTTAACATCCATCTAATAATGCATACATATAATTAAGCATTCAATCATATAAGCATAATTAAACAAGTACTCGAAGACAATATCAAACACAAGCATGTATAATAGTTTGATTTTCATACTCCACTCCCGACAGACGTACTCAACCCATGAATGTACCAAATTTCACTATTGTATGTTTTAAACCAGGTTTGCCTCTAACCTTTACAACCCTTCTTGAGGACCGTAGCATACACACCCATTAGAGGCTCCCGCAAGAGACTTGAGTCATTTTTCTATTAGCTGACCAACAACCTCGATCCTAATCGAAGGACCTATGTTTACTCCCTCTAAAGGATCCATTAAAGACTAACATGCACCTAGCCGTATTCGGTGGCTTACATAAGGACTTTGATTTAAGTCTAACACAAGAACCAAGGTCATACGCAAGAACCTAATCGAGTTTAGAAATTCAAATTCTACACTCAATATTACACAAGGAATGTACATAAAATCTTATAAATGATAGGTTACTTGTCGAATTCAACTCATTTTATAACGCCTTATCGGGTTGCTTGATCAATGCTCCCCTGTACTTCAATCAGCTCCCCTTGCTCTCCCAATCATAATACCGATGCATCGTCAATGCTTCAGCTCTAAAATCAACCACCTTGCACATGATGCTCCTTTTGGTGACCAAGGTGATGGGAGGTTGGGTGAATCTGACACAACTAATGGAAGGTTGTAATTCTAAAAAATTCACTTAGATGAGTCTTCTAGAATATTTAGACAAAGAAACACTTATAGAAGTTGAGTGTAAACTCTAGAAAATGGTGGAGTTCAAACACATCTTCAAGGTAAAGGTTATAATCCTTATTAGAGTGTTAATCTCAAGGAAGAAGACTTATAACACTACAAGAAATATGGTTTTTACCTACGAAACTTTTACCTACGAAAATAATTTTCGTAGGTAAAGATAACTTTTACCGACGAAAATTAGTTTCGTAGGTAAAAGCCAACTTTTACCAATGAAATTTGATTACGTAGGTAAAAAACATCTTTACCTACGAACATTTTCGTAGGTAAAGGGTCTTTTGCCTTTTTCAAATAATAAAAAATTTAAAACATTACTTTTACCTACGAAATTTAATTTCGTAGGTAAAACGCACCTTTACCAATGAACATATTCGTAGCCAAAGGTTGTTTTGAATTTTTTACCTACGAACTGAAATTTCGTAGGTAAAAACCAATCTTTAGCTACGAAAATATTCCTAGGTAATGGGTAATTAAAAAATCACATCTTTACCTACGAAAATATTCGTAGCTAAATGATGTTTTGAATTCTAAAAAATCAAAAACTTTACTTTTACCTATGAAATATCCTTTCGTAGGTAAAACCCATATTTACCTACGAAACTTTTCATAGCCAAAGGGCGTTTTGAATTCTCTAACAAATATTTACCTACGAAACTGTTCGTAGCCAAAGGGTGTTGCGTAATCAAAATATCCCATCTTTACCTACGAAAATATTCGTAGCTAAAAGATATTTTGAATTCTAAAAAATTGAGAACTTTACTTTTACCTACGAAATATACTTTCGTAGGTAAATACATCTTTACCTACGAAACTGTTCGTAGCGAAAGAGTGTTTTGAATTTTCAAAAAACCAAACCTTACTTTTACCTACGAAGTCTAATTTTGTAGGTAAAACCCATCTTTACCTACAAAAATGTTCGTAGCTAAAGGATCTTTTGAATATTTAAAAGAACCAAAAAATGAAAACCTTACTTTTACCTACGAAATTGTATTTCGTAGGTACAAACTCATCTTTACCTACGAAAATTTTCGTAGCTAAAGGGTCATGAAACCTATCTTTTACCTACGAAAATATTCGTAGCTGAAGGGTCTTTTGAATTTTTCAAAAAACAAATATTTACCTACGAAAATATTTGTAGCTAAAGGGACTTGAAACCTTACTTTTAGCTACGAAATTTAATTTTGTAGGTAAAACCTATATTTACCTACGAACACATTCGTAGCTGAAAGGTCTTTTGTAAAACAATGAATAAATCAAAAATGTTACTTTTACCAACGAAATGTAATTTTGTAGGTAAAACCAATCTTTACCTACTAAAATATTCATAGGTAAAGGGTGTTTCAATTTTTATAAAAAACTAAAAATCGAAAACTTCTTGTTTACCTACGAAATTATTCGTAGCTAAAGGGTTCAAGGCAAAAATGTTACTTTTACCTACGAAGTATAATATCGTAGGTAAAACACATATTTACCAACGAAAATATTCGTAGTTGAAGGGTCTTTTTGAAATTTTCATACTTTTGCATACGAATTATAATTTCGTAGGTAAAACCCATCTTTACCTATGAAAGTATTCGTAGCTAAAGGATCTTTTGAATTTTTTACCAAAGGATCGAAAAGCAAATTTTCACGGGGTGATGGAAATGGTGGCGGTTAGACTTTTTCCGATTCAAATTTTCTTCAGTTAAAGTGTTTTCCCTAAATTTTTTTCTGACGGCTAATAACCGTCGGTAATAATGTAAAAATGTTTTAATTTTAAATTTTTTTTGCCTATAACCTAAATGTGTGTGTGTGTGTGTGTGTGTGTGTGTGTGTATATATGTATATATATATATATAGACACACACTATATATATATATATATAATTAAAGGGTAATATTTAAAAAACTTGGATTTGACTTTTAGCCACGAAAAGTTTCGTCGCCAAAGGCTGTAAACAATTTTTCAAAAAAAATTCCAAAGGCTTACTTTTAGCTACGAAAATTTTCGTAGCTACAAAACGTGGTGAGACTTTTAGCGACGAAAATGATCGTCGCTAAATGATGTAAATAATTTTTTAATAAAAAATCCAATGGGTTACTTTTAGCTACGAAATATATATATATATATATATATATATATATATATATATATATATATATATATATAATTAATTAATTAAAAGATAATATTTAAATGATTTGTAGTATCACATGAAAAAGAATATTGAAAAGAATATCACATATTTGTATTCTTTTTTTTTTTGAAATATTTTATAATAAAAATGATATTTTGTTAAAAGAGTAAAAAACTATTAATTTAAAAAAAAATGTTATTTTTAAATGGAAATTGAAATTTATCCATGAAAAATAAAATAACTACATTATTAAGTACATCCACTAATTGTACCTTTAATCGTTTATGGAAAATCTAATAAGTTCAGATTGAAGAGTAAATAACTTCTGATGTTTAAATCAAATTTTACTGAAATTGTTGATCAATCTTTTATGCCTAATATCTCTCTCTTATGTAGCCTGATTGAGGTGAGAAACTAGTTAGATTGAGAGTATTGATCAGTAAAATAGAGTGAATGGACCAGATATGTAAAATGGGCCAAATATTTGGTCGAAATTGTGACCCAACTTACTGACCTCATGAGAATATAAGAATTGATGTTAGTAAGTTTCGTGGGCCCCATCATGATGTGTGTCGAACATCAACTCCGTGGATTTGATGTGTCCCCTTTAGGTTATGAGATTTCTCAAAAATCATTTATATATGAAACTCAAGTGGGCCATACCATCTAAAACTATGTGAAGACATCCAAAAAATATAAAAGCACTTGGTGGGGCCCACATGAGTTTTGGATGCGGTTGAAACTTAGTTTGACCCCTCATCCAAGTGGGACACATATAATGAGTGGGTTGGATATGTGAATCACATTTAAGCAGGCTCAATATATGATTATGAATGTTTTAAGGAAACCCTTCTCCACTACGTTTATGTGAGTTACTCGTTACCCTTACTAGAGTAAACTCTATGGGGTCCACCATTATTTATTTATTTTATCCACTCCATTCATCCATGTTAACAGATAATTTGAAGTCTAAAGAAAAAAAAGGAAGCATATCCAAAGCTCAAGTGGACCACACCACAAGAAATAGTGTGATTGAACGTATAGCATTTAAAATTTCTTGGAGGCCATAGAAATTTTGGATCAAGCTGATGTTTGTGTTTTCTATTCATTCATATATTTTTGATATTATGAACAACATTTAACCATTTTTGGATAATCTGATCAGTCCAGATTGAAGAGTAAATAACTTCAGATGTTTAAATCAAAATTCACTCAAATTGTTGATCAATCTTGTTTGCCCAATATCTTTCTCATGTGCAGCATGATCGGGGCGAGTAACTAGTCAAATTGAGGGTAATGATCAGTAAAATAGATTGAATAGAGCAGACATGTAAAATCGGTCAAATATTCTGGTCAAAATTATAACCCAACTTACTGACCTCGTGAGAACCTAAAAATTGATGTTAGTAAGTTTTGTGGGCCCCATCATGATGTTATCGAAAATTTGGGATCAACCGACACCGTTCATCCATTTTTTGAGATAATTTTAGAGAATTATCCAAAAAATGAATCATATCCAAAGATTAAATGGACCACAGTACAAATAAAGGGAACGGATTAACTACTCCCCCTTAACCTATCCGATGGCTGGTGGTTGGTGCTCTATGAGCCCTATCATGGTGTATATGTTTAATCCATGTCATCTATCTATTTTTAAAGATCATCTTACGGTATAAGACCAAAAATGAGATATATCCAAATCGTAAGTGGACCACATTCTAGGAAGCAGTGTTGAATGAGCGTCAACCATTAAAAATCATTTTGGGGCCCTAAAAGTTTTGGATCAAGTGGGACACACATAATGAGCAGGTTAGATATGTGAATCACATTTAGGCAGGCCCAATATATGATTATGAAAGTTTTAAGGAAACCCCTCTCCACTAAATTATGTAGTGCGGCCCACCTAAGTCACAAATTAACATTCTTTATACCATTCAACGCTTTTCTTAGATCATTTTAAGATATTAACTAAAAAATGGGGCGGGTCCAAGGCTTAAGTGGACTACAAAGTGGGGATTGAACATCCACCATTAAAAATAACATTCACAGAAGTTTTGGATCAAGCTGATGTTTGTGTTTTCCCTTTATTCATTTCTTTTTGATATCATGAACATGTTGGATGATAAATAAACATTATTGTGGGCCCAACGAAGGTATCAACGGTGGAAATTTGGTCCGACTCCTCATCCAAGTGGGACACACTAATGAATGGGCTGGATCTATGCCTAATATATGATTATGAATGTTTTAATGGGAGGGTAATCCCTCTCAACTATAGTATGTGGTGTAGCCCACCCAAGTCATGGATTGACTTTATATTTTAATCCCGTGGTCCACAGTGGAATGTTGCATCTGATTGATGGGGCAGATTTAAATTTCATGTGAACCCCACCATGTAAAAGATTGGGATAGTAACACCAACCGATGAAACTTTCTTAGGGCCCACCAGATGTTTATTTTGAGATCCAACCTATTATAAGTTAACACATACATGGAATAATTGAAAATGATTTTATAGATCATTTTATAATATGAGCCCAAAAGTGATTCATATCCTAAGCTCAACTAGACCACACGAACAATAGCAGTGGGACAATGATTCTAACCATTAAAACGTTACATTAAAAATTTCTATCATTTTTAATAGAAATTCAGTGGCTTAATTGTATGTATTTGTATCTAAGATTATTTTTGTATCAATTAATTGAATGAAACATTTTTTTTTAATCAATTGAATGGAAACTATTATTATTATTAATTTGTATTTTTTCTTTAAAAATTATATTTAAATGCTTTGCAATATCACTAAAAAATTTCACTATACATCCTTTGTATTTTAGGAAATAAAGTTCAAAAAAAATTATGATTAGAAAGAATAAATATTTTGATATATAATTGACATTTTGAAAAAGGGCTATTTTAAACGGTGGACGTCCAATAGCTACTATTTTCCCGTGGTGTGGTTCACCCGAGATATATTTCAAGCTCATTTTTTGGTATCAATGTTAAAAGAATTTTAACAAATGGATGTACGGTGTGGATTAAACAAAAACATCATGGTGGGCCCATAGAGCCCTACCAGATCCAAAGCTAAAGCTTACGTCGTTATTTGTAGGGTGAAAAGGTGTGAGTTTTGCATTTTATGTAAAATGGTGGTGACTTGTTCATAGAAAAAGTGGGTTTTATATATGGCTATCCAGACCATCCAAATAATGGGTCTTGTTGCAAATGGTTTATATTTATAATTTTCATTTGTAATAATATCTTAACCATCAAGAAAATGGAGCCTTAATTGTATGACTGTAAAATACAGTTTATTTTATAAATTATGTAAAACTCACATTTTTCAGATTTGAATCTCTTACCCATTTCAGAAGAGGAATTTCCAAATCCCTCTTTCGACCGCCATTTTCTTCCTCACCGTTCTCTCTTTCGAGCGCCCTCTTCATCGCCAGTCGAGATTGAGCTGTGAATCTTTCGAGTGCCCTCTTCATCGCCAGTATCCATGCAGAACTGTCTCAAATAGGTGAGCATTCACATGGCTGCACTCTACATTTCTGTTTGGAAGTTTCATCTTCACATTCCGTTTAATCCCAATCATTTTACGGAAACGCTAGTTTCTTCGATCTCATCAGTTTTGTTGCATAGAAAATGGTGCACGCCATTTGTTTGATGCCTCAACGAGATTTGTATTTAATCCCTATGAATGATATTATAAAAAAATTATTTTTTGGAGAGAGATTTTCATCTTTAATGTTAGAAAGTCCTTTGAAATACTTCCTTCAGATCTGAAAACGGTGTAGGATTCAAGTTCTTCTTTCAAATGAGCTCTTAAAATGACCTCTCGATGTTGTTGGTATCTCTCTCTCAAACATTGAATCTTCAAGCCATAATATAAAGATTTTCATTTTTTTTGTTATTTATTTATTTCCTCATCTGTAGATCTGGATATTATTATTTTTTCATATATTTTGGATTTTATTTTTTTTTTCTGTTTGGGATTAGTTTATAGGTGGATGCCCTAATTCTCTTGGTGAATGGTATGATATGCCAAATCCATTTTTAATCCTTGGTTTTTGTTGCTATATCTTTTTCAATTATTTTTGTTTGATTGGTAAGGCAATGGAAAATACAATGTGGACATGCACACCCCCGGTTTGATGGTTGGTGTATGAGAGAGAAAATTCAGTCTGGGTGAATATTTGATGTTACTACACAAAAATTGCAGTTTATGTAGGTAATCGATCAGTTCAGTCATATTTGTAGTTTGTTTGCAATTACACACTTACTCTGCTAAGGTATTGTTTAGTTATAGATTTTTTCTTTTTTTTTTTTGGCCTCTGGAAATTCCCAGTTATCAATGCCAACAATCACTTTTGTGGTATTCTCTGCTTAGATATGCGGGATGATTTTAGCACATCATGGAAACTTATTTCTGCAGCCCATTTTTCATTTTAGTCTTAAGCCATTTCTGGAACTATTGTTTTGATTGAAATGTTGTCTTTTTTAAATAGGTTTTATTGAAATGTTTTAACAGTGCATCATTTAGCAACCATGGGTGTTATTGATATGCATCTTTCTTTTTCCCATTTAATTATTTGGCATCTCCTCTTACATTTAAGTCTTGGCTGTGCCCATGTAGCTCTTGTGAGGAAAGAGATTTCAGATGAAACTGATCGAGAGACAGGACACACCAAACAAGTGTCCACTGTCCCAATTCATCTCAGCATTTATTCTCCAATTGGTGAGCTTTTAGATACATTTTAGTTTTTTCTTCCCCCATTTCTCTTTAATATTGACGTCCCATTTAAACTTGGCATAGTACACAATCATGTTTTTGTGACATTCTAAGAATGTTTTCATGGATGAGGGTATATACTGGTAGTAGAGAATGCTAATTGTGTCTATCTTTATTCATTTTAAATTTTACTTGTGAAACTCTGTACAAGGAGTAACAAGTCCACTCTCCATGGCAAACCACATTTTAGCTATTCAACCAAGGGGTTCTGCAATTTTAAATTGGAAGGTGAGCATTGGATGATTTTTCCCTAGCCCTGATCTTCATGTTCTTTCAAGTCAATGGAACAATGGGGCATGCTAAAGTCTTTGGACCATCCTCTAAGCCTCTGATACTCTTCCAACTTGAGTGCATTGATTAGATGGTTAGCGTCATTTGATAGAGGTGAATTTTGAGAGAGATGGACCATCAAGTTGGCCTTCTTTTCCCAAATTGGAAGCCTAGCCACCTAATATTTGGCCTTCTTTTCCATTGAGTTTGGATTGCTGTGAAATTCTTCATAACCATCTTTTTTCTTGCTGCTGATGGAAAGGTTAGCGTTGTCTGATTGAAGATATTCTTTGGCCATGGTCCATCCATGATGGGAGCTATGAGCTCAATTGTCTGGACCATCAATCTTGGGCTTCACATGTGCAACTTGGGTAGCATGAAACCCTGCTTAATCCAGCCCCATTAACAGCCCTAGATGCAACATGGATATGCCATAACTCCATGTTGTATCGACGTCATCAAGCAGTAGTTAGATTGACGTGCTTTCTTTCGTCATTGTCGCAGCAGATTCTGACAAGGTTGAGGCCAACTCATTCCTTGGAAAAAAAGAAAAAATCAAACCACATTTGGGTACACAACAACACTGGTTATTGGTGGAATGTTGGCCTTATCCAAACCATTTCTCTCATTTTTTGTGTAAGAATATGCTTAAACCTCGTGGGAGATGCCCCCTAAAAAAGTTTTTCCCATCTGATAGGGTAGGTATTCGGAATGAATCTAAATTATATATGCTTCCCCTGGGAGGGAGTAAATCTTTTATCAGTAAAAATTATTATTATTTTGTAATTGAAGCTGAGTCTTGAATGTGATTTGTTGGAATTGATCCCTTACCTTTCTTCACTTTATTGTAGATGAATTAACTGCATGATAAGGTTCATTATGAATTTTGCATTTTTTCTAGCAACTCACATGTTCTTGGTTGATGAGACTAGAGAGCAGAAAATTCTAAATAGGAGATTTGCAGGAAAACTTTGAAGTATAACGATTAAAAATTGATAAAATCGAGGCAAAGAATGGATTCTAAAAGCATACTGGAAGGTGAGCAATTCAATCCATGAAATTTAAAGCATTGACATGACTCACATCTGATAAATCCATAGCTGCCATGAGTGAAAATGTGTTTTGGAATCATTTTTTTAAAATGTTTTACTGCATTCATTTTTTTTGTTTTGTGATTTTGGAATGCAATGGTTATTCTATCTTACTTATACAAAGATATATAATGTGTGTATCACTGATTCTTCCATTTTGGCCTTTCTTTCCATCTAGACATATAAGAAGGCATGAGCTGACATTTAAGGGGTTCATTTCCTTCCATTTAGTCCAATTGATAAGAAAATGACTCTTACTTATATTGATAGTCAAGGGAAAATGCATCCTTAATAAAGGTACGCCATATGGGGTAATGTTGCAATTGCCTTTTTGGTTTTCTTATTATGAACAACTCTAATTGTCAGTAGAAGCCTAAAGGAAACAGCTGCAAAGTATGGGCATTCTCCTCTTCATCAAGTTTAGCCAAACCAAAGTCGGATATCTTAGCATTGAGATCCTTATCAAGCAGAACATTGGTTGCCATGATGTCTCTGTGAACATTGGTTGCCATGCTAAATTGCTAGCGTTTTGGTCACCAGAAGATGGGTTTTGGCAATCTTTTTCCATGGTTGGGATGGTTCAACTTGGATTTTGACAATCTTTTTCCATGGTTAGGATGACTCAACTCATTAATTTTTAGGGATTTGGATGGTCCAACCTGTTTAGATGCCCAAAATTGGTTTTTTCAACATCATTCTACATGGTGCACTGTAAGGTGGATGATTTGAAGTACCACCTAGGGGACATCTACCTCTAATGTTAGATTAATTGGTAGAGTATGAGGCCCTTCAAGGTCTCTAGCTACAACAGTCCTTGTAAGTTGCAAAGACAAAATCATTAGTTTTATAATTTATTTTTTTTTCTTTCTTTCTTTATATGGGTGAGGAGATAAAAAGCCAATCATCTAAACTGCCAATCTACCATTTAAAAGCCAACCCCAAATTGTTGGGATGTAGGCTAAGAAGATGATAAGACAACTAAAGGCCTGTTTGGATTGATGTACGTTTAGAAAGGAAATCACCAGATCTGAGGAAAACTGTGGATAGCATCATTAGTGGAAAAGAATCCTACAAAAGGTGGTTTGTTTTAGTCTTGGTGATTTCCAGGGGAAAATACAATGGTCAATGGTTAAAAAGTGAAACATGAGGATTCACAAGTTTCAAAAGTTTTTTGGAGAAATGGAAACGTTACCATATTGTCACAATAGATGGAAAATGTCTACATATGCACATATATCCCATCTCATGATTATTAAAATGGATTTAATAATGCCTACATATGTACATATATGCAAGGGATGGTTTGAATCAGACATTGGGTGTTTGACTCTATGTAAATATGTGGCCTGACTAATAAGCAGAGCGATATGATTTTGCACCACTGATCTTCATGGTGGGCCCACCTTGTGCATGTCTAGAATGTCCTAAATGCATGTTTCCGTGTGTGAGAGGAGAATGCCAAAAGTTGTATTTGAGCACACTTGGCATTGCTCTATAACACAAGCAGTGACTATACCAGCTAGTTTCTACTGCATCATTATCCAAGTTGCTGAACTTTTAGAAAGCAAGTTCAATACCATAAGGATGGGTACCACTTCACTATTGGCTTAGTTTTCACTGAATGTAGACTAATGTTGGGTTTTTTTTTTTTTCTTAATTGTATAGGTGGGTTGATCCTCTCGAGTCCCGATCATAGTGGCCTACTCCAGTTTGCAGCAGTTGTAGTGTTTCTTAGTAAATTATATAAAGACTATCATGTTATTATTAGGAGTTATGGAGGGAGTTGTGGTTCTCAATCAGTTTCTATGAACCGTCATTTGTTGGTAATGTGGGTTTGAAGCTCATCATGTTGTGCGCATGATATCCAATCTGTCCATCACATTTGCCACCACATTTTCTTCTTATATCCCAAAACTCGGGCTCATCATGTTATGTGTAGATCGGCCCTTGCAGCCACTATCATAAGCAACCAGAGAAGTGTTTTAAGAAATCTGTCCATCACACTCTGTCAGAGTATTGAAGTTCTTCTTTTATACAATTTTTATATAGCTAAAAAAAAGACTCAATGATGCAGGTCACAGGCAGTCCATGCAACTTCTTTTTAATTGTTATAAGTTGCTGATTTGAAGTTCTGTCAGAGTATTGAAGTTCCATAGATCTGTATGTTTTCCTACCAACTTCTTTTTAATTGTTATATAAGTTGTTGATTTGAAATGTGTTCTCAAATCCCTAAACCTAAATCTACACCTAATCCTATTCTCAACTACCTAACCTAAACCTAAACCTAACCTTGAAAACATAAAGAAAAACCCGATCCTGAACCCAAACCCGATTTCCTAAACCTAAACCTTAACCTATTCTCAATTCACTAAACCTATAACCTATAACCTACCTATAATCTTAACCTAAAACCTAAACTTAAAACCTAAACCTTAACCTATTCTCAATTACCTATGGCTATAACCTATAACCTACTTAAAACCTTAACTTAAAACCTAAACCTAAAACCTAAATGTGTTCTCAAATCCCTAAACCTAAACCAACACCTAATCCTATTCTCAACTACTTACCTAAACCTAAACCTAAACTTAAAAACCCAAAGCAAAACCCGATCCCGAACCCAAACCCAATTTCCTAAACCTAAACCTTAACCTATTCTCAATTCCCTAAACCTATAACGTATAACCTACCTATAACCTTACCCTAAAACCTAAACCTTAACCTATTCTCAATTCCCTACAGCTATAACCTATAACCTAACAAAAACCTAAACATAAATCCTAAATGTGTTCTTAAATCCCTAAACCTAAACCTACACCTAATCCTATTCTCAACTACCTAACCTAAACCTAAACCTAAACTTGAAAACCTAAAGAAAAACCCGATCCCGAACCCAAACCTACTTTCTTAAACCTAAACCTTAACCTATTCTCAATTCCCTAAACCAATAACCTATAACCTACCTATAACCTTAACCTAAAACCTAAACCTTAACCTATTCTCAATTCCCTACAACTATAACCTATAACCTACCTAAAACCCAAACCTTAAGCCTAAATGTGTTCTCAAATCCCTAAATCTAAACCTACACCTAATCTTATTCTCAACTACCTAACCTAAACCTAAACCTAACCTTGAAAACCCAAAGCAAAACCCGATCCCGAACCCAAACCCGATTTCCTAAACCTAAACCTTAACCTATTCTCAATTCACTAAACCTATAACCTATAACCTACCTATAACCTTAACCTAAAACCTAAACCTTAACATATTCTCAATTATCTACAGCTATAACCTATAACCTACCTAAAACCTTAACTTAAAACATAAACCTAAAACCTAAATGTGTTCCCAATTCCCTAAACCTAAACCTACACCTAATCATATTCTCAACTAACTAACCTAAACTTAAACCTAAACTTGAAAACCCAAGGCAAAACCCGATCCCGAATCCAAACCCGATTTCCTACACCTAAACCTTAACCTATTCTCTATTCCCTAAACCTATAACCTATAACCAACCTATAACCTTAACCTAAAACCTAAACCTTAACCTATTTTCAATTCCCTACAGCTATAACCTATAACCTACCTATAACTTTAACTTAAAACCTAAACCTAAAACCTAAATGTGTTCTCAAATCCCTAAATCTAAACCTACACCTAATCCTATTCTCAACTACCTAACCTAAAACTAAACCTAAACTTGAAAACCCAAACAAAAACCCGATCTCGAACCCTAACCCGATTTCCTAAACCTAAACCTTAACCTATTCTCAATTCCCTAAACCTATAACCTATAACCTACCTATAACCTTAACCTAAAACCTAAATGTGTTCTCAAATCCCTAAACCTAAACCTACACCTAATCCTATTCACAACTACCTAAACTAAACCTAAACCTAAACTTGAAAACCCAAAGCAAAACCCAATCCCTAACCCTAACACGATTTCCTAAACGTAAACCTTAACATATTCTCAATTCCCTAAACCTATAACCTATAACCAACCTATAACCTTACCCTAAAACCTAAACCTTAACCTATTCTCAATTCCCTACAGCTATAACATATAACCTACCTAAAACCTAAACCTAAAACCTAAATGTGTTCTCAAATCCCTAAACCTAAACCTACACCGAATCCTATTCTCAACTACCTAACCTAAACCTAAACCTAAACTTGAAAACCCAAAGTAAAACCCGATCCCGAACCCAAACCCGATTTCTTAAACCTAAACCTTAACCTATTCTCAACTCCCTAAGCCTATAACCTATAACCTACCTATAACCTTAACCTAAAACCTAAACCTTAACCTATTCTCAATTCCCTACAACTATAACCTATAACCTACCTTAAACCTAAATGTGTTCTCAAATCCCTAAACCTAAACCTACACCTAATCCTATTCTCAACTACCTAACCTAAACCTAAACCTAGCCTTGAAAACCCAAAGCAAAACCCGATCCCGAACCCAAACCCGATTTCCTAAACCTAAACTTTAACCTATTCTCAATTCACTAAACCTATAACCTATAACCTACCTATAACCTTAACCTATTCTCAATTACCTACAGCTATAACCTATAACCTACCTAAAACCTATAACCTATAACCTACCTATAACCTTAACCTATTCTCAATTACCTACAGCTATAACCTATAACCTACCTAAAACTTAAACTTAAAACCTAAATGTGTTCTCAAATTCCTACACCTAATCTTATTCTCAACTACCTAACCTAAACCTAAACCTAAACTTGAAAACCCAAAGCAAAACCCTATCCCGAACCCAAACCCAAACCTGATTTCCTAAACCTTAACCTATTCTCAATTCCCTAAACCTATATAACTTATAACCTACCTATAACCTTAATCTAAAACCTAAACCTTAACCTATTCTCAATTCCCTGCAGCTATAACCTATAACCTACCTAAAACCTAAACCTAAAACCTAAATGTGTTCTTTAATCCCTAAACCTAAACCTACACCTAATCCTATTCTCAACTACCTAACCTAAACCTAAACCTAAACCTAAACTTGAAAACCCAAAGCAAAACCCAATCCGGAACCCAAACCCAAACCCGATTTCCTAAACCTAAACCTTGACCTATTCTCAATTCCCTAAACCTATAACCTATAACCTACCTATAACCTTAACCTAAAACCTAAACCTTAACCTATTTTCAATTCCCTACAGCTATAACCTATAACCTACCTATAACCTTAACTTATAACCTAAACCTAAAACCTAAATGTGTTCTCAAATCCCTAAACCTAAACCTACACCTAATCCTATTCTCAACTACCTAACCTAAACCTAAACCTTAACTTGAAAACCCAAAGCAAAACCCGATCCCGAACCCAAACCCGATTTCCTAAACCTAAACCTTAACCTATTCTCAATTCCCTAAACCTATAACCTATAACCTACCTATAACCTTACCCTAAAACATAAACCTTAACCTATTCTCAATTCCCTACAGCTATAACTTATAACCTACCTATAACCTTAATCTAAAACCTAAATGTGTTCTCAAATCCTTAAACCTAAACCTACACCTAATCCTATTCTCAACTATCTAACCTAAACCTAAACCTAAACATAAACTTGAAAACCCAAAGCAAAACCCAATCCCGAACCCAAACCCATCGATGCCCCACCACCTCTGCATCCATCTTTGTGATTTTTTATATTTTATTTATGATGTTAAACTTATATGTATTTATGCATGATGTAGTTTATGTTTGGATAGATTTATTTATGTACTTTGGAGTTAAATAGCTATGAATGTGAATATGATGAAATATATTACATAATAGGTGCATATCAGGAATTATATTGTAACAGGTGTATATCAGGTGTATATCAAGAATTTTGTGCTGGAATATAGGTAGTAGGAAAAAAAAAAAAAAAAAAAACTTTTACCTACGAAAAGTTTCGTAGGTAAAAGTCTCCCCTAAGTTTTTACCTACGAAAAGTTTCGTAGTTAAAAGTCCTACAAATATTTTTACCTACAAAAATATTCATAGCTAAACATTTTTGCGTAGGTAAAAGACTTTTTAGCTACAAAATTGGTGGTAGGGAAACATTTTCTAAGTATATTTATCTACGAATATATGTGTGGGCAAAAATCTTATACCTTTTAGCTACGAAATTATTGGTAAGTAAAAAGTCCTGTTAATGTTTTTAGCAAGAAATTGTTAGTCGTTAAGTCTACGAAATTGTTGGTAGGTATAAAATTTGTAAATATGTTTAGCTACAAAATTTTTGGTAGGTAAAAAGTGTTTTAAATATTTTTGGCTACGAAAGTGTTCGTAGGTAAAAAGTCTTCTAAATATTTTTAGCTACGAAATTGTTGGTAGGCAAAGTGTTATGTATATATTTTTACCTGCAAAAGTATTCGTAGGTAAAAAGTTTTGTCAATACTTTTACCAACGAAAATTAACGCTGGTAAAATGTTTTGCCTACGAAAATGTTCGTCGGCAAAAGTCTTACCTTTGCCAACGAAATTTTTTTTCGTGGGTAAAAGGTGTTCCCCTCGGTCTTTTAGCAAGGAAATTACCAACAAAAATTTTCGCTGGTAAAACTTTTTGCCTACGAAATTTGGACTTTTGCCTACGAAAATTTTCGTTGGTAAAAGTGGCATTTCTTATAGTGTAACTCATTGGTTTAGATTCTTAGGATGAGGGATATGATCATGGAATTACTTAAGCTTTTATTTCACAAAAAACTCATCAAATTGCCCAAAACCCAAATCTTCTATATAAAGGAGTCGAGTTTAAATGGTAAAAAATATGATAGAAATGACTAGTCTTCGGTAGCACTGAATTAAGGTTCGGTCGCACCGAATGTGTCTTCAATCACACCAAACCTGGTCTTCGGTGGGACCGAATGTGCCATGTAGTTGCATCCAATTTACCTGAAATTATACCAAAGCACACTGTCATATTCTAGCCGATTTTAGGCAGGTTCGGTGGGACGGAAGGTTGATGAAATCGTGCAAATTTTTCAGTAAATTGAGACTTCTAAAGCCAATCTAAGGATGATCAATTAAGGCTTCTATGGCTTAAAGGATGATCAATAAAAGTTTTACCTATTGGGTTTAAGATCATCTAATGGTTTAGGTTATTTTGGGTCAAGGATTAGGGTCACCAAGGCACCTCATATATATGTTCTTTTCTCCTTGATGCTCCACCTCCACTTGTGTCTTCAATCTTCAGCTTCTAAGGGCTTAACCAAATACATGACACAATAGACTCATTTGATTAACAAATAAAGTGCATAAATCAATACACTAATAATCTCTCCCTTTGTAATTATGTGATAAAAATTTAACCTAGACCATATCATGGTCCATATTAATGACATAGAAAAATAACTCAAAATACTGTATGTTAAATTATGAAATATTTACAACTCAATATAAATAAGACATGTAACACTTGCATTGCTCCTTTATAATTGCTCTCCTTATCTCATCAATTCCTGCAACAATAAACAAACCCCGTTAAACAGAATTCATTATTTTGGTGGGACTTAATTTTTCTCCCTCTTTTGTTAGTTTTTGACAAAAAGTTAGTTTCAATAAATATACAAATAAAAACATAGCATGAAACAACTTTATAAGTCATAAATTGACCAATTATAAGACACATATTAACAAGGGATTAAATGATGCATATAAACATTAAAACATGAAGCATGTTTATTATGGTCATTAAAAAGATATATTAATTGAATTAGCAATGACCAATGATAGTATAAGTGAAAAATATAGTATATCAAAATCCAAAAACTTTAAAGCTTAAACTATCAATAGAAATGAAGCTCTAATCCTCGAATTTATTAATAAAGTGCAAGATGACGCTAAAATCCTCAGATTTTCCTATATGCTCACCATGAGGCTTAATTCTTTGATTTTAAAAATTAAACCCTTATAGACCTTCTAAGGTCACCTATTCCTCTTCACAACCCACATGGGAGTGAGCTTTCTAGGACCCAAACTATATTTGGGAGGGGAAATGATTTTCTAGATTTATTTTCTTTAGGTCATTTCCTAGTTGGAGATATATGTTTAGTAAGTGATTTATCTATCTTAGTCCTACCCTAATTATCATTGACTTGGCCTTTTCATTAAGCTGAAAAATTAGTTTCACCAACACCTTCATCTAGTTGGTCTTTTTAGAAAGGGTTGGCAACTCTCTCTTTTCCGGTGATCTTTTAGGATGCTTCTCCATTCGTATGTCAATTTATCAGTTATGAAGAATGTACCACTATAGTTTGAGACTGAGGTGGATTATGCCATTTTTAAGATATCACATTCAAATTTAAAGTTCCCAACATTTCCACAAGCATAACACGTAAGAGAAGTTCTTAGCCTTCTTTCAGAAGTAGACAATTCTACTTAGATTACCGTAGGACTAGATGTAAGGATATGACTATCAAGTTTGAATCCGCTAAAGTCCCCAATAGGCTACTCATACTAGATTTCCAAATAAGTTCTTATTCTTAAGTAACCTTATATTTTCCCTTATATGTAGACCTCATTCTTAAGCTCATTCAAATCTCACTTAGGGCAGTTATCCTTTTAAAAGGAACCCACTCTGATACCAATTGTAATTGCATGGTGGGATGCCACGACTATGGGTGGAAGCTTGGCGGAGCCAAGGAAATAAGGTTGTCCTGGTGCACGCATGCCCGGGGGGGGGCGGGGGGGGAGGAGGGTGGGGGAGCTGTGATTAGGATCAAATAAAAAAAAATTCCTTTGAAACTCGATTACCTACTTAAACTAATTTTTAATTAAAACTAACTAAAGTAATTTAATATTAAGGCTTCCAAGCCATTAACAGGTCAAATCTCATAGACTAATGATATGACATTCAAGCAACTATTCTGTAAATGATAATATATATGTGTGTGGGATGTGCTACTTATGAACTCCTAGCATTCATCCAATCATGCATACATATAATTAAGTATTCAATTGCATAAGCTTAATTAAATAAGTGCTTAAAGATAATCATAAACACAATTATGTATAGTGGTTCGATTTTCCTACTCCACTCTCAGTGAATGCACTCAACCCATGACTGTACCCAATTTCACTATCGTATGTTTAAAATCAGGTTCACATCTAACCTTTACAGTGCTACACAAGGACCCCAGCATACACTCCCACTAGAGGCTCTCACAAGAAACTTGAGTTGGTTTTCTATCAGCAAAGTAACAACTTCAGTCTTAATTCAAGGACTTACATTTACTCTAGTAGAAGGCTCCATCAGAGACTAATGCGTATATAGTCATGTCTGGTGGCCTACACAAGGACTTTGATTTAACTTCTATACAAGAACTAAGGTCATACACAAGAACCTAATGTAGTTTGGCAATTCAAACTCTACACTCAATCCTACATAAATGAGTGTACATGGACTCTTACAAGTGATCATTTACTTGTTGAATTTAGCCTCTTTTGTAGCGCTTTCTTGCGTTGCTTGACCGATTATCTACTGTGCTTTAATCAGCTCCCCTTGTTCCCCCAATCATGATGTCGATGCATCGCCAATTCTTCAACTCCAAGGTCAACCACCTTGCATGTGATGCTCCTTCCAATGACCAAGGTGATGGAAAGTTGGGTGAATATTTTACAACCAATAGAAGTTATAATCCTAGAGGATTCACCTAGATGAGTCTTTTGAAGGATTTACATAACGATATACCTATAAAGGTTGGGTTTAAATGATGTTTTAATTTAAACCAATTTGATTTAAATGATTTTTACTCGCAAGTATACGAATCAGATGTAAATATGATACGTATTACGAGATCGTTCTCACGAGGACTAGTTGTCACAATTTGAAATTTAAGACTCTTCTTAACTAATCCAATAAAGAGTTTAGGTAATGATTAAGAAAACTTAAACAAAAATCAATGAAAAAGTAACTGAGAGTAGTGAGTAAAATCCAATCGATGAACAGACTAGGACTTTCGAATCCACCCCTAACTATCCTAACCCTTATTTTACCTGTTAATTTATCCTAATTTAGATTGATATAAATTTAATAAACAAAGCACATCCTATGTCCTTGGTCGGGCACACAAAATGTATAATCCTTTAAAGCATATGGATTACATCTTTCCATCCATGGTTAGGCATGGAGAGATGTAAATCCTGTTTCTTCCTCTATAGGAAACTTGTTTATGGTTAGACACAAGCACCTAGAGTAATATTCCAAACAGTATCCATATCTAGACTTTAGTCGAGCTCATAGAATGGAGAAGTATGAAAATCTCAGGAAAGCACACTAGAAAAAGAAACAAATCAATCCAATTAAAATAAATTCAACATAAACAAGAGTCAATCAAATTATGGGATTCATCTCAGCCCTAGCTAAGAAGAATTAGCTATTCATAAAATTAATTAGGAAAAAGAAAATATAAAATAAAAATATTAAAAACATCTCCCTTATCTCTCGTCTTCCTTCTTCTCTCTCTTTTCTCTTTCTTCTCCTTCGCTCTGGATCTTCCTCCCTGGCTCTGAATGAATTCTCCCCACGTCCAAAACCTCCTTATATAGCTGCTGGAGTGGTGAAAATCGGATTTGGAAAGCTATGCATGCCCAGTGAAATCTTTTTCGCAGCCAAGTTCGGTGCCTCGAAACATGCCACTTTTCTCGCTCAAATTCTAAAGAAACACCGTTCCTTAGGACTTTCTTGGGTCCTCTACATGATAGACAGTTCAGATCTGCTATATGATCAAAGATGGTGGGCCAAAATCGTCTGAAAAAGTCAGTTTTCACGGATGTGCGAAACCTTTCGCACCATTTCGCTGTTGCGATCGGTGGGCCCCAAAGAGGTACTTTTAGGAAAATTCACTCTATCCATTGCATTCAGAACGAAATTTCAGTAAAGAATGAGTGGTTTTGAATATCCATTGGCACGACTCAGAAAAGAAATCACAAAAGGATCAGTTTTGAACGTTCCATGGCAGCCCTTTTGTGGCCCCTGTATCTCCCACATGTGCTTTCGTGGATGAAAAGTGTAAACATGCTTTTGTAGTGCTCGCGGCTGTCTACACGGTGGACGGCTTGGATCATCCATACATATCATGGGTGGGGCCCACAACCGTTCGTAAAACGGCCAGCGGCCGTCCGTTATACGGACGCTGGAAAGTGAAAATTGCTTCTTTCGATCAGAGACGATTAAACCGTCTCTGATGCTTGCCGTGCACGGCTAGTGCATATATGCACTATGCACATTCTGTACATGTGGGGTCCACGATGATGTGTTTCTGAAATCTGATCCAGTCATTCATCTTCTCATATTATTTAAGCCGTCAATACCAAAGTTGAGGCAGTTCCAGATATCAGGTGGGCCCCAAAGTGAAGATTAATGGGCTGATCTGTCTGTTGGCCCACTTCCCGAGATCTTCAATGGCTGAAATTTTACGTGTATGGTTAATTTATGACCCTCATCCCATATATGAAGTTTCGAGCCAATCGAATGGCGGGAACCATGTGATCTTGCATACTATACCAATTTCGGGCCCGTTTAATGCGAATTACTTGATTTTCTCGGATCTCTAGCGTGTAAATCCGTTGATCTTGGTCATATGGAGTGCATCCCTTGCTTTGGTTACTTCAGAGCATCAAATCCGTACTTGTAATGCTCTTTTTTCGATCAACGCTCCTTATTACATCCTGTAATAAAAACACATTTAAAATACAACTTTAGGCTTTATCATGTACATAAAATTAGGCAATAAGCGGGGTCTGATATGCAATATTTGACCCTCATCACAACCCCCAACCAGCATTTTGCTAGTCCCGAGCAAAACATGCGAAAATAATTTTAGAAATAAAAGACAATTCCTGTAAACCCGAGCGACTTGCGAACAGATAGTTGAGATGTGAAAATTCTAAGATTCAAGAATGGTAAGTAGAATTTTCTCTTGGAGTCAAACTGATGGAAAACTTCATAATCGAGTTCAAAATATTAATCCATCAATTAGAACATTCTAAACATCGAGTTTCATGACTGTATAGGGTAATCTCAGCTCACAATCATTAAGAGATCCAATCGTCCATTGCATGATATCATTGGTAATTAACAGCAAAATTCATGACAACTAAAACCAACACTTGCCTTACAGATTAACTCTTCATTCTATCAGCCTTTGATTTTTTTTTCATGAACAGTAACGTCAAGGAGAGGAATCAAACCCTCACCCATAGGGAGCAAACCTATGGTGAAAACTTGTCACCTAATTTTTTATAAATGTCAACCATGGGGGATCGAATATACTCCTATAGGGAGCAAACCTATGGTGAAGATTATGTGACTTACCCTTTCAATTTTTCTACTAAACATGAATTTTATTTTGGCTGGTTCCTTTCATGCTTTGTGATTAGCAAGTTAATCATTCAATATCGAACCGGAACCTTAATGTGGCGAGATATGATATGTGAAATCATGACTCAGTAAATGTTTACAACGTCTAATCATGGATTAATAACTCAAACTTAACTGTGAAATCTAACATATACTGAATCTAGAGTCATAAATTACCACATTCTATGTCTTTTAATTGTAAAATCATAACCATCCTTCAAAATCACTTCAAATTCACAAGAAATTTCAGAATTTTTTTTAAAAAAAAAAATTCACAATTTTTCACAATTTTTGTGAAAAATTTGCTCAAGACTAAGAAAATACTGATTATGTTACCTAATCGCTCACCCCCAACTTAAAATCTACATTGTCCTCAATGTAAAAGAAATAAGCATGCAATGCACATAGAACAACGAAAGTAAAAGAGGAGTGATGAAAAGAGTGTACCTGGACGAAGAATTTAGAGGCTTTTCCAAAAATATCAACGTAAAAGCGAGTCAGCACAAGAGAGAAATCAATAAAAACAAAATAATAAAAAGAAAATCCTACTTATACTACTTTCGGAGGTGCTCTCGATTGCATTTAGCATATGCAATAAGCCTTTAAACCCTTAGGTTGCCCCTAGTGGACGAGTTGTAGTCTCGTAAGGGTTCGCAGCAATGTTACCCACAAATATTGAACTAATTATCTAGGAAAAAGAAATAAAAAGAAAAGCTGGGTTGCCTCCCAAGAGCGCTAAGTTTAATGTCTTCAGCCAGACAAGCAATCAAAACAATCATAGATCAGCCAGACAAGCAATGAAAACAATCATAGACCATCGGCTAGTATCTTGGTAAATTTCTCAAAAGGTTTTTCAATAAGATCATCCAAAAGCCCATTTTACAATAGGCTTGGATGTCCTGAAGTGTTAATAACCAGAGAAATTGAGGGACCTCAGCATAAAGTGTTCTTTTCATCATCTGAAGTGTCCAAAGTATATATGATTCTCCTAAGGTAAAAAAAATTTCGAAGTTAGTACACCATGATGAATCAAAGACTACAAATAGATGAAATTCAGAAAAAATTGTAGTAGGTGGTGTAGTCTCGACAAAAGCTGATGTTTCACTTTGTATTTCAATTTTTAACTCTTCCTCTAATGGTATACATTCAGGATCCAGGGAAGGAGGTACTTCAGAATATGGGTTCTCACGATTCATGACAACTGCTGAAGTATTATTTTGTAAGGCATTCACTATTTCTTATAACAGGGGATCGTTTGAATCTGTAAAATACGCTAAGAAATCATCTAAAGTGTTGGGATGTTCAGCTAAGAATGATTTATTTTCCACATTGGATATTGTGATGATCTGCCCAAGGAATCCATTGTCTTTGAAGTGGATGGAAGTACACTCTCTTGCTTCAACCCTGCGCAAACATTTTGATGATCAAGAAACGAAGTATTGATGTGAGGACTCTTCTCATTGATACTACTCAGAAGAGGTATTAAATCGTCAAAAGTGTATGACTCAGATGGTGGCCTCAACTAGGTGGTTTCAACTTCCAGAGTCATATCAAGCGGTTCGTTCATTTTTCGAATCATATCATCATTCAATTCAAGGGAATGGCCCAAACATGTTTCACGAGAGTTAGAAGGGTCGATTGTAATGGGCTCATCCTCCACTTTTAAATCAGACATGTTAGATGAGAGGAGTGGCTCATTTTGACCGACCACTTCGTGTACTTCTTGATCACTAACTTGGACCATACTTGAGATTGATTCTGGGAGAATTTGGGCTGAACATTCATGATCATCATCCCAATACATATCATCGTTTAATTTCCTTTCATGCACACTTGAGATGGGATTGCTTTCCTCAGATTCTATTCCTAAATTGGGCGGAGGTTCAAATGAGTTGACCTCTTCATCATCATTCAATTCGAATGTCTCATGTGAGCGAAGTGTGTTATCATCATTATATTTGAAAGACACCCATGTCTCTTCACCATTCCTTTGAACCGTCATCGAGATCGATTCATCTTCCTCGCATTATATTTCTGGATTGAGTTGTGGCTGAGATGAACTAGATTCCATTAGTGCATCATAAGTAGGGAATCCAAAGGAATAATCAATGGGTTGTGATCGGGATGAATTAGTCTCCAATAACCTATCAATGCATGATTCAAGTGCATATAATAATTTCATTATTTCATAGGCTATGTAACTCGGAGATGACTCTTCTTGGATCGTTTCTGGTGGATATTCAGAAGTAAGGAACCTAAGAGAATAATCATTATAACATGTTATTGCTTCATTTCTCCAATTTTGATGTTTCCACTGATTATAGTTATACGGATCATAGGTAGGAGAATCTGATGGTTGATAATAGTCCTCACACCTATAGTTATGATAATCACGGCACTCACATACTGTCTTATTAATCCGTGGGGTGTAATTATTCTCCCGTATATGATCGAATAAGGACTTCTTAACCGGTGGATCATTAAATTCCGGTTGGTTCTCGATGATATTTTCAGAAAAGTTTTGAGACATTGGTGGATTTCTATCATAATCATCATTCCTATATATGTTATTCTTCTCAGCATACTGACATTCCCACCCGTGCATATACATGGTGAAACTCTAACTCTGAATCTAATTCTAAAGGAAAAATCCTACACCAATCTAGAAATAGGAAGAGAGATAATTAGAAAGAAGTTACCAATTTGAAGATTTATGTTAGAATCCTGCAAAAGAAAACAAAACAAGTTAGTTTCTAAAAAACAGAAAATCTAAAATTAAAAATTTTCTAAAGAACAACAAAGAAGAGTTAGTTTCTAAAAAGGAAGGAAATCCTAGAATTAAAAAGTTACTAAAAATAAAAATGAAAAGTTAGTTTCTAAAAAAAAAAAAAAAGTTTCTAATCTTAGAAATAAAAAGCTAAGTTAGTTTCTAAAAAGGAAAAAATTTCTAAGACTAGAAAATAGAAAGTTACTTAAAAGAAGAATCTAAATCTAAAATTAGAAAATAGAAAATTTCTAAAAAGAAATCCTAGACTTAGAAAATTTATAAAAAATAAAACCCTAATTCTAAAAATAGAAATTAGAAAAAATAGAGAATTTAGAAAGAGATTACCAAATTAGAAGTTCAAGTCAGGACCCTACAAAATAGAAAATATGTTAGTTTCTAAAATAAAATAAAAAAAACTTTAACCTAAAGTTAATAAAATCCTAAGACTATGAATTATGATAAGAGAGAATCCTATATCCAATTTGGACGGAAACAGTCCCCGGCAACGGTGCCAAAAACTTGATGTTTTAATTTAAACCAATTTGATTTAAATGACTTTTACTCGCAAGTATCTGAATCAGATGTAAATATGGTACGTATTACGAGATCGTTCCTATGAGGACTGGTTGTCACAATTAAAAATTTAAGACTCTTCTTAACTAATCCAACAAAGAGTTTAGGTAATGATTAAGAAAACTTAAACAAAAATCAATGAAAAAGTAACTGAGAGTAGTGAGTAAAATCCAATCGATGAACAGACTAGGACTTTCGAATCCACCCCTAACTATCCTAACCCTTATTTTACCTGTTGATTTATCCTAATTTAGATTGATATAAATTTAATAAACAAAGCACATCCTATGTCCTTGGTCGGGCACACAAAATGTATAATCCTTTAGAGCATATGGATCACATCTTTCCATCCATGGTCAGGCATGGAGAGATGTAAATCCTGTTTCTTCCTCTATAGGAAACCTGTTCATGGTCAGACACAAGCACCTAGAGTAATATTCCAAATAACATCCATATCTAGACTTTGGTCGAGCTCATAGAATGGAGAAGTATGGAAATCTCAGGAAAGCACACTAGAAAAAGAAACAAATCAATCCAATTAAAATAAATTTAACATAAATAAGAGTCATTCAATTTAGGGACTTCATCTTAGCCCTAGCTAAGAAGAATTAGCTATCCATAAAATTAATTAGGAAAAAGAAAATATAAAATAAAAATATTAAAAACATCTCCCTTATCTCTCTTCTTCCTTCTTCTCTCTCTTTTATCTTTCTTCTCCTTGGCTCTGGATCTTCCTCCCTGGCTCTGAATGAATGCTCCCCACGTCCAAAACCTCCTTATATAGCTGCTGGAGTGGTGAAAATCGAATTTAAATCGGATTTGGAAAGCTATGCATGCCCAGTGAAAGCTTTTTCGTAGCCAAGTTCGGTGCCTTAAAACACGCCACTTTTCTTGTTCAAATTCCAAAGAAACACCGTCCCTTAGGACTTTCTTGGGTTCTCTACATGATAGACGGTTCAGATCTGCCATATGATCAAAGATGGTGGGCCAAAATTGCCTGAAAAAGTCAGTTTTCGCGGATGTGCAAAACCTTTTGCACCATTTCCCTGTTGTGATCGGTGGGCCCCAAAGAGGTACTTTTAAAAAAATCCACTCCGTCTATTGCATTCAGAACGAAATTATAGTAAAGAATGAGTGATTTTGAACATCCATTGGCGCGACTCATAAAAGAAATCACAAAAGGATCAGTTTTGAACGTTGTAGGGCAGCCCTTTTGTGGCCCCTGTATCTCCCACATGTGCTTTCGTGGATGAAAAGTGTAAACATGGTTTTGTAGTGCTTGCGGCTGTCTACATGGTGGATGGCTTGGATCATCCATACATATCATGGGTGGGGCCCACAACCGTTCGCAAAACGGCCAGCGGCCGTCCGTTATACGGACGCTGGAAAGTGAAAATTGCTTCTTTCGATCAGAGACAGTCAAACCGTCTCTGATGCTTGCGTGCACGGCTAGTGCATATATGCACTATGCACATTCTGTACATGTGGGGTCCACGATGATGTGTTTCTAAAATCTAATACAGTCATTCATCTTCTCATATTATTTAAGCTGTCAATACCAAAGTTGAGGCAGTTCCAGATATCAAGTGAGCCCCAAAGTGAAGATTAATAGGATGATCTGTCTGTTGGCCCACTTTCCGAGATCTTCAATTGCTGAAATTTTACGTGTACGGTTAATTTATGACCCTCATCCCATATATGAAGTTTCGAGCCAATCGGATGGCAGGAACCATGTGATCTTGCATACTGCACTAATTTCGAGCCCGTTTAATGCGAATTGCTTGATTTTCTCGAATTTCTGGCATGTAAATCCGTTGATCTTGGTCGTATGGAGTGCATCCCTTGCTTTGGTTACTTCAGAGCATCAAATCCGCACTTGTAATGCTCTTTTTTCAATCAACGCTCCTTATTACATCCTGTAATAAAAACACATTTAAAATACAACTTTAGGCTTTATCATGTACATAAAATTAGGCAATAAGCGGGGTCTGATATGCAATATTTGACCCTCATCATTAAACTCTAAAAAATGGTGGATTTCAAGACAACTTTAAGGTGGGTGTTAGAATCCTCATTAGAGTTTTAATCACAAAGAAGATGACTTAAAACTCATTGATTTTGAGGCTTGGGATGAGGGATATGATCATGGAATCACCTAAGCTTCTATTGCACAAAAACCCATAAAAATTTCCAAACACTAGATCTTCTATATAAATGAATCGAGTTCCAATGGTTAAAAAAATGGATAGAAATGGCTAGTCTTCGGTAACACTGAATTAAGGTTTGGTCGCACCGAATTAGATAAGAAAATGGCTAGATGGACTTGGGTACTTTTAGTTACACCGAATGTGTCTTTAGTCGCACCGAACTTGGCCTTCAATAGGGCTAAATGTGGCATTCAGTTACACCCGATTTACTTGAAATTCTGATAAAGCACATTGTCATGTTCTAACTTATGTTCGGTGGGATAGAAGGTTGTTAAAATTGTGTAAATTTTTCAGCAATATGGGACCTTTAATGCCAATGTAATGATGATCAATTAAGGATCTTACTGCTTAAGGGATGATCAATAAAAGGTTTGCCTATTAAGGTTAAGATCATTTGTCATGCCCCGAACTCGAAAACCGGGCTCACAAAATTTTTGATCGCCGACAGCCTCCATAGTACCCCATTCTTGGCTCCCGGCACCCATACACCAGGTTCCGATCCTAGGATGCTATAAGGAGGATTTATAATCATTAATCTGATTCATAATGAGCAGAACCCATGAACAATAATGTAACATCCCGAAAATCGGGGGGTCGAGCAAAAACCCAACTCCCGAGTTCCAAAATGTTATTTATGCAACATAGATATGTATGATTGAATGTTGACTGTGATAACGCATTAAACATGAGTGAGATTAAGCTAGAACAGCATATCATACTCCAGAGACGGTTAAATTAACAAGCGGAAGACTGTGATAGTATGTATAACATATATAAACTGTTGTATGCCTCCAGAGTGTGGATATGTTACCAGGTTATATACATACATGTATACTCCAAAAGTAGACAAAACGAATATACATGAGTGCGCTAAAAATATAAAATGACAAGTGTCAAAGTATCTAATCAACCTCCCTGTAATCCCGTCAATCAGAACACGCATAAAGGAGGGATCCTCCTCATCATCATCAAGTCCAGCTCCGCCTCATAGGCCGCGCCGTCATCTGCAATCACAAAAGGTCTGGTGGGTGTCCAGGAACACCGTCCCGTAACGTGGGAGTGAGTAGCTAACTCAGTGGAATAATAGAGCAAGGATTAACATGTTCTCAAATCAATCATGCGATAATAGTAACGCAGTAAATCAAACAATCCTAATACTGTTGTTAATGCAATTATGACATGACGTGATGTATGCCCTCACCGACGATCACCCTCATGCGGCAACATCTTACGACCGCGGCATGCCACACTCCCTAGAGTGCTCCACATCTTCCAGGCACATGCAATGCTATGGTGATATGATTTTCGAGTTATTATTAGTCCATTCAAACAGCAGGATTGGGAAACTAAGGTACTTCCCTTGTATCAATCCCAACACAGATCCTGTCTAGGGTCGTCACTCCTAGTAATCTCATACGATGTACATTTTGTAGGTCGCTGCAAGGGCTGCCAGGGCTGTTGCACGCACTCGTTGCACCGCTCCCCCATCACCTTATCAATACAGGCCTACCGTACTCTACTGCAACGGAAGGGTCGTCGCCTCCCGTGGACTCAGAATACGCTCGCGGTCACTACAAAGGGCTCGTCGCCTGATCAGTGTAGGCCGACAGCTAGAATATAATGTCCCATACCACCATAATCTGCTCACGAGTCTAGGTGCTCACTGGTCACTACGGGGAGGTTTGTGGCCCCAGCGTAGGCCGACAGCTCGACCACGGTGTCCCATACCACCATGCCCGGCTCATGAGTCTTCGTGGATCAAGGTACCATGGTTAACAGGGTTTACAATGGTAAGTTCAGTACCCTAGGTTCAAGCAGTTATGACTCATACAAAGTGAACATACATCGGCCAGTCGGGTTACTTGACGAGCTCGACTGGCACGAGCGCATCGCAAGTCGAACGACATGAAGTGCGTAAAACACTTCGCGTGGCCTAACCACTGCCGCCAACTCCAACACGACTCGCGTTCATCGACACGTCCTTCGTGGCCAAGATAAGCTAACCACGAATTCTTTCGGTTACCGACCGCCTGGACTAGGCATAGTCCCAAACAATCATAGAATCACATCAGTAGTTGTGTAAGGGTAATGGAAATGAAATGGAACCATGTGAGCATGTTAACACATGTCATTACATACAACTTAAGCAAGTCTTCAAACACATGCCTTTCATACATATAATGAAATTATACATATCGCCAACATATAGGAAATCATCACCATCAGCGTATTAATTGAGAATTCACTCTCCAACTAAGTCATCAGAAACTCATCAAGCACATGTTATAACATACCACTTAAATGAATCATTAAGCACATGCATTTCATACATATAATGAAATCGTACATATGGCTAACATGTAGGAAGTCATTCACATCAACATATTCATTGAGAAATCAATCTCAAACTAATCCATAACACCATTTAAGCCAATACATACTAATACAAGCATTTATACAAACACTTACACTACACACTTAAGTCTACATATGGTATGTCGATCCGACGTGCGCATTTAGGCGAATCTCTTCGCCAAACTAATTATGCACGCTTTCCTAACTTCCTAATGCGACAACAAACCATGTCAATCACATCAGCAAAATATGAATGTAAACTGTACTTCCTACAAATGACTAAAATGCCCTAAATCTCATATTCTTCGTTAATTTACGAAACAGAAAACGGAGAGCATGTTGTACATGTCAAATGGCGTTGCCGTCAAGAATCTACTATTAAACGACATTGAAAGCTTTGGAAACAGTCAATCAAAGCGTATAATATCCGCACCTTTTCCCTTTTAGGGATGAGAATTCGAACGGAGCGTATACGCTTCGTCTACGGCGAATAGAGAACCTAATTTACGAGATCCATAAGCTACATCGCTATGGAAACAAGAGAAACTCAAATCAACAACTATTTAGGGTATTTACTTACCTAGAATCGCGGTGAAATCGCCGGGAAAGTGGTAGAGGTGTGTTGCTTAAGCACGTGCAACACGTAGCACAAGTGGCAGGAAGAACTCCCCCACTCTCTCACAATCTCTCACTTTTTTTCTCTCTCCCAAGCTAGGGCTTCTCTCAAATTCGGATGGGAGAGAGGAGTGAGGGTTTCAACCCCTTTTATAGCCTACAACATGCCCAAAATAGGCTTGGGAATAATGTTTACTTGGTGCCTAACCAAATCGGGGCCGTATCGGTCCAAAAGGGCATTTCTGAAGGTCCCCTGGCCAAATGCGGTCGGACTTAAGCTCATGCATACTGGATCTAGCACACATCCAGTTTTCAGACCGGTAGGGTTCCCAGATCGCACGTGGCGGTCCAGTTTCAGTTTAACGGTCATCGCACCAAGATCAGGCCTATAAGTCTCGTGATATATAATAGATATTTTTCCTGATCCAAGGGTGTAATTTGGCTGTATTCTGACGGTCAGAACGCTCAATACTAATGCGTCAAATTATGTGCCAGATTTAAATTTCAAATTCCAATTCTAACCTTATTCTCACTCTCTTCGGTCCGGGCTCAATGAAATAGCCTGTGATTATCGGTTTGACTTGATTTTTGGAATGAGTGTCAAGTCCAGCTAGACGGTTCTAACGGTCTAAGATAAGAGGTATCGAACTTTCGACGTGCGGTCTAGATCCAATACAAAGATTCAAAGTGGTCCAGAGAACAAACCTGCTTAGAGTTTGGTCCGAGGTTTTAGAGCATTATAGCACCATTGGTTCCACTCGCTTTGGGCCTTGTAGAACGTATTTAAAGTAATCAGGGACTGTTTCCCAGCCACTCCAACGTTGCGCTAGCTAACTTATGCTTAGTTTCTAAAGAAATTTATCCTAAGTGGTTTCTTTGGCTATGGAATTGGGTTCTGAACGATTTTTCAGGTGTTTTAATTGACCCACTGCCTAAGGACGTCAAATCCCAGGTTAGCCAAAATCCGGGGTGTTACAAATAACCACAAGAACACCATCACAAAATCCACTATGACAAAAAAATTTAAGTACAATGCGTATAGAGGGAAATACAATATAGTGTTAATAACAAAACTCCAAAAGCTCGACTGCAAGCTCCAAACTGTGGCGAAGCTACGGCTGCGTCCTGGCATCACCTGCATACATCGATCATGCATAAGCTTATAGAAAGCTTAGAGGGCGGTGTAAGTGTGTGCGTAATATAAGCATGCTCAGAATGTAAGGTCAGAGTAATGCAGAATCATGCTGATGAGTACATGAATGCAAGCAGTCGTACCAATGCTATGAGGTGTAAGATATGAATGTTATCGGATATGTCAAGACCATGCGAGACATGATGTAACTCAAGCACACCAATCCTTATCAAATATTAGTATAGTTCTTATTCTAGATAATCACCGAGGTTTAGTACACTCCAAATGGCACTGCCGCTCTCCTAGCCGCACAGTCCAAGTGAGCATAAGAAACCTCACTATCCGCTTGACAATAGTTTGCCAATACCTATCCGGCACATCAATAGCGGACTCATTCACGAGCTGGTCAGACTCAGCCTAGTATTACCCCCTACCCTCGGGCGAGTAAGGCCACACCCCTTTCTAACCTACCACGACACAATGGGAGATGAGGCATCCTGGTATTCGGCCCTCGTGTGCTCATATATCCACTCGGTCTTGACGTTGGAGTCATCATCTGGTACAATTGAGTTTAGAAATTTTCACCCAAGGACATCTATGGCGCCCGTATGCTATAACTAAACATTTTCGGTATCCAATCCAGCCACCCAGGATGTGTCTGTGGAGGCTTTGGCTCTGATGCCACTAGGGCATACAATAATCATGATCACACAAATGTAAGTGCATGAATCACTCTACCAAACATGCAACAATCCTGCGCACACCACGTGCTCATGTAGGGCAACTCTGCCTATTAGGGAGCCCATAAATAATCCGCCCGAAGGCATATACTATGCTCAGTCACTCGTCATATCAGGCATACATATGATGCATATGATCATGAATCATGGATATATTCTAAACATGTCATAGGGTGATGGGCTTATGCATAATGGATATGGGCCTAGACGGCCTACTGACTACAAATATGGGCTCATCAATGGGCCTTAGGGAGAGTGATAATGCGAAAATTTAACCAACATTATCCTTACAATGTGGACGTCAAACCATCATTGTTCCCAAGGTATAGCCCGTTATAAAGATCAACACATATTCCATGGTGAAATCACACTACAATGGGCCTTATGTACGTCTCATTGGGTCTCAACCCATGGGCCTTGAATACGTCATAATGGGCCTCATAACATGGGTTTCATATATATCAAGGTAGGCCTCAACAACGGCCACAAATACATCAAGATGGGCCTAGTCACATGGGTCTCATGTATATCAAAGTAGGCCACACCCAATATAAGTGGTGGTAATAACTTCCACCATTAAAATTTCCAAGGCTAGCCAAGGATAGACGTCATGGATAAAGTACATGCCTCATATTGGGGCCCACACTAATGGAAGGTGTGGATTACAAAACATACATCAGTGGATCCCATGCGGGGCCCACCATAATATTTATTTTTCCATCCAGCCCATTGATTGGGTCATGGGAGCCCACCATAATATTTAATTTACTTCCACACTATTCATAAGGTCAGTCAGACCTCGGGTGGGCCTGGGGCCCACCGAAATGTTTGTTTGATATCCAACCTATTGGTGAGGTCACATGGACCAGAGGTGGGACAAGGGCCCACCGTAATATTTATTTGTCACCCAACCTGTTCAAAAGGTCACACGATCAGGGGGGCCCATTGGAATGTTTATTTTATATACAACCTGTTGATAAGGTCACGTGGACTAGGGGGCCCACCAAAATGTGGTTCACAAATCCAGCCCACCCATTATGTGCGTCCCACTTGGCTGAGGGTTCAGACCAAGTTTCAACTGCACCCAAATTTCAGGTAGGTCCCACCAGGTGATTTTATATGTTTTAGGCATGTATTCTCATGATTTTAGATGTTATGACCGACCTGAGTTTCGTATACAGCTGATTTTTAGGGCAAGACATTTTTAAAAGGGGGGCCCCACAATGGACGGTGTTGATGTACGAAACGCATCACGGTGGGACCCATAGATGGGGCCGTGAGGGCCAACCCGTCCGTCCGTCCGCCCACTGACAGCAGCAGCACTTTCTTTCTTTTTTCTTTTTTTTTTGAAAATGGGAAATCCTGTAGTTTTTGGTAGGTGAGGTCCGCCTTAGGAAAATCCAACCGATTCATTGTGTGTGTCTCACCAATTTAATGGTCTAAACCAAGTTTCAAGTGGGTCTAAGCTGCATGTGGACCCCAGCATTTGATTCCATGTGGTTTGGCATACCATCACATGAATGGTGATGGCGTAGGCCATCCGAGGACTATTTATGGCTGATTTTTGGAGCCAACGCATCATTCAAGGGGACCTATTAAATGAACGACATGGATGTAGAACATACATCATGGTAGGGTCCACAACTGGAGCTAATAGGGCCCACCTTTTTTTTAATGTTGGACGTCAAGGCAGCAAATGCATGCAATGTATATTTATTTTTTTTCCTAGGTGGGACCCACATTAACCAGATCTACCTCGCTCATTGTATGTGTCCCACAAAATTAGGGGTCCAAAATAAGTTTCAGGTGGGTCCAAGCTTCTTGTGGACCCCAGTCATCATTTTCCAAAGTTTTAGCTGAAAATATTAGCATTCTTAATGCCACGGCCCGCCAAATAATTGGATAGGTATCATTTTTCGGCTCAACGCCTAAAATGATGCAAGGGTTGAGATGGACGACTTGGATCATACATAAATATCAAGGTGGGGCCTACTTGAACCCCATTTTCGAACCCATTATGGGTAGCTTGTTAGTATATCCATGTCAATTCACACTTCAGGTTAGCCACTTGCAGCGTCCAGCGTCTAAAGATGCTGGACGGCGTGGTTATTCACAAACATCGTGGTGGGTCCCACATGAACGTGGCCCACCACGTTATATATGTAATATAATATAATATATAATATATAATATATAATATTATATATATATATGTATGGAATATATGATCTCCTAAATGTGGTGGGCCACCCCCATCTAATGGATGTAATAAGTAATTTGGTGGGGCCCACTACATTCTAGGATGAGAAAAGAGAAAGAAAGAGAAATCCACAGTGCAATAGAGGGACCCCGCCACTATGGGCCCTCATTGATACATCACATACATCACAACGGGTCCCACCAACAAGTGGGCCCTCAAATCATTAAATCAACGGTAGAACTCAAAGATCACCCACCTCTTGTACTCCTCCTTGTTCCCTTAGCCTCCTTAGCTCCTTGCCTTCTCTTTTGATGGTGGTAGATGATGGAACAACGGTTGAGATGAGAAATGAGAGGGTAGGGAAAGTGGGCCACACTTGTTGTTCTTGGGGAGAAGGGGCTTGGACGTATGGAATTTTGAGTTTCTTTGGGAGTTTTGAGAATTGAGAGAGAGGGAGTGAGGTGATGGGAATGATATGGATGGGACGATGTGGTGGTTGGGTGGAGTGATGGAAGTGATGTGAAAGTTGACTTTGGGTTGCTTGTGTAAGAGAGAGATAAGGGTAGGGTATGGGTTGTTGTACTTGGGGTATGGAGTTACTTGACTTGTACTTGACATGAGTGATTGATTGATTGATGGGACATGTTGTAGAGATTCTCTCAAAGTTTGCAACGCGTGACATTTTTTCAGAATGAATGCAGGCCGACATCTTCTACCTTGGGTGTCAGATCGGTGCGCGAGTCACGGCGTTAGAACCGCAGCAACGACACAGTCGCCAAGGTATAGGTTTCGGTTTGAGCCATCTTTGGTATGCAGGACTCGGCTTAGGATCGCACACAAATGTCGGAAACGGGTCGAGGATTGTCGGGATTCGACCGTAAGGACCGCGGAATCCAACGAAACGGAACAGAGTATGATGTGGGTCTTACATCATCTAAACATTTAGATTATTTTGGTTAAGGGTTAGGGTCACCAAGGCACCTTATATACCTGTTCTTTGTTCCTTGATGCTCCACCTCCACTTATGTCTTCAGCTTCCAAGGGCTCAACTGACTGCTTGACACAATGGACTCACTTTATTGATAAATAAGGTGAACAAATTAATGCACTAACAGATCAAAGTTATTTTTACCGGTGAACTTTTCATTCTCATACTTAATGTTCAATCCTTTCATTGACATGTTTTAGATTCAAAATCGAATCCCAACACTATCTCTGATAACACTTGTTGGGAATCCGCAGAAGCAAACCCGAAATTCAAATAAAACAATCAAAAGATAAATGCAACAAAGCATGGACAAAAGACACATGAATTTTACGTGGAAAAACCCTCACACAAAAAAAAACCACAGCACAAAGCGACATCAATCACGAAGAATGAAAAAGTACAAGAGATAGATACACTTACAATTAACAAAAATCTCATTTTCTCCTCTCAAAACCTTAGAAATGTTTTACTCTCGATTTTTCTACACTAAACATGTAATTATACTTATACACACACACATACACACACACACATATATCACAACACTTGGAATAGGAAACTAATTACGCAATTACGCAGAACTGCGTGCGCTATCGATCTAAGCATCGATTGATTAACATCGATCGATCGACTTGAGATCCACATGTTCGATCACTCGAACATACCCAAAAGTGTCTAGAGAGGTTATAAGTATTTTCTCAATATTGTCAATCATTCGAGCCTCCAGGTGAATTGATCGAATTGTCCAAAACAGTCTAAAGACCAATCTGTATAATTTGGAGCTCACTCGATCAATCAACCAGGCCGATAAGTCGATGAAGATCTCTGTTTCATGTACAAATCGAACACATCAGAAAATAGAGATTACATGGTATATATCTTTTAGATCTCATTCTACATGTATATATACCAGGAGGCAAAGAACAATTTTCTACAGCATCTTACTTTATTTGCAACTCTAGTATTCTAGTTTACATAATGCGAGTGGTGTTTTGGTCAATTTTATACCTTTAATTAGTGGTATAAACTAGGTTTTTCCATTGATTTCTTAGTTTTAATAATAGAGATAAAGTATAAAATAAAACATTATAGATAAATTATTAATAGATAAAAACTTAGACAACTAGGGTATGTTACAATCACTAATTTAAAGATAAGTTTATTCTCATAAATATTAAATCCTTAATGTATTGGGTCTTAGCACCCCTATCTCTGAGATACAACAAATTTCTTTAGTGATGGATTAGATCAAATGCACCCATGGTCATTGTTATGAGTAAAAATGGATTAGCCAATAAGACGAGGTCAGGTCAAACATCTGTGTGCATCACGAGCTCAACCGCTAGAACATGAAGTACCCACTTCCATTAGACATCGAGCTCTTTCACGATCCCATTCATTTTTGAGCTACCGCTCGAGTCATTTCTTGAGAATAATCTTGCCCCATGCGATAAGATGAAGAGGATGGTCACCCCTGATTCCATCCACATTTCGTTAAGGAAAGGACATCGACCTCTGTGCTCGGACAAAGGTAGGTTGGCAAGTCGACCATCTACTTGATACCAAGGGAAAACTCGACCACGATTCACTAGATAATTCAGGTCGGCAAACCAATCTTAGAACTAACCATATAAGTCACCTCGGCCTCCTGCCGCTCACTTCTACTAGTTCTGACCTAGTACTAACTGTTGAGATATTACCCAAACTACTTTTTCGAGATCTTAGCCGAAGATATCAGGAAATAACTGCAACATAGGTCTATTTGAGATCTTCGTCGAAAATGTTGGAAGATCATTGCAATGGCCCGAGATCCGAATCCCTCTACAATATACTCCTCCTAAATAGGGAGATCATCCCCTACGCCATCACCATCTCTCGCCTATAAATAGGAGTATCCCTAATGGTGAAAGGTACGCACAATCTAACCCAGAAAATAATCAAAAAAAACCTTACGTTCTAGTAAACTTAACTTGTCTATCTAACTTTGGCATCGAAGGTTACCCTGTTGCAGTCAGTGTATCCTTTTTTATCTTCTTTTACAGGTCTTAAGTGGTATAAGGAGGACGTCCAGATTTCTAGATCAACAGTTTGGTGCCATCTATGGGAATGACATTAGAAGTTGTTCTCATGACTTACAATGTTTCAACAATGGTGAAGGGGAGAAAGAAAGCCGAGGCTAACCTCAATGAGTTATGACGTCAGATCAGCGACATACGGCAAGCCTACTACACACACTCTTCGACCTCGACAGAAGCCATATTGGAGGAAACTAAGCCATCACTCACTGCCGATATCATACACACTCAGCTCCCACTTAGATTTCGGAAGCCACAGATCACCCCTTATTAAGAGGCCACTGACCCAACCGAGCATCTAGAATTTTTCAGAGCGTAGATGGAGGTTCTTGGTGCATCGACTATGGAAATGTGCCAAGCGTTCTCCTTAACCTTTACCGGGGTAGCTCAGAACTGGTTTCGGTAATTGAAACCACAGTCCATCAACTCATTCACATAGCTTAATAATGACTTCATCACCAACTTCATCAGAGAAAAAAAGGTTGAAACTGACAACTCACCTCCTCACCATCATCCAAAAAGAAGACAAGTTTTTCAAAGATTACATCAAACTCTTCAACATGGATGCGATGTAAGTGGAGGCTATTTAAATTAAATTTCCCTGGCCACTATGATGGCCGGCCTGAGTGAATAGAGATTTCTCTTTTCACTTGGCAAGAATCCCCTGACGACATTGGCCAATCTCCTCAACCGAGCCCAAAAATACTCCAACGAGAATGAGCTTTTTTGTTCATGAAAAGCTACTAGAAATAGGGAAGGCTCAACTAAGGAGAAATGATCTAAGGAAGAACAAGTGTTAACTTCCAGCAACAAGTGAAGAAGAGATGATGATTCGACCAGAGGTCAACGTTCGAGCAGGTGACCCAAGAGCAGGTTTAACTTTAAGGAAGAGATTGAGGCCCTCATCTGCAATGGGAATTTACGAAAGTATGTCAACAGGAGGGAGGAGTAATCAGATAAAGAAAGGAGTAACCCAGCAATGATAAAACAATGATGTTACTAAGGAAATCTCCACCATCTTTGGTAAGGTGGAGACTCAAATCGAGCACGCAAAGCTCACACTCAGAGCATCAACAAAGGTAGCTCAGAATATCAGGTCCACCTCACATCCCAACCTTTGAAGGAGCAAAGGATGGTTTTCGAAGAGCTGACCTTCACCGAGGAGGACGCCCGAGGCATCCACCATCCCCATGACGATGCACTAGTAGTGGCCATGACCATAGCTAAATGCAAAGTATTTCAAATTCTGGTGGACACCAGCAGCTCAGCTGACATCCTCTTCCACAACGCCTTCAATAAGATGGAGGTCAGAAGGTCCCAACTCTGACCTATCAAAACTCTTCTACTCAGATTCGCATGGGACAAAGTAACCTCTGAAGGATCTAAACTGCCCCCAGTCACCGTGGGTGAAGGATGTAATCAGACGACGACGATGTAGTTGACTATCGTTCTATCTAAACTTCATCCTCGGACGACCATCTCTCAACACTTTGCAAGCAGTGGTATCGAAATACCATCATACAATGAAATTCTCGACCGAGAATGGAGTCATGCAGGTTGGAGGAGATCAGCAAGAAGCTCAGTAGTGCTACTCCATGGCTTTGAGGATGCAACACCTCACGGTGGAAATTACTTTCCTCGATCCCCGGGAAGAATCGGTCAAAAGAGGGTCTCTAGTAGAAGATCTCATAGTTGTCCCCCTTAGTGATTCTGACTCGATCCGAAAGTACAGGTCAGCTCATCACTAGCTCTAGCTCTGCGGGATGAGATCATGGACCTCCGATGATGACACGCTGACTTATTCACCTGGTCTCACCAGGACATACCCAACATCGGCCTAATAGTGATGGTCCACAAACTGAACGTTGACCCCGACCACCGACCAGTGAGGTAGAAGCAACAGTCATTAGAACCAGAATGTTACACCATCATTAGTGAGGAAGTAGCATCCTGCTCGAAACAGGTTTTATCGAAGAGATCTAATATCCTGACTGGATCGCCAACATCGTCTTGGTGAAAAAGTCCAATGAGAAGTGGTGGGTCCGTCTTGACTATACTAACCTAAACAAAACCTACCCCAATGACAATTTTCTCCTTCCACGGATAAACTAGCTGGTCAACAGTACGGTCAGGCACGAGCTCCTATGATTCATGGATTCTTATTCGAGCTATAACCAGATTGTCACGCATCCCCTCGTTAAGAAAAAGATGATCTTTGTCACCAACAGGGGGCTCTACTGTTACAAGGTCATGCCTTTTGGGCTACAGAACATTAGGGCCACATATCAGCAACTTGTCAATAAAATGTTCTTTTAGCATATCGGACGTTTCATGGAGGTCTACATTGACGGCATGCTCGTCAAAATCATCAAAGCTAGAGGCCACACCACTGACCTCAAGGAGATGTTCACAGTCCTGCGAAAATACTAGATGAAGTTGAATTCGAGCTAATGTGCCTTCAGTGTCAGCTCAGGAAAATTCATCAGCTTTTTGGTCCGCCAAAGGGGGATAGAGGTGAACCCCGATAAGATCTGAGATCTACTAGTCATGAATTCGCCCAAAACAACAAAGGAAATTCAGTACTTCACAGGGAGAACTGCTGCCCTCAACCGTTTCGTCTCCTGAGCCACTGGCAAATGTCTTCCTTTCTTCAAATAGTTGAAAGTAAAATAGAAAATAAAGTGAACTGAGGACTGCGAGCTGGCTTTCCAATAGCTCAAACATTACTTAGGTTTAGCCTTATTATTCTCAAAGCCCAAGCAAGGAGAGTTGCTAATATTATATTTGGCAGTCTCTACATCAGCGGTCAGCTCGGCCCTTATTTGGGAGTAAGAAGGGAAGCAGTTACCAGTGTACTACATCAGTAAACCCTTGGTCCTGGCTGAGACTAAGTATCTAGTCATCGAGAAACTTGCCCTGGTTTTGGTCATGCCATCCCCCTATCTCCAACCATACTTTCAGGCCCATACGATCATAATCCCAACCAATCAGGCTCTCCACCAAGTGCTTCAAAAGCCTCAGGTATTGAGAAGACTCACAAAGTGGGCAATCGAGCTCAATGAATTCGACATCAAATATCAACCCCAAACCACCATCAAAGGTCAATTGGTGGTCGATTAAATTATCGAGCTTGCCTATTACCAATATCCGGAAGCTGATCCAAGCAGCAAAACGACCAACCAATTAAGGACGATCAGGTGGTCAGGCTTAACCCACTGACCTAGACATTATACGTTGACAGCTCATCCAATTCGAAAGGCAGCGGGACCGGAGTAGTCCTTGAGACTCTTAATCAGACCTACACACAATATGCCTTAAGATTTAGATTTCAAACATCAAACGATGTGGCAAAATATGAAGCATTGGTCACTAGACTTCGGATGACAGCAGCAATGACAGCTCAGAACCTAAAAGTCTACAGTGATTCACAATTCGTTGTTAACCAGGTTGGCAGTGAGTACCAAGCTGAGGAAAAAATGATTGCGTACTTAGAGAAGGCTCAGGAACTTATCAGCAAATTCTTCGAGTACAACATTAGCCTGATACCCAAGTTAAAAAACTTTAAAGCAGATAAACTAGTGAAGCTAGGAACAGTAGCCAGATGACATCCGAAGGACAACCCAGTCTAGTTCCTAGCTGAGCCAAGCATCAACAAGCTGGATAGACCCAATAATCGACTATCTTCAGGAAGTCAAGCTGCCCAAAGATAAACTCAAGGCACATAGGCTTCGATCCAGGTCAACTCAGTACACTATGATTGGGGACACTGTAACACCTCACACCTCTGGTACACAGGTGTTACCACTTAAATCTACATCATCGGAAATCCTAAGTTAATCAACCAAACAACTTATACTCAACGTGTGTAGGATCGAGCTTCCAATCATCGTTAAAGCCACCCATCAGGGGCCCCTAGAAATCAAACTACACTCTACATCAATCAAGAAGGTAACCTCAATCAAGCACTTTAAGTCAGGATGGTTTCTATATCAACTAGTTGCAGCAACACTCTAAAGATCAATCTTCTAGGGCTAGCAAATAACTAGCCAAGCACCATTGTGCCTTAAACCCATGATTAGCCATTGGATTTAAGATACGGGCTGATCCAGCCATTGGATCAGTGTACTGGAGGCTAAATAGAGCCTGGGGCATGTAATATGGCCCACCTAGGCATCAGCCCCACCCCCAAATTGGGCCACAACCCTTAATTGTGGCCCCCAGGATGATTGGACGGAGCGGATCCAACACAACCATCACAATGGACCCCACACAGTGTGCGAGTGCATCTCGTGTACTTGTGCACGAAGTGCACTAGACGGTAGGGCGGTCAACCACCGCTCTCCCGACGAATTATCAAAAAAAGGGAGAAAATCTCCCGCTGCAGCGAGGGAGACCAAACTCGGTGCATTCACATGGGATGTGGCCCACCTATGGCCACCTTCCGTGAGATCCAGACGGTTCATTGGTCTTAAACCCTCCAACCGACCCCAATCATGTCGATCATTCCAGCCCACGTAATCATGATCATGCACGAGTCAAGTACGACAAGAAAACGTCCACTTGGGACAAGTTGCGGCTCCTTTCGAGCCATCCTTCGGAAAATCCGAACCGTCCATTGGTTTGGAGAGCTCCGGACGACCAATTATATATCGTCCATCCAAACCCATGTACGCGTGCATGTGTGCAGCATCGGACGGCCTCAAATGCTTAGCTGCACTCTCCAAATAGAGTCGTTGAAGTGCCCTCCACGTCAGCCATCCATGTCCTCGACCCTGCCTCAATCTCAGCCGCTCCTTGGAGTAAAAATTCAGACCCTCTATCCCTTTCCAGAAGTGGACAGGCAACGATCCGTCGTAGCGAAAGGTGTGGGGAGACAATCCTTTTCGGGAAACCCCATTTGACTCGATTTGGGCCTTCTGCCAGGCCACGTGGAGTAATCTCCACCACGCCCTTTAGGGCAGCCACAAATAACTAGGGAAGAGAATCCCATCTCACGAGAAAAACTCTTAAGGCAGGAGATCTCGTGTGGTGTGGTGAAACGCCAATGAAAGGCCTGGGAAGTGGACCCTACAGTGATTAAAGGTCCCATCTGGTTCGCTCAAACGGACCAGATCACATAAATATACCGTAGTCAGCAATCCACCATTGACGACCATGTCATCTTCCCCGTCTAGCCAAGGACCCACCATCACATCATGGGTCTCACAATGGTTAAAAAATTACTTTTCCTGTGGGCCATAACACCAGGAGTCCATACCCAGGAACTGATGGATCCCATGCCTGCTAAAAATCCAGAACGGACGTCTAAAACTGGCCGTTAAACCGTGGCCGTTGTATGGAATAACCCACACGTGTCTAGCCCTATAAAAGCTAACCGCTGGCCTCGGGATTCGCACCACTGTAAGAGAGAGGAGAAAAGAGAGGGAAAGAGAAAGAAGAGAGAGAGTCTGTGAGCGAGTCCGCAGCCACTTGGCTCGACTCGACCCATCTCCAACTTGACTCGGTCAGGAATTGAGTTGCTGCTTCACTGCATTCTAAAATCCATAACCCGTCAGATAAGGGTCCCCAAACTGATTTGATCAGCCCCCCATTCCAAGAATTGCAATAATCCAACATGCACATTGCAGGTTTTCATCGTTGTAGCTACAACTAAGTCAAGTTGACTCAGCTGACAACCGAGCAGGCCAGGTAACTCGTAATCCCACTTGTTTTCCTACCATCCAACAACACATTGCTGATGGAATCATGATGGGTTGAGATTGGAAATCAAAACTGGGCTGAGCGTCCCATCCCTGCGGGCAAAAATGGGCCGGGAACAGCCACAATCTGGACTAAGGCCTGTTCAAAGGAAGAGCTGGAACTGGCCTTCCAGTTGGACCGCAAACCACCTCTAGATGGACTATTGTTGAGACTGGACAGTGTCGCAATTTGAGGTTGATTTAGGTCCCCAGCGGGGCCATGGATTAAAACAAAACCACGCTCAAAATGGCCTTTCAAATGGGCCATGGGACCAGTCCCTCGTCAGACCTTGAAGGGAGCCGAAAATAGGCCTCCATCAGGCTTGTCTTGGGTCGCAAAAGTCCAGCTCATGGACCCTGTTTCTAACTGAAAGTGGACCTTCAAAAACTTCTTCCTATTTTAGCTATAGGTTTAAGTGGATGCCATATTACTACGGCTTTAAACAGTAGTTAAAATCCCTAAAACAAGGAAAAAAATGTCACGAGTTTTATTTCCGTCGGGCGGGCTCTTTTCCCTCTCTCTCTCTCTCTCTCTCTCTCTCTCTCTCTCTCTCTCTCTCTCTCTCTCCGTTTTAAATTCTAGGGCATTCTATTTTCCTCTTCTGATGGAAGAGAGTCCACCATTCTCGTCGAAGAGAGAAATCGAGCCACAGATGGGTGACGTTATCTCTCTCTCTCTCTCTCTCTCTCTCTCTCTCTCTCTCTCTCTCTCTCTCTCTCTCTCTCTCTCTCTCTCTCTCTCTCTCTCTCTCTCTCTCTCCGTTTTAAATTCTAGGGCATTCTATTTTCCTCTTCTGATGGAAGAGAGTCCACCATTCTCGTCGAAGAGAGAAATCGAGCCACAGATGGGTGACGTTATAATGCATCGGGGTGCATTCCTTTGCGACTAGAAGCTGGACTCAGTCACTGCATCAAATCCCCCTCATCCATCTCTCCTCCAGGAACGGACCCTAGTGCATCTCAAGAAATGGACGGATCTGCTCCTAGTCTGGTAGTATTCAATCCCTTTCTTTGTAAACCTCTCAACCTCTGTTGCTTTCTTCTCCATCTTAAGCGATGCCCTGTCGTCATTTTGTTCACTAATGCCACGATGTTCACCATGACAACTATCGTAGTCATTGCCCTTGGTGAGGAGAAACATGTCTGGCATGCGTTGATAGGTACTGCTCTTATCGTTTTGGGGGTTTGTATTTATATTTCTGGAGAAATTTTGAGAAGTTGTAGATTTCCATTTCCCTATTTTAATATATTTATGTGTAGGCATGAATCCCCACACATATTTGGTGATGGATTTTGTACATTCTCACTTTTGTTTTTATGGGAATAAACCCATTTCATGATTTGTATAAAAAAAAATAAATATAAAAAAAAAAAAGAAAAAAAAAGAAAAAAGATCTCTTAATCTGCCTCTTTCAGATTTGAGAAAGAAAAAAGAGAAAAACCCACTCTGATTGAGGATCTCCATCCACCACATTGGTCCACCTTTGATCTAATGATAGATCTGAGAAGATGGCCTTGACTAAAATGAGGGGTCTCTCTGTTTTCATCAATGTTGTCAACAACTAGCAGAACAGGGAGAAGGAGAGGCTTCGCATCGACAAGGAGCTCAACAACATCAGGACATGATTCAAGGACAAGAAGGTTAGAAATTTCAGCTAACACTTTCATTATTGCAAGTTTGTAGCTATGTCGTGCAATATCAGGCTTTGAACAGCATGTAAATGCTTCGTGCAATTAGGGTTTAATAATTTGTAGATTGCCTATAGATTGAATTTCCATTTGTTTCTTTTATTCTGACATTGTGAATTGTATTATGGTAGTAAAATCACGCTCTTTGATTGATTTATGCTAGGAATTTTTATCTTTTAGAAGCGTTATGAATCAAGTTGTCATCCTGAAATTTCCTGTTAGGTGTTATTTCAGGTTCTATCAGTTAGTTTCTAGCACCGGCGCATAATCTAGCAATGCACTCACAACTTTTAAAAACCAGTGATCATTTGAGTCCATGAAGTGAGTGAGACATGCTTCTAAGGGATCGGAGATAGTAGTCAATATAAGCTCATCTTCCACGAGTGTGTCAATCATGTTTACCTTATGAATTTCTTCTCCATCCCTTGGTTGCTTACACAAGTTAAACAAATTTAGTTCCAGCATCATTTTCTTAAAGGAAAGCTTCATTACTTCATTTCGACAATTTATTATTGCATTTGAGGTGGCCAGGAATGAATGTATAAGGATAACTGAAATTTGTGTCCAAACATTCATAACTGGCTGTGTATTCAAGACGATAAAATCTATCGAAAGATAGAGCTTATCTACTTAGACTAACACATCCTCGACTACCCCTCTCAGTACGTGAATTGATCAATTAGTAAGTTGGAGGGTTGTCTTGGTCGGTTTTAATTCACCAAGTCTCAATTATTCATAAAGTGATTAGGGGATGAAGATAACACTGGCCTCCAAGTATAACAATGATTTTTCTATTTGAAAATTTGCTATGATACATGGAATTGTAGGGCTTTCTGGATCCTTATATTTTGAAGAAAAAAAATATATATTTTTTGTTTGATGATAGCATTCACTTGTTTCATTAAAAAGGAATTTGTTTTACAATGCAGAACTTCTTCAGAAATTTTCCATAAGAAGGAATTTGTTTAATCGCATCTAATAAGGGAATGCTAATTTTCACTTGTTAGAAAATTTCTATAATATCTCGATTTTCAGATGGGCTCTTTGATGAGAGCAGACAATGGGGAGACGGGGCCATAGGCTTGTACTCATTCACCGACTCTTTGTCATGTGGGGCAAGACTCGATCTATCATCGTCTTTAGAATTATTTGAATCCTTAAGCTTGTCATCCCTCTTTGGAATGGTCTTGTCAATCTCTTTTTCACTTCTAAGAGTAGTGATAAACTTAGCTTGTTCCACATGGGGGTTAAGAGGATTAGAATAGCTTACCTCATATTATCCTTTTGGATTGGGTTGAGGTTGAGGTAGAACGGTCCCTTTCTCCCTAACAATCAAGTGTGATTCAATCCTAAAAACTACATTTTTAGATCATTTATGGCCTACATGGCTGTTTGATTGAATTACATTTCCCTTGAATAAATGCTTACAATGTTTCCTCAAGGGTCCACTTTGGTGGGGCAACTTGTGGTGTACATTGTGGCACAGGAGGAGATGTTTGGGGAAGAGTGCTAGCATTAACGGTTGGCCTATTTTTCCAACTAAAATTGGGATGGTTCCAATAACTTGGATTGTACTTATTGGAATTAGGCGCACTAAATGGGTGTTGATAAGCATTCAGGGCATTCACTCGAGCTTGCAACACGTCTTGAAAAGTTAAGATTGTGAGACAATCCTATATAAGCTATGTATTTCTCTCACATATGCCATAAGCACTTTCAATAACCACATTCATTAGTTAGACCACTTCTAACTTCTGAAGTTCCATGGCCTCAACTTTTCTTGTAAGACCCACAATTTTTTGTATTCACATCATCTTCTTCCTTAAGGACATATATTCCTCCTTTCTCTTTAGGCGCAAGCTTCGCATTACTTGATTTATTAGTGGTATCCCAAGATTGTGCATTTTCAGTCAAGCTTTCAAAGTAATCCCATGCCTCTTTGGGATCTTTCATCATAAAATCACCTTACACATCATCTCTACAAATTGGCACATATTTGAATTCAATCCATTATAGAAAAAACTAATTATGGAGCAAATCTCATAGCAATGGTGTGGTCAAGAGAGTAAGAGTTCCTTGAATCTCTCTAAACATTGAAAAAACGTTTGATCTTCATTTTCGGGTGAAATTCAATATTGCGCACCTTAATAAATTGATCTTATGAACCGGGAAGAACTTTTTTTAGAACTCTTGGGTCATCTCAGGCCATGTGCCTATTAATCTCAGGCTTAGAAAATGGAACTATGACTTGGCTCCATCCTTTAGAGAGAATAGAAATGATTTCAGTCTAATAACATCTTGGGAGACGTTATAATATAAAGTTGTTATAATCTCATCAAATTTTTGAGATGTGTGCTAGGCACTGATTTGTGCATCTTGTTTTTCAATCATGTAAGTCGATATGTCATATAGTCGATTGAGCCCTTCGAAGTTGAAGACTGAACACACAAAACAACATGAGTATCAAGGTGTAAAGAACAAGTAAATGAGGTGCCTTGGTGACCCTAACCATTGACCTAAAACAACCCTTGAACCTACAGATGATCATTAACCTTGTAGGTAAACCTTATTTATCATCCCTTAGCCTTAAGCTTAAATAGAACATGATAAGTAAGGCTAGAAGAGGTGTTAAGCTGTTGTGAAATCATATGCCCAAAATGATAGACTTTTGAGTGGCGCTCGATCTAAACGAGTTGACCTTGAGGAGTCTTCGATGGTATCGAATATCTCCTCAACAAAATCTAGTAAATAGCTCATATCTATCTAGTAAAAATTTAACTTTTTATCTGAGTTTTGGGTCCCTTCGATGCCATCGAAGACCACTCGATGTGATTGGGAACTAGAGTGTAAACTGTCCAGTAACAGTTCTGTTGGAAATATGAATTTCTCGATGCAATTGAAGAGCTGCTCGATGCCATCAACAGAGCCGCTTTCTTCCCATTTTTTACCTGGGAACCATGCGATCAAGCACATATCGACTTGAGGACATGGATGGGCAACCTTTGCCTCATCCATGAAACGCCAAGCATCTGAAGATCTACTATTACTAAGAAAGGATTTGAGAAGTCCTACGAGCATGCCAATCATGTTAAATCCAGCCAACGATTGCTCGACCAACTAAGAGCGAGCTCCTTTTTAAAAGAGAAAAAGGTGCCTTTGATACACCTATTATTTTCTCTATAATGTTCTACAAATCCAACAATAAAAGAACTGCTACTGGCCATGGGAAGAGAATTTCTTTTAATAATATTGTCCCGACTACCCTAGCTACATGAACGACCACTAGGACTTCCCTCAGTCGAAGGGAAGAAAGTCACTCCTTTAAGTATTCGACCCACTACACGATTGACCTATTAGCTCTACTATGCTCGACCAACTAGTTCTACTTTGTCTGACCTATTAATTCCACTAACATAAGAAGGCCACACACGTTCATTCAGGACAGACCATTCACAAGATCACACATTTCAATATGTGTGTGTGTGTGTGTGTGTGTGTGTGTGTGTGTGTCTTTTCATTACTAAAAAGAGGAGAAGCATTACAAAACAAAAATAAAATTTTTACAAGTATTGGAGGAGGGGAGTGGGGCTAGGCTTATTCTTTAGGAGGACTTGATCTTTAGGAACTTCATCATTCAAGCAACGTAGGTCAAGCTCTAGGTTCCTTTCCCTAACATGCTCCCGGCATTGGTCATAGCTGAGGCTGAAGTATTCCTCCAGCTCATCAGTCCACTCCTATGAGGCCTTGTATGCCTCCATAGCTACTAGAACAGAGGCCTCGACCTCCACCAACTTTGTCTCCACCCCCACTGACTTAGATTTTACTTCTACTAGCTTGGCCTCGGCAATAGATAGGTGCGACTTCGTTTCCACTTTCTCAGCCCATAGCTCGACCTTCTCCCACTGAACTTTAGCCAACAGAGCACCGAGGGTCTCTTGCTCCTCCCCGAAAACCCTCAAAGCCTCCTCCAAGGACTCGACCTGAGCAACAGTCGCATCCTTAGCAGCAATAAAGGCCTCGAGATCTACAGCCTTAACCCAAAGATGAGCCCCTAAAGCCTCAAGGTGGCCCCTCATTTCATGAAAGGCCCAGCGGGCAACAATAGCCCCAGTAGTGCCCTAAGAAGAAAAAAATAAGAAACGTTAGTCATCTTCAAAAAAATAACAATAATAACAAGCCTAAAAGACCGGGATAGATAGCTCGATATACCTACCTTGATGAAGGTGGTCGCCAACACCTCATGAAGTCCTCTGGATGCAGAGCCAACATCGTTGTGACCTCTTCCTTAACCACATTGTGGTTCTTCACTGAGCGAGAACTGCCATATGTTGGTTAAGGGGTATGAGGGTGCATGATCCGCTCGCCACTGCCTCGGGAGTCTGAGGTACCCCCCATCTCCTCCTGCTAATTGTCGACAGCTGCAATACCCTCGACCTGGGAGTCCTCATTCCGAGCCAAGGACGACTCCAAGTTGACGACTTCCATTATAGTCGGCTCTTGGGGGAAGACCTCCACAGCTGTTTCATTAGGAGGAGCCCCCTTAGCTTCCCCACTCACAGCTACCTCAACTGACCTTGGTTGTTCGGTGACAAGTGCCTCATTTGTAGGCTCAAGCCTATCCTTAGTTACCTTAGAGGAATCTCCTTGACGAGCCAAAGGGGCAAGAACCTTCTTGACTGCGCTCAGGTTCTCCAACTCGGCCGCTGAGGGAAGGTTAATCCTCATCGATGGGAGAGGTTGGTCTGCCATTTTTACAAAAAAAAAAAAAAACTACAAGTGTCAAACAAGAAAAAACTAACATTCAAGCACAACCCGATAAAAAGATCAAACATCTGCATACCTGTTGGCTCAACTACAAATAGGTCATCCTAGTGAAAAGATGAAGGAGTGATTAGCCTCCTTTAATTCCTTTTAGCTATACTCCGCTCATTCATCAATCTAACTTGACATAGCTACAACTCAGAGAGCTCGGGTAGCCTTTGGGGAAGAGCTCTGAGAAAGCACGACTAGAGTCAGAGATTGGACACAAAAAAATATGTAAGGGCTACAATTTGGCAACTCCGACATGGGAAAGCGAAGGCAGTGGGAACCCGAGAGCGCAATCTACCCACCTCCACTATTGGGGCTTCCTACTCCCCTGACACGAATAACCACTTGTCCTTACAGCCTTTATTAGAAGATGGGTTATCAGTAGTGAGAGTCTAGCCCTAGTTCGCCCAGGAAGAATAGTAGTAGCCCCGAGCACTTGGGATAGTCTTCAGCCTGTACAAGTACAAGAGCTCATCTGCGGTCAGCTCGATATATTTGAGCTGATGCCAAAGGATGTATGTGCCAAAAATGGCCCTCTAGATGTTGGGAATGAATTGTCTCGGAGCGAGCTTGAGACAGTGGGCGACCTCTCATATGATAAGATGTAGAGGAAGTCATAGACCACACTAGAAGGCCACGACATATATGGCCACCTCACCCACGTGAGGGTGGGCCGGATCTTCCCCAACCTCAGCAGCTCGAAGTACCACAAAATTGGGAATGTGGAACTCCAACCTAATCAAGGTTAAGTATGTTTCCTGCAGTCTCGACCCAAAGGGGACAACGTCGGAGGTCAGACTTTCAACAAGTGAAGCAACCGGTCTCGTCGGAGCAGATGTTACTTTCATCTCATGAGCTGCCATCTCCGAAGATGGCCCACTCAAGGAGGCACCCGGGTCAAAGATCTATGCTCTCTAGGATAGAATCTCCCCAGAAAGCTATGAACACAAAGACCCCCTAGGATCCCTCCAACGACATTTAAAAGGAAAGAAAATTAAAAGGGAAGAAGAGATAGAAAAATAAGTAAGAAGGGCCGGAGAAGATGCAAAAGACTGGTCGGAGAAGCGTCAGAGATAAATCACTGGAAACTGCTCGGCTACAGAAGGAAACAAGAGAGGGGCGATGCGAGTGAAGCAAATAAGGGGGTAAGGGCACTTCCCTCCCCTATTTATAATGACTTCAGATTGCAGTATTATATGTGTGCATTCAATGCTGCAATTTGAAGAGACACCTCGACGCACGCCTCTATCCATGTGGCAGCCAAGGATTCGTGGGTAGGCCTCACTATCAAGGTAGAGACAGATGTCCTCCTCCCATTCATCCAGAGACGAAGAGGCACCGCTCCACACATGCTTCCTCACATGACTCGTCGTTATCATCACCATATCTTTCTTGAATCCAACGC